>OX382342.1:12951900-13695403 GCA_947507615.1 Hemithea aestivaria
TGACGGCGGTCCTGGCGTTGTGGGCGTGCACTCCGTATATTTATAGTGTGCGAGCGAGATACATGTAGTGTCGGGTGCGCTGTCTCGCTCACACCGGCCGATGATGAAAGCCGAAGATTGTCGCCGGTAGCCCTATGCTAAGTGCCCATTGTTATTTAGTACTTAAGTAGGAACAATTTTGTAAATAAACAGATTTTACCATCAGAACAAGTTGTTTGCTCTAAGAAGCCACACACCTTCCCACAAGCTTAGTACCAAGCGGGGCGCGGACGCCGGCGCGTAACCAACTACTCCCTGAAGAAGATCCTCGTACAGGATCGAAACGGTCGGCACGAAGCCGAAGTAATTCAAGTGAGTTTATGCCGTTTATATGAAATATTACCAGTGAAATTACTGGGCATGTCGAGATTCAAGAAATAATATTTCAATGAGACAAGCACATTGCAGTGATATACACGTCACACAATAGGGATGTTGACCAGATGATTTAGTTAACAATTCGTTACACCAAAAAGTTCTAATTGGTCATAATCCGATAAGTGTGTAATTTAAATAATACTAAAAAATAGATACCATTTTTTTGGTATATGAACGTAATAAAAATAAAACCTTTAGTTTCATACAAAAGAAATCAGTAAAAGGAGGAAGGACTACGTGGTCATCCAATGAGGTACTCGTATATCATTGCTTAACCTCAACGATTGATTACTGACTACTTTAAATAAAGAGATATTTTTATTATTAAAACTTAAAAACTTGACCTCTAATAAAGCAAAATTCAAAAGCAGTCGCAACCTTTATCAGAAGTGAAAGATCATTAATTCATTCAACTCAAACACCATATTTCGTAATTAAGCAATCAAAATAGTATCACAGCGCATATAAAGCTGTGTATACATTATCTCGCTCCGCCTTGTGTACACACCCTAGTTAATAACTGGAACGCGTACGTTAACGATTCATTCAAGTTTAACGTACCCGCTGGTAAAATTAGAAAATAAAGGAATGGTTTCTTTTATTACAAGCTTTATATTACTTTCACCTGTCTGTTGTCTGTCTGTCTGTCTGTCTGACTGAATCTTGCAAGTTTAATTTGACCCACTTCCCGGTTTCCAATTGAGCTGAAAATTTGCATGCGTGTGTAAATCGGATGACAATGCAATATTTTTATGACATCGAGCTGATCTGATGATGGAGCTGGAAGGTGGCCAAAGGAACTCTGTCATAAAACAACGCAACCCCATCGAGTTTGGGCTCATTTGATTCGTCTTGACGAGTACTTTATGATGCAAGATGATAATAATAATTAAAGCTTGTTTTTAAAAAGTATTTTTTAAATTTCACTTGTTGTAATTTTCGTTTAAAAAGGTTAGGTGTAGATAGAAGTTTGGTTGATTCAGATGTGATTTTGGTTCATTCAGTAAGACGCTCTCCTGATGTAAAAGATAACTTTGCCCATATTATCATAATCAGTACAGTGATCCATGTTTTCATAATGATGTAAAATTCTAGCAGCACTGCACCAGCTTACTCAAGATTCATAAGATGTTAAGACTCTTCAGCCCAGTAATTTTACTACTCGCCTTGTATGTTTTTCATTGAATTTTAAATTATTTATTTGAAACGAATTTACTGTCTTCTTTGGAGTCGAGGTATTAAATTTGAGTCTTGACAGCTTAGTTCATCACTCTACAGTAACAGTCTTAGTTCAGAATATAATATTACTTATACAAAGGCGTCTAACGTCAAAACCCCTGCCTCGAGGCAGATTTAAGCCAGTTTTGGTAATGACCTTAAAGCGGGTTTGCCCTTGAGAATGCTAAGGTAGGTTAATTTTATAATTGGGATTTATACTCCAACAGAACATGTTGCTTACTCAAAGAATTCTTATTGTTTGATAAGAAAAATAAAAACACATTTATTTCCACACAAAATATTTAAAAAAGTAGATACATTTCACCGGGGGTAGAGTTTCTTCGCAGGCGGTCCTCTAGATGATATCCCAGTGACAGTTATTTTACTGCCTGAGCAGTTATCCTACCGTGACAGTCGGGCCTTCAGTTACCCTCAAAACCTTCAATCGAAAGTTTTTGCACACATGAACTGAGCGGGAAAAACCGCTGGGCGCTAGTAATAATAAATAATGTGAGAATATGTGTTTTCTCTTCACATCCCTAATTCTCATCATATAATCATAGAGCTTAAATCTTTCATCGGGTTAATCCTTTAGACACAGCTAGTGAAGTCTAAATTGACGTGATAAGTAGTAATGAAAGATCTTGAAGACAGCTAATAGATGGGCTGTCGAATCAAATGTAAGCCTTAGGACTTAGATAAATTTGAACAGATTCGTCTCATTTTTGAGCCAATTAGCTCATTGAATTTGACTGGTACTTTCATCTATAAGTTATGTGACTGTTTAAGATAAAATGAAGTTTATAGTAGGTATACTAGTTTATGCCCTGGGGCCTAGGTCCTTAAAAAAAGGATAGAACTTGGAACTTGGAGTTTTGAGAACTTTACCCATGTATAAAAAAAAACAGTTGTAAATATACCTACCCCTAAAACGTAGGTAGGTAACAATTTATAGAACACCAACAAAATGTACAAAAAGAAACTTAAACTAAAACACTATATAATAATCTAAGTATTAAAATTGGCGGTCTTATCGCTAAAAGCGACGTAACGCAAACAACAAGCAAACGTAATAAAAAAGAATTAAACAATTTGTAGCAGTTCGAAAGACAAATATTCCCGCGGCAAAATCAAACAAATTCACTTGAAAAAAACGTATCACTCACCATTTAGAAAAAAATATGACGACATTCCAACAAAAACAATCAGAGATCAAACACTCCGAATCCCATCAGCGAAAGGTCAAACACACAAAAGAATAAAAAAATGCCAAAAATCCTGAAAAAGAGCGCGTCGAATTGCACGTCGCGGGTTCTGTATAAAATGCGGGACAAAAATGAACAAAAAATTAAAACTCGTTGAAAGAATAGACCCAATTTTTCCGCTTTTGTTTATTGTTTGATTTTTGCTTTAATAACGGGAGTCTGAAATACAAGAATAAATTTCCGATAGTCTGGCGCTTTGAATTTTAAAGTCAATTCAAACTTCTATATCCGATGCGAATTGGATAATTGCTGCTGGTGGCAATCTAAGCTGACAAAAATAAAATGTTCTTTAAGAGAACAGACAATTCAAAAAGAAGTTTCTTAACTCTGTTTTAGAGATGTAATGGCACCATAGTGTTAAAAAATACTAGAAAAAAAATACAATTTACTTGAAATCCCCATCTCCATCTGGCTATCCCTATTGCCAAATAATGTTTTTTTTTCTTTTAATTTCATTTATTTTGTAAATTATTTTAAATTTGGCAATAAATTTATTTTCTTTCTTTCTTAAATCATTCTGTCCGCACAAGGAACGAGGAAAAGTCTATTTAAAAACTAGACAAACTTGACCATAACCACTACCATTTCATTTTAAAGAGATTTGCAGTCAAACGATTGCTTGCAAAGATCTTTTATATCCGTTATACCGGTTGCTTGCTTGGTCCGAATTAAATTTAAATGAAGGTTCTTTTTTAGATAACTTAGTTTTTTTTACCAGGGACGTACATCTAGACCATTTTTGATATAGGTACCTACGTTTGTTATTTTCATAGAAGTTTTTAAACAAATTATAGGTACGGAACCCTAAAACTAAAAAAACCCGATTGTTAAAAATATATCGCCCAGATACAGCGATCCGCGGATTATGTGCAATAACGGTGACTCTTGACCAGTGAAATTGGAAAAATAACAGTTTTCCGATGTTTTTAACTATTTGTGAAGGCTTTTATTTATTTGCGTCGTGTTTGGTGTTAGGTTTTAGTGGAAAACGTTTTAAACTATTCCGAACCACTCTACTTTTTAACTTTACGTATATTTTTGTTTTTGAACTTTTTTTGGTAATTTTCTTCAGATAACATGTACTGGTTGGTACAGTCAACTACAAAGAGCAGATGTATCCATGTTAGTCTTACAAACTTTTAGTATGCAAAAATTATTTACCCTTACTTCGTGACATTTTCAGTATCCACCAAATCTTATACTATATTAGATTCATTTTAAATGCTATTAGTATGTATCACCTAAGGAAAAGTAGTGGGATACATCATTGTTGCATATTAAACGAGTCGGTGATAATATAAAGTTTGATTGCTACTAGAAATGTCACGAACCAAGGGTAGTTCATTGTGGCAAATGAAAATTTACTTCATTTTGTAAGCCTAACATGGATACATCTCTTTGTAGTTGACTGTACGTTTCGTAACCTACGCACTGGACAAAACCGTATCGCCAAGCGGTCGTTATGACCGTGTTCCGGCATCAACAGTAGGAGGAATTTAGGAATTAGGGAGGAATTTATCCCGCCTTCTATGTTTAGTCTGCTACCACTTGCGAACGGTCTCTCTCTCATCTTAGCATCATACAAGATCGTGGATCGTGGTCAAAGGCTAACCTTTAATGAATAATAAAAAAACTACCATAAGTATAACCATTACAAATACGACACGGCTGCACTCACGTAATGATTTTTAAGATTGGTGGATTTTGTATGTTTTGTGGATCCCTATTTTCGTACTAGCAGACACAGCGTAGAACTACCACCCCACAAGGTGGACAGAAAAACTTATAAAGCTTGCCGGTAGACGCTCGATGCAGGTCGCTTCCAACCGGACATACGGAAGTCCAAAGGGGAGGCCTTTGTTCAGCAGTGGACGTCCTACGGCTGAGCTGATGATCCTTAAATTCAGGACAACAATTAATATCACGAATCCTAATAAACAGTTTGATAGTAAAACAGCCTAACGTTATGAGCTATTCCGCATTCAGATGATAGCATGCAAGGTTGGCTTGAACCCTGGCAATAAATGTAACAGTTCGCGCTAAAATTATCATCGTAAATTAACATCATCATCATCATCATCATCATCTCAGCCATTGGACGTCCACTGCTGAACATAGGCCTCCCCTTTGGACTTCCATATGTACCGGTTGGAAGCGACCTGCATCCAGCGTCTTCCGGCGACCTTTATAAGGTCGTCTGTCCACCTTGTGGGTGGACGTCCTACGCTTCGTTTGCTAGTCCGTGGTCTCCACTCGAGCACTTTTCGACCCCATCGGCCATCCGCTCTACGCGCTATGTGGCCTGCCCATTGCCACTTCAGCTTGCTAATCCGCCGGGCCGTAAATTAACAAACGTGGTAAAATATCGCTAGTTCTGGCAACATACGGACTTTATGGCGGAATAAGGTTAAATGATTTAAATGGGCGAGGGACACGCACACACGCGTGTTGTGAAATAAACAAGATTTTGGTAGACTTGCAGAAAGGGTTCTGTAGAATATCCCAAAATATCTCAAAATATGAAATTATATTCCAATATTGTCCCCCTAATACGTAGTAATAGTTACTATTCTTTGCCCTAACGATACGAGGGGATAGATAACACAAAAGCAGACGATTTACCTGAGATGCCTTTCTAAGCATCTGCACTTTCCATTAGGTGGGATGTGGTCAAAAATAGGCCTACTTAATATTATAATAAAACAAAACCTGTCTGAAAGGGGAGCGATTACCGTCGCTTAGAGACCTCTACAATACCAACGGTGAAGTTTTTAATATTTGCTGTTTATTTCGTACTTTGTTGCCATTTTGAATTGTTTCATTTCAAGTATTATTATTATTTTTTTATAGTAGCAATTTATTAATAAAATAATTTCTAAAATTTATGCTTATTACTAGTTCTGTGAAATAGACAAACAAGAAATATGAAGGGAAATAATAAACTATATAATTTTATTTGCAAGTCAAAAAAAAAACAAATAGTACATCGTTCAAAAAACCGATTACATTTTATAATTACTTTTCCTAGAACTTATTTTCTGTAGCGTTAAGTCCAATAAAACTTATTTTAATTTCCGGTTAGTTAATTAAGGTGTACTTTGTAATGCTCTTTGTTCAACCGCATTTGCGTACTTTTTTTCTAGAAATATACATAGTAACTATAGTTGTACTATAGTGTACTATAGTTCATTTCTTTCCGTGCTTCGGCAGCAGCCGGCGATGGGTCATGTTCGACTTGTGCTTCTAACAGAGCTCACGATTTAATATAAGAATGCTAAATGCAAAATGTTCACCTTATAATAAATAACATTTAAACGAGTTGATAACAATAATTTGCCTCACGTTTGTAAACTAGTGAACTAATAATTATAGCAAAAAATATATTGGATAAATTAAAGATCCAGTGACCAGCTTCACCTAAGATTAGCCGGCTAAATCTAAGTGTAGCCGTACTTCGGGTCTTAACCGCAACATATTATATTATTATACTTAAACTAAATAGTTGCTGTTTATATTATTGACATGTCCATTATTAATTTTATTATTATTCTAATGTAATTGTACGCTTAGCACCCCGTTTAAAATTTATAAAAAAAATAATAGCGAAAATTGGATCTAAGAAAAAATTAACTAACATATTAAAGTCAAAATTATTGAGGTAAATTGTGATTTACCTCAATAATTTTGACTGTTTTATTATTATTCTTATGGTCCCAATTGACTAAATAAACAATTTTATTATTATCATTAAACTAAAATAGAACCTCCTGTTATCAAAGTCGGTTAACATGGCGATTGTCATCTGGCTCTCCAAATTTCTCGCATGCAATAAATCTGTAGGAGCAAGTCACGCAAGGTCTATTTTTCACCTCGTAAAAATGCAAACATAATGTCAAAGAGCTTTTCGAAAGGTCTTTTCACACGTAGAGGTCGAACCTTCTTGATCGTAGGGATGAGACAAGTATCGATTGTCGATATCGATGTAAAAATGTAGAGATATTAATGTTTTTACAAGCTTTTATTTACTTCTGTCTGTTGTCTGTCTATCTGTAATCAAATCTTGGAAATTAATTTGATCCACTTCCCGATTTCTGATTGAGCTGAAATTGGGCATGCATGTATAAATCGGATGACAATGCAATATTATTATGACATGGAGCTGATCTGATGATGGAGCAGGAAGGTGGCCATAAGCCGTTGGTGGCCATTTATTTATTTATAAATAAATAAGAACTTCGTAATTACACGACGCAACCCCGTCGAGTTTGGGCTCATTTGATTTGTCTTGACGAGTACTTTGGTGCTAGATGGTAATAATAATTAAATTAAAAAATAAATTTGTCGCTTTATATCTCCGGATTAGGAGAACATCTCGGCTTAAAAATCTGTGCCAATGGTACTGCAAGAGCACGCGTTCCCTATTTAGAGCTGCTGTGTCGAGGGTTCAAATTGCCATGATGATCGCCAACCTTCGTTAGAAGATGGCACCCAAAGAAGAAGATCTCTCCGGAACCTGACACTTTACGTGGATTGATGTCAGAATAGTTTTTGTTTTCATTGATGTCAGCTATCGATTTACACAAATTCCACCGCTGGCCAAAATTTAGAAAAAAAAACAAATTGCGCACAGGTATGCATTAGTACATTTGTAATGGTACATTTCTTCAACTTGCTCGTCCCTAGTCGCGTAAATAATTTGACATAGGACAACACTCCGTAGAATCCACGGACTCGCCCTACACCGTGTTTACCCGTTTTTCCCGTTTAATGGGGTCCGGGCTCTCGGATTTTCATTCCCGTGGTTTGCATTGTTGATAGTGGATTTTATGGGATATAGGTTTGGATAAACCTTAGGTGTTATGGTGGAATGGAGGTGTATTTCATAGTGTGTTACGCGGTTTTACGTTTGTTTTTTATCTTATTTATGGAGTTTCTCGTGAGCTTATGTTATAGGGATAACCTACATTTTATGCTGTACTTACTAAGCCCTGCGGTTTTACCCGCTGTACTTTTACACAAGGAAGTAAGAGGACGAGCAAGAAATTCTCCTGATGGTAAGAGATAACTCTGCCCATATTTAGAAAAGTCCTACCCAGGATGTTACAATGGTAAAATTCTGGGTGCACTGCGCCAACGCGTCTTACTTGAGAGTCATAAGATGTTAACTGACTCTTCAGCCACCCTACAATTTCACTAGCTCTACTGTAGCCTATGTTTTATTCCAGGGTCTATGCTATCTTTATACCAAATTTCAGCTCAATCTGTCCACCCGTCTAGTCAAACATACATCCAGACATCCATACATTCTTGCTAAATTTGCACGTTTATAATATTAGTAAGATTCCTCTATTTAAAAAAAAAAGAAATTTTTGACAGTAGAAAACAGAAAATATACACATGAAAAAAAAAGTAAACAAATACCTATAAAAATACCTATTTTTTATGATAACTGACACGGCGAGCAAATTAGGCGCCAATCTTTGGGAATACCAAATTCAGCACGGCACTACACTGCGCTCATCAACCCTTCCACATAATATGATGTTGAGTTCGATATTAGTTGTTATCAAGGAGGGATTTATCGTGCCTTGATTAAGTCTGCTACCTTCTACGGCCGCATCGTTGCTTAACATCATGGGAGGCTTACCTACGATGCATTAAAAATAGAATTTCATCACGCTTAGTAACACCCACACCACGCTTAGTAATTCGCACTGCCTTTTCACGACAAACATTTCTCCGTCGGACGTTGTTGCGACGCGTTGTTCGAGCCGAGCCGATGTGAATGTGGTGTGGTGTGGTGTGGTGGTGTGTGGTGGTGTGTGTGTGTGTGTGGTATTGGTAACGCCCTTATTTCGTAGACATAAAGGCTTTTTTGACCGACGTTAGCCGATTCCGCGTCGGCAAATGTGGTCAGTCCCTGACACACCTATGCTAGTTATTATTATCCGCAAAGAAGTAGGTAGTGGCGGTATGACTGTGTTCCGGACTGAAAGGCAGCCTCTGAAATAGAGGGCTACTACGCGGTGCGCTAAAGACAGACAAACAAAAATAACAGACAATTATTTTGTGTCTGGGTCAACTTAGGGTTGCCGCTCCATTCTTGTTAGTTTTTATTACTTCTTACAAAAATGCACTAAAATTGGGAGTCGACAAGTGAACATTGCTATTATTGTTATTGATTTTGTCACATAGACCAAATTAAATATAGCATACTAGCTTAAGCTTGCGACTTTGTCCGCGTGCAGAAATTCTTTCTTTGCGGAGGCCTAGGTCATAAAATCTATAGGCTGTGTGTTGATAAATCAGTCAGTCAGACAATCAGTCACTCTTTCCTTTTATATACATAATATAAAACACTCTTTCCTTTTATATATAATTATGTAATTTAAACTGTCTTAATACGCTCTTCGAAAGGGTCTTCGAAAATATGGTCCATCGGATAAAGTTATGCCATTGATGTCGTGGCGAGCATTCGGCGGATTTTGTTTCACACATAATTGCTCTAGATCTTTCTATCACAAAGTCAAATTAAGATAATTCTTTTGTTTTATTTACAATTAACATTGTGAATTCAAGTTTGTATAGGGTACTTTACAAAACAGAGATGCAAAGGTAGGCCATAAGACGTATCACAGCACCAAAAACCTCTTTTTTTCTCTGTCATGAGGTCGTCTGATCTTAGAGATAGAATGTGGGTTGTCGTTAATTTTTATTTCATAAATTAACAAAACATGAACAAACGTTGCCATAACTTTTGCAATATCAGATGTTCACCCTTGACATCTCCCCTTCACGGCTCTACGCTTCTTACAACTAAAAGACGTGTTAAAAGTACCCTTATCACAAAAACTATCTTAAACGTACCATTCCACTAGTAACAAGTGCTAGCTCTTTTAATCCCGCCGTTGTGATAATTACAATCCCTTAGGAGCCTCGATATCCCATAAGTATTTGCAGTTCAAACCGCCATCCCGAAAGTTACGGATCTGATAACAAAACCATGCGCTGTGGAGTGTAAATACAGTAGTTAAACTTCTAGTAAACTTTAGTAAAAATGTAGCTGTACTTCAACTTAATAGGGAATAGGGATATTGACTTTAAAAAAATCCCAACAAGGATATTATAAGAAAACTAGCTACGCCCAGAGGTTTCATCCGCTGTACCTATACGCCTATGCGTTATTCTAGGGTCCAAGCTATCTCTGTACCAAATTTCAGCTGAATCGGTCGGAAAACTAAGATAGCTGACGTCACCCAAAAAACAGCAATGGGACTGGGCAGTGGGGCAGGACATGTTTGTCGCATGCCAGAAGAACGTTGGTCCAAAATTACATCTGAGTGGGCTCCAAGCATCAAACGGCCACGCTGCAGACCAAGGATGAGATGGCGGGATGACCTTGACTCACATGCGGAAAGATGGAAATCCATAGCCCTAGATCGTTACAGATGGAAAGAGAGTAAGGAGGCCTTTGTCCAGCAGTGGGATCCAACAATATAACAAAGACGTTGTACTTGTCGTTGTGCCGACTTTTTAACGGAGACTAATAATATTTTAAACAATCTTGACTGGAAAACCAAACCCATTTTTGAACTAAAAAAACCTTGACCCAAAAATAATCTTAAATTAATTAAAACAGAAATTCTATTATCATTTCAGCGAAACCAAATACTGTCTGGGCGATTAGTTTTAGATATCAGATCCAAGTCTCGCCGAAAACGGCCAAATTTGAGGGTTGCCAACTTCGTAGAAATTTCCAAAGTAATTTTAAATCTGCCTTATTAAGGGCCTGATATGGGTAGAATGAGGTTAGTTAAGATTCTGCCAAATTACCCGTGTGATAATTAGATTGGAATTAAAATTAATTACAGCCGTGAAAAAAATAAAATTTAATTATACAGTACGTTTTTTGTATATTATCGGAACGTTCTCATGAAATGAGGAAAAAAATGTTGGAAGGAACTGGATGAGACTCGCACAGGATCGGAAGGTGTGTTGTGAACATTAAGAGGCCTATATACCCAGCAATGGGTGGAGACGTACTGAGTAGATAGATAAAACTGTAGAAAAATTATTTCCCGTTCAATACAATACCTCAAAGGAAAGGTCATTCTGGGTATGAAGTATGATGGCCTATAATTATTAATGACACCTCAGATGTCCACAGAGCCTTAAAAATGTAACATGGCATTACAAGGCGGTCGAACTTAATCGCCTGCGAAACGGCAGAAATAGCCATAGAATCTAACAGCCATAGAGCCTTATAGCGTATTCACGACCATAAAAGATTAGGGTCACAAGCGCCTATCAGACCTCACAAAAATCGAAGGGACGGGACCCATAAAAGTTATTTAAAGTATTACTTAAGCATAATTGTTTAAAAACGTATGAAACACATTCCCATAACTTTGGAAAGATGCGATTAATAATAATAATTGAGGCTTATACTCCAACAGAACAAGTTACCCTACTTACACTGTCAGAGTCAAATCACAATTTATAGGTTGTGCGATTATTGTATTACCGTGATTCGGAAGGCACGTAAAACTGTAGGTCCTGGCTGTTTCCTATAAGATAATATGTAGGAACAGTCGCCAGGTTGCAGGTACTTCTGGAAAAGCTGAAAAATTTTGTGCATTTTAATTACTAAGTATGATGAGCCATAATAAATGAAATTGAATGTTTAAGTCAGGACATAAGTCTGTTTGCCACTTTTTACATGAAAAATATAGAATTATTTAAAAGCCATATCTGAGGCAATTTTTCTAAGGTTCTTGTATACTTAACTAAAGATACAGAAATTTTATGTGTATACTAGATGCGATATGTTAATTTAATCTCACACTCTGAAACAATAAGGTTTATTTTATATTCCACCTTCCTCAGGGATCCAGATTGTTTTCGTATCCTTTATGATTTTCACTCCTTTTTATATTTATTAATATTTTTTTATGATCTCAATCTTGAGTAAAATCTAAAGAGCGCTAAAAATGAACGATAAATGAAATTGTTTAATAAAAATATGTAGGATGCTACAGTTTAGGGTTTAGTATCCTTAGAATTTAGTACAGTTTAGGCATGTAGTAAAAGAGTTAATAGAAAAGGCCTTTGTCGTGATCTAAATAATCCTACATCTTGCTTATATTAGAGGAATTTATCCCGCCTTCTAGGTTGAGACTGCTACCATCCACGGCAGCAACATCTCGCGAGATCTTGGTCAAAGGCTAATCTATAAAGAATATAAATAAATGTGTGTTTTTCTTATCTTTTCATGCCACACACGCAGACACACACTTTCGCAATTATAATATTACTAGCTTATGCTCGCGGCTTTGCCAGCGTGGCCAAATCTTTTCTTAGTGGAGGTCTACGCCATAAAACCTATCCGTATTCCAAATTTCAACCCAAACGGTTCAACGGTTTAGGCTGTGCGTTGATAGATCAGTCAGTCACTCTTTCCTCTTATGTATTTGAGAGTACGATACCAGTATAATATTTACTGTAGGTAGTAACAAATATAATAATCAGAAATTTCAGTACAAGTATAGCACATTAGCCAGGATTATACAAACTCTTTATTAAATTAGTATAAAAGTATTATTAGCTCAGACTCACAGCTGGTTAGGGTGCCTAAATACAATTTGCCCCCAATTACCCCAAATGTGGTCGTATAACTGGCGTTAGGCATTAGCGGTTACTGCATCGTATTTGCTTTGTTTTGGCAATGAGATGGTTACAGTTGTACATTTTTAAAATATTCTGTAACATCTATTATATTAAAATAAAATATGCGTTAAAAAGTAACACACTGGATGGTCAAAATTCAAAACCAACATCTTACATATTAGAAAATAGCAAATTAACGTAGCCACATAAATCCCTTAAAGTTCATGTAAAATTAAGTATCTATGGCAAAGAAAATAAACTGATAAATGTCCTGCAGGATCAAAGGGTTGTACTGTAAGGGTTGTTGTTATTATATTGATCATTTTTTTTAAAATACATGTTATATAGAAAGAAAGAGAGGATGACTGATATACCAACGCACAACGCAAATTGCTGCCGCTGAACGGATTGGGTTTAAATATTTAAAAAGTTATGGGGTTGATACTCTGATAGGTAGGTAAGTTACCATTAGTAGATAATAGGTACACAGCTAGAGTCAAATAACAATTTCACAATTAAAGACTATGTGGCCAACATACATGTGTTATTGGACAATACATAATGTAGGAGTTTTAAATTGCCAAAATTACTATTATATATATCCACAATTACCTTACAACTGCCCCCTACATATCTTATAGGTGACCACAACAAAAAAGTAACGTGTTCCATAACACGGTAGCGCCCAGATACCAAAAGTGTCATACAAGGATGTGAACCCAGGGTCACCGGATTATAAGATAGAAACAAAGACAATAACACCTACTATTGTTACTGACTTTAGGGCTCATCTAGTTTAAAATAGGCTTAATATTCAAGAACAACTTATTCAAATACAGTGGCCAAGTCGGTCTAACTAAACCCAGGCGGAAATTATCGGGAACCCAGCAAAATACAAGGATTTGAATATCGTTATATTCTGCCTTAAGCACAGGATACATTTCGAGTGGAACGGCCACGCCTCTCGACGCAAATCAAAACATAATTAAATCTAAACGTGACAACGAACGTGTCTTAATAACTAATGACTGTCAAAGGGCTCTGACATAAAATCATGCGAGGCCGCATTGTAGGAACTTGCGCTTCAATTTCGTGCGGTAAACGCTAAGTTCAGATGACCAGTGACCATACCGCCAACAGTAGCCGCACTATTGGACGTTTTTTCAATGTAGGTACATCACGTATGTATGTCCCAAAGGACAGAATTGTCCTTCATTAAATATATGAAGAAATCCACGTCATATCCCGGTATTCACGTCGTATGCCACATAGATGTCTCTGGCTGAACTGATGTTCCTTTTTAAATATTTCACCCCTCTGGCCAAATGATTGTAGCTAATGCTGAAACAATGTACTGGATCGACAGTAGTTAACGTTCATTTTTTACTTGGACTGTCAGAATGACAGCAGTTGTCGTTCGTTCTTCCACGTCGACAATCATACTTGTACACTTGTTGGCGTGTTTTTCTTATCTCGCTTAGCTAGAGAGAGAGATTCGAGAAATTTATGATGTCCGATCTACTTTCAAAGCAATCTATGGCCTTAAGGGAGCCTATTGTTCCAGCAAGTTAAATGAAGTTGCGAGATAACGGACTGTTTTAACTCGGATCTTAGGCGTGAAACTAGCCATTTGTGATTTTAGTTATAAGTTTGTTTGGTATTTGATAACTTTGGAATTCAGCGTGGGATGATATCTGTGGCTAGACATCAGCCAAAACATTTCTGCCCCTGATAGTTAGAAAGACGTATCTAACATAAAGAAAATTCAGAAAAAAACAGTGTTTTAAATTGAAAAATGGTACATAACAACAAGGAACAAAGACAGGTGGAAGGGCGCACCGAAACTAAAAAATATTCCTATCTTTTTTAGTTTCTGTGTGTGTTATTCCTATAAAAAAAACAATGTCTTTCTATTTAAAAAACCTATAACCGATGCCGAACTATGTATTGCAGCTTGCAAAATTAAAACCTGTTCGATGTAACTATTGTAGAATATAAACAATTTATTAAACTGCTAGTTTCCAGTAAGTTGGCAGTGCTGGTAAGTTTAATAATTTGCTCTACATGAAAAGTTTTACTGTCGTAAACATCTACAATCATAATTATGAAAAACTATTGAGCGTTTCCATAGATAAAAACATGTTTACAGATTATTAAGTCGCTAGAGCCACTGTAGTGGCTTTGACGTACAACTTCTTTTTTTTTCGGGGCTCTACAGTGGCCAGGACGCTTGAGTGGTTAATCATCACTCAGCGCGTGTAAGTCACCAATTCTTCCAAAACTCCCCTACTCTAATATAATTTTAATGTCCCGACGTGCGTACATACAGAACGATCTTTCACGTGTATATCTAATGAATAATACATAAGGCCGCGACCCTGAGCTAAGCTCATCAGCTGGTACGTGTCCTATTGAAATATGGGACATACGGGACCGGGTTATGGCGAATGTGGGGTGTTATGGGGAATTAGCTTTTGTCGACTTCACGTTCTTTTTTTGTCAAAAATGCCTTATTGCTGCTACTAATATTCACTTGACCTGAAAATATTTACTTTAAAAAAGAATATTTACTTAAAGTACTACAGTTCCAATTTCGTTAAGTTTCCGCGTAAAAGACCTTAGAAAATCAAATCATACACGTATTTATTACGTGGACTTTCGATATTAGGTATTAGATTCATCAAAGGAAAAGTTGATAATATCTCAGTAGGTAACGCGTATTATCAAAGGTATCTACCGTATTATTTAAGGTATTTACCATCAGATGTATGTATCTTACATTATATTACAACTGTGAAAGCATGGATGTGTGTTGGTAACCTCACGTCTAAACGGCTTAGTCAATCTAAAACAAGCGAAATTTTAAAAAAAACTTTTTAATATCTAGTTTTTATTATTATTGCTATCTAGCACCAAAGTACTCGTCAAGACGAATCACATGAGCTCAAACTCGATGTCGATGGTGGCATCTTTTAATTATGGAGTTCCTATGACCACCTTCCAACTCCGTCATCAGTTCAGCTCCATATCATAATTGCATTGTCATCCGATTTACATTTAAAATTTCAGCTCAATCGGAAACCGGGATGTGGACCAAATTCAACTTGCAAGATATGATTACAGTCAGACAGCAGACAGGTGAAAGTAAATAAAAGCTTGTAATAAGACATTGGGTAGATTAGATCCTAGAATAAGCTATTTTTCACCGAGTAAAACCGCTGGGCACATCTAGTTACTTACGGGAACATCTATTAACCTTTTCAGTGGTAAATGCGAAAATGTAAACAAACATTGAGACAAAGTTACGCGTTTCTGTATTTTTAATATTCGAGTAAGTATGAATATGGGACATATAGATGGGAGTTACGGGGTTGAAGTTATCTCACGTCGCCTGTTTACTTTATTACATTTTTTAGACCCAGGTTTATTAAAAAAGTTATGATTTAATGGATTAAATTGTATGACTCATATGATTTTTAAATAAAATATGCCCACATATTTTTTCATTCCTTTATCTTTTCTTAAGCTGTTTCAGCCCAGTTTATAAATATGCAAGTATGTCTAGGTCGCCCTCTTTCCATCTTTTTACAAGCTTTATATTACTTTCACCTGTCCGTTGTCTGTCTGTCTGTCTGTCTGTCTGTAATCAAATCTTGCAAGTTTAATTTGACCCACTTCCCGGTTTCCAATTGAGCTGAAAATTTGCATGCGTGTGTAAATCGGATGACAATGCAATATTTTTATGACATCGAGCTGATCTGATGATGGAGCTGGAAGGTGGCCAAAGGAACGCCGTCATAAAACAACGCAACCCCATCGAGTTTGGGCTCATTTGATTCATCTTGACGAGTACTTTATGATGCAAGATAATAACAATAATTAAAGCTTGTTTTTAAAAAGTATTTTTTAAATTTCACTTGTTAATGTTAATATCTATATATAGACTGTTTTCTTTTTTAAATAAAATATGCACATATTTTTTTCCATTTATTCTTCTTTTTTTAAACTTTTTCTGATTGGTATATTATGCGTAGGTCGTAATTTTTTCATCTTTTTAAAAAGTATAAGTAATTTAAACGCAACATAGTAAAAGTTAGGTTTAGTTTTAAACAAAATTCAAGGTCTCAAAATTCTAACTCATTTGAAATCCCAGCCTCAAGTTATTACTAATTAAGCCGAGCTCCCGAGGTTTTGCGTCTGTAGGTCTCAGGAAGAAGCCGTCAGTCAAAACCGTCTGTCATGAGACGTCGTCTCATTTCGCGGACCACCGAGTCTATTTCTTGAGACCGGGCGTTATTCCCAGGAGGTAATAGGGACACCCGAAAGTTAGGTACTGATGGGCTGTATTTACAGTATGGATTTTATTTTTTGCAGTATTGTAATAGTAACGTCCCACGGTGTTATCCATTATAAAACATTTTTTAACCCATGGATTAAAAACTATCAAATGTCCTTTACTGAGACTTGAACTATCTCTATTCCAAATTTTGTCTGAGATGCTGTCTCATATCGCGAACCACCGAGTCTATTCCATGGACATAAAGTCCATATTTCCAGTATATATTTACTTAATAATTTTCCATCTTCACATGGATAACTATTAAAAAAATGGACAGGCGACCTTATAAAGGTAGCCGGAAGACAGGGATGCAGATTGCTTCCCACCGGTACATATGGAAGTCCAAAGGGGAGGCCTATGTTCAGCAGTGGACGTCCTACGGCTGAGATGATGAGTTATCTATGATATTATCTGCACTCCTCTATACATCCTCTTTTTTCTCTTTGAACTTCTCCAGTTATAGTTCAACTCGTAGAAAATGTACTTGAGCATTAAGTTAGTCTTAGCGTTATGCTGAATAAAAAAAATTAATCCCCCATACTACTAATGAATGGAGGAGGAAGACGTAAGACTGAGTTGACTGGCGTGCCATGGGGGAGGCGTATGTCCAGCAGTGGACGAACATGGGCTGATGATGATGAATATACTCCCACAGAACAGGTTACCCTACTTATACTGTCAGAGTCATATCACAATGGGTATGTTCATTATTTTTTCTTATCATGTAGGTTAAATTATTATAAAATGTTGGACACGTTTTTTTGTTTACAAATCTTATAATAAACGAGACAAATAAAGCGCTAAAAATAAAAAAATACGCGTTGTAAACGGCTCTTACTGTAAATATTACAAGTACGTTTTTCAAGCTTCGATTTCCCTGTAGATCTAACTGAAGAGACACCTAAAGGTTTGTTAAAGAACATTAATTCTATCAGGTGACCTCCCAGGCTTTTAAGTAAATAGAAATTTCCATTTACAAATCAAAATTCGGGGCCTAACGTCGAATAAATGCCAATGTAAGAAGGGATATTTAGGTCAATCATATTCGGAATTAGGTAGTGTTTGGTTCTTGTAATAGTAAGTATATTACAGTTGAACGTTGTAATGATACTTAGCTGAAGTAATCTGTAATAATATTTTTATTATTTTCTGTAATTTAGATCGCTATTAGAGATAAAACCGCCAATTGTAACACTTTTTCAAATTTATTAATTTAATGTTAGATATTGTTTGTTCTGTTACTTTTGTGTACAATAAAGCGTTATCTATTTTTATTTTATTTTTTACTCAATCACCAAATTTACTGGGCATGGCGAGATCCAACAAATAATAATATCTCAGAGTGAAAGGGTGCAGTGCAGTGCTGCACAAAATTTTGAATTTGAAAATATTGTAGGGCACGAAATTAAAGTCGAAAGTGGCTCTAATATGGGCAATCATGTTGCTTACTATCACGCGTCTAATTTACTCGCCTTGTTTCTTATAAGTTTCTTATAAATAAATTTGCTTGTTGTATATAAAGTTGATTTAGCAAACTACTAGAATAAAATTAATTCCTTCTAATATTATAATGGTGTTAATATGGTTACCAGCTGAGTCTGCTCCTGTTGCCTACGTTTTTTTTCTTCTTGTAATAATAATTGTACGTTTTATCATTATTGTTTTTCTTTTGTGTGGCAATAAATGATTTTTATTTTTCTTCTTATTTCTTCACGCCTAAATAGCTAAACTGATTAAGCTAAAATTTGGTACACACCAAACCACCATTTGCCAACATTTTGTAGACCAAATAATACATAGGCTATAGCAATATTAGCATGTAAACCGTTAAATACTGTTACTGCTAGTTTTACTTCCTCAAGCGACCTCAGTTAGAGGAAATCCAATATAGAGGCCATCCAATTATTTGATACAAAAATATTTATCCGTTTTCTATGTAATTTGGGAATGAAAACAATTCACAGAATGTGGGACGATACAAGCGGTTAGCGGGAAATGAGCAATGAATCTACAAAAACACTTCAATTGGGACAGAATACTCATAATCAGAAACTCAATGCTACCTCAAAAGTAACTAGAAACCAAGCGAAGGAACAAAACTACCTATTTCGTAGATGTTGTGCGAAAAGAGATGGATCATGGTATTTTTTGGGAAACACACAATGTTATATTGAAAGAATGATATTTATTTTTAATCTCCAAAGTTATAAGAGGATATTCAAAGGAAATTAATAGGTTTTTATTGAGTCAAGCTTTGAAAAAATTTAAAAAAATGGTTTTATTTCAACTATAAATTCACTTTACAATTATTATAAGACAGGAATAAAATAATAATAATAACTGGGGTTTATACTCCAACAGAACAGGTTACCGTACTTACACTGTCAGTGTCAAATCACAATTTATAGGTTGTGTGGCGAACCTATATGTTGCAGTTTCAGGTCGCCGAGATTACTGCAGGGCCTACAACATGACCTAACGACTGCCTCCTACGTATCTTATAGGAAACAGCCGGGACCCACAGTTTTACGTGCCTTCCGAAACACGGTAGCGTCCAGGCGAACTTTTTGCCACACACTGAGATTTGAACCCAGAGTCTCCGGATTAAAATCCGGACGTATGATCACTGGGCCACGGACGCTACAATATAATATTTTTTTTGTTTTTAATAATTACGTTTTTAAACGGTTTTATTTAATGATCAAGAAGTGAATAGGCATTATTCAATTTTAGAGATTAGATTATGACGTAAGATGGGCCGTCTGCTTATTGTGTTAATGTTTTACATGGAAAGTTGGTTATTTACAACACCTTTGCCCTCAATTTGTACACGTCTTCTCTTTCCACACGCTCTAGATATAACAAACAATCTAATTTCCTCGAGGGGACAGTTAAAGAGTTTCTGAAATGATATCGTTCGGTGAAGTGTCTCCGTCGAGTTATGTTCAAGTTATTCAATTACTTTGTACTCGTGCTTGTCTGTTTCATTTGTAAAAAATGGCTGTTTAAGAGCTGCATTTCGATCCGAGACGAAAAAGTAAAGTCCGAACTAAGTCCGTTATGATTTGGTTCCTTTTTCTTATTCCAGGAAAAATGCGTTACGCATCATTACACCACGCCAATAGGCGCGAGGTGGTATGTGGGACTCCCCCGCCGAAGATGGGCGCGGCGGGGATACCCACTAAAAAACCTGGGGGTGTTCCTGCGGGACGCCATAATACCGCGGCAGCGGGTATGCCGAAGCACTCATCCGTGGCCGTGATTTGGTTCCTACTTAAGGTCATGATGCTTCGAAATTAGGACATTGCTTTTTAGCATTACTCCGGTCAGAATCTGCCATTTTTAGGTCAGGGAGGGATTTATCCCGTTTTCTAGGTTTAATCTGCTACTATCTACGGCCGCATCTTCGCTTAACATCACCCGAGATCAAAGGCTAACCTATAAAGATTTTAAAAAAGTTTTCATACTAAAACATTATAGTTTTCATATCTTTGGTCCGTTATGATCCGTTTAATAAAATATTATTTCGGCTGCGAATACTCATCAAATTTGTTTTGTTTTTCAGGTAATTATACAGTTGCACTTACCGCTGCCATCAATCACATCACTCGGATCTCAGGTAAATAACTGTCCATGAGATTAATTCACAAGTTAAAAAGACTCGTCGCATCCCTACATTTGTTTTCTATCAAATTGTAACTAAAAAATGAAAAAGGTTGTGAATAATCCTATCATCATTATGTTACTTTAAAAATCAAATGCGACTTAATTTTCTATCTTGCATATTTTAGTAACTTTTTTACATGATAATTAATAATTATTTAAATAAATGCTTTTGAGTTTGAATTTAAACTTTTTTTGTGATGCAGATTAGAAATCAATTAAAATAGATGAATGAAGATAAACTTTTAATTGTCCAATTATTTATAAAAAATACCTAACTTGATACTTTTTCAAATCAAAATAAAATGGGTTTATTTCGAATGAACTAGGCACATTTAAAATTAATTTCTGCAGGCGTGTAACAACATATAAAATGTACGGGTCACAACAATGTTACATACAAATTGCAATAAATTTTATGTAGGTTTAACTGCCCGATCGTAACGGATCAGTTATCTCTCGATATACTCTCAAACAGTACCTAAAATACAAGTTTTTGACCAACTTCAACACCAAATACTGGTGGTAGGCTTTGGCCGCGACTAGTTACCACCCACTGGAAAAACTCATGTCGCCAAGCGGCCATTATGACCGTGTTCCGTCACGATATTCAGTGAAGCTGCGAAGGGATTTATCCCACCTTCTAGGTTTAGTCTGCTTCTATCTACGGTCGCATCGACCCTTAACATCTCGCGAGATCGTTGTAAAAAGTATGAATAAAAAAATACGTTCTTAAAGTGCGTTTCCAATTCCAATGTTCCATTAGGTATAATCAAAGGTGTATACAATATACATACGTGCCAAATCTCATCTTAAAAGGTTTAGCTCTTAAAGGGAGAAAATGTTATAAAAAATCTCTCTCACACATACACACACACACACACAAACACACACACACACACACACACACACACACACACACACAACCCACACCCACCCACACCCACACCCACACCCACACCCACACCCACACCCACACCCACACCCACACCCACACCCACACCCACACCCACACCCACACCCACACCCACACCCACACCCACACCCACACCCACACCCACACCCACACACACACACACACACACACACACACACACACACACACCACACCCACCCACACCCACACCCACACCCACACCCACACCCACACACACACACACACACACACACACACACGCACACGCACACGCACACGCACACGCACACGCACACGCACACGCACACGCACACGCACACGCACACGCACACGCACACGCACACGCACACGCACACGCACACGCACACGCACACGCACACGCACACGCACACGCACACGCACACACACACGCACACACACACACACACACATCTGTGCTTTCGCATTAATACGCGTAATACCTATTTCTTATTATACGTACTTTTTATAAGTACATTATCCTACTTATATTTTTCACGTTCTCAGAAATAGAAACACAATTAGGTTAAGTAAGCGTTTCCATAACATTGTGTCTACGCCTCAAAGATAACTTATTACTTACCGAGTAGCCGTCACAGCTAGTTCACTAGTTGATATTGCGATTATGCTGTGATATCGATTCAATAAATCGTAGCCCTCGACATTATATACCTCTACACACTTAAAAGAAAGCTTTCATATAATACTTTAGGAAAATACGTCTTATACAACACAGAAGAATTGGTACTTACCTATCTAAGTACAACCACATTTGTGTTGGTACAAGAGGATTGTTCATACTATGCGCATTTATGCGAGGCGTTGTAATTATAAGTATATTACACTATTTACATTTTTATTACGTTCTCAGAAATAGAAATACAATTTATTAGGTTAAGTAAGCGTGTGTTTACGCCTAAAATATAACTTATTACTTACCGAGTAGCCGTCACAGCTAGTTCACTAGTTGATATTGCGATTATGCCGTGATATCGATTCAATAAATCGTAGCTATCAACATTTCACCGATAGACGACTATAAGATAACTTTCAGGCGATACTTTAGGGAAATACCTCATCCTAACAATACTCATGTTTTACCGATAGCAGGCCACATAGCACGCAAAGCTGTTGGCCGATGGGGTCGAAAAGTGGTCCAGTGGAACAAGGTGGACAGGCGACCTTATAAAGGTCGCCGGAAGACGTTGGATACAGGTCGCTTTCAACCGATACATATGGAAGTCCAAAGAGGAAGCCTATGTTTAGCAGTGGACGTCTTACGGCTGAGATGATGATCGATAGAATAGGATTGTTTATACAAGACAAACAGTCATAATAAGCACCTTGGTACTACATACTTTGCACCACATCTCAATTTCAGACAAAAAACAGTGTCTTACTTTATTTATTTGTGCTTAAAAAGCTGAACCAATTAAGCTAAATAAATATTGGGTACACATACATAACTTAGTCCCTGGATCACGTTGTACCATAATAAGTTACTTATATTACTTTTAGTTGCACAGTACGGCTAGACGAGCAGTCTATATTGTATATCGTCGATGCTCGTGAGCATTGAGTCACGATCTCTGACGAATGCCTATCGATTACACCGAGCGAGTGATTTGAACGTGATATATATGATTTTCCTTCTTGACATAATAATACCTTCTGTTGGCACCTCTCAATATCATACCTACAATGAAATGGAATAGTTTCAGAATAATATACGAGCACATAATATGGGTTAGGTAGCTTGCTGATGTGCAATACCATGCCAATACAGACACATGTAGCACCGACAAGGGTTCAGAAAGAAAGGCTTTCGAGGTCAGGAGTCAGGTCTAAGCTATCTGAATACCAAATTTCAGGTCAATTAGATCAGCCGTTTAGCGGTGAAAAGGTAACAAATACACTTACTCACATACATATTCTCACGTTTAAAGTATTAGTAGGTTAAGTAGGAAGTAAAAATATATTCTAACCAATATTAATATAATAAATTATAGATAGGTAATTAACGGTTTATAAATATACAAAAACAAACTTAAAACTAAAAACACAATATAATATAAGTCTTGGCGGTCTTATTGCTAAAAGCGATTTCATTGATAAGCCAGGAAGTAGGGATATAAATAAATATTATTATGCCACTTGCTAAGCACTTCAAGAACATTTTAAAAAGGAAGAATAAAGTCTAGACAGGAATCCCTACAGACCTAAAAGTCCGGATCTCATGTACTTACTGCATTATTTATCAGCATAATGCGGACCTTAAAAACTTACTACGATCTGAACCCCTTACCTGCTCCGGCAGTAACATAAATTGAAATTTTGTACATATAGGTACCTACATCACAGATATAATGTATATTACTAGCTGCGCCCAGCGGTTTTACCCGCTGTGCTGTATGTAGCCTATGTGTTATTCCAGTGTCTAAGCTATCTCTATACCAAATTTCAGCACAATCAGTCCACCCGTTTAGGCGTGAAAGAGTAACAAACATACATCCAGACATCCAGGGATGCTGACATTCAGACATCCATACATTCTTACAAAACTTTCACGTTTATAATATTAGTAAGATTGGATATATGCCGTGTATGCATTTTTTCATCCATCTATGTAAGCGCTACCATACAAGTTGTTCTAATGCTACGCCAAATCATCATTTTAAACTTCGAAATAGTGCAGTGCTTAAACTCTTATTGTCTGGTCGCCATTCAGTTCGAAACACAGTAATGACTGCACTTTTTGACTTGGCGGATGAATAAACCTCCCTTTTTGACCTCTATACATATATACCGGTTGGAAGCGACCTGCATCCAGCGTCTTCCGGCGACCTTTATAAGGTCGTCTGTCCACCTTGTGGGTGGACGCTGCGTTTGCTAGTTCGTAGTCTCCACTCGAGCACTTTTCGACCCCATCGGCCATCCGCTCTACGTGCTATGTGGCCTGCCCAAATTCAGCTTGCTAATCCGCTGGGCTAACCAATAACGGTACCAAGAAACAAAGCTTATTCTTAAATACGCTTTTCTTTTCTATCTTCTTAGAGATCCGTAAGATTATTTTTTGGCTTTTGTAAGTTTATACTATAGACAGTATCTATCTTGATAAATAATATAGCTGTAAGGTACCAGGTACATACATTATAAAATAATATGATGTCATACATTTGACCGTCTGGAGAGTTAGGTTCGACTTGTTTAAAATTAAAATATTTAAAGGCTTTGGGATTCATTTATAAAAGTGGTTATTAAAAACTTTTATTAATACGTAACGTAATTAAAATCTGTCATAATGAGTTAACAATATTAAAAGTTTTTGGCTGCGATGGAATAGATGACCTTTTTGGACTTTTTCGGTTTAATTTTAATTTTATTAAGAGAAATTATTATTATTATGTAATTAGATAAGAGAACTCTTTATTTAAATCCATACATATAATAAGAATGGAAATTTCTCCCCATTCATTGTGATCCTTTACTAAGGTGAACTGTGAAAATACGCATATGAACAAAACGACGCGAAAAAGTCGCTTGCGCGATCTAATTCGTAAAACATTTTGTCAATTTTTCCTAGGGAAACGTAAAATAAAATAATAAAATAAATAATAATCATTTATATCAGACACATCGCCCCTAATTTACATCAAAAATTCGAAATAAAAGTAATAGAATATAAAGTAAATTCAATTCAAAAAAAAATAGTGCCAAAAACGCTACAGACGCCATCTATCGGTGTGGGTGTAAACTTGTGGTTGACCTTTAGTTTAATTTGGGCTAAATTTGTAAATAGTTTGTGTCACTGGTGTGGTTAAACAACACCACCGATTTGAATAAAATTTTCACTAATACGTTGCAGTTTTCTCTACTTGAACCTTAGTCTTGGTTTTAGTTAAATCGGTTCATAAATAAAAGAGTTATATCAATCTAAAGATTCGCATATAAAATGCTAATAAACAAGAAAGGTAGTCATAGGAACCGCGTAATCAAAAGACAAAACCTCATCGAGTTTGGGCTCATTTGATTCGTCTTGACGAGTACTTTGATACTATATAGTAACCAGGGTCCGAAACGGAGCTGGAAGGTGGCCATAGGAACTCCGTGATTAAAAGAAAAAACCCCATCGAGTTTGGGCTCATTTGATTCGTCTTGACGAGTACTTTGATGCTATATAGTAGCCAAACAAATTAGAATTCATTTAAATTAGTAAATGTAACTTATTTCTCAAATGAATCAGCGCCAGCGGAAAATAATCTAATGTGCGCATGATGCGTGTAAATATCAGTAATAAATATCTTTTTGCTGCTTATTTTTAATTTCTAAAACATGTAAAATCATCTGAAGATAAATAGAAAAATTCATTTACAGTTCATTGTAAAAGTAAATTATTTTTCATACAAGCTAGCGCCACGGAAAATAATGGAACTAATGTCCTAAGAAAAAGAAATATCGTTTATTCTGCAAACAGTTTTAGAAAAGAAGTCCCGCGTAACCTAGCGGAACTAAATAATAGATTTATAATTACTGTGAATACTTCATTTATTATATATTTTTTATTTGTTAGATTAATTAAATATTATGTACCTATTTAATTGAGAAATTAAATATGAGAAATTATGAATTGTTAAAAATCTGTAGATATTTTAACTTAAAATCACGCGATTGTGGCGCTCCATCTAGGGGGATCTTTTGTAAAAATCACTGGTTATCCGGAGACACACAGACATAAAATCTGTTCACACCCATTTAGGCATACATCCAGACACAAACTGTCACGTTTATAATGTTAGTAAAATTTTGCAATGATTATTATAGAACCTTTTATCTGTGTTATAGATAATCATAGGCGGATTTAGGGAGGGGGGGCAAGGGGCCAAGCCGCCCCCCCCCCCGAGTCATTAAGCAAGCTGCTCGCGCACATATTATAAAGGATGTTTAAGCTTTAGGGGGGGGGGGGGGGGGCAGGGGGCCAAGGTACCCCCAGAAGCATTGTAGAGTTACGAATTTCGCACATATTTCTGAAATAATTTTTTTTTTTCGGCGCTCGCAGTTAGCTGCTCGCGCACTTATTGTAATGGATGTTTAAACTTCCTAACCGCTCAGAGCGAGCTAAACATACACTTTTCGTAATAAAAATTATAATATTTTGCACCTTGCCCCAACCCCCCCCCCCCCCCCCCCCCCCAACCAAATCCTGGATCCGCCTATGATTTTAGGTATACACCTCAGTGGTAGAGTCCTTCTCACGAATGAGGTCCCGCGGAATTTTGCGGAACTAAATTACATTTTTTCGATAAATTCTGGACTTCATGCCATAAATAATTTTTCACCACTCTCGCACGAAAATAGTATAATCTTTGGTCATCGATTTCAGTGAGCAAAAGCCGTTTTTGCTCTCTAGAGAGTAGAGAGGCAAAGTGATTTGAATTTCGAACACAATTTTATTTGAATTGAATTTTAACTTTATAAATTGTATTTTTTCAATAATATTTTAAATAAAATACTATTATAGAATAATAAGTCGTAAGTGAGTTTTTTTTTTTTTTAATATTATTACAATTTGTTTTTCATAAATATGTCACACACACAAATTTCGAACGCAACTCTTTTAATAAAAATAAAAAAATACAAAATGGCGGGATGTAGAAGTTTAGAGTTTACAGTCAAATGGAGAATGCGTTGTGACGTCATCGATAAATGCCATCTTTGTCTCTCTCTTTTGTATGAGGTAAGTGAGATGGCACTTATAGTTGTCATTTTTCTTGCGACAGTGGTGTTCACAACACATTTTCCATTTGGTTCTAAACCTCTTGGTAAAGATTCAACTAAATATTTTCAACTTAAGTTGTAAACTTTTGCAAATTTCTATTTGTGATCTAATAGTCTGTTTAATTACAAAGAAATGAGTGACCCCAGTGATGAAGGTAGTTGTCTTACGCCAAAAAAGTTGAAAGAACAAGTTTCGAATGCCGAGTTCAGCTATTTGCCTGAAAAATCTAAAGTGAAATATGTAAAGGCGTACGAATCCTTCAATAATTGGCGCCTCTCAAAAAATGCAAAAACATATTCCGAGACCGTGATACTATCATATTTCATGGAACTATCTAAAACAAGAAAATCCAGTACATTATGGAGCATTTTTTCTATGATAAAAGCTGTCTTGAAAACGAAACGTGACCTTGAAATAGAAAAATTTCTGAATGAAGCACCAGACAGTAAATACCTCGCTTTAAAAGTAAATTGATACAAAAGCTAATTTATTTCAAAGAAAACCTATCTAACTGTACCTATCTAAAAATAAGTAAACTAAATTATTGTTATTTTTTACAGGTTGTATTAATTATTGGCATAAATGGTGCGTGCCGCTCAAATGAATTGTTGAATCTTAAGGTAAACGACGTTGAAAAGCATTCGGACAAATTAATATTAGTAAAATTATTGAATACAAAGACTAAAATCGACAGATCATTCGTCATTAGTGAAGAATATGTGAATGTGGTGGACAAGTATATGGCATTACGACCCGCTAATACAAAAACTTCAAGATTTTTCTTACATTATGATAATGGAAAAAGTAAAAAACAGCCCATAGGCATCAATAAAATCGGTGATATGCCAAAAACGATTGCTAAATTTCTTCAGCTTCCGGACTCCCATCTTTACACTGGGCATTGCCTGAGGCGGACGTCAGCAACACTCTTAGCTGACTCAGGCGCTGATATTACAGTTCTTAAACGCCATGGTGGCTAGAAGTGTAACAAGATTGCAGAAGGATACATCGAAGATTCTAAAGTTATTTAATATGCTAACTTTTAAAATTTGCGATAGTGGCGCCCCGCAAAAAGAACTCCTTTTGTGAAAAGCACTCTACCTATCAGTCACAGTTCCCGATTGAGCAGAAATTTTGCATACCGGGAATCGGATGACAATGCAATAATTTTATGACATGGAAGTGATCTGAAGTCTGATGATGGAGCTGAAAGGTGAAATTTGATAGATATATTATAATAAATAGTTTGAGTACGTAGGTATATGATAGTTTCATTTCAGAAAATTTCATTTTAGTTTTTTTTATACAACGATGTAAGAAGATGAGCAAGATGCTCTCCTGATGGTAAGAGATAACGCTGGGATTTAACGAAGGTTAAATTCTGGGTGCACTGCTGAGTCATAAAATGTTAAGATTCTTCAGCCCAGTAATTTCACTAGCCACAGTGCCCTCCTACCGAAGCACAGTAATGTCTGCACATCACTGTTCAGGCGGCAGAATAACTGACACTGTTGGGGTACTAGCCGATCTCCTGCAGAGGAAGTCTACCCACGGTAAAGAGATCACCATTAAATGACGCGGAAAAAAGTCAAGAGTAACTGTACGGAATCAAGCTGTTATTATTCCGTATTTTTATTAGTTTTTCTGATTTAAATGATAATTTGATATATTTTTGTTTACTGTATTTAATCTTGATGTACTATATGTGTAAGTGGTAATTTATTGCCGTTCTAATTTGTACTGTGGTATAGGTATAACGATAGTTCTGGGACTTATCCCAGGACGTCTCTGAAATCTAAGTATTATTCACAAAAAATGTTTCATAATATTATTTACTAGCTTATGCTCGCGGCTTTGCCCGCACGGCAAAATCCTTTCTTAGCAGTGGTCTACGTCATGAAACCTTTCTATGTTCCAAATTTCAACCCAATCCATCTAGCGGTTGAGGCTGTACGTTGTACGTTATACAGATACATCAGTCACTAGCTTATTCTCATGGCTTTGCCCGCATGGACGGGTTACGTTTCATAATACCTACGGTCGTTTCAACTACGGTCGATATAACTACGGTCGATTCGCATAAGTTCATTTCACATATTGGACGACTCTCTTACAGTGCAACTCGCCTGCGGTTGATTAAACTATGGGCATGTGAACTAATGGGCGATTCGGCCAATGTTCATTTGATATATTGGTTAATTCAACTATGGACGACTCACCTAAGGTTTATAAATTCTTTGCTACGCGTGTTTTTAGTACAGTATTCAGGGCAAACCGAAATCTGTTGGTTAGGTTAGGTTTGAACAGTGACCACAATGCGCGAGCCGAGCGAGCGAAGCGAGCGTGCCGCGGCAGCGGCCGGCGAAGCGCCAGATATTTTTCTTATTACTGAATTATTTATCCTGTGTCATGGCATCTTCAGGCATTTTGGCATCTTCTTTCATCTACCTCATCATGGCAAAGTGGCATAATAAAAACAACACGTTTCTGAATTCTGTACTATAAACAAGTATTTTTTAGCTGTCATACCTGACTAGCAGCCGGAAACGTGGTCTAAAAATACGTGAACGGTCCGTTAGTTCGGTCAAAAATAGGCAAATCGTCCAATAGTTTAATCAACCATAGCTCAATCGACCGTAGCTGAGTTAACCGTAGGCGAATCGTCCAATATTGATTTCAACCAATAGTTATTATGAACGTAGGCGAAACGTCCAATAGACATTTTGAATAGTAGGTGATTCGATCGTAGTTACATATTGGCAAGGTTTGCCAGCCTTTACTAATTCTACGCCCATTAAGTCGCAGAAAACCCGTGAATTGAATCCCTCTTTTCCGTGGAATTGGAAATCGAATTAAATGGTCTGTATCAAATTCATTAATATATGAATAATTTACTGTCACGCGCTACGAAGTGCGCGCGGGTCAGCTAGTTTTTAATATATATTTAAGAACGTAGAATTAAAAATAGTATTATGTATAATTTAGAAAATAAAATAACAAATTTGTATTATAAAAAAGCGCATTTCACATGTTGTTGTTTATGGTGTTGGGTCATGGTTCTGCGAGGTTTCAAATGAACTACTTATAAATGATATACAGACAAAATACCTTAATAATATCTAATAATATTCCATGTAATTGGACATAAGTATTAGTGTATAGTTTTAGATATAACTAAGTTTTTTTAGGTCTGTGGATGTTGTGATTTTAATTAATAAAATAAATGTTTTTTTTACTCTAATAATATAATGTGTCTTAGTGTCTTTTAACAGGAATAAGAATAACCTATCTAATATCAAAATAACATATTATCATGATCAAGATATTCATAAAATAAATCCGTATCAAAAACTTTAACTGAACAAAAGGTGGATTTCCAAGAGCCTCTTTTTAGAGCGAAACATTCACTATAATATTCTCTCATTCATAAAAGAAGTTATTTATTAAACAACATAATACATTATTTTTATTATAAAGTCTTAGACGTTTATATGAACTGTAGAGAAAAAAAAGGTGTTATTCAAAATTTTAAGCTACATACATACCAAATTTCAGTACTATCGGTTCGATCGTTTATGTTTTAGAATAACAAAATATCCGTGTAGGTATTTTTTTTTACTTAATTTTTTTCTTTACGAACTTTCTTTAGAACTAATAAAAATATCCTCATTTTCTACTGTTTTCTACATTTAAAACATTGGCCAAAAGAAATCCACCCAGAACATTCTTCATCTTAAAAGTTAATCTTGTAAGCTGCCCTGTAATTCCTCGAAGTTCGAAGCTACAGGCACTTTTTGTCAAAGAGATCGTACGAAAAATGTAGACACTTACGAGTTAAGGACTTACATGTATTTCAAGGGTCTTCTTTTTTGCACTTAGTAAGAGTAAAAAAGTTAAGTGAATAAGATTCACCTTGGAGCATTATTGGATAAAGCTACCTATAGAGGGTGTTTTTAAAATCTTTCAGACGTTGTTCATGAGGCCTATTACTTTGAGTATTAAACAAAAAAAGGGGACGACCCGAGTACCTACTAATTTCTATGCGAAAAAGTCTGTCAAGTTAGTAAGTCTTTTCAAGGGGGAGACGCAGCGCACACGAATTATAATGATACCACACCAATGTATTCTTGATAACGTTACTACGAAAAAATTGTCATACCAATGTATGACAATTTTTTCGTAGTAACGTTATCGACGAGTATGCCAATGCATAGAATATATTCACACATGATTAATTAGCAAGCTAAAGTGGCAATGGGCAGGTCACATTTGCCGCAGAACCGATAACCGATGGGGTAGGCGTGTTCTTGAGTGGAGACCGCATCTCAGCAAAAGTAGTGTAAGGAGTCCTTGGGCGAGATGAGATGACGATATCCGAAAGGTCACGGGCAGCGGATGGAGTGCCATGGGGGAGCGGATGGAGGCCTATGTCCAGCAGTGGACGAACGTGGGCTGATGATGATACTCGCATAAGTACACACGCAGGGATAACCTGTTTTGTTACAACTTTGTTCTATGCCCGGTGGTTTTGCAGGGGCCCTGGCAGTGCCGTATCCAGTTAGATGTTTAATCGAAGGCTCATTATTATGAACAACCTGTAGTTACGAATCTTCTTTTATCCCTTTTTATAGCTTGAAGGATAATGTATGAGATTGTAAACTTTAGTATATAGAGCCTAAATAAAGAGTTGGTTGTTGCAGTATAAGAAATTACCATAATATTCAATTAATGTTGTGTTACAAAAAGGCAAAGTAATATTTAAGCATATTGGTACATTAAAGCGTCGTCAAGGCCGTTCAGACACGATGTTCAGTAAAGTCAAAAAAGGATTTTACGTCTACTTGAAAAACACTAAATTTTTTAAGAAGTTTCAAGATTTAATCCTTGTCGACTACGGAAGTCTCAAAAATGGACAGGATAATAACTGGAAAACAATTCGGAGAAACCTAAAAAATACCGGGGGGAGACTTCGTTGCAGGTCGACTTACTGTGCTTCGGTAGGAGGGCACTAGCTAGTGAAATTACTGGGCTGAAGCGTCTCAATATCTTATGACTCTCAAGTAAGAAGCGTTGGCGCAGTACACTGTGTAGCACTGTACTAATTATGGGCATCGTTCTCTTACCAATCAGGAGAGCGTCTTATTACTTCGTTGTATAAAAAAATCGCTTTAAATCTAGTATCCAGTTAGTAACAGTCAAAATTAAATTTGTAAAAGGCAGAAACACCTAGCATAAATGAAACAGCCTGTGAAATGGGACCCAGGGAACTAGAATACAGTGCAAGTTGACGAGAAAAATGGTCCATAATTAAGCTGAGAGGCGAGAACTTTATCTCCCGTTATGAAATCATATTGTGCTTGAATTATGTGAGGTTTACATCAAGTTGTCTAGCTTAGTTGTGCTTAGTAGCGTAACTTATGCTTCCCAAGTTTATGTTGCTACAGTTGTACTATTTTACAAAGGTACTTCTAATAAGAATACATTTAGAATGAAACCTTTTCTTACACTTTAATCTTTTGCGATTTAAACGCTCTTGTTGAGTATGCTCGTGACCACGGTTCATGTAACTGAGCCGAAACGTCGAGATTGGTTCTGTAAAGTTTTTGTTAAACTTACATAAAAATAATTACGCGATAAGTCCCGACAAATAAAAAATAGCCTTTTATAATAATATCTAACTAAAATAATAAATGTGAAAGTTTGTAAGAATGTATGGATGTATGTTTGTTACTCTTTCACACCTAAACGGGTGGACCGATTGAGCTGAAATTTGATATAGAGATACCTTAGGCCTTGAAATAACACATATGCAATACAGCGAATAAAACCGCTGGGCGCAGCTAGTATATTATATAGGTACCAGATGAATATCAACAACACATTATTTAAAGAAGATAAATACAAAACAGGTAATTTACAAGTTTTATAGTAACTTACAAGGCTGCAAGCTCCATCCATTTAACTTAAAAAAGGCTTTAAACTACCCCCGTGTAACGTCGTAATAATAAATGATTGCCTTCAGGTGATTTATAGCACGCTCTAGATTGGACGCTGATAGTTAAATTTTAATTTATTTACTTCTAATAACGTCTGGGTTCTATATAATTTGGTATTAGATATATAATTTGGTATTAGATATATAATTTATAAGATAAAAAACTATTTTAATTTAGTTTAAGCTGTGTTGGTCAAGTGGTTATGTTGTGTATATTATGTAATTTTGGATCACTAAGTTCGAATCCCGGCTCAATGACAAGAGTGCTTTTCACGAAAGGAGTCCTTTTTGCGGGGCGTCACTATCGCACATTTTAAAGGTAAAAATTTCTGTAACATTTAAACTCTTCATTTTATCTCATATTTAATATCTTCATTAAAAAGGTATTTGTTTAATCTATTAAAATTTATTTAGGATATGCAGTTCAGTAATAATCGATAAAATTAAATTTATTTCCGCTAAATTCCGCAGGACTTCTTTCGTGAAAAGGACTCTATAATTAGTTTTATGTGTGGTTTTTTCCACTCGCTCACTGCGTGGCTAGTTACCAGTTTGTCCAGTGGTAGTCAAAATCGTGTCTCCAAGCGGTTATGACCGCGTTCCGGCATGATGTTCAGTGAAGCCAGGGAATTATTTATCCCGCCTTCTAAGTTTAGTAAGCTACCATATACGGCCGCTTCGTCGCTTAACACGTGAGATTGTGGTTAAAGGCAAACTTATGATGAATAAATAAAAAAGAAAACTACAGTGTCATCATCATCATCATCATCTCAGCCGTAAGACGTCCACTGCTGAACATAGGCCTCCCCTTTGAACTTTGGACTTCCATATGTACCGGTTGGAAGCAACCTGCATTCAGCGTCTTCCGGCGACCTTTATAAGGTCGTCTGTCCACCTTGTGGGTGGACATCCTACGCTTCGTTTGCTAGTCCGTGGTCTCCACTCGAGCACTTTTCGAATTAAATTTAGTTACGCTAAATTCCGTGGGACCTCTTTCGTGAAAAGGACTCTATAATTAGTTTTATGTGCGGGTTTTTCCGCTCGCGCGCTGCGTGGCTTATTACCAGTTTGTCCAGTGGTAGTCAAAATCTTGACCCCAAGCGGTTATGACCGCGTTCCGGCATGATGTTCAGTGAAGCTAGGGAATGATTTATCCCGCCTTCTTAGTTTAGTAAGCTACCTTATACGGCCGCATCGTCGCTTAACATCACACGAGATTGTGGTTAAAGGCAAACCTATAATAAATTTAAAAAAAAAATAGAAACTATAATAAACTATATTTAACTATAAAAAAAAATCATATAGTAAAAATATTCTTGTGCCTCTATTTCTGTGCTCAATAAATAATTATCTTTCTTTTCTTTTCTTTTTTATAGTAGCTATGGTAACTATAGATAAAGCTTGTAAAAATCGTGATTGTGATCGCCTCCTAATCTTCTCCTTTATCAAAACTAAAGTAAATTTAGTATCTAGGTCACAGCACAGTTTGTAATTCAAAATTTGTTTTAAATTATTATATTTCATTAGGTCCACATAATTCCTAACGTAATTTGTATTTTTCATCTCAAACAAAAAATCTTCTTTACTGAATTTGATAAATGTTAAACATTTTACATCAATTCTTCGAAAGCCTTATATTTGGCAGTAGCTTTAAGCAATAAACTCTCACAATTTATTCTATCGGAAAAATCATTAGCGTTCGAGGGGAAAATGTATTTTTTTACATTTTTTGATCGAAGTTTTTCTGTAATCAAGATATTGTTTTTCGCTTTGTAATAATTATTTTTCATGCATATGAGTCGAGACAAGTATAATATAGTTTACTTGAATTTAAAGTGGAGCTGAAAGTTTTTCTTTAGATTTATAATATAGCCTACTAGCTGCGCCCAGCGGTTTTACCCACTGTACTATATATAGCCTATGTGTTATTCTAGGGTCTAAGCTATATCTATACCAAATTCCAGCTCAATTGGTCCACCCTGTTAGGCGTGAAAGAGTAACAAACATACATCCAGACATCCATACATTCTTACAAACTTCCCGTTTATAATGTTAGTAAGATGTGCTATTCTAGGGTCTAAGCTACTTGTGTAGTATTTTTTTTGAAAAAAAGTGATGAATTAGAAGACCAGCAAGACGCTCTCCTGATGTTAAGAGATAACGCTGCCCATAATCAGTACAGTGTTACCTAGGATTTCACAATTATGTGAAATTCTAGGAGCACTGCACCAACGCTTCTTACTCAAGAGTCATAAGATGTTAAGACTCTTTAGCCCAGTAATTTCACTAGCGACAGTGCCCTCCTACCGGAGCACAGTAATGTTTGCACATCACTGCTCAGGCGGTAGAATAACTGGCACTGTTGGGGTACCCACCTAGACGACCTCCTGCAAAGGAAGTCTACCCCCGGTAAAAGGTAGTAAGGTATTCATTGGTTCAGTAGCTAGTTATCACCCACTGGACAAGCGGTCATCATGATCGTGTTCCGCCACGATGTTCCGTGAAGCCAGGGATTGATCCCGCCTTCTAGGTTGAGTCTGCTACCATCTACGGCCGCATCGCCGTCACATCAAGCGAGATTGTGGTCAAGGGCTAGCCTATAACGAATAAAAAAGTAAAATACCCGGCCTTTCTGCTCAAACATGGAGCGAATCGCGGTAAAATATTAGTTACCTAACATCGAAGTAACTAACCCAGATAGGTTGCATTAAGAAACCCTGCTCCCCTGCCCAACTTCTGTTACACCGTTTCAAATTAGTGCGTTTTAATATAGATAAGTATATTTGCAACTTTAAAATTAATGAACAATAAAAAATATTAATTAAGTGCAAAGTCCAGACAAAGTGAATGTGACTGCCAATCAAAGTAATTATTAAAATTATTTACGAATAAATATATACGCTTATTTAATAATATGATATTCAGTTCGCTTATTTAAATAGGCAAAATAAATTCTGAAAGTTAATATTAAATTATTTAAATTTAATAATTTATTCTGTGAATCTGAATGCAAAAGCATCTGTCTATAAAACAAATAATATACTTAACATTATATAACAAATAATAATTTCATAAAATGTACAGAAGACCTGCTTTGTACAATAATTAAAACGCGCACAAACACTTTCTTTAAAAAAATCACTGTAAACTCGAACCTGCTAGAATAAATTCACTGTGTGGTTTGAAGTGCAAAAAAGTCATCAAGATTATCATTTTTAAACTAGCGAATAAGGTGCATTCTTTAGTTTATTTTTTCAAAGAGATTTCAAAGAGTTACTGTTAAATTAAGAAAAACGAAAATCAAAGCTTGCCTTGCATAGTGATTGTATGGACTAGCTTATTACGAGTACATGAGTTTTGAATAGACATATTCATTTAATTAAATATTTATTTAATTTTCATGTCAATCAGCAGGGCTTACTCATCACTTATCGGTTAGGAAATCGAACCGAATACCGAATTGTCAAAAATGTATGAAATGGGGTCCATATTGGCTCGCATAAAATTTTTAGTCCTATTTTAATGTGGCATAACGTTTTTCAGCCTAAACATCAAAATGCCTAAAGTTTTTAGGCATAACTTTTTTGGCCTAAATTTTTCTCTCATAATATTTTTAAGCATAATAATATTTACGCATAAAATTGTTACGCATATTGTTTTAACGCCTAAAACATCTTACCATAAAATTTTTTGGCATAATTATATTCAGCCCTAATATTTTTCGACATAATAATATCCAGCCCTAATAATTTTCAGTATAATGATATATCCACCCTAATTTTTTAGCAAAGTGATATCTTGTCATAATACTATTACCAGGATTGTAATCGGCAAAATATTATTAATACTAAAAGAAACGAATTATTAATTTCAATGTTCTAATTAAAACCTTTTATTTTTTTTATTTTTTTTTTGACCCAGGAAAAATGCGTTACGCATCATCACCCCACGCCGGGGGGCGCGGGGCGGTATGTGGGACTCCCCCGCCAAAGATGGGAGCGGCGGGGATACCCACTAAAAAACCTGGGGGTGTTCTTGCGGGACGCCATAATGCCGGGGCAACGGGTACGCCGAAGCATTCATCCGCGGCCCCGGCGGCGTTTGGTCCTCACTGACAGGAGGACCCCTCCGCGGTGGGGTGAAGAGAAGTTTCACCCCACCCTCTCAAGGGGCGCGCGGAAACACCGCGCGCGCCACCTCGTGGGTCTGTTCTTGCGGCGACGAATACCCCCGTATTCGCCGCCTAGACCCAGGTTATGGGGGCTGGAGAAGGGCGTGGAAGATACGCCTCCGACGCCCCCTTCTCCGGGCACGCATCGGGAGGTCGGTGGTGACCTCCCGTTCGCGTTCCGCGATCTCCTTCTGCGAGATGACACTCTCGCAGAACGAAACCGCGGCCTGCCACGACTCCTCGCTTGCAACCATGGCTCTTACCATGGTTGCCAGCGAGAGTTCGCCCCCCATAACAGCGACGAGGGTACGGCGCTCACTGACCCATGCTGGGCACTCCTCCAGTGTGTGCTGCGCCGTATCCACGTCGCTACCACAGTGGTGGCAAGCAGGGGTCGGTTCCCTGCCGGCTACGTGGTGCAAGTACTTTCCGAAGCATCCGTGCCCGGAAAGCACCTGCACGAGCCGGAAGGTCAAGGACCCGTGCTCTCTGTCCGTCCACTGCTGGAGTAGTGGACGGACTGCCACCACTATCCAGCTGCCTGCTCGAGGGTGGGCCAGACGCGTACTCCACCTCTCGAGCAGTGCCTCGTTGGCTTCCTCCTTCCACCTCTCTACCTCCCTGGGAGACGCGGTGAGCCCGCGGAGGCGGAGCGCGGCGCGCCACTCGTAGCGCGCCGCATACAGCTCCGCCTCCAGGTCCCAGGGGGGAGATCCTGCCAAGAGGCACGCCGCCTCGTAGGAGACCGTGCGGTAACCCCGTATTACCCCGACGGCCATCACCCTCTGAGGACGTCTCAGATGGGCGATGGTTTGCTCCGTCAGGGCATCCACCCATACGGGGGCTCCATACAGAGCCATGGACCGCACGACTCCCGCGTATAGGCGACGGCAGCTGGTCCGAGGTCCACCTAGGTTCGGCAGCAGCCGCTTGAGAGCGGCCGCCGCACCCATCAGGCGAGGAGCCAACCGGGCAAAGTGCTCCCAGAAGTTCCACCGCCCGTCGAGGACGAGTCCAAGATATTTCATCGAGGGCTCGACCCCGATACAGACCTCCCCGATAGGAATAGAGGAACCCCTACTCGGGGCCCTCCGAGGCCCGTGAAAACACAGGGCCTCGGTTTTATGGAGGGCCACCCGGAGTCCCAATCTCCCTATCCGTGCCACCACCTCCCCCACCGCCACGGTGGCAAGGCGGGCAGCCTCCTGGAATGTCCCCCCCGGGGCCATGACGAGCGTGTCGTCCGCGTAACACGTCACGCTGGCCCCCAGGGGAAGATCCCCGCGCAGCACCCAGTCGTATCCTATGTTCCACAGGAGCGGTCCTAAGACCGAGCCCTGTGGAACACCGCACGACATCTCTCTCCGCAGCGGTCTAATTAAAACCTAACCTAGCCTTCTCGCGGTTTTTTTTTTATAGAACGAAGTAAGAATTCGGGCAAGACGCTCTCCCGATGGTAAGAGATAACTTCTTACTTAAGAGTAATAAGATGTTAAGACTCTTCAGCCTAGTAACTTCACTAGCTACTGTGCGGTTGTTTCATTTTAATCTCCTCTATACCCTACCCTCTCTCTGAATTAGAAAGTGGATGGTCATTTTTGGCACTTTGTTGACCGCTGCCGTGGCACTGTGGACATTGTTCAAACCTAACCTAACCTAAATTATCCGAGTCGGTTTTGTGACAGTCAGTTATACTGGGTGCCATAAACTACTTTCCTAAGTAATTTTATTAACTTACAATATTAGTTGTATGCCTTAATATAGTTATGTAAAATTATGATTATGCCCGAGAAAGTTATGCGAAACATTTTCGGACAAATTAAATTAGGACTAACAAAATTATGCGTGCATATAAGATAAGATAAGAATAAGATAAGAATACTCTTTATTGTTAAAACCAAAATAAACATAACATTATACTTATTAGTACTACAAAACAGTTTGGTCCACAATGGGCGGCCTTATCGCTGTGAGCGATCTCTTCCAGGCAACCAGCCTTTGTATGGAAATATATGTAGCTCACTAAATGAGTGGAGTGAGATTTGGTACCAGAGAGTAAAAACATATTTATACCTAAATTCTAAACAATCAAACAAATATAATTTAAAGAAAAAAAAAAAAAAAAAAAATATATATATTATCTAATACATAAAAACATACATATTATAAATACGTATAAGAATATTATAAATATAATATATACACACTAAATATAAAAGATACTAATATATATACATACACATATTTTAATCAATATATACCGATATTAAATAGAAAGGGACATAGTTAAATTTGTGACAGATAGTAGTCTCGTAATTGGCTTTTAAAATTTTCAAGAGTTTTTGCACATCGAATAGGGACATGGAGAGCGTTCCACAAATGGACCGAGTAATGAGTGAAGGAGTCACTGATAAATTTTGAAGAGGTAATAGGGGTAGTGGTCTGTAGAAGATAGTTACTAGAAGAGCGAAGAGAAAAAGTATGAGAGTCACAGACAAATCGAAAGCGGACTTTGAGATAAGGGGGTGTAGAAGGATTAAAAAGAATATTATAAAGAAGAGAGAGTATGTGAGAATTCCGGCGAAGTCTGATAGGTAACCATTTCAGCTTACTGCGGTACTCGGAAATGTGGTCATATTTTCGCAATCCGTATATGAACCGAATGCATATATTATGACATACAAATTTATGCTTTACAAATATATGCTAAAAAACGTTAGGGCAACTGACAGTTATGGCAAGACATAAGTATGTCTAGATATAATTATGCCCAATTATGATTAGGCTAAAAAAAGTTATGCGAAACATTTTCGGCGAAACAAAATTAGGACAAAAAGAATTATGCGTGCGAATACGCTCCCTATGAAATGACGTGACATGACATGTCAAGTTGTATCTACATAATACGTCATTTCATACATTTTTGACAAATCGGTATTCGGTTCGGTTCTTTCACGGATAAGTGAATAACCCTGCTGATGTGTAGTATTATAAGAAGGCTTTAACCCAAAATATTTTTCACTAATTCTAACCGAACGTCTCATAGAGTTGAATTTCTGTATCTTTTTATTTTAAAGCCAGTTTAACCAACTATAAAGCTGACGACATATAGACGGGGAACGGCGCGAAAAAGCGGGAGCGATTTTCATTTTCATATGTACGAATTCAAACACGCCAGCCCATTTACCGCTTGTGTTTGCCGTTAGCTTAATTCCCCTCCATAGTTTCATATTCGTTAACATTCATATTATGTACACGAATCGATAGTTTCAATGACACTCGATGTATCGTATAAACGTAGCACGGAGTCGATATCCGTTCGCATTTCCTCTGTGTTGACATGTTTAAACGTTGGTTCACATGATGTTCTATTTATATCGAATATCATATTCGAATGATTCGATGCGAGCGAGCGATTGATTCGATGATTTGAATAGATATAGAAGCGAAGATTTATATCACTTCCTCTCGTTAGATGCACCAGAGGAGTAAGGGCAAGCAAAGTACCTATGAGGCAGGAGTATTTAATGTGCACCAAACAAAAAATAAATATATAACAAACAGAGAATTATTAACAAATACAAATGCACAAGCGGCGGTCTTATTGCGCGATTCTTTTAGCGCGAGCGAGATTCTTCAAGACTGCCAATGAATAGAAAGGATTAACAGCCAGATAAAGACGGTGGCGCATTACTACACGCAAGTTACCTAACTAATTATAATATTATATACTTACCTAACTGTCAGCGATAAGACCGCCTATTGTTTACCTAGCATTTAGATATCTAGTTCAGTAAGTTTTTTGAAATTATTTGGTATGCAATAAAGTATTATTTCTATTCTATTCTATCTACAGAAAAATAGTAACAATAACTTTATAATCAACTAAATTATCCGTGTCGTCGATATCCGTCGTATTCCTTCATGATACCTAATGTAGTATATTTTATTATATGTCAATTTATGTATATATTTATGTATGTATGTACGTGTGTATGTATGTATTTAAGATTTATGTATGTATGTTTATGTAGGTAAATATTTTTCGTGTAAATTATTTTTACTTATATTTCTTTTGAAGTTTTGTGAAACCACCGTCCTTCCAGTGTTGTATATTTCCTCTCCCTGCACGGTTGTCTGGAAGAGATCGCTTTGAGCGATAAGACCGCCAATTGATACACCCTTTGTTTTAATTTTGTTGTTTGTAAAATTTACTTTATATGTGGATCAATAAAGTGTTTCTTTTCTTATCTTATTATTATAATAACGTCGTGTATGTAATTGAATCCAGTCACATAGTTGCAGAATAAGTTAATACCTTTTAACAAACGGTACGTGTAGCTACAAGTATTTTGAACTTTAACCGACATAACAGCGTACGCAACGTATAAATTCGGCCACAGCGGCGCGGCACTATTTTCAGCGACTTGGCAAAGAAATAGTAGTGTTTTGTGCCAACACTGCTAGTTTTTTTTACCAAAACCGTTTGATTTATTCGGCGCCACTGCGTACGTGGCGACGGCTCTGAAAATGTCGCCAGAATATAGCTTTTCGGTCTAGAAATGGCATAAATATGATTGCGATAGTGCCAGCACCAAGGCCTTGTGTTTTTTGTTATGTAATCACTACATAGCACTTTAATAAGTATATAAAACTATAATAGTATATACAGGGTTTTTAATTATTCAGTACATTGATGTATATGGCTTTATTGGGGAGGTCATTGACCATGTTTTGAGCGCAATATATATTCCGCGAAAAGTTACGGTATTCGAGAAATTTAATTTTTTTCGATAAATTGAGGTGGCAATTTTAAAAAATTACACCTAGCTACATTTAAATTTACTTTCTCATTTGATGATATGACCGAAATACAATAATGCCTAAATATTACTTTGCGGGTGAATAAATGGCAAAGGTGAGGCACTTCCTTAGGCAGCCTCGCTGCAATAGAAGCCTACAAGTTACAAATATTATAAGCAAACAATACGAAAGTTACAAAACAATAATTCGTGCTCTAGCAGAGCGTGACTGGATCCAATAGACTAATACAATAATCATAGATTAAACTAAACGGGAAGATACGGTACAGGCGTCCGAAAATTGACCGCTCCAATTAGGCTCATGCACACAATTTTACTTAAGCGCGAGTTGCCGCGCCAACTCGCGCTCAAGTTAAATTGTGTGCATGAGCCTAAGGTAAGCGAGTTTTCTCGTGACCACGGATCTTGCAACAGATCAGAAACGTCGAGGTTGGTTTGATAATAAGGTTTTTGTAAAACCAACATAAATATAATTACGCGAAAAGTTCCGATTAAGAAAATTAACATGTGTTCAGATCGCGGAAGTTTAAAGTGATTTGTGACAAGTGACTGTATATAAACTATAGTGCGTATCGTGTCTTCCCTTTCTATTTAATTCCAATACAATAATATAACATAGTACATTATATGATCGCCACGTGACTGGCGTGACACAGCGTCACGCAATATTCCCGGGGTGTGTATGGGGTTTATCTTGCAAACAACCGGCCTAAGGATAGTACGGGAGGCATACTAATTTTTACTGGGAGATTTCAAACGGATTTGACCCCTATAGATAATCCTACTTATTATAAACGTGAAAGTTTGTATGTATGGGTGTATGTATGTTTGTTACTCTTTCACGCCTAAACGGGTGGACCGATTGAGCTAATTTGTTATAGAGGTTGTGAGGAGTATACCAAATTCAGTACCTGTACATACTGAATTTGGTATAGATATAAGTTAGACCCTGGAATAATATGTTAAGTCCGGGGAGATGGCCAATGCGTGTTATTCCTAGACAGAATTACCAAGTGACGGTGTTTTTATTTATTTATTTAAAAACCACGTTATTTATTTTGAATATTGCCATATTTTTTCAATGTGTTCACATTTAACATCGTGGTGAAAAAAAATGTTGAAAAACTTTTGTATCTTATGTTTTATTCTGTTTGGTATTGCCGGTGTGTTGCTTTTTAACCTTAACATTTTCATTAATGCTTTGTGCCACTTTTAGTCCGGTATAGATGGCCTCCCTGGTGCGTGCGTGTGTGTGTGTGTTTGTGTGTTAGTGTTTATGTGCATGTGTGTGTAGGTTATATTTAGTTGATAAAACCACTGGGTGCGGGTGTATCACTAGCCGAGTAACATAGACGTATTATAATCGTGATACTAGATAGAGCGATAGTATGACAACAATGGCGTTGAGCGTTCACTCACTCCCGACTGAACGTGATAGCGGCTGTAAAGTACGTGACAATCACGTTATACGTGACGTGACGTCACCGTGGATACTCACTTCCGTAGGCTGTGTACTGTTTATTTACTTTCACCTATCGGTTGTCTGTCTGTCTGTAAACAAATCTTGGAAATTTTGTGAATGTATAAATCGGATGACAATGCAATATTAGTATGACATGGAGCTGATCTGATGATGGAGCTGGAAGGTGGCCATAGGAACTCCGTCAATAAACGACGCAACTCGATCGAGTTTGGGCTCATTTGATTCGTCTTGACGAGTAATTTGGTGCTAGATGGTGAAAGTAAATAAAAGCTTGTAAAAAATGGTATCTATATTAAAAAATATAAATCCAGGCACCATCAGCATTTTTATATTAGTATAACAATTACTTAGCAACTGACAATCAATTAAATAGCAGAAGTTGTAAACATTTTTACTATCTTTTAATAATATAAAATTTCAGCGTCTAAAACATTTTTTAAATCATTATAAAACTTCAGCAGTTGTAAACATTTTTAAAACAACAAATTAATAGAAACATAATGTCGCGGATGTTTTCGCCAGGAGTCGCACACATTTATTATACAGTCCAAAAGCGGGATTAGCATATATCCCGCGGGAGAATTCGAGAATTATTCATAAAAAGTGAGGTAGGCTTTAGACGGTGTTTACGTTCTTTGATATTCGCTTTAAATTATGGTTTTTAATATGATAATTTAATTTTGCTTCTTCGTAAACTATGTCGCGGTTCTTGAAATTTAATACCAAGAATATTTGGTATAAAAATAATACATTGTTGGCTTAAGGTCTGAATTATCCAACTTCTTACTGATAACTTGAATGTGAAAGGACGTGTGTATTATTTGACTTTGCGCCTAAATGAATAATCCGATTTTTTTTATACAGATAGTTTAGACTCTACTATAAAACATACATTATTTAGCGAGATTAACCGCTGGAATAAGCGAATCTTTAAGATGAAAACCTGACTGATTTATTAAAGCAGAGCTTCTTTTAACGGATTGAGCAGAAATGCTTCAACCCAAGAGCTCAATAAGCTCTATAAGCATATTAGGAATTAAAAAAATTTGGCAACACTTCACAGTGCCGCGAGATAGCATATAGGCTAGGTTGCCTAGTAATTTAAAATACCTAGAATTTTGAAGTTTATTTTATTTAAATAACTACTCTAGGGTACTAGATCGCACAATTTAACATTTCTACCTAAACATGTTAGCGCCTATATGAGAATTAGTTCTTAATATGATGTTCAATAAAGAGTTATATAATCTAGTTTAATCGTATAAGCTACTAGCTTGTGCTCGCGGGTTTACCCGCGTTGAGAAATCTGCCTGTACTGTATGCCAAATTTCAACTAAATCTTTCCAGCGGTTTGTGCTGTGCGTTGATAGATAAGTCAGTCAGTCACTCTTTTCTTTTATACATTTAGATGTGGACATGTAAATCAAAAGTTTCGACTAGTATTTCCATATGAAAAACTATAAAATGTTGGCAACACCTCACGGTGACGCGAAGATAGATGGCGGCACCGAAAGTTCTTTCATCTCACAATGAGTAGGTAACTTGATTCCGCAGCTGGTGCTTAGCTATTTCATTTTTCACTGAAATGTTCTGCAATTCTGAACTCAGAGACGAACTGAGGAGTAGGTTACCTAGAATTTCAAAATATCTATGTACCTAAGATATCACACAGAGTCATACAATGTAAAACACAAACAAAACAAGTCAAAACATAATTTTTTTTTTCTTTTTTTTTTATGTGATGAAGTAGAAGACGAGCAAGACGCTCTCCTGATGTTAAGAGATAACGGCTGCCCATAATCAGTACAGTGTTACCTAGGATTTCACAATTATGTGAAAATCTAGGAGCACTGCACCAACGCTTCTTACTCAAGAGTCATAAGATGTTAAGACTCTTTAGCCCAGTAATTACACTAGCTACAGTGCCCTCCTACTGGAGCACAGTAATGTTTGCACATTACTGCTCAGGCGGTAGAATAACTGGCACTGTTGGGGTACCCACCTAGACGACCTCCTGCAAAGGAAGTCTACCCCTGGTAAAAAACAAAAAATTATACGTTATTTACATAATTGCGGCTTAAACCCAAGTTCACCGGATAATAAACTAGGCGTACAATCTTCGCACCTTAGACACTTTTGATTTTAAAATATCTTTATTAATCAATAAGAATACAAAATGTTTTACATACAATTTTTGGTTACATTTTATGAAAACTAACTGAAGTATAATACGGAAAGTACGGAAGTATAAAAATTTTCTATAGATCTCAATAAAGTGTATTCTATTCTAGTTTCTACAGACTGAAACACCTTTTTTATTTTTTTAATTAATGCAAATACAATTATTAAGTGAAAACAAGTAAAACTTGATATTATAATATTACAAATGTAAATATTGTTACTAAGTGTAATTAGATACATACATTTTTGGTTTGCTTAATTTTTTTATTTTTTTACCTTAGACACTACGAAAATTGTTTTGCTCCTAGCTCCGTCCCTGTACAATGCACGAAGCTAAATTACCGTTCATAATTTACTACATACGCCACATGCGAATCGCTTTTATAATTAACTAGTTTAAACCGCGGTTTCGCACGCATATCTCATTAAGATAGACCACACATCGATGCGAATTAAGCACTATTGTAGTCAATTCAATGGATTTCGCATGACATAAATCTCAGACTAAGTGGAGCCATTTTATAATTGCGTCTGGTAGCCGAACTTAATGTTTCTGATGTCTATGGAAACGACTTGCAATATAAAAGTGGTAGAACTTTTTAGTGTTGCTATTAATAGCGATGAACCATTTTAAAACTACATCTGAAATACGAAAAAATGCTTTTGACGTGTATGATATCGAAATGTAATTTAAAAGTGATTGAACTCCATTATTGGTATAATATGTGTATAGAATTGGCTCTGCCTTGGCGCATTGATTTGTAGACATGCTACGACTAGTGCTACGGTTTTGTAGACCAGCTACGATTGTGCTACGGCTAAGATTTTCTGTAACCGATTTGAGTATTTTGTTCTTTTATATAAAAAAATGTTATTTTATCGCGATTTAGATCAAGTAAATTGTAATTCAAGAACATTCTATGATGAGTTATAAAATTTAAAACATGTAAATTGTCATTAAAAAAAGCTGAAAAAGATCGAATCTTTATGATCGTGACTCGATCACTTGTGATTAAATAATATAAATTACTTATCAATTTTTCATAAATAAATAAAATTAATAAAATAATGCCGTAGTCTGTAGAAATAACCTCATTTACCAACCATTTAGAATGCACAGTTATTTCCATTAATATTATTAATAGGCCTGTCACTTGAAGAAGACTGTCTTCGAGCCCATTATCTTCCTACAGACAGACTCCGATAAGTGTCACCCATTTAAATTAAAAGCTCAAAAAGGCCTCTACGCGTTAGACTTTTTTATCTTCCTGTTCGCCTATAAAGAGGCCTGGGTATAGCTCGGATTTTGCCCGTGCAAACAACAACATACATAACAACAACATAATGAAGTAAATAGACCAGCCCCACTTAGCTCAAATTTTCGCGGTAGTGTCACAAAGGCAAATGTAAAACGCACTTTTTACTTGTGAATTTGATACTTCACGCGGACATTGACATCAAGTGGTGGGCCAGATATAAACGTTTACCTATTAAATCAACTTTACATTAAAAATACATATTGTCAGATTAACTGAAATTACCGCGATGTATGGGGTGTTTGCATGTTACACATAATGACTAAAGCCATTTTGCAATGCTGTAGTTAATTTACATAAGTACTAATTTTTGTATAATATGTTCAAACATTTTTTAAGACAGAAAATGTTTTAATAGATTATGCATGTAAACATGGTGTAATCAATAATTTAGAATTTCGTTCTTATGTGCGACTCTTTCGCTTGCATAATATGACATATTATTTCGAATATAATATTTATTATATTCGTAGAAGACACATTTAAAAAAAAAATCTATGAATATATTATAATATTATATAGCTATCAGAAGCAGGTTTCTTTAAAAAATAAACGGCAATAGCCTAAACTAATTTTAGTGGCAAGGAAGAATAATTTACTTTTAACAAAAATGACACTACTGAGGGTAGCTCGACAAGAAATCTGTACCGAACGAAGTCTCGCTACTCCTACCCGCATGACCTAATACCGAAAATAAATCGGTCCAACTAGTCAATCCTCCAACAATAATAATAATACGTCTACATTTGTCACATCGTGCGACATCAAGAAAATTATTATCGAGCGATTAAAATTATCGAGCGTCGCGTTTAGTTCATTCATTTTCTATTTTTTTATTCAATAAAGGTTAGCTTTTGACCACGTAGATGGTACCAGACTAAACTTAAAAGGTGGGATAAATCCCTGGCTTCACTGAACTTCATGCTTGAACATAGTCTTAATGACCGCTTGAAAACACAAAAAAATACACCTTTGCAGCTTAATATAAAAACAGTGCGTGTATTTTTTCGAGACAACCTCGAGAGGATTTTTTTTATAAATCCCAGAATTTCATAAAAGCCCATGCACACTCATATCGCGTCGCGCAAAGAAAATACTTCATTAAAATCCGTCTCCGAGTAAATTAGAACGTACTCGGGGAATGATTTCCGGGGTCTGGCATTTAATTAAAAATTTCATAAAGTTTGGGGCACAATGAAAGCAATATTAAAATAATATTTATTTCTTGGTTTTATTTAAATAATCCTTTCCACTGTCATTATTCCAAGTGGTGTCTTTTGACAATTTTAAAATTTATATGTACCTGTATGTATTATTATGATCATCCGTTTTCTGTGTTAAAACTTGTAACTTGATAAAAAACCTTTGCCTCCTAATAAATATAATTTAAAGATATTTCTTCACCTTTCCGGTCCTCACGACACAGACTCACGTCTAGTGTGAGGACCACAAGCCTACATTACTCACATTCATGTTTTCAAAACATGAATGTGAAAAACATTGTTTTGCTAAATATAAAAAAAATTGACATTTAAATTTCGGATCATTGAGTTCAAATCTTAACACCCAGCACTTTTATTGGTAGCAGGTAGCATTGGCGATGTAGTTACCACCAATGCAATGGACAAAACCGTGTTGCCAAACGGATAATATAATGACTGAAGCGGGTTCAATAAAACCAGAGAAGTATTTATCCCACCTTTTATGTTTAACCTGGTACCAATGTCGTCCACATCATAGCTTAAGAACAGGCGCGATTATGGTCAATGGTTGACCTAAATCGACATCATGTAATAAATAGAAAGAGTCCATCACATAATAAATAATGGAATCATAACGTGGTTTATTTTTACTACGACATAACCCATAGAACCTCAAAGATCAGTCATAAAAATGAGGGTAGGAATCATAAAGAAGTCAACCATAAGAGTACGTATTACTGGAGGTATGCTCTCGCCGACGATATGGATTGACGCTGCATAACACATGTCTATTTTTTAACCAAAGAGTTTATACTTTGAATGAGCCCATCAAAGCCATCTATTCTATTTCGTTGTAAATGTCTTTGAACCAAAGGGTTTGAACGAGCTAATTAAAACTAGCCAACTGCCCTCAACAGCCCAAGCACACCGTGACATTGACGTGGGAGTAGCGGCTCCCAAACCGCTGTCAAGAGTACCTATTTGACGTTTGTAAGAGCACAATGACATTGGGAGTAGCTGCAAATTGTATGCAATGACAGCGTGTGTAGCAAGAGAAGCGTCTTGTTAAAATATGTCAGTTTAGTCTTGACAATGGGACGGGAGTTGCTACTCTTATGTCATATCTCATTATGCTTAAGGGCCTACTGTTGATTTTGTGGCGATTTTGATTTCATACAGAAAATCACTAGTTTGGTTTAGTCTGTGGTGAGAACACATCGTAAAGGCCCATTGTGGCACCATAGAGCCATTCTAAATTCAAATAATACGTAGTCAATGAACCGATACTAATGAAAATCTCAATTCGATCTCCTTTGTCGAATGCCGTTGTTCGAAGTCAATTATGTGCTTATCGCTCGGAATGTGAACGGCCCTTTACGATCTACAATGGATAATATACTATATTGCCTTATGACACAGCTCAAATTCCTAAGATAGACTCTTTTCTTTATACATTCTATATTATTCATGAAATACTTTGAATGAATGTGCGTGTCATAGTTCCTAACTAATATTATAAATACCAAATTATGTTTCTTACCTCTTCACGCCCCTAAACGATTGAACCGCAAGAACTGTAATTTGGTATAGAGGTAGCTAAATGCTGGAGTGATTTTGATTTGGCGCAGTCGGTAGGATTGTCAGAGAATTTTTTGTTTTTAATTTTTGGGTAAATTTTTATTTTCCTTCAACTTTTATTCAACAAGAGCTGTGTCATTTTGTATATGTTATGCGTATAGGTTTTATTTCCAATTAACGGTTTACTTTTACTAAATTTATTACTTTTACTAAATTTATTACTTTTACTAAATTTATCAAAGTTAACCAAATCTATGTCTGATGTATAAAAAGTATATAATGCAAAATTGAGATTGAGAGAAACTTAAGACATAATTTAGTTCTAAGGTGGTTGGTTAGTATAATATTTAGTTTTATGGTTGGTTTCCTGGAAGAGATCGCTCACAGCGATAAGGCCGCCAATTGTGGACCAATATATATCGTAGCAGTAGTTAGGAATAAGTTAATGTAATTTTTTATTGGTCTCAATAAAGTGTATTCTATTCTATTCTCAAGTTTTCCTACTTCCCACACTGTGTCATGATGTGTGTATTGTGTATACGCTTGATACTCAATCAATAATGCCTGTAACGGTTTACCGTGAATAGGGGAATGCTTTTAGATGCGGCTTGTTAAATAATTCATCCTGTTTAAACTAAAACCACTGTGTTTCTTTTTAGATTTTATTGTACCTTATATACCACAAATAACTAAATTATATCGTCGGTTTAAGTGTCTCGTACATGAAAACTGCAAAACTTTTCAGTAGAGACAAAAACTTATTTTAAAACTAACTGTTAGACTCAACTACACACATTGACCCGTATTCTTTTTCTTCTTTTCGAGTCGATATATTTTTTTTGGTTATTCTATAACTGTTTGGCCCAGTAAGTAGACAGAGCCATAGTTCTGTCATTGACCTCAGTGAGATCTTGCATTGTGCTGTCATATTATGAACACGGCAAGCCCCTCAAGCACAGACGCCGCGTAGACTTGTCTTGGTGTCAAGTCAACTGTCATCCCATACATTCACAAAAGTACAATGTATGGGATGACAGTTCTACTCTTGACCTTTCAGAGGGATCCCATGCTATGGCAATAGGTCATTGAAGAAGGTAGTCCATCGATTGTATGACTCCCACAGTCGCACTTATCGTTTGCATAGAAACCTACCTTACCCGCATTGTATTCATTTAGTGTGCTAATAAATAAATCCAGACAAATCGCTACCGGCTTATTATTTGCTCACAACCCATCAACATTAATCACAATACATTATTCTAACACACATGATAAAGCTTTTCCACAGAAGGAAAGGAAACAAAGGTGCAAAACAAAATACACCTCACCCGTTGCCCTAAAAAGAAATGGCCTTATCAGTAGACTAAACGTACCTTATTCTTTCACACGCGCCCTCTACAAATGAGGTGGAGCCTTAAAAATGTATGAGAATGTGCTAGAACCATAGAGTTACTCTTATGTGTAGAGAAATAAAGCAGAGCAAGACAAAATATAATAACAACGGATTTATAAACAGGTTAGAAAAAGACGGCGAATCTACTGATACTGTGACCGTTTTTGGTCGTCAGATTTGGATGAGTTGCCCACAAAAGTCAGCCTCAGAATTTAAATATTTGACAAATAAAAAATTTACGCGTTTTTGGCATAGAGTTACTTACCTATAGAAGAATAACAAAGCCGAGGAAGACAAAACCTAATAACAAAGGATAATATAAAAAATAGAAAATTAAGGACAATCTATTACTATAACCGTTTTTGGTCTTCAGGTTTGTATGAGTTGTTTGCAAAAGTCAGCGCCTCAGAATTTCGATTTTTGACGAATAAAAATGGGATACGCATTTTAGAAATAGTTGATCTACCTTTATTCTAGATCTATGGTACGTTTTGAAGCATATTCTATGGTTGTGTAGTATATCATATGTAATCAACCACTCCTAAATTGCAGGTCGTTTCATATGCGTACAGAACATTTTGTTCGGTTGCCTAATGCATGTTTAAAATTATGGTTTATCTCCACCATGGACCTCATAGTAATGGTAAAATGTATAGAGATGCTTCTACAAAAAAAGAAGGTTGAATTACTTGATTAAAATGAATTCTTTGGGTTGAAGCTTTTCTAACAAAAACGTTTTGTATAAGTTTCTGTTTTTACAACACATACTTTTTTTTACACATTTTTAAAAGATATATTTGCCTTTTTTCTGTGTAAAGTCTCATGTATACGCTCCACGAAAAAACAAAAAAAAACGCTGAATGTGTGGGCATGGATGTTTAGATTATGGACTTTTTCCCTGGCTTAATAATAATATATTATATGATATTTTGTATCGACTAGCTCAAAACCTTACAGAGCGTACTACAAATAGAACTAAATAGTGTGAACGAGTGAATGAGTGAACTAAATGAACGAATGTGAACCAAATGCGAACGTCACCGACAGTCAATTAGGAACAGTTTGTGATCGGTTTGCGGAAAGACTCGGTTAGAATTTTCCACTTAATATCTATTTGGAGAGTTGTCAAACACTGCTTATGCTAACATTATCTGTTAAACAATGTTCATATAACGTGGCAGCAAAGAATACAATGTCTCATTGAAGATGCATTCAATGTTTGTTTAGAATAGAATAGAATAGAATAGAAAATACTTTATACTATATATGACACCACAGAAACATAAACACAGAAATAGAAACATACAGAACAGAAACAGATACAGAAACTTAGAACTAAAACAATTAATGATCGTTTAATGATTCGATGATGATGTTCGTTTGATGGTCGTTTAATGATTGAACCAGCATTTGTTGATCGTTTGCGGAATGAATAGGTTAGAATTTTTCATTAATCATCAATTTGGAGAGAAGTCGAACGTTGCCAGCTGATATTATAACTCGTTATTATAATTCGTTTTTAACACTTTTCTGTATATATTTTTTTTATGCTAAAAGATGAATGGTGCAAATGCAATGTTTGCGTGATTGAAGATTTACACACTACACCCACACTCATGACAAAGTACACTGTCATAACAAAGTGAAATACTAAGCACATGTACTTATTAAAAAATATAGGTACATCATTACCTCGAATAATACGCATATACATATTATGCAAATCTTCATCGGTCAAACTTTTGGGTTCGACTAAGTATTTCCTTAGTAGAACCGTAGTAATGATTGATTATAGTATATTTACAATAATTATTATAATCACGAAAATAATTTATAAACCAGTTTATTTTATAAAAAAAAAATCACAAAAGGTGACTTTTATCAACTCCCTTTTTTATCACTTTGTGGAATCCTCTATCGGATTCCCTGATCAAGTAAATTAGGAACGTAATTGTGTTTCAGTGGAAGGGTACTTATTTGTATTGTATTTTAGGTCAATTTAGAAAATTGTCTCTTATATTGTTAAGCTTATTGGCTTTACATCTCTTTTTAATGTAGTATTCGGTATTATACTGAAGTGTATGTTCACTTATTTAAATTACTTTGTTGGCATTTTTAAGTAAGGATGGTATGGGTTATATTTTTTTTTAAATTTTAGAGCATATTTGCTTCTCTTTGTAAGAAATGGTCGGATTTGGAACACATTGCCATCATCTGTGTTTCCCGAGCGAAACAACTTGAGAATCTTCAAAGTACGAGATGAATAGGTACCTATGGTACCTTTCTAGGCATCTTACGTCTTTTCGTGTACATCGTAATCGCATCTGCACTTATCACAGCAAGGCTATTCACTTATTTGTCAGGGAACCGAACTGAAGACCGAATTGTCAAAAATATATGAAATGACGTATTACGTCGTATCGATTTAATATTATGTACTTTCACGTCATTTCATACATTTTTGACAATTCAGTCTTCGGTTTGGTTTCCTAAGAGATAAGTGAATAACCTTGCTGATGATAAGTGGAGATGCGGTCGACGAAGAAGAAATCGAACGTGTGGGATATAGTAAAGCATACGTGTCGATGTGTGGTCAACTGGTATTGCAGATATTTTAATGCACATAAAGCAAATCAATTTATATTTCTAAATTTATAAAATTAAAATGTACTTTAAAAACGACTGAGGGTTATAAGTTTGACATGTCTCTCTGTTGCAACGTAGCTTCCGAATATATGAACCGATTTTGATTTGTTTTATGAGTTAGTCGGTAGTTCTTAGCTACGTTTGATTAAAATCGGTTCTAAATCACCGCTGTCACAAAATGCTAAATATACATCCTTTTTCACAACTCGTTCGATATGGGCTTTTAAGTATGTATATTTCTATATTGTCCATGACATTCTCTGCACTCCTCCCATTTTCTTGTAAATTTTCTCCAGTTACAAGTCAACTGGTAGTAAATGCTACTTTAGCATTAAGTTAGTCCTAGCGTTGTGCTGAATAATAAATAAATATGGCTAATGAAAGGGCTTGAATAGTAAAACATAATAGATATTTTTTATTGTATAACCGTTCGAAAAATATAAGCTATCTTTACCTACCGGTAGCTACTACAGAGCAAGTTGTCCAGTTGGCGTCCTGTTGAACAATAAACTGCGAGGCGTGAAGCGCGATGCTCTGGAAGAATAGGCAGGAAACGCATTTGTCTACACTTCAAGCTATGGGACAATACGTATTTTCAAACTATTTTATACATAGGTATTGTATCAACTGAGGATAGATGCCGCGACTTGTTAGAGATTTAATAAAAATAAGTTTTCAGAATCATTAAACGAAACAAGATATAATATAATTTTAATTTATTTATTTAAATAACAGGTTAACCCTGACTACTACAGGTAAATCTTAATTAAAGATCACGTGGCTAATCTATATTCAAGTATAAGTCAAGATTCCTATAAGGGCTCTCATGTGCAGTGTTGGTCGTTTTTAAAGTAGCATATTGAAACTCAACAACTCAAAATCATAAATTGAGGAAAATAGTCAAAACACAAATAAATAATAAATTAACAGACGTATACGTACTCATTAATTATTTACTGGACATAGCACGCCACTCAACTCGGTCATTCAATTCAATTCAATTTAATTATTTAAATAATAAACTTACTTAGTAAATATTTATAATAATATAATATAAACAACTTACTAAATCCTAATGCGTTTACTATTTTAATTAAATTAAATTATTAAAAATAACCGTCTTCTTCCTCCACCCACTCTGAGCGAACCATTGGATATCATCGCCCCCATTCCTGAATAAAAATATACACTTCGTTTTCTTAGAAATGGGTACACCTACGGTATATATCCTGGTATATTTCAGTGATATCACGCTCATTCTTAGTTTATTTCTGTTTCTAAAGAACCATATTATGCACGGTCGAAGGATTACCGATATCGATAATAATGGCTGTATTAACTGACTTGAATGGCCACGCAATCGATGGACTGTGAATATCTTACTTAATATTAAAACTATTCATATTATGCTTATTTTTGTTATTAGATCTTAGAAAAAATTGGAAAAAAGTTTTTGAAGTGTTTATTTGATTACAAGCTTTTATTTACTTTCACCTGCCTGTTGTCTGTCTGCCTGTAATCAAATCTTGCAAGTTAAATTTGGTCCATTTTCCGGTTTCCGATTGAGCTGAAATTTTGCATGCACATATATATTGGATGACAATGCAATATTATTATGATATCAAGCTGATGACGGAGCTGGAAGAAGGTCATAGGAACTCCGTAATTAAACGACGCAACCCCATCTCGTTTGGGTTCATTTGATTTGTCTGACGAGTACATTGATACTAGATGGTAATAATAATAAAAGCTTTTTTTTTAAAGCATTTCTAAAATTTTACTTGTTAATTCAAGATTCAGTCCAATTCAATTCAATTTATTTAATAATTTAAATAACAAGCTAACAGAGGATCCAAAACACTTATTATTCTAGTTTATCTACTAACACTACTACTACTAGGGAAGGTTTTTTGATGCTGTACTGGCCAAGGAGTTTTGTAGGGCAGATGTCATTTTGGATCACCGAGTTTGGAACCCCGCATTAATGACTACAAATAGATATGTGCGGCTTTTCCACTTACTGTACTGATGGTAGGCTTCGACAGTGTCTAATTACCACCCACAGGATAAAACCGTGTCGCTAAGGGATTATTATGACAGTGTGAAGTCAGGGAGAGATTTATCCCGCCTTCTATGTTTAGCCTGCAACCATCTTCGGCCGCATCATCGCTTATGATCAGGTGAAATCGCGGTCAAAGGCAGACATGATATACTCATATATGTGAGTAGCTTATGCTCCCGGCTTTGCCCGCGAATCAAAATCCTTTCTTAACGGAGGTCTATGTTATAAAACCTATTTGTGTTCCAAATTTCAACCCAATCGATTCAGCGGTTTAGACCGTGCGTTGATAGATCAGTCAGTCAATCACCCTTTCTTTTTTATATTTAGATTAAAAAAATCATACCGTGCATGCTAGAAAGTCACACGTAAGGACGAAGCTCTTAATCGTTATTACAGTGTAACAAGACTCAAAACACTGTAAGCTGTTACTTGGTGTAGAATTAATCTGATAAATCAATTGCTTATAAATATAAATAGATGTAATCCCGGACTAAATACGCGCATGTCTAATTCTGCTTCAACAGTTTATTTGGACTAAGTTATGAGAAATGGCGGTCTTAATAGACAATTTGTTTGAGGGACAAACTTTATAGTCGGGCCGGCCTAAAAGGCCACATTTGACACATCATCAAAATTCCCTTACAGGGTGATCTAAAAATTTTACTTATTTTTTCTGTAAATAATATATGTCAACACTTAGCTGAACAATAAATAATATGACAACACTTAGCTGAACACTGAACACTATACTCGAATTTACAATTAACAATTTACGCATTAAAATTTCTACCATTTGGTAGATTTTTTGCCTACCATTTAACTTATTACCAAATTCTTATATCATAATTTCTGCCAAAACTACCATTAAAATTTTCTACCAAAAATTACCATTGAAATTTCTAGCAAAATCTACCATTCTTTTTTTATCATTTAGTTGATTTTTTACCATAAAAAATCTATCAAAAACTACTATTAATTTTCTACAATTTGGTAGATTTTTCTATCATTAAAAATTCTACTAAAAACTACTAAGTAGATTTTTCTACTGTGCATTTTTGAAAACTAACGTGAGAGTTATCCATATTACTATGTAAACAAAACGACTAAAAACTCACGGAAATAATGGTCGGAGCTAGGCTCGATCCTGAGTTTCGGACAATTACGATGTTCTTCATCAGGAGCTCACGCATTTTTCTACCATAAAAAAGTCTACCAAAAACTACAAATGAAATTTCTACCAGAAGAAACGTCAAGAAGGAACAAACATACTCACACACACACACACACACACACACACACACACACACACACACACACACACACACACACACACACAAATACACACAAACACACATAAACACACACAAACACACACAAACACACACAAACACACACAAACACACACAAACACACACGCACGCACGCACGCACGCACGCACGCACGCACGCACGCACGCACGCACGCACGCACGCACGCACGCACACACACACACACACACACACACACACACACATTATTAAAAAAAATTAAAGTCCTCAACGGTGTCAAAATGTGTAATTAAAAAAGTAATCGGCCATTTTGTAGCGGCCGTAGCCGTCTTAGACGGATTTCCACCAAATGTGTATTTGCTCAAAATAAGCTGATTAAGATCGGAAAACTCCCCTTGTACCCCTTCTGGCAGTAAGGAAGGGGGGTAAAAGGGGCCGCTCCACCCTGCTTCACTTAATCAACTCTGGGAGACCATGTAGAGCCACGAGGAAAATGTCGGTGTCAATTTCGGATAAGCCGATGGTATAGATTTTATTTCTAATATAAAACAACGGTTTTTGTGGCATTATGTTTAACCAAAAAAAACTAAAAATAAAAAATACTCAATTTTTGTTTCAAGTCATTGTTGTGTTTATTTTTAAACTATAAAGAATATGTTATACACATAGCTAAGAACATTGCCGAGTAATATTATTAATCTTATAAACGAAAAAATAAACAAACTTCATTAATCCGTTCGGCTACGATGGCACAGACAGATACACAAACAGACAGACAAACAAACACGTCAAACTTATAACACCCCACCTTTCTTGCGTTGGGGGTTAAAAACATTAGATGAATAAATAGGACACCCTATACAAGGTCACGTCAATCAGTTTTTGTTTTTAAAACAATAAGGATGCTACCCAATAAAATCGCGAAATCGAAATTTGAAATGTAGAATCGAATGCAATTATAACTTGGATTGAATATTTGATCATAAATAAATAACTATTTTGCGATTAAAATAAAATATGTTGTTAATATTGTGATTATATTATAGTAAAATATAATGTAATTAAAATAAAATTGTGTAATGTATAGAGAATAAACATATTTTTTTATTACAGGTTTTTTTATAACTCGTGAGATGTTTCTGGCAAAACTAGCCCATGACGCCATTACATGTTTACAAAAAAAACCTATTAGAATTAAAATTAATTAGACTTTATGAATGTTTTCATAAAACTGTAATCGATTCCAACGTGTTTGAAGATCTAATCGATTCATATCCTGTAATCGAAATAAACAAACAATGTCCCAACACTTGTTTGCTATGACTGACATCTGTCAAATGTGGCCTTTTAGGCCGGCCCGACTATAGTAAAGTTGAAATATCTTAAAAATTGTAAGATGAGTCAATTAAAAACGATAACGTTCGCCATAATTGTTTTATTCTTTCTCTTTCATACTTTCTAAGTTTTACAATATGCTGTCTCTTACTTTCAGCCTAATTAGCATGACAGCGCGTATGCTATGATTTACTTATTATTAATGTGAAACATGAGGATTATCTATGAATACAGATAATAAAATACAGTTTTAAAACTATTGCTTACATGTGTGTGTGTGCGCGTGCGTTCGTACGTGCGTGCGTGCGTGCGTGCGTGCGTGTGTGTGTGGGTGAGATATGTGGTTAGAATGCTGGTGATATGTGCCCTTTCACGGCTCATAGATTTAGTGTTATAAGTTATGGATGATATTTTAAAAACTAAATAAACACAGTATTCCGATGTAGGAAGGGGTTTGGAGGAATAATTATATTGTTAAATGTACACTTAATATTCTACATAATATTACCGATGTATATATAATGGGAAAGGGTTCTTTTCTATTAATTGAATTGGCAACATTATAATAATATCAATATCCATGCAAATGATATATTTCTTCAGAGCTGCCATTAACTTGAAAAATCCGCTCACTCGTTTATGAACAAAAATACAATCCATTAAATTCGCACTCAAGTGATGAACCCGAAGCTTAATTTGAGTGCTAAGGGTGTTAATATATTTTTATGGGCCGTAAAAGGGTTGCTTATAGCTCTAGCGACGATTACAATAACAACGGCATAAATAGCAAGGCTTTGAAGATTATCATAATTTACGGGGTTTTTATTAAAATCCACAGGTTTTATGGACGCGACCGTCGCCTCGACAGCGGGAATGACCGGCTTCGAATTTGAAGTGATGTAGAATATTTATACAAAAGCTAGTTGGCTCGCTTTAGTCAGAAAGCGAGGGTACATAAACCATGCAGCACATTTTATGTGAATGCGACGTACTGGCTACGAAACGCATGAGCCTCCTTGGGACAGCGTACCCCAAACCGGAGGAGTACAAGTTTCTTCCTCTTAGTGGGATCACCACTCTAATTAACCACTTCTTCGAAGAGTAAGAAAGGGCAAGGGGTTAACACAATAGATCCCAATGGGTCGATGTGTTGCTGACTTAGTCAGCCCGCTATATAAGATAAGATAGCTGGCTCGCCTGTAAATGTTGAGAAATACCCTACGATTTATTTTAAGACTTACTTACATATTATACACCAAAATCTGTCAAGATGTTTCGACGAAGTTCGATAACAAATACTGTTCTGCTATTTTTATTCCAACAATTCTAGATTGAAATAAAAAAAAATGATTTAAAGGCAGCGGCGGAAGCTGTTTTTATGAAAATTTTCAATACAATGATAGCAAAGACCTATTAAATTTAAATTTCAAGAGGATTTTCTTTATAATCTATTTTCATTCATATATAATGGGTACCACAGGCTTTTATGACTTCAAAATCCAGCACTTAGCCCGTGCTTCAGAAACAATACCTATTAGATTTATACCTTGAGGTAAACTTGAGTTTATACCCCTCATCATCAACATCTCAGCCAACATCCACAGCTGAACATAGGCCTCCTTTTTGGACTTCCATATGTACTGGTTGGCAGCGACCTAGATCCAGCGTCTTTCAGTGACCTTAACCCTCTAGTACCATTTATTTAAACCTCTATTACCTTTTAAAATTTAAGTATGAACTCCAATATAAGTAATATTAATTTTTCCGGAACACCAGTCCAATACGATACGTGTCCTAACTAATAAAAGGTGTTAACATTTTTGCATGAGCTTGTACGTGAGCCGTGAAACCATTTACGAATGATACGAGCATGTCGACGAATATGGAATTATTAATAGATTATGTATGAGAGAGCGACATCAGGAAAGTGAAGAGAAATGGATAGACCCGTAAAAGCAGTTTGCAATTGTGAACACTTATTGGGGTTTTATACTTTACTTAATTTACTCTACTTAAACTGTCAGAGTCACAATGAAAATAATTGATAGGTTGTATGCGTCTTATAAGTTGGAGTTCAGATTGCCAAAGCCTGACGACTGCTTCTTATATACTTTAAAAGAACCCACAGTTTTACCTGTTTTCCGATACATGATAGTGTCCAATTGAAAATGTTGCCATAGGCTCTTAAGGTTTAAACCAAAAACCTTTGAAATTCGGATACTAATAAATAAATAACATTATTGAAATAAACTAGTAGAATATAGGTAAAATATGTAATTTAGATCCACAATAAATATACAGTCTTTCACTTCTCAGAGATCACACAAAAAAAATACCCATCCAACATTACCTACAAAGTGGGGCCTCCATAAAATTCAAAAGTATCCAGAAAGTTAAATTTTATGTCAGTTTCTTTGTGAAACGCTCAGGAAGCTAATAGCACAAAGCCATACGGGAATAAAACTGGCATGTGAACGTAATGAGGATAATAGCCACTTTCAGCTGGTCTTACGAATGGGATAAAAGGGGATCATTTCGAAACTTGAGGAATGGTTGCATGCTGGCTGTCAACTTTGCTACTTTTTAGGAGGGAACTTTGGTAAGTTTATTTTTACAGTCTCGTTAAATTTGCAATTAGCCTTGGAAATTGTAATAATTCTCGGAAAAAGTTTTTATTTTTATCAAAATTTATTTGTGGCAAATGCCTTTATTGAGAAAAACAAACCTACAATATTACAGCTACTACAGCAGCAAAGAACACTTTTAATAACCACAGATCGGTCACAAGCCAATCTACAGAAAACCCAAGTGCTCCAAACCACTGTCAGATGGCAAAGTGCCCAGAATGCTGGCAGCATTGCCACGTTGAATGGGAATACTTATACGTATATGCGTTCCAATTTTTTTTCTTTTTATGATAACAAAAAAAGAAGACGAAGAGCAGGTTGCTTTCCGATGGTAAGAGATAACGCTACTCATAATTAGCACAGTGCTACCCGACGCAGCTTTTCTTTGGCGCGAAAATTTGAACTAAGTAGGCTGGCCTATTACTGTAGTACGTGGAAAGGCTAAATAACATCCGTCATGGAAGCATGTGGGCGTGCTTACTTAAAATATATTGTATACCTAATACCTATTATTGTGAGTTTAAAAGTGGGCGAAGATTTTAACATCACGTGCTGAGGCGTCTTGACAGTAAGTCAGAATGGAAACATTAATTCTATTTTTAGACACATTAATTATGGCAGGTAAAGAGACAGGTAGTAGAAAATAACGCTACGAAATGCTTAAAGAAATTCGCTTTTTATTTCACGTATGAAATAATTTTTAAAAAGATCAAGAAGTATCCTAATTTTAAAAAATTATGGAGTAACCGCAGCAACTCCTTGAGGAAAATTCTCGTACAGGATCGAAACGGTCGCCACGAAGCTGAAATAAATACAAGTGAGTTTATGCCGTTAATTTACAAAAATGAATCTAAATACACTCGAATATTTTAGTGTAAAAAAATATGAAACAGGCGCTACTTTTTCAAATTCGAAGTTAATAATATTAACTTTAGAGAAAACTACTACAATAATGTATGTATAATGCACATAATATGACAAGAAAGTACAAAAAAAGTCAATAATTACAAACTTCTTTTGTATAAAGAATTTTACTATAGCCTGGAGCCATGTGTCTTATCCATTTCTTTATCAATCCATGTCCAATACAAATTAACTGACAAAAGTTGGATCATTTCCAGTAAATCGCTTATAACTTGGGAGCCAGTTAACCTAATCCATCAGCGCTAAATACTGATGCCGTCTAATCATATTACCAACGCATTACCGCTACAAGATACAGTAGGTATATAGGTAGGTATATATACCAAAGTTAATAGAATGCTCAATTGATTTGCTTGAGTGAGTGCCTGCGGAATTTGATTAAGGAAGTAGTGCTGAAAGGTTACTTTGAGCTAATAATTCTGAATGTACTTTTTACAGATATTTTTTTTTAATGTGTTGAAGTAAGAAAGAAAAAAGTTTTATTTACGACAAGTTACAGCATTAAGGTACATAAAACAAAGTAAGTATATAACATTTGCCGCAAAAAGGCCCCAGCTCAGCATATGTAGGTTCAAAAAAGGACCTACGCTGGTCTTCCGCTGGCACCAACGGCAGTGACATCACGGCCAGGTTAACAATAAACATAATGACATAAAAAAACAATACATAATATTCTTCATACAAAATTAAGACCAAAAAACATTTTTATACTTATATATGAAATTACAGAAAGAAAAACTTAAATAAAAAAACGGTAATAAAAAAAAATCAAAGCCATGTTAATATACATTATTACATAATATAAAGTGACAAATGCGCTAATAAAATGATAATATTAAGTAAAAGATATAGCAGTTTATGGGTATAGTTTTAGAAAATAAATAAATAGAATAACTGCAGTGTCATAAGTAAATTATGCTCAATTAAATATTTAAACATTATATATAATAAATAATATAATTACGAAATCGATTATTATAAATGTAGCTCCGATTCAGATTGCACTCGTTTCGAGTCTCAGGTGGACAATCAAGACGCTCTCCTGATGTTAAGAGATAACGCTGCCCAAAATCATTACAGTGCTAAGTAGGATTTCACAATGATGTGAAATTCTACGAGCACTGCACCAACTTTCCAAAAAGAGCTCGCAGTGATGGGCGGTTTTGAAAATTCTTTTTTATTGGAAAGGGTATAGACCCCGAGGGTAGTTTTATATTATATTTAAATTTGGAAAAAATCCAACAATTACTGCAGGATAACAGGGGATGATTTATTGTTAATTCGCCGATTGCAATAGTATACTTGTAAAAAATTGTAAAATTAAGCTAAGCCAGTTTACCTAATGGCTAAATACAGATGCCATCTAATCATATTACTGCTACAAGATACAGTAGGTATATAGGTAGGTATATATACCAAAGTTAATAGAATGCTCAATTGCCTGCTCAATTGGCTTGAGTGCCTGTGGAATTTGATAAAGGAAGCAGCGCTGAAAGATTTACAGGTTAATTTTGAGTGTATTGTATGATGACATTATTGTCTATTGTATACTATATAATGTATAGTATCAGTAGAATAAAGTCCTCATAAAAATCATAAAAGTCCTCTTAAAAATCATGTCTTAGAAGATCAGTTTAAAGTATGACTTGCATTCATTTCATTCAAGTATCAATTTCTTTATTAAAAATCAAAGAAAGCTTACAGTTTGTACACCAAGGACCAAGACGCTAACTAAGATTAACAAGTAATAAGTGTGATCTGTGTGAAATTAAAGAGTGGAAGATTGTCCTGGTATGGACATATTATGCGGAGGGATGAAAATCATGTTACCAAAAAGTCCATGCATATGGTGATAGGTGGTAATCCGGGAAGGGGGCGCCCGAAAAAGGTTTGGATTAACTGTGTGAAAGAGGATATGCGTGCTAGGGGAGTGGATGCAGATATGACGGATGATAGAGCAGAATGGAGGAGAAAAAAGTGTTGTGCCGACCCTACATAGTGTGGGATAAGGGCAGGAAGAAGAGAGAAGTGTGATCTGTGTGAGGTAAACTGTCGTGAATAAACGACGAGTGGAAAAACCAGCACACATTACTAATTAAAGTCATTTGTGAAGGGCCGGGACATGAATTCAGTGATCCAGAATTACATCTGCATCACAAAACTCCGTGGCTACACAGATTTATTAGTTCTTATCCATCTGTTTATCTAATAACAAAAAGAAACCAACAAATCTTGATCAATCTCACACAGTCCATTGCACGTAAATTACTGTAACACTCGAGAAGTTTGCTTCGTCACCACATTGGACAAATTGCTTCCGGAAAACAACTTAATCTGATGGCCGTACTGTAGGGTCGCTTCTCGAGAGTTCTTCGAATACTTCTCGAAAAATTGTCAAGGAAAAATCTTTAGAAAAACATAGAGTCACAAGATCCGTGGTCACGATCAGGCTCAAATCGTCAATCTGATATCTGATCTGAAAAAGATCTGAAAAGTCGAGATTGGTCTATAATGTTTTTGTAAAACTAGCATTAAATACCTACGCGATAAGTCTAGAATAATATAAATTAATATTATGATTTTTCATTTAATTAGGTAACGAGAATTAATAAATAAATTACTTAAGTTAAATAATATATAATGATTGTTAGTGCAGCGATCTAGTTTGTTGATTGTGCATTTTGTGATTAAAGCATCAAACTTGGCGTTCATGTAGATCAATGTAATTAAGCAAAAATTTAGATGCCTAACATCAATGCCGTATAGTTCGCTTTTTCACCACATTGGGCAAATTGCTTCCGGTTAAATCTGATGGCCGTACTGTGGGCTCGCTTCTCTACTGTTTTTCGACTAAGCTTCCTTTTAAAACGGTTCAAACGGTACTGCATTCAATCGTTTTAATTGGGAATAAAATTATAAAAAAACTATAGTGGCTATTAAGTACTAGAGAATAAGCTGATTGTGCATTTTGTGATAAAAGCACCAAACTGGTGGTAAGCTTACTACTACTTACTGGCTAGTTACCCACTGGATAAAATAAGTCAAGGTATCATCGTGTTCCAGCATGATGTTCAGTGCAGCCAGGGAGGGTTTTATCCCGACTTCTAGGTTTAGTCTGCAACCATCGTTGCTTAACATCAAGCGAAATCTTGGTCAAAGGCTAACCTATAATGAATTAAAAATAAAATAAAATTAGCTTTAATTATTACCATTTTATTATAATTACCATCTAGCACCAAAGTACACGTCAAGACAAATCAAATGAGCCCAAATCGAACGATGGGGTTGCGTCTTTTAATAACGAAGTTCTTATGGCCACCTTCCTGCTCCATCATCAGATCAGCTCAATAATAGTACCTATTGCATTGTCATCCGATTTATACATGCATGCTAAATTTCAGCTCAATCAGAAATCGAGATTACATACAGACAGACAGTCAACAGACAGATGAAATTAAATAAAAGCTTGTAAAAAGGCAATGGGCAGCATTACTACAGCTGGATTCTAAATAATCTCCACGTGCCAATCCAATTTCCCAAACGTCCACTGCGGTTTCTCAGCAAAAAGTACCAACATTGATGGAACATTCGACGATTCCACGCGCCGTCGGTTCAGAAAATAGACATTATGTTGACGGGAGAAGACATCTGCGCGGCTATTACATGCTACATGAAACACAGTACACCAAATCGAGCGGATTTTTGCTGAACAAAATGATCACATTCCGGGAAGCTTGGGAGACGATCTTTTGTTTGGAAACTTATACATGTTGTTCACTTGACGTGAATTCTTAAAAAGTGTTATTTTGAAGAAGACTCTTGGTAGGTAATCAGTTTAAAGTAGTGTTTTCTAAAATTATGCTTTTTGCGATGTCACTATCATCGCAACTGGACGCGTGTAACACATGAATATTGACACTGCACGTGAACATTTCTGTGAAATGAAAGAAAGAAAACACATATTTATTCGACGGTTTTCCATACAAAATATAAAAATAATACAAAATGCGCAACTAAGCCGCCGAATAGGATCTGCCTCAGCATTGTGCTGTGTATGAGACCCTCAGCGCTTGTATTCTGGCAGTCCCTATTGCGGTAGTCCTCACAATAAATAGTGTTTCTTAGTTGTGTTGTGTTGTGTGTGTTGTGTTTCTGTAAATGGAACAAACCGGTGCAGGTTTGATATATTATTCTTCTTTGGGTGCCATCTTCTAACGAAGGTTGGCGATCATCATGGCAATTTAAACCCTCGACACAGCAGCTCTTAAGGAACGCGTGCTTTTGCCGTGCTATTAGCGCAGATTTTTAAGGCAAGATGTTCTCCTTTTTCTTGAGGGCCTATTAGCTATCGCCCAAAAACAAAACACTAGAATCCATAGACAAAATATCATACATTCTGGGGGGTCACATCATCGTGGCCACCTGTGAGACAAAAACAGCTTACGAATTTACATTATTTTATGAAAATACGCGATATATTGATATTTTAGGTCATTAACTAGTTGAATAACATTGTATTGTCTCAAATTGCTTTAAAATTTTGGAAAAAAACGAAACACATCGGTATTATTGTCACAGTGAAGCAGTTTGTCAGAGTTTGACAAACAACATAAACCGGCCACGCTGAAAGGGACGGAAAAAAATAGGTTCTCCTTTTTCTTCACACAGAATTTTCTCTATTGCTATTACACTCACACATAAAATGGGTACTTCTAGTTGTATTACTTCTGTGCATACATTGCTTAAACCTGCTCATTGATATGATAAAATAACAAACGCAGCAATGCGTTTGTTATTTTATCATTGAAGTTGTCATCAATCGTAGTGGGTTTGAATTAGCTAATAGGCCTTCTGGACTTCTTTTACCCTGTATTATAATTGGGGTTTATACTCCAACAGAACAAATTACTCTACTTACACGGTCAGAGTCAAATCACAATTTATAGGTTGTTTGGCCAACCTTTATGTTGCAGTTTCAGGTCGCCGAGATTCCTACAAGGCCTGCAACATGACCTAACGACTGCCTCCTACATATATTATAGTAAACACCCGGGACCCACAGTTTTACGTGACTTCCGAAACACGGTAGCATCCAGGCGAAAAGTTTTTGCCACACTGAGATTTGAACCCAGAGCCTCTGGATCACAGCCGGACGTAATACCACTGGGCCACGGACGCTACAAGAGCTGTAATGGCTCACATTTGAGACTACGCATTATGTTTGATATACCAAAGGTATAATTACAAATAGATTAATACTACGTACTACCATAGAGTTGTTACACTGTGGTCTATCCTTGGTGACATAATACCTCCCTTTGAACATGATATGTGTGCAAGATTTATGCTTGAGTGGCGCGATATTGTATCGCTGACTGAACTACTTGTATTCTACTTGTAGATGTATTTACTTCAACTAGGAAATAATCACAGGTTCAATATCAATATCAATTTTCATTGGTTCTATGACCCTCAACTCAAGCTCTAAATTTTCTTTCGTTCGGCATAGCCATAGTTTTTACAAGCTTTTATTACAAATCTGTCTATGTGTCTGTAATCAAATCTTGTGAGTTTAATTTGATCCACTTCCCGGTTTCCGATTGAGGAATTTTGCAAATTAAACTAGGCAACCCCATCGAGTTTGGGCTCATTTGATTCGTCTTGACGAGTACGTTGGTGCTGGATGGTAATTTTAAAAAGTTCTTTTTTTGAATTTTACTTGTTTAGTGATACAAAATGACAGCTGCCACGAGAAGTGCATTCTCCATTTGTTAAAGAAGGATTTTGTTTGAGAGAGAGCCCTTTCGTCCCCCTAAATTCATCTCCCAGAATAAAGTTGTAGATTCGGCACCTATTTGGGTGCCCATTGGTCTCCCGGCAGGAGACCAATTATTAATTTTTTTTTTAACGTACCCACTCGTACCCTGAAATAAAAGTTATAAATTCGGCTCCTGCTCGAGTGCCCACAGGTACCCTAATAATAACAAAGGTACAGTGGTTAATATAATACTCCAAACTTTATTTTTATTTTTCGTTAGGTATTTAAAAATGACTCCACATCATAATTTGCTTGTATAACATGGGTCTAGTCTAGTCTACATAATGTGTTACATGATTCTACATGATATGTTTTTTTTTTATGTGAAGGAGTAAGAAGACGAGCGAGACGCTCTCCTGGTGTTAAGAGATAACGCTGCCCACAATCTGTACAGTTCGTACCTAGGATTTCACAATGATGTAAAATTCTAGATGCACTGCACCCACGATTCTTACTCAAAAGTCATAAGATGTTAAGACTCTTTAGCCCAGTAATTTCACTAGCTACAGTGCCCTCCTACCGAAGCACAGTAATGTTTGCACATTACTCCTCAGAGGGTAGAACAACTGCCACTGTTGGTGGTACCCACCCAGACGACCCCCTGCAAAAGAAGTCTACCCCCGGTAAGCGTTTGGTGCTTTTATCACAAAGTGCACAATTCTCTAACATCAGTCCATTAATTCTGCTACTATTATTCCTTAATTCGTTGACACTACACTGAGCTTTCACGTTTTGTCCTGTCGCAACAAATTTTCAAAACAAAACTCGTTCGAAACCGCTAATTGAATTGAAAAGTACACCCAATTTATCATCCCATGTCCACGTCCAATGGGATCGCATCAAGTAAAGCAATTCATTACAGGGTTACATTTGAACGTGTAACAGAATTAAATGATCTACTTCAATCACTCGTCTAAGAGTCTTTATTCATTGATACAAATGTTGAAACTGGCATAATTTTGATGTTGATATAATGTTGAAAGAGGCATAATTTTAATATTGTTATAAATGCTGAAACTAAAAATTTCCTAATGTTATATGTTTACCTTTTTTGGGAACCATAATGTAAAAATTGGTACAATCTATTATAAAATCGTAATGATATTATTGGGCAATAATATCATTACTACATTAGTGTTTTGCAGACATTTCTTTAATGCATTTTCAGTTTTCAAGTATGTCCATAATTTTTAAACTAAATAAGTTAAAAATGATCAGGTTTCAACAAAAGATTAAGAAGTAAAGGGAAAAGAACCCCGAAAATTGCATCATGTTTATGCCAAAACCATTAGGCCAAGTAAAATTATGCGAATGCAATGGCAATAACAGTAACAAGGTCTTGCCACCGAAATGACTACGGCACCGAAATCTCTAATTAAATTTTCTTTCGTCTTAAAACAGCGCTTTCAAACAAACCGCAATTTATTCGGACGAATGAACTGACAAATTAATCCGGTCCGTCATAAACAAGATAAAATAAACGTCTTAAATTTCAGCAACTGAGCTAGGTATACACTTAGATCAAAATATATTATTTTTACTCTTTCAATATTTGTATGCATACGCATTCCTAACCCATGTCATTTTGCTCTGTCGTGTGCATATCGCATTTTGATCTTTTTTATTGCCGACAAAAAACGCGATACGCGTACCCGCCATCTGAAGTACAGGAGGGTTATGTGGGACTCCCCGTGCAGGACGACTGCGTGGATTTACCTACTAAAACAACTCAGCAGCACTTCTACACCGTCTTTGTAACGAAGAAGGGAATCGGCGTAGCCTTACCAACCAGAGCCTCTTTGACGACCGCGCCCTTGCAAGGGTAGCGTTATCTTTTACCATCAGGAGAGCGTCTTGCTCGTCATCATACTTCCTTGTTTCTATTAAAAAAAACCTTAACATGTCCTCCTTTTTAATGTCCCATCTTTCGGTTAGTAACGCCATGGTCATAAAGCCACCTCGGTTTACGCTTGCAGTGGGACCAAACCTTTTCCGGCCCCTTGAGACAAAGGATACAAGTGTTGTGAATTAATGCCGTTACTGAAGGTTTCTGAGTGTTTTGAATTGAGTTTAACCTTTTTTACTGGTGCCACAAGGTTTGTTTATTTGCCAGTGTTGGTTTTGTACATATTATACATATATTTAAAATGATACTTTTGGTGCAAATTTAAAAACTTAAATTAGAACAAACATTTAAACCTTGTGGTGCAGATTTAATTTTGGATCACCACGTTGTAATCCCGGCCCCACACCAATGGTTAGATACTATAACTTAGATTTTACCGGGGGTAGACTTCCTTTGCAGGAGGTCGACTAGGTGGGTACCCCAACAGTGCCAGTTATTCTACCGCCTGAGCAGTGATGTGCAAAGATTGCTGTGCTTCGGTAGGTGGGCACTGTAGCTAGTTTAATTACTGGGCTGAAGAGTCTTAACATCTTATGGCTCTGAAGTAAGAAGCGTTGGCGCAGTGCACCCAGAATTTTACCTTTGTAAAATCCTGGTAGCACTGTACTAATTATGGGCAGCGTTATCTCTTAACATCAGGAGATCGTCTTGCTCGTTTTCTTATTTCGTTGCATTATTTATTATTATTAAGAGCCTGTCGTGTCCCACTGCAGGGCAAAGGCCTCCCTCCCCTCTCTCCACTTTCTTCTATCTTCAGCTATTGTAGATCATTCCTTCAGGTGTTTGTCAAGGTCGTCTCGCCATCTTTTTCTGGGTCTGCCGCGACGCCGTGCTCAGTTTGGTAGGACCCAGTTGGTGGTTAATTTAGCCCAACACGTTGCATAAAATGAAAAAAAAAAATACGTGCGGGTTTTTCAACTATATAGCACTAGGACAAAATTGTGTTGCTAATCAGACATTACGACTGTTGTTCCAACACGATGTTTAGGGAACCTATATGGAGGGATATTCATCCCACCTTCTAGATTATGTCTGGTACGAGATCGTGGTCAAAGGCCAACCTGTTATGAATTTAATAAGCTATGTGCGATTTTTTCCGCTCGCTATACTGGTGGTAGGCTTCGGCCATGGCTAGTTACAACCCACTGGACAAAACCGTGTCCGCCAAACGGTCATTGTGACCGTGTTCCGGCATGATGTACAGTGAAGCCAGGGGGATATATCCCGCCTTCTAGGTATAGTCTGCTGCCATCTACGGCCGCATCCTCGCATAATATCACTCGAGATCGTGGCCAATAAATAAAAAATAAATAAAGCAACCGTTTTTTTTTTAACAACAATATAATTATCCAATTTTATAGCATAGCCTCTGTCTATAACATCATTTTCATGCTTTATACAAGTTTCACTTGATACAATAAATTGCAAATACGCCTATTGCATTACTGTCGCTAAGTCAATAATAACCCCCACATAAATACTTGTTTACTTACTCAACCCCTGAACCGTATCAGCAAGACAAACAATCTCGTGTGTATCACATATCTCAGGATTAATGATCACATAATTATCTCATGTGTATCTGTGACGATCTTTATTAATGACTGAGCGAGTATGATGTGGTTTATGACGTGTCACTGGACTTGTTTGTATTAATAGATGTGTTTGTGATCTGGGGTCAATGAACTTTGGATTATATTTTTTTATATAAGTCATCGTTTTTATATTACTACGTTTTACCGGGGGTAGACTTCCAGGGGGTAGACCCCAACAGTATCAGTTATTATACTGCCTGAGCAGTGATGTGCAAACATTACTGTGCTTCGGTAGGAGGGCACTGAGCTAGAGCAATTACTGAGCTAAAGAGTCTTAACATCTTATGACACTTGAGTAAGAAATCTCTTAACATCCGGAGAGCGTCTTGCTCGTCTTCTACTTCATCACATAAAAAAAGTAATATACACTAAAAATATATTTAAATACTATAATACATTATTTTTAAACGTCAATGAATTTTCTTTATTTTACAGATTCAAGAAGTCACAAGGAAAATCACACAATTTAAAGTGAGTAAAGTACGAATTTTTGCATTTTTTTGTTAAACTCAAACGTTTTGTTGTTAGAATACCTAGTCTTAGAATTTTTCCCAAAGACCTTAAAGACTTAGAACTTTTTCCAAAGACTCTAACTCTCTTCTTCCAAAGAGTCTAGTCGAGTAGAGTCAAAAGCGAGGATACGACTAAAATACTTGTTATACGTCTCTTTAAAGTAACTTATTACAGTTTAAGGTCAAAATCCTTAACACGAGTTACCAGTAGCCGACCCACATTACTTTAATTTAAGTAACAAAAAAATATTTTTTTACGCGCACCAGACTGACTGGCTAGAGGTGGCGCAGGATAGAGAGGCGTAGAGGGATTTGGGAGAGGTCTTTACCCAGCAGTGGGACAGTATACTCTAGAAAAAAAAAATTACAATAGGCAATAGGAGAGTCGCTCCTGATCGACCGCCGAAATAACCCTCTTTTAGCGCAGTTGGTGAAATATTTAACCCTCTTTTAATGGATGTTCAATGTACGTCTCTGTAAAGTAACTTATTACACTATAAGGTCAAAATCCTTAACACGGGTAACCAGTTGCCGACCCACATTACATTCTGCATTCTAAACGAAACATCCGTAATTTAATGTACCACATGAATATGTAAGCTCAAGGGTAAAACGACGTTTTGATGGCCCTACGCCTTTGAGATATTGTAATGTGAGAATTAAGTGTACCTATTTTACATGTACTTGCTATTTTTTTCGTGAAATTACTGGGCTATACAACGAAGTAAGAAGGCGAGCAAGACGCTCTCCTGATTGGTAAGAGATAACGCTGCCCATTAGTACAGTATTTTAGAAATGTAAAATTCTGGGTACACTGCGCCAACGCTTCTTACTTGAGAGTAATAAGATGTTAAGACTCTTTAGCCCAGTAATTTCACTAGAGTCTTCTTAAGTACGAAGCGTTAGCGCAGTAGAAACATCTAGAATTTTACAACATTGTAAAATCCTGAGTAGCACTGTACCTATAATGGGCTGTATCTATATAGCGCTATCTCTTACCATCAGAAGAGCGTATTGCTCGTCTTCTTACTTTATTTGTATAAAAATTTACGTCCTGTGAAACTGATTTCAAATTTACGTAGGCAAAACAGAAATCGAACTGTCACCGACTGTTTTTAATGATCGGCCACCTAATCGGCTATCGGACCTAAGATCTAGGTAAACCTTTATTTGACGCAGGAAAAATGTGTTACGCATGGTCACCCTAGGGGCAGCATGTGGCCGCAGTGTAGTATATGGGACCCCCCGCCAAAGATGGGTGTGGCAGGACCACTCACTAAAAACCCGACGCCATAATGCCGAGGCAACGGGTACACCAAAGCACGCATCCTTGGCATGGTTTAGATATACCTAAACCTAGGTAGTAAGCACAGCCAGTTAGGCTTTAGCTGGGTGAAGCCGGTCTCCAGAAATTTAGCCGTGAACAAATAAAACCAAAACTTCATCCCGAAAATAACCCACAAACCTTAACCAACCCGCTAGTTACTCCGAGTTCAAACTATCACCCTAATGGATCAACACGAATGACGAAAAGCCCCAACTCCAATTACCAACACTCAAAAAGTTTCCATTCAATGCTCCAAACGAAACTCCTAAAAATCTCAACGGAAAAAAGTGACACGCGAATCTGAATCAGAAGCTTGTATGAATAGATAACGCAGATCTGTATCAGAGTAGATACCGTCCCTTGCGCTTCTAAATCCCGGGACCTGCAAGGCTATTCACTTATTAAATCGATACGACATAATATTATGTCATTTCATACATTTTTGACAATTCGGTCGTCAATTACGTTTCCTATCGGATTATTGAATAGCCCTGCTGGATGAAGGTCGCGCGGGTGTTCGCCGTCCATGAACAGGTCCGGGAGGTGGCGCGCACGGTGTTTCCGTGCGCCATTTCGTGTGGAGTTCGTCGACGGGGGACTGGATGCTAAGTCTCTGCCGATTCCCAGTCCTCCGACACAAAGACGATGCGGGAATGTCGCCGAGATGTTTTTGTGGGTATAGTGCAGTCGTCTTGCACGGGAGTCCCGCATAACCCTCCCATACCCCCGTATGGGTTGATACGCGTAATGTGTTTTTACTCAGGGTAAACAAAAAAAAATGCCGCAGTGGTAGGTAGGCTTCGGCCGTGGCTTGTTACCACCCACTGGACGTAGTAGAAGTAAAGTGAGTGGAAAAATGCTCCATATTCTTATCTAATGCCGACCGCTTTCTTTAAACCTACTATTTATTTTTTGAACTATTCTTGGTCCATCTTCTTTTTGTGACATTCTATCTACTCTGTCTTGTTCAGAATACATCTAGGTTTTTATCAGGGATAGACTTCCTTAGGATACCAGGATAGGAGGACCAGGTGGTAACCCCAACAGTGCCAGTTATTCTAACGCCTGTAAGATGCGTTGGCGCAGTGCACCTGGAATCCTGGGTAGCGCTGTACTAATTATGGCACTGTACATTCACGGCGTCAATCTCAATACATATCCTTGATCAAAAGTCTGTATGAATAGATCTCCAACCTACCGGAGAGTCATTGAGCACGACACGTTTTAACAGCAACCTATTTAAAACCTTAGCACATAAGGGATAGAGTTGGTTATCCCGTATCACGATAACTAATTACCAGGATAGGCTTGGAAAGAATGGAAAGCAAGGAGCTTGTGAAATCATGCGCAGCGATAACCTATAATTATGAGCAAGCGTTTAGTAGCTTGGCTTTTAGTGATGGGAATAATTAAGATCGATTTAAAAGTTACAATTCATATAATATCGGTATCATAATGAGCTATAAAACCTAAATGCACCTAATTTCTTAAATGTAATGACATAATAGCGCAATTTGAATCGGGGAACAGTTTATTGGATCAGGAGTTTAGATGTCTAAGCATTTTAATAAGCTGTTAGTTTTACTAAAACTTTTTATTTTCGGATATTAAATTTTAATCGTTTTATCGTGATTTAAGAGTAGAAGAAAGGCCTATGCCCTATATTGGGCTAACACGGGTAGAATGATCGTGTTTGTGAAAAGAGTTTCAAATTTCTTGCTATTCGGGTATAATATTTCAGAATAAAATAATATATTTATGTTATGACGGTTATATGTATGTCGATTAATATCAACAATTGTCAAGACTGACCGTTCAATAGTACTGTTGCAGACGTCTATAGACGACGATAACCGCTTACCATTGTGCACAAGTGAGTCGATATACATATTTCATTAATATCGATATTCATAGCACATCACTAGAGCATGTGAAGTGCTCAGACGTTCCACGCAGCTCAAAATTCCAGCGCCATTCAGGCATGCTCAGCTATAGTTACTATGGAAGTATTCCCACTATGTCATGCCTAGAAACTTGTATGGTATGGCGGTGAACATATTTTATGGCGGTGAACATACTTTATATTTTTGTAGTTTAAATTAAGCTACAAAGAAAATTTAAGTGAAACCACCGTCCTTTCGGTGATGTTTAATTCCTCTCCCTGCACGGTTGTCTGGAAGAGATCGCTCTGAGCGATAAGACCGCCAATTGGTACCACAACTGCTAGCTTTAAGTTTTGTATTTTTACTTTATTTTGTTGTATTAGGGTAAAAGGAAAAGTTAGTAGATTGCTAAAAATCAAAGGAAGGTGTTCGTGGCCAGACAGCAGTACCCTATAGGGCGGGCCGTCTACCACGAAAATAATTTTTACCAGCCGGAGAGGGGTGATAAAAATAAAAAAGAGTTCTTACACCTTGAGTGTGGGCGAGTGAAGCAGGGTGGCGACTATACTTTACTTTTCACTATATAGATATACTTTTCACTATTTTCACTTGTTATACTTTTCACTTGAAGATTTCAGAGCAAACTATAATTTCTTGGGCCGATCAGCCTGTTTATAAAGGCATATCACCCTCCCGCTTCACTTTTCCCCAACACCACGTGTTTATTTAAGTTAAATTCAAAATAAGTTGTTTTACATCTCCAAATTTTGTCAAAACGTGTTAAAACCTATCTAGGTTACATTGTACTATCTAGATTTTCGATATCTTAATTAGTTTTGCAGTAATTTACAAAAATCTGTTTTATTGTTTATGGCCGGAAGTTCAAATTGCAAAACGTTACCTTATAAGGACATGCATTTCTGTTTTGCCAGATAATTTAATAATAACAAAAAACCTATAATATTAAATCTCCCGCTACTTCATAATAGATGGCAGTATCAAATGTTACCATTAGCAAATATAAAGTTTTCTAGCTCTCACAACAGATGACGCTAATAAAATCAATAATATGAACCCGATTAGGTAATGGTTCTAATGCAATTTTGCTACTCTACAAGAGATGGCGCTGTTTTCCCTATGTAATTTTTACGTAATTTTACATTCAATAATAATTCAAGTAATGACAGAGTAAGTTAATAATATTCAGAATAAACATTTTAAAATTAATTTCTAAGTTATAAGCTCTAAAACTGTTTGCAAAACATATTACAATTTCACGACATTTTCTAAGACATTAGTTCCATTACTTTCCGTTGGCGCTAGGTTGTATAAAAAATAATTTACTATTACAATAATAGACTTTAAATCAATTTCTATTTATCTTTTAGATGATTTTACATGCTTTAGAAATTAAATATAAAGAGCAAAAGATACGTATTACTACAATTTACATTTGTTATCGCACATTAGATTAGTTCCATTATTTTCCGCTAGCGCTGATTTATATAAAAAATAAGTTACATTTTAAATGAATTTTTATTTGTTAACTGTTGATTTTACATGGTTTAAACATTAAATATATGGTGCAAAATAATAGGTACTTATTACTAATAATATTTACGCTCGTCGTGCACATTCTCCCGCCGTCGCAGCTCTGCGATTTCTCCGGTGTCACGACGATGTAGGGTGATTAGCGCACGTTCACGACCAGTAGGGTAATCCCGCCTATTAATGTCCATTGTGGTTTTTGATGCTGGTTGGCTGCCGTAGAGTGTACCCATGGAACGCCGTCGTAGTTCTGCCGTCTGGAACCTCGCCATCATATATGGGTGAAGTCCCCACGATCCATGTTTCGGGTAACTCGATTTGCTGTTGTTGTAGCTTCATATTTTCTTTGCTCGTATTATTTATAGAGTGCGCTGTGCACTCCCGCCGGTGTTGAGGTAGGGGATGTTTTCTTCATTTTCTTTTTTCATGATTCATGATGACGTGATGTGTTTTGGAGTTTCAAATGTTTCTGTTAATTTTCTTTCTTCTAGATGTTCATCTGATTAGAGAATCTTCTTTCTTCTTAATCTTGATTTTTCTTTATCTTAAATTTTCTTTCTTCTTAAGCTTGATTTTTGTTTTCTTCAATTTCTATCTTCTAAATCTTGATTTTTCGTTTTCTTCAATTTCTATCTTCTAATTTTCGTTCTTCTAATTTTATTTCTTCTAATATTCTTTCTTCTAATCTTTTTCTTTTTCTTCAACTTTCTTTCTTCTTGAAGTTATTTTCAGTAGAAAACCTAAATGAAGATATATATATTTTTTTTAATACTTTTTTTTTATGTACATTATATTTATATATATTTTTTTAATGTTTATACTTTTCTTTTTTGTACATTTTTTTTTTTTTAAACATGTTTATACTTTTCTTTTTTGTACATTTTTTTTATACATTTTTATACTTTTCTTTATTGTACATTCTTTTTTTTTTTTTTTTTTTTTTTCATAATGTATATATATATTTTTTACTAGTCATGATCGTTGATTTGTCGTGATTTTTGAATTTTCTTTCTTTCTGATTTTCTTGTTTGAAGGAAATCTTGATTTTTCATTTTCAGTGGCATACGACTTCTTTTTTCTTGCAATTTTCTGAGTTTGACATCGCTGATTTCTTTGTTTATTCTTCTTACTGGATTTTTCTTGCTTCTTATCTGTAGTACTCTTGATTCTTCATTTTTCTTGATGGAGTGTTTTTCATTTCTTGAAGTGTTGTAGCGCCGACGTCGAGGTCGTCTTTGCTGCTTTTTCTTTTTTCTCTGGTTTGATGTTTCTTCTCTGGTTTGTGTTCTTTTGTTGACGTTGCTCCCGCCGGTGGCAATCGTTGATTTTCCATGTTGTGTGATTTTCTTTTCTTGTATGGACAGCAGGCCGCAGAAATTTGTAGATTCGCTTGTTGTTGTACGGCGACCATGTATTACCCAACCTAAGTTCGTTCTGGACGCAGCAGGTTGGTTTTGATGTCCAGCTCGCACTTCTCTCGATACTACCATGTCCCAATTGTCTTGTCCAATTAGAATTTTTGGCGTGGCTTTGTCGTACGTGAGGCGCGAAGTGATGTCTCGTAGATGATCACAATCTTGAATATCATTTTCTTTTACAGTTTGAGTAGTGATGTTCAATTTCTTCACTGTTCTTGCTTGTTGTAGCGTGTGGAAATCTTCATCGAATTTTCCTTTTATTTTCAGATCGACCACGTGACTGTTTTCATGTTTTCTGGTGTGGCCTCCAATTCCTTGTATTTGAAATGGCGATGCAGATCCTTTGACTCCTAGTACGTCGACTATTGATTCTTCAACTAGTGTGACGGTGCTTCCCTCGTCCAGTAGTGCGTAGGTTTCTATTGTGACGCTGCTCGGGCCAATGAGTTTCACGGGTAGAATTTTCAGATAGGCTCGTACGTTTTCTTTTATGGTGGCTGTAGTGGTTACTTCCAGGCTTGCTGTGTTTTCTTGATCTTCATTTTTCATACTTTCAGATTTCAGGTGATGTAGCAGTCGGTGGTGTAGCAGTGTACAATTGTCTTTTCCGCATGGCTTGTTCTTGCAGTTTTCTCGGCGGTGTGAATCTCGTAGGCAATTAAAGCAGAGCCGGATTTTCTTCACAATTTTCCAGCGTTGATTGATGTCGGACGACGTAAATTTTCTGCATTCGGTGAGATTGTGATCTTGAGTACATAGTGGACAATAAATTTTCTTTTTCACGGAGTTTTCATTACTTGACTTTCTTTCTTCAGTGATTGTATATGTTTGTACTGATTTTCTGTTCGTGTTGAAACTTCTATTTTCTTCATATTTGATGTTTTCCAGTGGAGCATATGGCCCACATTTGTCTGCTTCTTTATTCAGGAACGTAGACATTTTCTTTAATTCGGGAATATCTTCTTTGTTTTTTACATCGAAGTCGTACCACTTGCTTTTCAGGATTGGTGTTAATTTTTCGACAATGACGTGAAGCATTTCCGGGTTATACAGGTAGTGTGGCTTGTGCAGGGCTTCTATTGTAGCAACTGTGTTGGTAATCTTGCTTGCAAAAATACAAATATCCAGAGGGTTGTCTGTAATTTTCTTCAGGATTTTCAATTTTTCCATTTCACACCGGATAAGTCCTTCTGGTCGGCCAAATCTTCTTTCTAAAGCTTCTATAACTTCTTGTGGCTCAGGAGTACCGATGAATAAATTGCTGACTGCTTCGGCTGCTGGTCCACGTAGGCTTTTTCGTAGTCTGCTTATATTTTCTGTTTTCGTGAAAACTTTTTCTGTGTCTCTGAATGCCGCCTTGAAGCTCAGCCAGCGATCACTTCGTCCATTGAAGATAGGTAATTCCTGAATATGTTTTCCGGGATCTCTTGTACAATTTTTCAGTGCTTGAGTGAGCGCTGTAGCCAGTGAAGCAATTTCTGATTGCCTTGATTGACTTGTAGGTATATTTCCATTTTCCATCTTGACGTCTGGATTTTCATTTTTCATCTTCATATCTGAATTTTCTTTTTTCAGGTTCATTTTTATTTTTTGTTCCTCATAGGCTTCGTATTCTTTCTTCCTTCGTGCCGTTGCCAAGGATTTGACATCATTATACTCTGTTGACGTCAGACTCGCAGGTCGAAGCTTTTTGTAGCCCCGTTGTCCAAATGAAACTTCATCTTGAACGCCCTGTCCTAGTCGGTATTCCATGGCCGGATGATTGAAGGGTGAATCGAATGCCTCCTCTTCATAAAAATCTTCCTGTTCTGAACCTTCATGAACACTTGTAACTTGTTCGTATTCTATGTTTATTTCCTCTAGCTCATGTTGCATTTTCATTTCTTCGATTTCCATTTCTACTAATTTCTTAGCTAGTTCATGTTGTTTCTTCATTTCTTCTAGTTTCATTTCAGCCTTCTTTCGTTTGATAACTATTTCTTCTAATTCTTTGTTTTGTGTTACTGAAGATTTTCTTGAAATAGTTTTCCTTTTGCTGAAGGTTATATCCATTGTCCGTTTGATAGCTTGCTCTGTTGTGTTTTGTTCTTCTCTTGATTCGCCAATATTCCCTGTCGTCGTCTCATCCGCTGAAGCAGCGAATGCTCGAGATGGTCCAACGAGTTCAGTATCTTCCACCGTAGCGGCGTGTGCCCTGTCCTGGGCTGTCCCGACGAGTTCAGTATCCGCCATGGCGGCTTGTGCCCCGATCCGGGCCGTCCGGGAAATTTCTACTGATTTGCCGCTGCGTGTGACCACCATGATTGATTCACACTCAGTCTTATTTACTTTACGTACACAGTTCGATAGTACAGTTTTTTTACGTAGAGATTTTATTACAAAAATTATTCGCGCACTTTTTCAAATGTTTGCACACACAGATTATATTAATGTCTATTTACATAAATTTATTTGTACAAGATTAATAATGTTCATTCGCACAAATTAAAATTAATGTCCACAATTAAATTATTATAATGTCCATTTAAATATTTTCCATTTACATAAAATTATTTTGCAATTAACGCGATATTTTTACGCGCACAGATTTTACACAAAAACACACAGAATATAGTCCACAGTAAATAAGCAAATGTCCATAATAACTTGAGTAAGTGTCCACATAAAAATTACGAATGTCCAATAATTTAGAAAATATTAACGAGAAGCACAAATTGTCCAAAATAACTTAAAACACATATAAAGTCCACATTAAAAAATTCGCAATAAATGTCTCATTAATTTTAACACAAATTTGGAAAATATATTTACAATTTACAGCACACAAATAGTCCAAATAAAATATTATTTACACACAAAAGTCTAAATGAAATATTATTTTTCACACAAAGAGTCCAAATAAAATATTATGTACACACAAAAGTCTAAATGAAATTTCGCAAATGTTCAATATACCTTTTTAATCACAAAAATATTTATTAAGTGTACGAATTGTCTATTGTGCAAAGAAAACTTAATATTCAACACACCAGCACTTTCCAGCTGCGCCGTCAGGGATCCGGCTACCGAAGGACCAATGTTCGTGGCCAGACAGCAGTACCCTATAGGGCGGGCCGTCTACCACGAAAATAATTTTTACCAGCCGGAGAGGGGTGATAAAAATAAAAAAGAGTTCTTACACCTTGAGTGTGGGCGAGTGAAGCAGGGTGGCGACTATACTTTACTTTTCACTATATAGATATACTTTTCACTATTTTCACTTGTTATACTTTTCACTTGAAGATTTCAGAGCAAACTATAATTTCTTGGGCCGATCAGCCTGTTTATAAAGGCATATCACCCTCCCGCTTCACTTTTCCCCAACACCACGTGTTTATTTAAGTTAAATTCAAAATAAGTTGTTTTACATCTCCTAATTTTGTCAAAACGTGTTAAAACCTATCTAGGTTACATTGTACTATCTAGATTTTCGATATCTTAATTAGTTTTGCAGTAATTTATAAAAATCTGTTTTATTGTTTATGGCCGGAAGTTCAAATTGCAAAACGTTACCTTATAAGGACATGCATTTCTGTTTTGCCAGATAATTTAATAATAACAAAAAACCTATAATATTAAATCTCCCGCTACTTCATAATAGATGGCAGTATCAAATGTTACCATTAGCAAATATAAAGTTTTCTAGCTCTCACAACAGATGACGCTAATAAAATCAATAATATGAACCCGATTAGGTAATGGTTCTAATGCAATTTTGCTACTCTACAAGAGATGGCGCTGTTTTCCCTATGTAATTTTTACGTAATTTTACATTCAATAATAATTCAAGTAATGACAGAGTAAGTTAATAATATTCAGAATAAACATTTTAAAATTAATTTCTAAGTTATAAGCTCTAAAACTGTTTGCAAAACATATTACAATTTCACGACATTTTCTAAGACATTAGTTCCATTACTTTCCGTTGGCGCTAGGTTGTATAAAAAATAATTTACTATTACAATAATAGACTTTAAATCAATTTCTATTTATCTTTTAGATGATTTTACATGCTTTAGAAATTAAATATAAAGAGCAAAAGATACGTATTACTACAATTTACATTTGTTATCGCACATTAGATTAGTTCCATTATTTTCCGCTAGCGCTGATTTATATAAAAAATAAGTTACATTTTAAATGAATTTTTATTTGTTAACTGTTGATTTTACATGGTTTAAACATTAAATATATGGTGCAAAATAATAGGTACTTATTACTAATAATATTTACGCTCGTCGTGCACAGAAGGCCTAAGTCTGATAATATAAATTTTAAAAATTATTCATAGCATTTTAATGCATGGGAAGAGGAGAAGAAAGTCTTTGCCCAGAACTTGGTCTATATAGACTAACTGCTAAGATCATAAATGGACGATTAATTCCAATTCTATTACGATTTCACGTAAAATTTATAATTTGTAATTTTTATTTGTATGTTCAACAAAAATCAGAACAAACAGATTTTTTTTGTTTTTGTTCAATATTATTTAATGTCAATATTCTTTAACGACCAATTTTTGATTTCTGTAACATATAAGTATTAAAAATAAAGACTAATATTATATTTATCTTATATTATTTTTCACTCGTGCATAGTGCACATTCTAGTTCAACGAAATTCCTGCTAGCAAATCTATTTCAGCACTTCAAAACATAAATTGATATCTACCCAAAACAATTCTCAATTGGAATACCAGTTAACTTTCGTGTGCAATCAATAACAGATACTCAGAACTTAGGTATCTAAAATCGAACAGATTTGATACTGAAACGGGTCTAACTTTGAAAAGCGAAACATTGTTCTGACAAAGCACGACTTGCATAGCTTAGCGGTGCATAAGTTAACTGGCAAAGTTCGTACCATCAGCAATTTGAGTTGAGCTTGATATTGTTCTATGATGATATAATTTTATTAAGGTTTTTGTTCCGGACGACCGTTATCCTAAAATAGTTACAAATAGTTTTTAGAAAATAAAGAATAAAAATAAATTCTGTTAGCCATACACATTAAAGAATGCCAACAAATAGAAATTGTAAAACAATAGATATAGATTTTTAGGATAGCCATAATAGTAGTCGCCATAAAATGTATTGTTATATTTTATGAATAAACTGTGGGAACCGAGTGAGGTTGGAAACTTTCTCCAGGGTGGTTAACGGTACACCGCTAGAGCGGCATAGTGCGCCCAAGTGCATAGCCTCTCTTTCTGTCCCGTTAGGACAGAGCACATGGGCGTCACCGTTTAGCCAAACTGGAGGGAAGTACCGAGTGCATAAAAGCGCTCTGAACAATAGTAATACATGTCCCTCTCCCCACCCCATCGGAGCCGGAGTCCCTCAGGGCTCCGCGCTCTCCCCTCTCCTCTATTCGCTTTATACTAGCGACATCCCACGCCCCCCGAATGTAGAGATCGCTCTCTTCGCGGACGACACCGCCCTCTACTCTAGAGGGTGGCGACCGATCCGTCAGATAGAAGCACTTCAAAGAGCCCTTCACCTTTTTGGTGATTGGTTCAAGAAGTGGGCTATCACGGTAAACCCGGATAAGAGTACAGCAATGTACTTTCATCCGACCAAACAGCCCCGCAGGGAGCGATCTCTCTCACTCCACAACGGACCCATCCCTTGGGCCTCCCATACCAAATATCTCGGGGTGACCCTTGATAGTCGACTCTCCTTCATAAAACACGTCACAACCGTGCGCAACCGAGCGGCCTTCTTCTTGGCCCGACTCAGTCCCCTCCTATGCAAGCGGAGTAAAATGTCACTTAGAAATAAGTTGACACTTTACAAAACTTGCATACGACCCGTCATGACTTACGCCTCCGTGGTGTTCGCTCACTCCCCTCTCTCCACCCTAGACATGCTTCAAGTGATTCAAAATCGCTTTCTCCGTAAAGCAGTCGGAGCTGAATGGTATCAGCGCAATTCCGATCTGCATTGCGATCTCGAACTCCCCTCTATCCTTCAATTCATGAAGGATTGCTCTCGCCGCTACTTTGACGCGGCCCCCCACCACCCCAATCCCCTCGTTGTCCAAGCCTCGAACTACTCTGTAGATCAGGCCTCCACTCCCCTCCGTCGTCGCCCTAAAAACGTGTTGAACGATCCGGACGATCCCATCGCTGCCGTCACATCGGCGGCGCTGGGATCGCCGAATCCGCCAACCATGCGCAACAGTCGCTCCGTTTTCGGTACTGGTCCCGGATACCAGATCCTCCAACCAACACAATCACGACACCGACCGCGCCGGCGCGGTCGAAGACCTCTGAGATCCTTCAGATCAGTTAGATTCTCTCCAAATAATCAAACAGATCAAAATACTGTTAGGGCCCTAGGACACGCCCCTTCAGGGGTGCCAGGGCAAGTCTAGTCCCCGTATCTGGCGACGGCCCAAGCCGAGGTTCGTGCCATCTGAGGCGCCCTTGAGCTAGTCGCCCACTAAAACTTTGGGTCGAGTGCCTCCTGCGCTCACCACACGCCCGGTAAAGCTGTAGAGGTCTCAATCTGAGACCAACAGCGTAGGTCATTTAAAAAAAAAAAAAAGTAATACATGTCATTCCTACGATTGAAGCTGGCAACTACCAAGCTGCCAGCTGATTTCTATAGTAACGTCGTAACGCCCGACTAAGCGCCCCCAACCTCACTTGGGGAACACTCTTCACATCTCCGAGAGTCTTTTATTTCTTCACATCAAACCATCCTGTGGGGAATCGAAGCAATACAGTCCACTTCGAAGAATAACTTATAGTTCGAGCCCTCACAGTTTTAGTATTTAGTATATTTTAGTATATTATTTTAGTAAGTGTATCGTTGAGATGGGATGAAAACAAGTGGATCAAAAAAAAATCGCAAGTGGACCAAGGCTGCGACGATATGGTACCCATGGCAAGGACAAAGATCTCGTCAGACCATCAGACTGATGGTCAGAGTAGCATTGTGTGTTGTATGTTGAAAGGAAGTGACTCGCGCTGGATCGGAAGGTGTGGCGTGATGACACCTAATAAAGTCGATTCTCCACTGTACTGGACTGAAAACAAGTGGAATTAAAAAAAATATTTTAAAAACAAACTTTTATTATTATTACCATCCAACACCAAAGTCCTCGTCAAAACGAATAAAATGAGCCCAAACTCGATGGGGTTGCGTCGTTTAATTACGGAGTTCCTATGGTCACCTTTCAGCTCCATCATCAGATCAACTTGATGTCATAATAATATCATTGCCATCCGATGTATATATGCATGCAAATATTCAGCGCAATCGGATACCGGGAAGTGGGTTAAAATAAACTTGCAAGATTTGATTACAGACAGACAGACGATAGACAGGTGAAAGTAAATAAAAGCTTGTAAAAGACAAGGACCTTCCATTGGTACCTTGGATTGTCAATCGATGTTGGACCAGTCGGCCAGTTCAAGCTCTTTAAACAGCCTTTTGACTATCGCACACAAATAAAAATGTCTTAGAATCGTAGATCGGTATTAAAATCAAAAAGACATCTTCAATTTTCCCGCTTATTCCTAATAGCTTTCAGCTTTAGTAATTGACTATGTATGCAACAGCCAATAGGCCTTTTATTTATTTTCAAAATTGAATACAGTTTACACCAGGAGGGTCACGACATCATCGTGGCCACCTGTGAGACAAAAAACAGCTTACGGGTTTTCATTATTTTATGAAAATACGCGATATATTGATACTTTAGGTCATAAACTAGTTGAATAACATTGTATTGTCTCAAATTGCTTTAAATTTTTGGAAAAAAACGAAACATGTATTATTGTCAAAGTGAAGCAGTTTGACAGAGTTTGACAAACAGCATAAACCGGCCACGCTGAAAGGGACGGAAAAAAATAGGTTCTCCTTTTTCTTCACACAGAATTTTCCCTATTGCCATCACACTCACACATAAAATGGCTACTTCTAGTTGTATTACTTCTGTGGTTTACACATACGGAAAACCGTTGATAGTAAAACAAAATGACAGAACATTCAACATAATGACGATTATCGATTTCGAACATCCAATCGGTAAATTTCGGTAAACTCCGGTAATTCCCGATAATTCTCGTAATGTACAATGTACACCTGCCCGCTTACCGATAGTATTTTACGTGCGCGTAATTTACTTATTGAATTGAATCACTGTAATCTGATATACTGGTGGATAAATCTCTCGGGAATGCTTTAAGTTTTTTTTTATTACAAGCTTTTATTTACTTTCATCTGTCTATTGTCTGTCTGTCTGTAATCAAATCTTGCAAGTTTAATTTGACCCACTTCCCGGTATTCGATCGAGCTGAAATTTTGCATGCCTGTAAAATCGGATGACAATGCAATATTAGTATTTTGACATTGAGCTGATCTGATGATAGAGCTGGAAGGTAGCCATAGGAACTCCGTAATTAAACGACCCTCGAGTTTGGACTCATTTGATTCATCTTGACGAGTACTTAGGTGCTGGATGGTAAAAATAATAAAAGCATGTTTTTAAAAAGGTTTTTTTTTATTTAATTACTTTTTTTGTTTATAAGTAAGGCTCTTTGCAGATAGTGCAACTATTGTAGTAAACTGGTAACTTTCATGCAACTAGTTCAATTATTTTAATGCAATAGCTTTTATCTTTTGCATCATAAAGTACTCGTCAAGACGAATCAAATGAGCCCAAACTCGATGGGGTGGTGTAGTTTAATTACGGAGTTCTTATGGCCACCTTCCAACTCCATCATCAGATCACCTCGATGACATAAAAATATTGCATTGCCGTACGACTTATATATCCAAAATTTCAGCTCAATCGGAAACCGGGAAGTGGATTGAATTAAACTCGAAGATATGATTACAGACAGACAGACAGGTTAAAGTAAATAAAAGCTTGAAAAAAGGATTTTGTTTGCCGCTGATGTACTGTACCCATGTTAGTTACAAATTAATCCAAAATTTCTAAACAACAAACTTTAAACCAACCAACCATAAGTTAGCTATACGAGTAAACTGAATTTTAACTATGCAGCTAGCGTCGTTGCATTTTAATGAGTTTATGTTATATAGGGTTATTACTGGATGCGGTTTCAGGCACCTTATTGTCTCTGTGGGAATGTACGAGTGTAAGGAGTGTTACACATAATTTATACATGCCAAATTTCCTACAACTATTACTAATTTTAAGTTAATTAAGTTTGTAAGTGATGAATTTATAAATAGGTGTACCGATTGAGCTGATTTTTGGTAAAGAGAGACCCTGAAATAACATAGAAGCCACTGTACAGGGTGACGATGCGTAACGCATTTTTCCTGGGTTAAAAAATTTTAAGCGTGCGTAATAACACGAGTGCGGAACGAGTGTGTCGCGGCTGCGCTGGCTTAGATTATAATATGACTTGTTCTTATTATAGAGTTCAGAATTCAATTAAAAGAAGAAGATTATTTTTATCTACTCGAATATCGCTCAAAATTTTGGTTTGAAAGAGATCGCTCACAGAGATAAGGCCGCCCTTTGTAGAATAAGCTGTATTTTAGTACTCGTTAGTAATAAGTTTAATGTATTTTCGGGATATAAGTTTAATGTATTTTAGTACTCGTCAGTAATAAGTTTAATGTATTCTTTAGACGTACGAAATCTAAAGAAAAAAAAACGAAACCCTTATAGAATCACTTGTGTGTCCGTCTGTCTGTCAAGACCATTTTACCCCAGAACGCGTTGAGTGATTTCGCGCGAGTTGATTTCTTTTGGTATCGCGACTATTCCATTTTATGATTTCGCTTGATTTCTGTGTATTAGTGGCATACAATAAAGTTATTGCTCCACCTCAGTATGTGTAAGCTTAATCCAGTCTTGAGAGACGCATATCAAGTTATTAAACCAACAGCGTTGATATAAACGCCGACGGGAGCTAACACTAAGTTTGCGTTACAAAGCAAATCTGGATCTTGTTTGAGAATACGTTGTGTACATTAACTGAATCTTAACTGTATTATAATTATTGTATTAGAGTATGTTAGTGTTAGTGTCTTAGAAACGTAAGGTTTGTAAGTCCTGGAATAGGAATGTTGACTTTTTAGTCCATCAAGTGGATTATTAAAATACCAGCTGCGCCCAGCGATTTTACTCGCTGTAGCTTATGTGTTATTTCAGGGTCTATCTCGTGGATGAGTGCTTACCCGCTGCCCCGGCATTATGACATCCCGCAGGAACACCCCCAGGTTTTATTAGTGGGTATCCCCGCCGCGCCCATCTTCGCCGAGGGAGTCCCACATACCGCCCGTGACCCCGCCGTGGGGTGATGATTCATAACGCATTTTTCCTAGATCAAACAAAAGGGTCTAAGCTATCTTCATACCAAATTTCAGCTCAATCAGTCCACCCGTTTAGGCGTGAAAGAGTAACAAACCTACATCCAGACATCAATACTTAGAAACTTTCACGTTTATAATATTAGTAAGATTGGACACGTATTAAAGTTGCTTGGTCGTGACGTCAGTGGCCGATCTCTGGTACGTTTAGTACCGGTTAGTGACTAAAAATGCATTTCTTTACGCGGGTTAAGCTTATGCTTATGGCTTTACCCGCGCGCGCGCGTTTTTTAGCTCATGCTAGTCGTTCATAAAATCCTTTTGTTGTTTTGTATAGTCTGAGAATTAGATACTGCCCATGTAGATATATATGTCCACTAAGTGAAGCTGGCCCTAAATGTATGTAATGTACACATTATGTACATTGATTTGTTATCTCGCTCTTGAGAGCTTATATATCGAGTGACGCTCTCTCGCTCGCACTATTTGACAAATTTTGAAATATAAATTCAGAGAATTTTTTTTTTGATAATTCCTTAAGACCAGCCCTTCCATGATATTATTGCACACATTTTAAAAGTGTTTTCAGTTTGATATAATATTTAAAAAATGGCATGAAAAGATTTTTTTTTTTGCTCCCCTTGCTCCCCTTGCTATTTTTTTAATATATCAAACTGAAAACACTTTTAAAATGTGTGCAATAATATTATGGAGGGCTGGTCTTAAGGAATTTTTAATCAATTTATTCTATGAATTTATATTTCAAAATTTGTCAAATAGTGCGAGCGAGAGAGCGTCACTCGATTTACATAATATTATACGCTCTTAAACACGTGCTAAACCTAGGCCTTTTTATAGGCGTACACGGAGACAAAAACGTCCAACGCACAGGCTATTTTGAGCTTTTAAATGTAATAGGTGCCACATATCGGAGTCTATCTGTAAATCCATCTATAGAAAATAGGCACAAAGGCAGTCTCCGCCAAGTGACAGGAGTATTGATAGTATAATAATTAATGTAAACTAGGCTATGGATATGGATTCTAAATGGATGGTAAATGAGGCTATTACTAGAGACTACGTCACATGCCACTTTCATGTCATTAGGAAATATGTACAGTTGTTATTATTACTGTACTAGCTGTGTCCAGGGGTTTTACCCGCTGTACTATAATATTATAATAGGTTGTAATCCTAGGTCCTAGGTTTTAATCCAGGATCTAAGCTACCTAAATTTCAGCTCAATCGGTCCACCCATTTATGCGTGAAAGCAAACATACATCCAGACAGCCATACATTATTTCAAACTTTCACAAGATAATTTATGGAATTAGGCGTTACTTTGCGGAAATCCATCACAACAATTATTAGTTATTATTTAGTGTTAATTCCGCTCTAAATTTCTGAGTCTAACTAAGTTTTTAAGAGATAGCGAGGAATTCAAACGTTAATAGCCAATTAACCAAAATAGCAATTAGTATTAATTCCACCACCGAGTGCACCACCCGCCCTCCCGCATATGCATGCATTAAGGGTTACAGCTATTTGTTAGTGTTAGTTATGTGGTTACGCGAAACTTAGCTAGAACAAAGGATACGAAACGACGACGACAACGATGACAAACCGCTGCCGGACGCTACGCAAAAATAGACTACAACGCTGACACGTGTTTCGCCTCTGCACGAGGCATCTTCAGAGAGATGTTCACTCGCCGACCGCTGGACAGGGGTCCCTGTCCAGCGGTCGGCGAGTGAACACGCTATCTCTTAAAAACTTAGTTAGACTCAGAAATTTAGAGCGGAATTAACACTAAATATTAAATAATAACTAATAATTGTCAAACTTTCACGTTTAAAATATGAGTAAGATCTATAGTTTATAGTCTGCAAACTACTAACTCAAGATCTTCACCAATTGAGACATATCGCATTTAATACGAAATACTGCCGTCATTTGGTCCAGTAACTGAAACTCCGTGTTAGATATCCGAGTATTAGCCGGTGCATCGGGGATCTAGATAACTTTAACTGTGACTTAGTGCTGCAATCGTGAACTGATGTTTTGGTTCGGAAAGAGTAAGTTTTAATTCCTGTGGGGATGGCTTCTTAGTAGCGAAGGAATAAGTGCCAAAGAAAGGATTACATATTTTATTTTTTTACAGTTATCGCAAAGTTTAGACCTTATTGTAGTGATAAAAGAATAGAATACTCGCTGCTGGCGCGATTGAAATGAGTTTATTTTTTATTAGTGGACCCGTGCGTACTATGTTGCGACTAACAGGAATTATCAGTGTCTCTCTACTAAAGTATGCATGTATAATACCTAGAAACCTTCCCCTTGAATCACATATATTGAATAAAACTATATTATAGGGACAGACAGACAGACACGGAAAACGACTTTGTTTTTACTATTTGTGATATACCTATTATATTAATTTTTTTATGCCTATGGCATTGATTACTTTCTTCTTTGAAATCGGTTACAGATACATTTACACATAAGCAAAGAACAAGAAGCGTTATATACTTAATTTTTCAGATTGGACTTGCGTAAAAAACGCAGATTATTAATTTTTACCGCAAAACATCGTGTTAGGGCTTCTGTCTATCTATCTATTCAGCCTGTATCCACCCACTGCAGGGTATAGGCCTCCTCATGGTCACGCCACACCTTCCGATCCTGTGCGAGTCTCATCGAGTTCCTTCCGACATACTTGACAATATCGACTGACCATCGGGCTGGTGGTCTGCCACGAGATCTCTGTCCTTGCCTTGGGTACCATGTTGTCGTAGCCTAGTCGTAGTTAGGGCTTGCTCTCTATAAAATGTTAAAACACTACTTTAAATGTAACATTTTTAATCAACAAGCAGTGAGTTTTAATCAAAGGTTTACGTGGGTTTATTGCAGTGACCGAGTGTATCCATTAACTACGGACAAACCGACACTGGTTGTAGGTACGCGGGGTACACAGACGGTAAACATCGATTTGCATTTTATAGATGTGGCTTTTGCGTTAACCAAACGAAAAAAGGAAAGTGAATCTCACTTATATAATAAAGGCAAAAGTTTGTGAGTGTGTATGTTTGTTACTTCTTCACGCCTAAACGGGTGAACTGATTGAGCTGAAATTTGGTATGGAGTTAGCTTAGATCCTAAAATAGCACATAGTACAGCAGGTAAATCAGCTGAGCCCAGCTAGTAGAAATATAACACTTTAATTTTCTACTAGCTGCGCTCAGCGCTCAGCTTTTTGGTAATCGAGACTTCTCGCTAGATGTTTTAATGTTGGTTTGAGAAGTTTTTTCTCGTGACCACGGCTCATGTAACTAAGCCGAAACCTCAAGGTTGGTTTTATAATACTCGTATTATGTTTTTGTAAAACTAACATTAAATATTTACGCGATAAGTCCCGAAATAAATTCGTAACAAAACTGTAATGAGTTGATGTTCTACTTAACATCACCCATTAGTTTTTTCTTAAAAATAAACCGTTCCACCCTGATGATATCGCGTTCCGGCGTTCAAGATGTTCAGTGAAAGCCTACTACCATCTACGGCCACATCTTTGCTTAATATCACGCAAGATCGTGGTCAAAGACTAGCCTATAGAAACCTATAACCTAACCTATATAACCTATAGAATAATGCCAGTTATTCTACCGCGTGAGCAGTGATGTGCAAACATTACTGTGCTTCGGTACAGCACTGTAGCTAGTGAAATTACTGGGCTGAAGAGTCTTAACATCTCATGACTCTCAGGTAGGAAGCGTTGGCGCAGTGCACTGGGTAGCACTGTACTTATTATGGGCAGTATTATCTCTTACCATCAGGAGAGCTTCTTGCTCGTCTTCTTACTTCGTTATGTACCTATGTACCTATTTTATGAATATAAAATATATATATATATATATATATATATATATATATATATATATATATATATATATATATATATATATATATATATATATAATTAAAAAAAACTTAATCCTACCTCTTCCATCGAACATAGCTCCACATTTTAAAAAGCGCCGCGTATTTTTCCAGCGAAGCCTAGCTCGAGGCAACTAACAAAAGCTATAAGTTACGTTTTATCTGCGCTAACCGAGCGTCGTGCGTCGCGAGTCGAGCCCAGGTGTTGAGTTGGAAGTACTGATCATTTTTGCCTTTGCTTTTTGCACTTTTTGCGCTGTAATTTACACCTTTGGTAGATTGTATTTGTAGTAGTGATTTAAGCTACCTTATTCTAAACTGTATTCTATGTATACTTAGTTGTGTTCTATAACCAGAATAGGTTATAGAATAGTATCCAGAATTCAACTCAAAATAGAATGTAGAAAAAAGTTAGAAATTTAAAATAGAATACAACCCCTTTTAAAACCCTTTTATGTTGAATAGACTTTAGAACGTTTTTCTGAAAAAGACTTTTGAATAGATCATAAAGGAATACCATCTTTAATAGAATCTAGAAAACAAATTGATAAAAACTTAATTTTTTCATATGCAAATTGAGATAAATACAGTTTAAAATAATTAACAAAAGCTATAAGTTACTTTTTATCTGCGCTAACCGAGCGTTGTGCGTCGCGAGTCGAGCGCAGGTGTTGAGGTGGAACTACTAATTATTTCTGCCTTTGTTTTTTGCACTTTTTGCGCTGTAATTTACACCTTTGGTTGATTGTATTCACTTAAAGCTATCTTTTTTTAAACTAAATTCTATTCTACCTTGTATTCTTTAACCAGAATACATATGTTATAGAATAGAATTTAGAATATAACTCTTAATAGAATGTAGAATGATGTCTGAAATTTCAAATAGAATACAACGCCTTTTAGTATTTTGAATAGATTTTGGAACGTTTTTCTGATAAATGCACACACAAATTGAGATAAATACAGTTAAAAATAATTAAAAAAAGCTATACATGTGACGTTTTTGCACTTTTTGCGCTGTTGTTTTTGTTGACCTATAGTAAATTGTTTTATAGTAGTGATTTAAGCTGCGTTTTATGATGATATTCTATTTATATTATAAACAAGAAAACGTTATAGAATAGCTTGTAGAATAGGATCTAGAATGTAACTCGTAATACAATTTAAAATAGAATACAACCCGGATAAGTATTTAGAATAGAATTAAGATTGTTTAAGCCGCTGTAGAATCTAAAACAACAACTTGATAAAATCTTGACTAAGAGTAGAGAGCTCTTGTCTGAAATAAATGAATTATTTTTATAATCTGAATCTAGGGAATTAATTTGAAACTTACTTGAATGCCTAAAATGAATAAAATTTATATATTTGATTTTCCCTTAGGGACAGTAAGTTCTATTTTCGGTAAAACATGGTTTAGTAGAATTGATATCGTAAATCGAACGTTATTGCCCAACTATTGTAGTAAACGCAGATACCGTGGACAAAAACAATCTGATGCCAACTTTTTCGTCACATTCCCCTCTAACTGGCGCTAATAGCGAAAAAATCGAACTGAGATAAAACTTACCTTCGATTCCAATATATTATATTGGTAGCATATGACACTAATTATCATGCGTCAAGAATAGTCTGACGTTTACTAAGAGGCTGCTGTTGTTACTCGATCTGTCATTACAAAGAGATTTGCAGCTTTTCCCAATGTCATTGTGCTCTTATAGAGTTGTCAAATAGGATGACAATAATAATCTAAATATATAGGTATAAAAGGAAAAAGTGACTGATTGACTGACTGATCTATCAACGCACTGCCTAAACCGCTGGACGTATTGGGTTGAAATTTGGAACACAGATAGGTTTTATGATATAGACCTCCGCTAAGAAAGGATTTCACCGTGTGGGCGAAGCCACGAGCATAAGCTAGTTATAAATAATTTGGATTCATATTCCAACAGAACGGGTTACCCTGCTTACAGAGTCAAATCACGATAATTTTTAGGGCGTGTGGCCAACCTTAATGTTGCAGTTTCAGGTCTCCGAGATTATTACAAGGTCTACAATATGAGTTGACGACTGCTTCCTTCATAATATTATCTTATAGGAAACAGCCGGAAAGAGTACTCTTAAGAATCCGCTCTTATCGAACGTACTTGGCGTAGTAGGCGTACGTAGTAGCATCCATGACCCAGTGGTCGTTGGTCCGGCTGTATGAGCCGGAGGTCCTGGGTTCAAATCTCAGTGTGGCAGAGATTTTCGCCTGAACGCTACCGTGTTTCGGAAGGCACATAAAACTGTGGGTCCCTGTTGTTTCTTATAAGATATGGAGGAGGCAGTCGTTAGGTTATGTTGCAGGCCCTGTAGTAATATCGGCGACTGAAACTGCAACATATAGGTTAGCCACACAACCTATAAATTGTGATTTGACTCTGACAGTGTAAGTAGGGTAACCTGTTCTGTTGGAATATAAACCCCAATGATTGGCCCAGTAGAAACCCAACCAAGCGAACCATGTAAAGCGGTATCTGTGTACATTACAACATTGTGATTGTACCTTATCGAAGGCAGATACAAGCCCATTATTTATCATTTATCTGTAAAGTTATGTTGGCACGAGTTATCGGTAATATCTGCTTCCGTATTTTTTCTGTCGTTTTTATGGAAATGGAGGTTTTAAATTGGTCTGTTTTCTTTTCAAACATGTACTGTATAATCTGTTTACTCAGCGTAGAATAGAAAAGAATTGAATAGAAAACTCTTTATTGATGGTACAATATACATAAATACAATAGAATAAGCTTGTAGAATAGGGGGGGTGAGCCCAGCCTGCCTATATACATGGTCGCTTTCTAAAGCCCCTCATCATTAGATAGTGTGGATAATAACGGCCGAGGATAATAAAACATTACTGGCACAATTAATTATAATTTTATTCACTTAGACAATGATAAAAATGCTACCTAGCTAAAGACACTACTTATACTTAGCTTTAGGGTTATTCGGTGGACTCGGCGTTCCACTCGTAATGGACACTAATATTCCCAGTTATCGGAGTCCCAACGTGCTTCTACCGATCCCAAGCCGAAAGGGTGTTAAGTGTGAGCTCCCGCACAGAGACCCGTACAACGTAAACTCGCTTACTAGCGCCACTATCGGATCTTTTCCTCAACACTTGCTCAACGCTCATTGGCCAATACGCGTCCCCCGACTATCGACCAATCACAGGCCGCCACGAAGCGATGCTTTTATATTGACGAATCAGCGCCCGTTATAAGTGTTACGCCAGAGTTTGCCATTATAAACTCTGCCCACCGATAAAATTAAAGGAAATGGCGTAATTACAATGTTGCCCTATCTAATATGTCTACACGGCCAGCCCTGACGCCCGCACGTCCTCGGGCGGTATTCTTGCAGAGCGTTTCGTAGGGCGATCTCTCGTAGGGCGAACACTCGCAGGGCGAACTCTCGTAGGGCGAATTCTCGTAGGGCGAACTCTCGCAGGGCGAACTCATTGCACGTCTATAACAAAGAAACAACTTCAGTCTATTTCATGTTCAACCGCTCGTTCATCCTGACACAATTAGTGTCTCATTTCTCTAGAAAGATTCGCAAAACATTCAGTACACTACCATTTAAAAAATGACTGATGATGTGATCACCATCCGGGTGGGAACTACATAGTAACAAGTTAGATCTGAACGACGCTTTTCTCTATAGAATAACATCTAAAACAGTGCCTCTGAACCAGAAGGAAACCCATCCAACTAAACCCCGCGGGCCTGACAACAGTTCCTTCGGCCAGGATAGACTTACACATCTGGACCGGACGAGTGTATCCCCTCAACCAACCGCTAGCTGTCTGGCCCGGATGACACTGTCCCTTCGACCAGGATCGACTATTACACATCTGGACCGGACGAGTCTATCCCCTCAACCAACCGCTAGCGGTCTGGCCCGGATGACACTGTCCCTTCGACCAGGATCGACTATTACACATCTGGACCGGACGAGTGTATCCCCTCAACCAACCGCTAGCGGTCTGGCCCGGATGACACTGTCCCTTCGACCAGGATCGACTATTACACATCTGGACCGGACGAGTGTATCCCCTCAACCAACCGCTAGCGGTCTGGCCCGGATGACACTGTCCCTTCGACCAGGATAGACTATTACACATCTGGACCGGACGAGTGTATCCCCTCAACCAACCCTTTCAGGTATGGCCCGGATGACACTGTCCTTTCGACCAGGAAGACCACATCTGGACTGGACGAATTTATCCTCTCGACCAACCATTACTGGTGTGGACCGGATGACATTGTCCTTTCGACCAGGATTGACTACAGCAACTCTGCATACGCCTGAACCATACTAGCGAAACTAATCAACTTACCATTCAGGAGTCAGCAAACCAAAACCACATGAACTCCATAGGCTTTCTTCAACTAGTAAATTTTTTTTTTTTTTTTTTGTTTGGTTTTGTTTGGTTTGGTTTTGACCTCTATCTCACGTGGTGCCTAGTGACAAAACATAAAACGCGATACAAATCCTTTATCTCTCCCCTTCCCCGCTTTTTTTTCCTACTCCTCCTCTTCTGCTAGGGGTAGCCCTGCTGCTCGGGGAGGCGCTGCACGCGCTGCTGCTCGGGGAAGCGCTGCACGCGCTGCTGCTCGGGGAAGCGCTGCACGCGCTGCTGCTCGGGGCAGCGCTGCACGCGCTGCTGCGCGGGGCAGCGCTGCACGCGCTGCTGCTCGGGGCAGCGCTGCACGCGCTGCTGCTCGGGGCAGCGCTGCACGCGCTGCTGCTCGGGGCAGCACTGCACGCGCTGCTGCTCGGGGCAGCGCTGCACGCGCTGCTGCTCGGGGCAGCACTGCACGCGCTGCTGCTCGTCACTCATCTGTAATAAAGATAACACAGCACAGTATTGCGTTCGGACAACCTGACCTGATCCTAACCTCAATTGTAATGTAAGCCTAAGATCTCTGAATATCGTATTATACCGGTACACAAACCGGTGGCATTAAAATAGCATTTTTCAATAGTGCACCTAACCTAACTCAAACCTAACCTCATTGTAATTCTTGAAGCAGTTCGGCGTTGTTTAAACTACACGAACTAAGATCTGCGTTCAAATTTAGAAAATGTTCAGATACCTCGTCTATATGCTATAGCGATCATATTTCATAAGCTATGGCGATACTACAAGTTTCAACCCACGAAAATCGTGACAAAATAAAAGTTAGGGTAGGTATGTGGCATTGAATCGCATTACGAAAATTAGTTCAGAAATCAAATTATCTACTACCGCCCATCGCATACTAAAAGGTTACTTATTTCATAAGCTATGGCGATACTACAAGCTTAAACCCAGAAAAATCTCACAAAAAAAAGTGAGGGTAGGTATGTGGCATTGAATCGCATTAAGAAAATTTGTTCACGAACCAAATTATCTACCACTGCCCATCGCACACTAAAATGCCACACTACACGACTAGACGAAACAAGTTACGGAAACGTAGTCTGCAGTAGGTATGAACAAAAAATCATGGAATCGACTCACCGGCTCGATCACTCTAATCCACTCAAATTTCACGGTCACACAAACGATCGATGCTCAATCAGCAGCGTCGCAGGTGTATGCATACACACACGCATGCACACACGCATGCACGTAGTCAGGAAATGCGAGCACGAATCACGTACGCACGAGCGCTGACCAAGCGCGCAGACACAGCACGCAGATTGTTGCTCGGCACTCGCCCCCGCCGGTAAAGGCAGGTGCGGCGAACAATAAAACAGGAAATCTGAAACATTGAAAAACGTTTAGTTCTCTATCCCACTTCTGATGTAGAATTGGGTGGGTGAGCCCAGCCTGCCTATATACATGGTCGCTTTCTAAAGCCCCTCATCATTAGATAGTGTGGATAATAACGGCCGAGGATAATAAAACATTACTGGCACAATTAATTATAATTTTATTCACTTAGACAATGATAAAAATGCTACCTAGCTAAAGACACTACTTATACTTAGCTTTAGGGTTATTCGGTGGACTCGGCGTTCCACTCGTAATGGACACTAATATTCCCAGTTATCGGAGTCCCAACGTGCTTCTACCGATCCCAAGCCAAAAGGGTGTTAAGTGTGAGCTCCCGCACAGAGACCCGTACAACGTAAACTCGCTTACTAGTGCCACTATCGGATCTTTTCCTCAACACTTGCTCAACGCTCATTGGCCAATACGCGTCCCCCGACTATCGACCAATCACAGGCCGCCACGAAGCGATGCTTTTATATTGACGAATCAGCGCCCGTTATAAGTGTTACGCCAGAGTTTGCCATTATAAACTCTGCCCACCGATAAAATTAAAGGAAATGGCGTAATTACAATGTTGCCCTATCTAATATGTCTACAAGCTTTAAAAGATCACACATTTGAGGAAAACAAAAGTGTTACAATTGGCGGTCCTATTGCTAATAGTGATCTCTTCCAGACACCTAAGTGTGTACTGAAATATAAAAGGAAAACGTGAGAGATTCAGTTAAAATTCGGCACAGGTATAGATACAATCTCATTTAAAAAAGTAAAAGTAGTAAGAATTTTAATGACGGGAGCAGACTCTGAATCGTATTATAATGCTAATCACTTATAAATAAATAAATTCAAGAATTCCTTTTTAAAATATGTAATATTGTACTTTCTATTACAAGAAACTTTTACAAATACCTGATAAGGATTATTCTTACTCATTTTTTTTTTTTTTATGTGATGAAGTAGAAGACGAGCAAGACGCTCTCCTGATGTTTAGAGATAACGGCTGCCCATAATCAGTACAGTGTTACCTAGGATTTCACAATTATGTGAAATTCTAGGAGCACTGCACCAACGCTTCTTACTCAAGAGTTAATCTCGAATAATATGTTATATGTTATAAGAATTAAAACCAAATTTATAAATAAACCTATTATGTTTTAATTCCATTGATCCTTTAAAAAACGAGGCAGAGCTAAGCCGGTTTAAAATTGCAATTGTCAACCAAACAAAATGTCTCAAGTTCTTTAGAAGCGACCTGCAATATTAAAATGGCCCATCAGATGTTAATCTCGAATTAAATATTACGAAAGCTTCTGGATTCGACGTAATCTTTTTTAGATAATTCGTTCTTCAAAAATTCATTTCGATAATGAATAAGCCCGCATCAGAAGCATCCATTTGTGTATGAATGAAATATTAACAAGCAATATAATTGATTGCAAAGGCATAAAGGGACTTTTATTATGTACTTTGATGATTGCTAGGTCACTTTATTATATTATCAGAGTTAATAAAACCTACACACACACATTGGCCAACGTATAAGCCGTATTTTTGTATTCCCAGTTTTTATTGAATGAGCAAGAAAGTCACACGTAAGGACGATGCTCTTAAAGGTCGGCACAAAGTTGAAGTATATACAAGTGAGTTTATGCCGTTTATTTACATATGTAAATAAACGGCATAAACTCACTTAGAAAGATAGGGATTTTCAAAATTATGTCGAAATTTGGGCTTACTGTCATTTGGGACACTAAATTTTCGGACACTTTGTTCAACATGACAATTCTTGAGAGCAAAAAAAGCTTAAAGACGAGTCACTTTTACATTTTTATAATAATTTATTTATTGCACATCCACAAAAACATGCAAACATAAACACCATAAGTTATTGAACACCTTCGCATTTTCAGAGCCTTAAAAAATAATTTCTACCCATTTTACCTTTTCAACTGACGAAAATTGTAAACGATTTAAATTTTTAAAACTAATAACTCCAAAATTAAACAATTATTCAAAACTGGACTTCCGATTGAACAAAGTTAAAATACACTTCACACCAGTAATATTTTGAAGCAAGTTAATGTAAAAAGCTATTAAAACAGGTTGAATTATTAATTCCGACTGCGACTGTACGAATATTGAAAAGGAAAAGCTTAAAAGCTGAACAATGTTCATAACTTTGTGTCTGTTAAAAGTTGAATATTTTTAAGTGGACGTTTAATAAAATACTCGCTGAAGAAGGTTCACCCAAAGAATGTTAATTTAAAGATAATAGAGTATTTATTATCAGTTTTAAAAATAAAAATACACAAACAAGTGAAATTAAAAAAAAAACTTTTTCAAAAAGCTTTTGTTATTATTACCATCTAGCATTATAAAGTACTCGTTAAGCCGAATCAAATGAGCCCAAACTCGATGGGGTTGCGCCGTTTAATTACGGAGTTCCTATGGCCACCTTCCAGCTCCATCATCAGATCAGCTCCATGTCATGGCATGCAAAATTTCAGCTCAATCGGATACCGGGAAGTGGGTCAAATAAAACTTGCAAGATTTGATTACAGACACACAGACAGACAGACAACAGACAGGTGAAAGTGAATAAAACCTTAAAAAAACATATTATATTGAGTATGAAATATGAAGAAAATAAAATAAAATAACATAAACAATTCACTGATAAATCCAAAAACTATCAGTAGTTAAGTGGGATAATATTTGTACAGACACTAAATTTAGCTAAATTTTGAAGTTGTTATATTGTGCTATAATGAACTTCAAAGTGATTGATTCAAGTGAGTGATTCATTTTCGGGTATAATTTTCTATATACTATGATTAGATATATCGTTATTAGTAGATATTTATCCATTTTATTATTCATCGCTACGCTAAGATCAATTAAGTGCTAAAATAGCATTTTCTATCAGTTGACCTGTAACTAAGAGAATTTACATGAAAATGGGAGGAGTAGGTACAGACATTAATATCATGGAACAACTGATATGAAAAACATACAGTATAAGATAACAAAACATTTTTTAACTAGATTATTAACTAGCCGACTTTGTCTGAGTCTGCTCGAAAATCTTAGATTTATAATTTATACAATATTCAGAATCCTTCCAAATATTCATAAAAATACATACATAGTATATCGGCCAAATCATTTCAGAAGAGAATAACGAAAATTTTGACATGAGAGATTATTATTTTAGCCTCTAAGTGATTATGTGGTCAAAAACCAACCTACATAAAGTATCACATTAAATAAGATGATACACATAACAAAAATGAACTTATTATTTCGAAGAAAATCTTGATTGGCGTTCTATGGATCTTTCTTTTATTAAGACCTTAGTAAATGTCTTCAAAGATATTAATTTGAAAGAGAGTCGCCGTTAATAAATTGCAGAAAAATATCGCAGACGATTGTAAACAATCAGATGGCGCAAGCTAAAGCCAAAACTCAGCCACGCCACGCCACGCCAAGTTCAGTAATTAATATTTTTGTTTCATCTAGACATAAGATTTGTTTATTGCCATAAATATTTTACAAATTGAACAATAGTGCTTATAAACAGTTAGAAAATAATTTAAATGCTAAACAATTTGCCGTTGAGACCCAAACTAAGCTCTAGGCTTGTATCTTGAGCCTCGGGAGTGATGAAAAAGGTCAGTTTGATATGATGGAGGTGGCACGAATGAAGTTGATGGACATGGCAAAAAAGTGTAATTACTTAGTTTAAACCTTATTATGGGTTACAAAATTACTAAATATGAGAATAAAAACATGCGTAGTAAAGAGCAATGCTAGCATAGAATACAAAATTATGCCATAAAAAAATAAAAAGATAATACATATTATCTTTTTATAATGTAAGACGCATCTATGTATCTATGTATTATCTTTTTATAATGTAAGACGTTGACCACGATCTCGCGTGATATTAAGCTACAATGTGGCCGTAGATGGTAGCAGACCAAACCTAGAAGTCGGGATGAATCCCTTTCTGACTTTACAGAACATCATCCCGGAATACGGATATAATGACCGCTTGGTGACACAGTTTTGTCCAGTTAGAGGACCAGTACAAGGAGTGGAAAAAACCGCACATAACTAATCATTAATACTCGTGTCATACCATAACCAGAATTCGTATTCGGTGGTTCAGAATTTCATCAGCGAAAATACTTTCTCAAAATAGAATTAATTTTAAAGCGTGCCATCTGCCTTTTTTATATTGGTCGGTAAAAATACTTATTGTTAGCCGGTTCTTACACGAAGTTATTAAGGTTGCAAAAAAGCTTTTACTTAATGACCGCATTAAGTTTATTCGATTTATTACATGAAATAATAGTGTAGGCAATATTACCTAAAGTGCAGTATAGTATACTTTGCAGTAATCTGCAATATACAGGGTGACTATAAAACACTTATGTATACTGTGTAAATACAGGGTTAACACGAATATTGTTATTAAATGGAGGTTTTGTATGTATGTGTGTGTGTGTGCCTTTGTGATGTCTTCACGCTTAAATTTTTAAACCAATTAAGCTGCAATTTTGTATGTAGATAGATTAGAATATGGAATACTGGCTGTTTCTAGCGGTTTTAACTCTATTGTTAAGAAAATAAATTGATTTTTTAATATAAAAGTGGCCCAAGTTTGTCCACATCCCACCTGATGTACAAATACGGCCTACGGTGAATCACGTAAGAGGCCTAGAAATACCCAAGTTGTAATTATTAATAAACATATTATACACACTCATTGCATTATTATTAATTTATTGAAATATGAGGTATATTGAAATCCGCCATTTTACATTCCGGCTAGCCGTCTAGAAAACGAGGTTGCGACTACGTCAAAATAAAATATACCTTCAGCGAAATCACTGTCGCATTTGATATTACACAAATACATCAACGCAAACTTTGCCCGCGCAAGTATTATTTTATTCATCCGGAAGTTGACTTACAGCCAATGGTATTGTATTTCTGGGACTTTGAACTTATTTGAGTTTATAACATGCTACAAGGAAACATTGAAGGAAAATAAATGGTTTAACTTTGTACATACATACGTGAAATGGAATTATAAAATTAAATTAAGTGTCTTGTTAAGTGCTCTGACTCCCTTCGAATTTGAAAAAATGTCGACTAATTTTTCTTCACTTCAAAGCAAGGTAGACCCATCAAAATGACTGCCCACGAAAATGATTAATCACGCTAATTTTGACACCTAAAAATTATTTTTTTCTCATACACATCGACGGGACTCTCTAAATGTACCTACATACTATGTATGTATCGATTTTAATAGCACTAAAAATACCAAAACCCCTTTGGTATTATACCTAAAAAGTTTCAAATTTTCTGCTATGCAGTCCGAGCACATAAAAACTTTGACATAAAACTAGCAACTCCCATCTCACTGTCAAGAGTAAATTGACGTTTGTAGGAGAACAATGACTTTGGGAGTAAAAGTGCAAATTGGAATGACAGTCCGAATAGCAAGAGTAGCGTCTTAAAATATGTCAGTTTACTTTTGACAGTGGGACGGGAGTTGCTACTCTTACGTCAATGTCTTACTATGCTAAAGGGGCTGATATCTTACTAATTTTTTTTTTTAAATATTGCGATATTTCAAATGAGAGTTACTGTCTGCCGTTTTACACCTTTTTATTCCTGGCAATTTCAGCAACATCGTAACCTCCAAAGTTTTCAGGTATATCAACGTTTACGGTGCCTTGTAAAAGTATGCGAAATTACGTTCCGTTACGAAAACTTGTATATTGAGTTTACAATGTTCAGCCTATTCTGAGGTATCAATTATGTAGGGAAATCAATGGAGGTCACGGCCTTTTGTGTGGATTTATTAATGTAAAGTTGGGACTTGAACCGTTTTGCGTGTTCGCGGATTGGGGACTGTACTAAGTTCTGTCAATTGTGATTAATTTACAGCAAATCGATCGCAGTAAATGATCGGGTCATTGACTCGATCTATGTATTCATGCGAAGTTTAATCGTTTATTTAAAGACTTGTTAGTTTTTTGTGTGCCAATTGTGATTGGTTTAAGACGAATCAATCGCGGTATGTGATTGGGTCATTGACGCGATCTATCTATCAATTTATATATGAGTCGATGACTTGATCATTAATTAAAGACCGGTTTTTTTTTTAAATTAGCAAATAGTATTAAAGGAAAAAAAATATAATGGATTAATTGTCAAAGTATTTATTGTCTATTCTACATTGTAGTACCTACTTTAGCAAGTTAATAAAACAGCTGTATTTGTGATTGTCCTTAATATTTTTTATATTAACTTGTTTCCTTCGAGCCTCGGTGTCTGAATTTATGCTTACTTTTAATCCTGCTCTTCTTAAGAAAAAAGTTCATTATTTTGATTTTTGATTTTAAGCTAGGTCTTGTAAAAAGTCACCCAGAATCGCTAGGTATGTTTTATATTTATATGAATCCAAGATTCAGTTAAGGTCGGCGTATTTGATGAATACATTGTTATAGACATAGATTTGAAAAATAAATACATTGCTTAGTTATAGGTGTAAAGCTGCAAAAGCCGTAGAACATAATATTACCGTACAGACTGCATACTCTAATCAAAATGCAGCAACATCTGCTGAAAATTCAAATGAGATAGTTATCGCTGTAAGCATTCACTGAGTGCAACTTGATAATATAAACTATGTTGTTGAATTTAAGGCGCGTCTCCAGCTCCTGTTTTAGTTCAAACATTCAACATAAACATGTTGTGATTCAAAAAAAATCTCGGCGATTTTGATGAATATTGATACTATGTTTTGTTGTACGTGCTTTCCATCGGATATGGAAAGCAAAAAATATTGTTGGAGCTAACATGAAGTCAAAATCGCCGAGATTTTTTTTTAATGTTGTCATGCTCATGTTGAATGTTTGAATCAAAACAGGAGCTGGAGACGCGTTTTTATGCGAACGTTTGTGTTTTGTTCCTCTTCAAGGCTAGTCATTAAATACGTTTCACGTTTTAAAGCTATTTCTAATGATTAATCGTGTTCCATGACTCGATCATTATTCATGATCGAGTCATGGAACATCGTGAATTGTGGTTGCATTATATGAAAATAAGTTAGTTCAAAAACTAATTTTAAAATGTAGCACGATTTAAAAATCACCATTTCCATAGATGGCTTTTTAACTTTTAAATTTATTTTGAAAACAAACTTTAAAACTCGGGCATTTTTAATATAACTTTTGCCATCCGATATCAAAACTGGATGATCCGGGAAATTGTTAAGCATAACCTTATAATAAGGTTTTTATTTAGTTGTTTTTTTTTACGTTGCCTACCTTTCAAGACTCTGTTCACTTGCCTTTTGAGGAGTCCAATGTTGAAGCTCAACGGAAATACCGCGGGCTTCCACATTTTGCATTTTATTTCTATAATACCTATCAGGCTGTTTTTGTCCTCTGCTGGACATAGGCTTTCCTCTTAGCACGCCTCTCACCTTTTTTTTATAATTTTCAGAAAATTAGCCCGAAAATAACCAAGACATAATCCAAGTCTTTTAAAATTGTCTCTACATTTTTAAAATTTTGCTGACGATAGGAGACATTTTACAAAAATTTTAAAATAACTCCACTGTGAGGTTATTTTGGGGAAATTTAGTAAATGTTGGCCTATGTTGGCCTAACATGGAAAATAGGTTAAAGATCATTTAGTGAGTGAAAAACTTCTTATGCTCATATAAACTAGTGTTTTTTTACAAGTTTTAACCGAAAAAAATAATGAAATTTTCAATTCACCTGTATTTTTTAGTTTGTTTACCATTATCTCACCATTTATAGATGTAGCTAAGTGACTTTATTAATGTTCAAATCATTGAATATTCCCATGTCGTAACAGTTACATGAAAATAGAATATAAGAAAACGTATATACATTTCGCAAATCCGAAAAAGCTTTTAAACACACAAAACCGCATACATTCCGTTTTTACATAAACAACGTTACCAAAATGCTGACGCCTGACGCCTATGACAACATAAAAATGGCCGAACAAATATAATTATTCATAAAAATAAATAAAAGCAAAGTGGCTGTTGGAATGTAAAAATAACTGGGCATAGTACGAAGAATTTCGTTTACGTAAATGCTAAGCTAGAACCACACTACTGAAACAGTAGTGTGCTGAGTCTGCATCAGAAGCGATTCAGCGACGCAACACACTGATTTAATTTTCAAAGCTCTCAATTATCATAAAATTACAAAATACAACACAGCGAAAATACTGGGCTATACTAAACATAACTTATTGTTGGTTTATCAGGCTGCAGTCGCCTCTAAAAAAAGTTAGCTCCAGCAAGTGGTTATTTTTTAAACTGTTCTCTTTAAGTCATAAAATTATTAGCAATAAACATATTTTTCACTACTCTCGCTCGAAAAGGAGGGCCATACTTAATTTGAGAAAAGCACTTGAGACACGTCACGCCATAGTCTCTCCTCCTTAGTCGTTCACTCTTGACAGAGTGGTCGTGGTTGATGATGCTGCATTTTCATCATTGGTTAAAACAGCCCTCGCGATGCGCCTCCACTTGTCACGGTCTCCAGCGCAGCTTTGATGAGGTCTGTCCAACGCGTAGGTGATCGACCGCGTGACCGCTTGCCCTCTACATTTCCCTGGACAACGAGTCTCTCCATGGAGTGTTCGTTTCGAACAACGTGGCCGAAATATTTAAGGATTCGTGTTTGCACAGTCGACGATAACCTCTGTTTGATTTTAAGCCATAGTAGTGTGGCTCATACTTTTAAGTGGACACTTCTACTTACTCGTATATGAGACTACAAAATTATTATTTTTTAGTAAACACACCTGACTTGCAGTTTTATGTCGCTACCGCCTGCGGTATCACCCAGGTATGAACAGGCTTTTATTAGCGTGAGTATATTATAATGTATTTGTACAAAAAAAAGAATATTTTGTTTTTACATACAACTTTAATAATATCGTTTATCTTTTTTGTTCCATTCAACGAAATCAATTTTAATAGAATATTCTTTGGTAAAAAACTGCAATACATAATTTTTAAGGATTATAATGATTTTTCCTCCCTTAAACATTTTTCCCCCCTTTTTCTTATAATTTTTTTAACTTTTAGCGTGTGCAAAGGGAAATATTTTTATAATACCTATAATAATACAGGTATAAAAATTCCATGCAACAAAATCGCAGGCAACAGCGAGTTTTACATGAAACCAGGAAGTCAGAAAAAGTTTTTGGTTATGTGCCATTTCTTTTGTTTTCTGCTTCCATTTTCAATATTTTTTGAAGTGAAAACTTCTTTAGCGGCGCTGAGCACTTTTTTGTATGGGTAAAAACTTTCAAACTCGCGTCAGGGTCACGTGATGCTGATCGAAAAAGCGTAAGATCGAGGGGAAGGGAGAGGAACTAGTATCTCCCACTCTTTCTACCGTGCCTGAGTGTGCTGCTCTGTTTAGGCGGCACAGGGGGCTTAGACAAGCGCGCGCCCGATATTTATTTTTTATATTTTTTTTATTAGACACTTAAATAGGTTCGAATCAAAACTGTTTGTTTCTTACTTCAGTTATCATAAACCAATTGTATCAGTTGTAAAAATTTGCGATGATGATTCTGATAATAACGATGCGATGGTGTAAAAGTCGTCGAAATTATGGATGGAAGTTGATTTTTCTGAGAGATAAAATTTAATGTTATATATAAATAACGATATAATATTATAAATAACAACATATAAATTGTCATATTTGTGTACGATAGCGCAATAAATAAACATTGTATTCTACCTCATAAATGATAGTATTTTTATACTTATAATTAAACACAACGTTAATATTGAAGTTTTCACTTCTGCCGGCACTCCCGGAGTGCTACCTTTTTTTTTGTTCCTTGAATTTTTCATTGTTCATTTTGTGAAAGGTGAATGAATGGAAATATATGAAATGTCTATAATATAGTAAACTATGCAATAGGCAATAGGTAGGTATTTGCTTTTGTAATATTGGTTTTTTGTCTATAGGCTGTCCAGCAATTTTTTTGTTCTGTTTTAAATTTCAGGGAGAATTTGAAGGAGATCTTTGCCCTGCATAAGTTCAGGACCTACTTGCAATAAAAAAATGTTTAAATTCGCAAAGAAAGGAGAGTTACCGTAATAGCTACAAGCTACCCTGTTTACTTTACCATACAGTTGCCATGATTGCTACAAGGCCCGCAACATGACTAAGCAAGTCCCTGTGACATAGAAGAAAAAATCTAGAAAGATCAAGAATAAAGAAGAATCTTATAATAAGAATAAGAATCATTTTGTTGCCACACAAAAATAGTACATTTTTAAAAAAAATGTAAAAAAAATTGTACGCGTAGGCAATAGGAGCAGACTCCGCTGGTAACCATATTAAAACCAAGTTAGCACGGGTGCTATTTTTTTTTTTTTATGTGATGAAGTAGAAGACGAGCAAGACGCTCTCCTGATGTTAAGAGATAACGGCTGCCCATAATCAGTACAGTGTAACCTAGGATTTCACAATTATGTGAAATTCTAGGAGCACTGCACCAACGCTTCTTACTTAAGAGTCATAAGATGTTAAGACTCTTTAGCCCAGTAATTTCGCTAGCTACAGTGCCCTCCTACCGGAGCACAGTAATGTTTGCACATCACTGCTCAGGCGGTAGAATAACTGGCACTGTTGGGGTACCCACCTAGACGACCTCCTGCAAAGGAAGTCTACCCCCGGTAAAATGTATTTTTTTTTGCTAATATGTATTTTTTTTATTAATTTTAAAAATATTTTACTTTCACAAAGCAATCAATTTAATTTAGTTATTCTAAATGTTAATTGTTTACCATTATTTCATCCATTTCTCTAAAACAAACCCTATAGATTTCAACCGCTAACGAATTTCCAAAGCCAGCCCTACAGATTTCAGGCCACCAAACCCTGCGACATGACCAACGACGATAATGTCCAAGACGGCAGCTTGAACCGACTTAACATGCCCTCCGAAACACAAAGCCTTGTACACCCCGCAGATTTAGATACCAACATGGACCTAGAAAGCTAGATAGAACCTTTGATCGATAAAGGAATGAAGCAGCCTTAGTAAGCCCAATTTACCCATTCAGTCACCGAGTCACTCGTCGGGAATCCATTCTGAAAATAAAGTTGATATAAAAACAAATTGATAATAAAAAAATGGTGAAAATAAATTTTCTTTATATGTGGATCAACAATGAGTTTCTAATCTTATCTTATCAATGAGTTACAGTGACTAGGTGGGAGAAAAAGTGCTTACTTTAAAGTATTAATAAATTTTAAGTCAGTTTGCGGTTTACTTAAAAAAATACAACGAACAACTCTTGTTGCTCAAAAACCTAAACAGTTAAAATAAATCTTTTGAGATTTTTTTTTCATTGACCGACCGAATTAACGTGTCCTCCGAAACACAATGCCTCTCTAGTACACCCCGCACAAAAGATTTAGGTACCAATATGGACTTAGAAAGCTAGACAGGACCACAGTTATGGGATGATGCATCCATAGTAAGCCTAACTCACGTGTAGTGTTTATTTATTTATTAGGTTCACCAACAGTTATTACATTTGATCTTAGTCTACTTTAAAGAACTAGTATCATCTAACTTAATGCATAACCTATTATAGGCTGACACAGCATGCATATCATTTATATCAAATTATTAAATTAAGAACATAATATTATAATATCAGGTAGGTACCTATGTTTATCGTAAAATTGTTGTTTAATAAAGTCTTAAACCAGAACAATATGCAAAAAAAATGTAACTGGCAACATGTTTGTAATAACACATAATTGAAGTTCAATCATTTAATTGCATTTATATTAATCAATGCTATCGTTGCACTTTATCACTACCAATATTCTTTCTTTTTTTATTGCAAGTACGTACTGAGACAATTTTGTTATAAAACAAGTAGAAAATTTTGGGTCCCCACAGATTTGGCAAAAAAAACAAACACTTTTCAATTTCTTTTCAAGCTAACCGAGTACCCAACATGATATTTGTTTAATTCTCTAGTCACCTATTCGTCCACAGCTTACGCCATTTTTGTGCTTCATTGATTTATATGTGACAGTACCATATTGTACTGTTAGTTGATAAATTATTTTAACGATTAAATCGTAGTTTATCAGACAATTCAATTTTAACTCTATCTGTATTAAACCAATATGTCTATTAATGGAACCTCATGAATAAACATGTTTTACACTCTATGGGTAAATACAGTAAGGACAAATATTACAAAATATCTTACTAATATAAAAACGTGAAAGTTTTTAAGAATGTATGGATGTCTGGATGTATGTTTGTTACTCTTTCACGCCACGGGTGGACCGGATTGAGCTGAAATTTGGTATAGAGATAGCTTAGACCCTGGAATGACACATAGGCTACACAGCGGGTAAAACTACTGACAGCAGCTAGTTCTATACATAAATTAAATAAACGAGAATATTAATTTTATAAAGTTTTTTGTAAAACCATCATTAAATACACAGTCACAACTAATAAAATTAATATAAATTTAATTGTCGCTAAAATATAATCATTTTATACTTTCTCCCAGGAACCGTGCCGAATTTCGGGATAAAATGTATTATGACGTCACCATAAAATCTCAACAATACTCTATACTCCTGCCAAGTTTAAATTAATGTTTGAGACAGACACACAAGTAGACGGCCCGTTGAGTGAATAGTTTCTGCCGTCTATAGACGTCTTCAAAATTGCATTGTTAACACAGTGTCGGTCATTGCCAAGGCGTAACTGGTTATGTAGGTGCGTGAAATCACTCCCTAGCTTCACTGAACATCGTGTTGGAACACGGCCATAATGACCGCTTGGCGACACGGTTTCGCACATTAACAATACAAAGGGCCTATTGGCTATCGCTCCAAGACATGTAAAACACTAGACAAAATAACATAAGACAAAAGATAACAAAAAAAGATAAGACAAAAGATAATGACAAGATTTGGTAAGATTTTTATGTTTAGTTATTATATTAGAAAATAAATCATTCTGTAAGCGTATACAACCGGCGCGGTAGCCAATCGCATACTGCAGCTTGACAACCGGTTTGTCGTTGCAGTTCGAGCGAGTGAATGAACGTACGCATCGGCACAAACCTAGTAGCTTTTTAGATGTTTTGTACTTAATTTTAAGATTTATATTTTGGTGTATTAAATAAATAAAAAAAAATTGCGTACATTACTTGCTTAACCTCCTCATTAATATAAGTAAAATAACAAACGCAGCAATGTACATTGAAGTTGTCATCAATCGCAGTGGGTATATTAATTCACATTCAAAAGGCCCTCAGGATACACAAAATAGACGAGTTATTATTAATGTTTTAAGGTAAAAGGGAGGTCTTTGCCCAGCAGTGGGACAGCATGAACTAAGAAAAAAAAAGGTAAAATTGTATTTTTTGTGATAATAATATCATAATTTATTACTAAACTTTTCCTTCTTTCATCAGAACAAGTCTAAATGTACTATCAGAACCTTAAATTCCTTTCAACCAGGTTGTTTGTAATATACTAGTTTATGCAATAAGACCGCCAATAGTCGGTTACTCTACCTCTAGTTTTAAGTTTAAATTGTAGTTAAAGTTATCTCTTGTAACTTGGTATGCAATAAACTCATACGTAGGCCTATTTAATATTAAAAAAATCATAATTTATTGTTATTTTGTACGTAAAGTATTCTATTCTATTTTTCCTATATGCATCAAAAATTCATTTTCTAATCCAAGTTCAACTGATTCACTGTTACAACAAGTACCTACATGGTGTGGGTTACGTTTGCACAACCCAACGGGGTGTTTGTTCACCAAATATTGTCACTCAATTTCGATCGACGGGGTTTTTTTTGGCACTCTTTCATGGAATTCAAAGTGAATAATTGGTTGCGCAATATAGTTTTATAGGTGCATATAGTGTAGTTTTATATTAAGAGCGCTTATACAATTGGACGTACTCTCAGAAAAAAATGCTTCCTATGTAATTATTTAATATATCAAACATTGCAAAATTTACCAAATTGTGCGAGCGAGAGAGCGTCCAACTGCATAAACGCTCTTATATTATATATAAGGTGGTATGTAGAATTAGGGTCAAATAATGTAAATTGTAGGTGCACTGCACTGACGCTTCTAACTCAAGAATGATAATATTATTATCATTATCAGCTCATTAAATTCACTAGCTACAATGCCCTCCTACCGAAGCTCAGTAATATTTGCACAGCACTGTTAAATCGGTAGAATAACTGGCACTGCTGTCTTTTTTTATTTACAAACTTTTGTCATAGTTTTAAGTTTCGGCATAGTTTGTAATGTTACAATAACGAGTTATCATTCATTCACTGTTGGACCCACCTAGTCGACCTCCTGCAAAGGAAGTCTAAAAGTTCCATTGCGAGCAAAGGCATCCTTTCCCTCATTCCACTATTCTCAATTTTCCTATCTTGTGCTATAATAGACCTCTTACTGCGGTCAGCAGTTTTACCCGCTGTACTGTAGCCTATGTCTTGGGTCTAAGCTATCTCTATACCAAATTTTAACTCAATCGGTCCACCCGTTTAGACGTGAAGAAGTAACAAACATACACACTCACAAACTCTCGCCTTTATATAATAGTGTGATTCATCCTCAAAAATAATATTGTTAAACTTAAATACGAGTAAACAGTGATATTCTTCATAGTTCTATATATATATTTTTTTTTAATGTGGAGAAGTAAGAAGACGAGCAAGACGCTCTCCTGATGGTAAGAGATAACGCTGCCCATAATCAGTACAGTGCTACCCAGAATTTCACAATTATGTACAATTCTAGGTGCACTGCACCAACGCTTCTTACTCAAGAGTCATAAGATGTTAAGACTCTTTAGCCCAGTAATTTCACTAGCTACAGTGCCCTCCTATCGAAGCACAGTAATGTTTGCACATTACTGCTCAGGCGGTAGAATGCCTGGCACTGTTGGGGTACCCACCTAGACGACCTCCTGCAAAGGAAGTCTACCCCCGGTAAAATATATTTCACCGACCCAATGACCTAACGAGTGTGTTCCAATAAATAATTCACAGAAACATTTCAGTTAGCTTCAAATAGATGTCACCTTAGCAATTTACTGGCACTTGAATGTCAAACTGAATATTATATCGACTTAAATATAACGTTTTATCTTTGAACGGGAGCTATTAAAGAATAATAAATATTTTTTCAATTATGGTTTTATTGAAAAAAAAATGTAGTAACCTACATTATTATCTAAATGATTACAATAGATATCCAAAGCTATTGTTATACAACCGCCGCTATACACATCTCCTCAAATTTTCTTTCAACCAGGTTGTCTGTAAGAGATTGCTTTATGCGATAAGACTGCCAATTTTACCTCTAGTTTCGAGTTCTAGTTTCGTCTTGTATTTATATATATTTTTCCATAATGTGGTATGCTATAAAGCGTTATTCTATTTTAACCTACAGCTACTTACAAATTATTATTTTTACCGGAGGTAGACTTTCTTTGCAGGAGGCCGACTAGGTGGGTACCCCAACGGTGCTAGTTATTCTACCGCCTGAGCAGTGTCGGGCAAATATTACTGTGCTTCGGTAGGAGGGCACTGTAGCTAGTGAAATTACTGGGCTAAAGAGTCTTAACATCTTATGAATTTTACCTTTGTTAAATCCTGGTTAGCACTGTACTAAATATGGGCAGCGTTATCTCTTACCATCAGGAGAGCGTCTTGCTCGTCTTCTTACTTTATTGTATAAAAAAATCTGCTACCAAAAATCACCCTAAAAATCTTGCAAGAATAGACGAGGATTTAAATTATTCTTTTATCTCACCACTTAATACTTAAGAAAATACAAACTTTAATTACTTTATTAAATGCACAAACGATGTAACTGACACCTTATAACTTCATAAAACAGTTCAACTAAATCTTGTAAACTTAAATGAGTTAAGAACAAGTTTAAATAAATGATTAAAGTGATAAATTTAGTGGGAAACTAAAATTTGATCTATAACTGAGAAAATCACAATTTGAAGCTTTGAATTTTAATGATCTTGGTAAAGTTATGAGACACCGCATCGTTGTATTAAATAATTTCATCTCACACATAATATATAAGGATCCAATAGAATAAATAACCTACCCACCCTATATAAAATAAACAAAAATAATATTTCAGGACATTTCACACAGCGCCACCTAACCCCAAGCTAAGCAACTTAATGCTTGTGTTATGGTGGTTAGGATAACGGATATAATACTTATATACTTTTCTTTTGTAAATACATACTTATAATAGATACAGAAAGCCACCCAGCCCAGAAAAAAATATCTGTGGATCACACAAACATTTGTCCCATGCGGGAATCGAACCCGCAACCTTCTGCGTTGCAGGCGGGTATTAGGTCGTCGTATATAGATAGATAGATAGATAATCCTTTATTGAAACAAAAAAATGTACAAAAACAACTTAAAACTATAATATTAAACTAAGTGTTACAATTATATACCTATATACTGCTATAGTCAAATCACAATTAAAGGTTGTTTGGCCAAACTATATGTTGCAGTCTTAAGCCGCGTCTCCAGCGCGTGTTTTAGTTCAAACATTCAACAAAAACATCACACCATTTAAAAAATATTTGGCGATTTTGATGAATATTGATATTATGTTTTGTTGTACAGTCAACTACAAAGAGATGTATCCATGTTAGTCTTACAAAATGAAGGAACTTTTACTATGCAAAAATTATTTACCCTTACTTCGTGACATTTTCAGTATCCACCAAATCTTATACTATATTCGATTCATTTTAAATGCTATTATTATGTATCACCTAAGGAAAAGTAGTGGGATACATCATTGTTGCATATTAAACGAGTCGATGATAATATAAAGTTTGATTGCTACTAGAAATCTCACGAGGGTCTCACGAGGGGTTCATTGTGGCAAATGAAAATTTACTTCATTTTGTAAGCCTAACATGGATACATCTCTTTGTAGTTGACTGTACGTGCTTTCCATCGGGTATGGAAAGCAAAAACATTGTTGACAATGTTTTGTGAAAAATGATGTTGAATGAACAGTAATAAAAAATAATTAGCCTACATTGTGCGTAGCCCGACTTGCGCTTGGCCTTTTTATTATTTTAATCAAAAGCGATAGCGCATTCGTTACAGTTTTGTGCATTTACAAGTTGTTAAATATTTCATTTCCAATTCTTACAAATTTTGGTTTAACTTTAAAATTTTCTTATTCTAACGTTATTTCAGAAACAATAAATAACAAATCTAATATCCTGGCAATGCAGGTACCAAAATATACGAGTAGGTACCTATGTACCTATTAGAGGTAGGTAGTACGCAGGTCGGAACAAATTCTGTTGTTTCATACATTTTCAATTTTATACCGCAGGCAAGTGTTTTCTTCAAGCTGAATGTGTGTTACAAGGTATGAGCGAGTTGCGATTTAAAATGAAAACATTTTTGGCAACGTAAAAACAGTATTTGAAAAAAAAACATTTTATTTAAGAGCCAACGCATACTGCAATTGTTTGAAATACATTAAAGCTTAGTGACTCTGCCTAATCTATCAACGCACGACGCACAACTCAAACGCACGACGCATAACTCTACTATCGACGCTAAACGGATTGAGAAGTAACTTCAAGAGATACATTGTAACGAAGATATCCGCTAAGAAAAGATTTTTCAGAAGCATAGCCGCAAGTACAAACAATTAGCTAAGACATAAGAGATAAGCTAAGAGAGGATCATAATGAATTAAATCTCTAAAAAAAATTATTAAGTCTCTCTTTTCTATGCACTTGTCCCACAAAACTCCGTGCCCCTCTAGACGTCCGACCAATACTAGAGTCGGGTGAAATTCAACGGCCTTTACGGTAATATTAGGAGCATAAATAACATACATTATATACTTTTATTCGCAAAGAAATGGGCGCGCTCGAACTTTATGGTTTGGACACTGGAAACTAAAGTGGCTTTAACTATTGGATTTTGTATCTTTTTGTTGAGGAAAAGTAAGTTTTCTCCATTTGTTAAACTGGTTCGGCCGTGGCTAGTTACAACCCACTGGACAAAACCGTGTCTGGACTGAACTGGACAAGCGGTTATTATGACCGTGTTCCGGCATGATGTTCAGTGAAGCCAGAGGGGGATTTAAGCCCTCTTCTAGGTTAAGTCTGTCATAATCTACAGCCGCATTGTCACTTAATAGCGAGATCTTAGTCTAAGGCTAACTTGATGTATAAAAAAATTGGTGCATTTGCATAAAAAGTAGCACCTCATAATAATATTTGCCTGTAACTTGGCTCGCTAATGATAATGACAGGTATCCTATGTCATGAATAATTTTCTATTGACCTGACTCATCTGAAAACTCGTGAAATAAACGTAAGAAGGTATCTAATAAATAAAATCTTCCAAAACGTAAAATAAAAGAAAACAACGTATCTAGGTTATCCCTAAAACATGCATCGAATAATCGCATTTTCCAGTCACAGACTAAAAGTAAAGTACAATAAGGTGGAAGCTCAACAAAAGAACACAAAAATGTTGCATCAAACAAACTCATGCTGTGGCGCAGTCTCATATAACTAGTATTAGATTAGGGTGGAACAAGATGGTTCCAGAAACAAACTGGGCGTAATCCGACTTTTGTTACAGTATAGAAATGTTACAGTTACTGATGTTTCTACTTTTTTCATTGGACTGAACGCGTTTGACGCTATCTTGCCTGTCTGTGATGATAGGCCCATCCCCCATTGGGTGTCAGCGACTCTCAAGCAGGTGTCTATACGCTTTCCTGCATCAACTTTATGATGTCGGAATGGGATCAAGGGAGAATATTTAATATTCAGTTTCCACAGCGAGGACTGCAATTGACAGTTGCATTTTATTCATTAAAGAGTAGCCTTTGAAAGCCTCATCTTAAGCGATGATGCATCAGTAAATGATGATTGCAGACTAAATCTAAATGATGAGATAAATCCTTCCCTGGCAGACCCTCACAGACCATCATGCTGGAACACAGCCAAATAAACCGTGTTGTCCAGTAGGTAAATTAATACAAATTGTTCTAATTTTCAAAGTTAACCTACTGCTTCTCCGTACACTGTGTGCTGATCAAGCAGTTTAGTCACGCAGACAAGTTCATACAGTTCCATTATGTGCCTCGGGGAAATAGTAAACAGTTGCTAGTACATAAACAACTCAATCGCTCATTGTTTTTGTCTACGTGCGGATTTGTTCTACTGTGATGCGTTACACTGTGGTACATGAGATTAGTTTTTATGTGCGTTCGACGATTACTTGAAGATGATAAAACCTATTTGGAAAATGCGTTTTTTTGTTTTGGTTTTAAGGTACTTTTTATGTTGTTTTTTTTTAATATTAAAGAGCGACAACATGAGCCAACCAGGTGGGTGATGGTAATATCATGAATGCCCATAACAGACACAGTGCTAACTATTGTTTTTAAATTCAGCGCTAGAGCTGAGATTTTAGTTGTTGAAAAGACAGAGAGAGAGAGAGAGAGAGAGTAAAAGAGCAACAAACATATATACTCACACAACTTTTTATTTTTTTTATTTACAAATTCCACTGCTCTTAATTAACAAAGTTCAAACATTTTTAACATAACATACAGCCAATACGGATTTTTATTTTATTTTACTTTATTACTTGAGTAACATTATAGCATTCAAACGTTCACCTAATATTTAGTACAAGTAGAAAAAAGATAATAATATTATAATCTATATTAAAAAAAATAAATTAAATCTTGGGGCACATTGTATTTCATAGGGTCTTTATAAATTTTACGGTAAACTAAATAAAACTATTAACACCCACAATTCAGGGCGAGCCAAAACGTGAGCTAAAAGTGACTAAGCCGCCTTCTACCAAATGTAGAAAGCCATTACCGGCTTCGCGTCTGACCACCTGTAAAGTGTTGCCAGTAGCACAACTCGGTACAACGTGCTCAAAAGTCAAATTTTAAGCTTGTCATTTTAATCATAACTTAAATAAAAAAAACACCTATATCCTATAATTTTCCGGTCAAAATATGTTTTTTTTTTTAAACTGGTCGTGGGTCTTCAATTAATCTATAAACATACATGAACATAAAAAATGTAAACAAATATTCACCTCAAAAAGTATTTTGAGTTAAAAAAGTTGCTGATTAGCTGACTAACCCAACAAGGCACAATTCAAACCACCGAACAGATTAAGTTGAGATTTGACGCACATAAGCTAGTGAAGTATATATAGCTGAAAGTAAAATGTAACAAATTATCAAAAGACACATATTATCACATGTTATTGTTTATGATGTTGGCTGCCTGGTCCTGGGTCCTGCGAGGTTGCATGTGTTTAAAAATAACCCTGTATATAAAGAAAAAACCCGCCAAATCCATCAACATATGACTCAAACTGCTGCATGGAGAGTATTAAAATTTAGCAGCAGATAGATTGTTTTAAAACATCCACTAAGAAAGGATCTCTACACGAGAATCAAGCACACTTATGTAACATAAAATATATAATAATATATAATATAACCCATTAGTTATACGTAATATAATATTTCCAAAACTGTCGTCGAACTTTTCTGTTCATTCATATTATTGTACAATGCATAATTCTGAACCCTCGAGAAACCCACGAGACAGGCTATGGCCTAGTGTGGGGTCCAATAGTAAATAGAGATTAATTGTAAAACACTTTTTTTGGTAAATAAATATGTTTATATGTTATTATTATACATTAAAATTTAAAAACTTTAGATACTGACACAATAATATACAGTAACATTACCACCTGAGCCTCAAAACTGCATTTTCTTGGGTTATATATTTCAGCCACGAACATTCTGGAATATTTTGTGTGCTTCATATTTACTGAAACGACTAGGAAATCTACTTAGTCTAAGACCTCTAGGAATATTAAATAACCTGTGTTCCTAAATTATATTTCTGTTGGCAAGACCTGAAAGTTAATATTTACTTGCTTACTTTACTAGTTGGCTTGACGTAGGCTCGGTTCACATGGCAGGCGTTGAATGCCTGTTTTAATTACAACTTAGGAATTAGGAATCATAGGTACCTTTCTAGGTATCTTACGTGATTCATTGTTAATAGCATCTGTACTTTCCATCTGGTGGGATGTGGTCAATCATAGGCTAATTTAGTATGTGAAAAAGCGAGCTTAAAATAACAAAAGAATTTAACAGTAATAGAGGAAAAAATCAGTAGCGCCACATTACTCCAGATATCAAATTGAATTAGTACTAATAACCATAAAAATCGACATTTACTGGTTTATGCAGGTAAAAAAACTTATAGATACTTTTTTTTATGGTAGCGTTCCCATATGAAAGCTTTTATAACATAAACGTATATAATGTACGTCGTACATTATTGTTACGCGCGTTCATCGCCCCCTGAGTGGACTGATCCTTAGTCCTCAAGACCTCTTAACCTTTATACATCTTAGACATTCTTTTCACTTAAAAATATTATTATAAATACCTTACCCAAAAAATTCGACTAAAATGGGATCAACGGCTAAGCTCTTGGACAAATGTACGATAAATAACGTCTTGTCCCTCTTGACTTTAACACAGGTCAGTCGGTCAATATTTTTATAAAATATTTTCTAATAAAAATATCGTACAGGATCACTTGAATTTGTGATATTTTTATTATTATCTAAGAAGGTTTTTCGTGGTTTCTTAATATCTATTTCAAGAGGAAGTACACGGAGTGCTCTTTATATTTTTTAATCTAAAACATGTATTTGTTTATATTGTATGGATTAAATGGTGTATTATATTGTTTGTATTACCGTCGTCCGTACCTAATTTATTTTCCTTTTTCTCTTCTTTGGTTGTTTGGAAGAGAGCGCTTTTAGCAATAAGACTGTGGATTGTTACACTTTTTTATATTATAAATTGTTTAAGTTCTAAGTTTTTGTAGAATATAATAATTGTGGTGTTTCAATAAAGCGTTTTCTATTTTATATGTGCTATTTCCTTAAGTCGTTGAATGTTAAATAATGTTGACTATCTTAATCCATTGCTGGGTAAAGCCTTACACCGAAGTATATTATTAAACAAAAGTTACAACCATGATATCAAAAGGCAATTTTCAGCGGTATTCAGCCAAAAGGCTCTGCTATTCCACTAGTGGGCTTATGGTCTTTTGGTTATAAAATAATTTCTAATTGTAAACTACAAACATCACGTAACCAATGAACCTGGGTAACCTTTGAGTTAAAGCTGTGAGTTGTGCAAAAATAAAAGAACCGTGGGACCGTTAAAGTAAAGACTTGATTAGACAACAGTTCTTCGATGAGAGGTTCCTTAGACACATTTTGTTCACATCTGACTTACTAACTACACTAACCTACCTAAATGGGTTAACCAACAGCGACTGACAAATGACTTCGGGTGTAGCCGCAACATATGACTATGTTCCTAGTATGATAGTAATGAATTGATTCCTTATAACTAAGTTCCGGCTCATAATCATAACACTAGTAAAATAACTACGAAAATACTTATTGATGTTAATAAACCGAAACAAAAAATACTACAGGCCTCGTACAAACTGCTAACATATTATGTTTTTTATAACACTCCGTTGAGTCAATCCTTCAAAATTATTAATTTTTAATTATTAAAAAATAACAGTTTTACACAGAGTTCAGATGTTTCCAAAAACATAACTGCATTGAGTAATTTACATTTTGAAAAGAACTACGACATAAGTATTAAATTAGCAAGCCATATAAATAGAAATAACTCTTCTGTTTTCGTACAGGCTAGTTAGTTTTACGTAACGAGTTCAGTCACTCGTCAACAATTAGTGCTGTTGGCACGCTAATACTTAATTATTCAGTAAAAGCTCAGCGTGTTCTAATAATGTATTGAAATTATAAAAGGACTATATTAAGGTTAACTTAAGTTTATTTAAATTTAAAGAGAAGAGATTTTCTTGGTATGGACATGTTATGTGGGAAAGGAAAACTATGTGGCCAAAAAAAATGGTGATAAACTTTTTTTAGACAATCCAATGAAAGATTAGATTTATTAAGTCATTGTAGGTGGTGCTCTCAATTAGGTACAACTGAAAGCTTCAATCTTTTAAGCTACCCAAATATTCAACAAAAATTAAGCAATAGTTGAGTACAACAATTTCGAAAGTAATTACATTTTCAATGAGATCAAACCACACGTAATCCTGTTTACACTTAAATTTGTAATTCTAAGTCTATCAAACCTAAAATTTAAATTATAGAAAAAATCTACTACATTTGATACAGAATAAGTAATTTTTATTTTTTTCACTTCAAACGAAATAAGCGCAACACTTCCAAACTATGATGAACTGCCACCATAAGTACGAAAGTCGTACAAAAACGTACTACGAGTCCCGTCGGCGCCGTTCTAATTAAATGGCAAAAATCGGCTCCAGCAGGCTTGACCTAGTTCTAGCACAATTGGGTGGAAAGGCAAAGCTGGTGCAATTCAGAAAAGGGTTGAGCTTTTGACATTGATATTACGAAAACGTATGATATTTTGTGGAGTGCCACAGGGGAGTATGTTGGGCCTAGTGACATTTATAATTCATTCGGTATTTTAACTCAACAAATATTGATAATATGGTTTGCAATTACATTAAAAATGTATAAAACAAACTTGTATGAATAATAATATAAATAAATGTATAATATGAACCTGTAAAATATATGTTGTGCCGCAAGGGTGTATGTTTGGTTCAGTAGTCTTAATAATTCATTAAGTTTTCAAAGTCTGCAATATGTTGTGGTAAAATGTTTTTCATAGAAACGATCTTTAAGACAGTAAAATTATATAGCAATATACCTTCATATTAGTTCTTGAGTAGTATTTATGCCGCATTTAAATTTACTCGTTTATAAGTTATGCATTGCACCACTACACAAAGAAATATGCTGCAGTAGGCTATTCGTAACCTGGTGTAATTAGTCAGATTTTCAAATATAAGTTCTTCAAACTACAACTTTTTCATACTGTTATGCTAATTTAGAGTACTTTTTAAAGCTCTGCATTCACTTTAAATCCCTATTTTGGTTAATTCGGACGCTGTCGTAATTCATGTGAGTCTCACTATATAGAACTAATCACTCTCTAAAACTTTTTTAATTTGAATAGAATAACTCTTACTTCATACCAAGTTACAATAAATAGTTCTAAATATAAAACAAAACTGAAAAAATAAAGGTAAACAACTAGCGGTCTAATCACATATTATGGCAATCTATTACAGACACCCGATCGAAGAGAAATAATTTAATCGTAATAATATTTTAAATTCAAAAGTATGTTTGTTTGACCATTTTTAGGGTTCCGTACCTCAAAAGGAAAAAACGGAACCCTTATAGGATCACTTTGTTGTCCGTCCGTCCGTCCGTCCGTCCGTCCGTCCGTCTGTCTGTCAAGACCCTTTTTCTCAGGAACGCGTGGAGGTAACAAGCTGAAATTTATAGGAAATACTAAAGTCCATTGCTTCTTAGAGCTGTGAAAAATTCAAACTTCTAGGCCAACGCAATCAAAAGATATAGTTGAATATGTCGCAAATTTCAGCAAATTTTCGACATTACCAAATAAATCAAAACCTACGGGGCACTTCTCGTGAACTCAGAATCTTGAAATTTGGCACGAAACAATTCCTTAGAGCACAAATAAAGGAAAAATTGCGAAAACCATAAATTTTTAATTTCATCATATGAAAAAAATATTTTGAATAATTTTATGCTTACTACCCCTTTCCTCATGAACGCGAGCAGGTATTAAACTGAAATTCATATCAAGTACTAAGGCCTATAATACCTTTAAACTGTAATAAAATCAAACCTCTATCTCAATGCATTCAAAAGAAACAGCAATTTTAGCCGAAATTTTAAACACGCAACTACTCTCAAAAAACCAAAACCTACAGGGTACTTGCCGTGAACGTAGAATCTTGAAATTTGGTAAAAAGCAATTCCTTAGAGCACAGATAAAGGGGAAATTCCGAAAATTGTACATTTTTAGTTACATCATATAAAAAAATATTTTTAATAATTTCATACTTACTACCTTATTTCTCATGAACGCGTGCAGGTATTAAACTGAAATTTATATCAAATACTAAAGTTTATAATACCTTTAAACTGTAATAAAATCAAACCTCTATCTCAACGCATTCGAAAGAAACAGCAATTTTAGCCGTATTTTTTAACTCGCGACTACTCTCAAGGGAATCAAAACCTACAGGGTACTTGCCGTTAACTCAGAATCTTAAAATTTGGTTCGCAGCAACGTCTTAAATCACAGGCACAGGAAAAATTGCGAAAACTGTAAATTTTTAGTTACATCATATAAAAAATATTTTTAATAATTTTGTATTTACTATCCCTTTCCTCAAGAACTCGTACAGGTATTAAATTGAAATTCATACCAAATACTCAACTTTATAATACCTTTAAGCTGTAAAAAAATCAAACATCTATGTCAACGAAATCAAAAGAAACAGCAATTTTAGCCGCATATTTTCAAACTCGCAAGTACTCGAAAGAGAATCAAAACCTACAGTATATAATATTATACCCACTTTTCCTTAGGGTTCCGTAGAATGCCGTAGGTTTATACGGAACCCTCGGTGCTCGAGTCCTACTCGTACTTGACCGTTTTATTTAATCGCAAGAAAGATTAGAATAACTCAAGGCTACTTTTGAACGGGTAAAACCGTTGGGCGTAGCTAGTCATTATTACAGAATGCATGTCGCAAAAGTTTTTTTTCTTATAATATGTAAGTTCAAGTTTATATTTCAATTACACTTCTTTTTTTGTTCAAAGAACAACCATATTTTTTAATAACGGTTTGCATTCAGAAACTAATAACACGAGTACATAAAACAATAAATAAACTCAGAGCACAGTGTTTCAACTTTTTAATAAAAGTTTAGAGAACGTACCACGAACCCTCCAAATATCGTAAACTTGGTGTATGAAACACAGTAATAATATCAGGGGATATGCCGCTAGTATGTCAATTAGTATTTCCATTCCATCCATTGTACACACTGGACGAATTCATGAAAATGCGTATTAATGAAAGCTCATTTTTACTTGAAACTTGAATGTAACGTATCTTTGTCCCTTTGATATTATTATGTATTTTGATCTCAATTTTAACAATGTGACAATAATATTAATTTTATTTTTTTATTGAATAGTGATGTTATTAATTAAAATGAACTAAATTTAATGATATTAACTAAATTTAACCATAGATATACATATAAAATTATCATAAGAACTCTTTGTACTAGACGTGCCGAGAATAACGAATGTTATTAGGTCAATAAATATCATTTATCATTTATTATAACTTAACTTGTAAAAACTATTCTCTTTCATAAAGTTTTGATATTTCCACATAAAATAAACATTAATATTAATGCAAAGAATGCTTTTGGCTTTTTACTAAAAATGAAATTAGATTTTTTTTATGATTTAATCTCTACGTAATAGTATATAATCTGTAGTTTAAATAATATCTAGTTAAAATTTATCATCCATTCAGAATGCTCACTTGAGCCTAATTTGTATTTAGTTTCGATTAAATTTTAATAATAGTCCTGTCACTTGACAGAAGCTGTCTTTAAGCCCATCCCCATTCAGAGCCAGACTCCTATAAATATCATTAATTTTATATAAAGAACGCCTATATTATATGACTTTTTAAAAAGAATCCAACGGGCGGTAAATGCCATTCCGTCATTTTTTTTATAGGTTAGCCTTTTACTACGATCTCACGTGATGTTAAGCTACGATAGGTAGTAGATGGTATCAGCCTAAACCTAGAAGACCCTGACCCTGGCTTCACTGAACATCATGCCGGAACACGTTCATAACGACCGCTTGGCGACACAGTTTTGTTCAATGGGGGGTAACTAGCCACGGTCGAAGCCTACCACCAGTATCAATCATAGAATAGAATAGAAAACTCTTTATTGTTCACACAAATACAATAATATAACGATAGAACGTACAATAATATAACGTAGAACTAAGATTACACAGAAATAAGTGTTACAATTGGCGGTCTTATCGCTAAAAGCGATCTCTTCCAGACAACCAAGCAGGGAAAGGAAATACATTTATAACCACCGTCGCTCTATTCAGAGATAAATAAGATAAATGTATGGTGTTTATAAATGTAGGTGGTGATAAAGATATTTAAGGAGACAATCATGACTTTGGAATTACGCGGCATCCATTCTAATATATTCTCTATGGTACGAAATGTGAAAATATCGCGAGAAGTGGGAGAAATATAACAGTTCTAGTAAATAAAATTCAATCTTTGTTGCTGTAGACGTCACGAGTTACCGATCCTATTTTCAAATAAATCAATACTTGAGGAAGAAAACATACTTTGTATTTTCGTCTGTTATATAGAATGGCTAGATTTTGCTCGCGGCTTTACCCGCGTAACAAAGTCCTTTCTTAGCTGGAGTATATTATGTAATTTTTTCATTTTCATATAAAATAGAATAATACTTTATTGCAAATCCAAATAATTACAAAGAAACTTACTGAGCTAAATATCTAAATGCTAGGTAAACAATCGGCGGTCTTATCGCGCTAGGCAATCTAACAGACAAATATTACAATAATAGACGGTGGTGTACAGTCCCTGTATACATAGACTAGTTACAAAATATTTATACCTATATATGTAGATGATTTATATAAATACCTACATATTACATATCTTCATTTTCTTTCTATGTCTGCCCAATTTCAACCCATCAGTTTGAGCTGTGCGTTAATAGATCAGTCAGTCGATCAGTCACTATTTCCTTTATACATATTATATCAGTCATATTTCTTTTTCTGACTTAAGGTATTAAGCTACTTAAATGTAATATTTACCTAACTTTTTATAATATTATTTTGAACTTATAGTATGTCGCCACATAGAAACCGTATAAAACTTGATTATACATACATGCCTATTAAAAAAAATATTTTCCTTCTGTTTCAGATTACCATTTTTCAAGGAAGGATTTCCCTGTAAAGCGGACTAAAACTTTAGGTAAGAAACTAAAAAATCTGTATTAAAAATAACTTTACAGCACAAAATTAAAAGCTGTTGTTGCCATGAGCAAAAAAAAAACTAAAGCGTTCGTTTTTCAAAACTTTAAAAGTCGAACATAAAAGCGGCGATAATTCCTTTCTTATTGTTCCAATGTTGGCAGCACTGAATACCTTACGGAATGAACGAAAGAACGGGAATGAAGCTCTAGAACGTTCTGGCAAAACAATGAATCGTTTTGTGTAATGATTATATCGCTTTTATTTTCTTTTGTTTAGTTCTGTTGCGATGAAATTGGGAAAAAACGATCAGTGTGCAAGGAAGATGCTTTTTTGTTTTTTTTTTTTGCAGGTCTATTATACATATATACATTCAACGTCTATACATCATCTTCATCATCAGCCCATGCTCGTCCACTGCTGGACATAGGCCTCCCCCATGGCACGCCACTCAACTCGTTCCCCCGACAAACAATAAACGTCAACACTATAAACAACGTCTATACAAAAAACTTAAAATTGTGTGTTTTGATATTAGACAATTGTTTTTAAATCTGTAGACATGTTTAACAAAAACGTAAACTTTTTTAATAACCAAAGTGAATCATTCAGGTAAATTGAGAATTCCCTTTTATTTAAGTTGTTTGAACGTAAATTTAGTATGAGATATTAACTTAATTCTTCTTCTTCTCCCTGCCCTTATCCCACACTAGGTAGGGTCGGCACAACACGTTTTTCTCCTCCATTCTGCTCTATCATCCGTCATATCTGCATCCACTCCCCTAGCACGCATATCCTCTTTCACACAGTTCATCCAAACCTTTTTCGGGAGCCCCCGGAGATATTAACTTATTTATTTTTACTTAACTTCGTTTTATTTTTACTCTTTTAGATCAGACGAAAAACCGGCGCATTTCAGCTGAGTTGCGTTCTTAAAATAGACTGCATCCATTTTATATGGACTCTAGACGCCAAACAATGAATACTAAAACTGCTAGAACTGGTAATTAAAACAGAAATGAAGCATTCATAGTAAGCCCAAACACTTGTCAATTGCACATGCACATAGTCTTAGAAAGCACTTAAGCCGTCATCAGGCAGACGCGGGATCGTGCGGAAAAGCGCTTGCGATCTTCTTTTGTTAGGATAAAGATCTTTATTATCAACAAAGGCATATTGCCACTATACTTAACGTGATAACATTTGTTCCTACCCGCGTCCACTTTATATGTGACATAGTGCGTACAAATTCGAACATTATAAAAATTCTGCGGCTGTTTGGCATCATATTTACACCGTAGTTATGACGTAATGTGTGAGCCAGTATGTGTTTTTATGCGGGCATGAATATACCCACAAGTGAGTAGGGTTAATAAAAGTGCATCATTTTTCTTTTAATAAGCTCAGTCCATTACTTTTTCTTTTTATGCCATGAGGCCAAATTAAACTTTCGGACGAGAACTTTGTCGAATAGACCAAATTATACTAGAATTTTCTAGACTGTATCATTTAGAATCGCTTATTCAAGTTAGACAGTTGAAAAAAAAAAAAAAAATTGGTGAAAACTTTACAAAGTTTTAGTGAAAAAATATGGCGAGTAGTGAAAGCAATATATTTAGGACGATCTATATATAAATTATGCGAAAAACTGTTTGAAGAAATAAGCGTTTATTTTTCTAGCAAAGTCTTATTTACTTGCTAAATATGTTGATAAACATCTGTTGTATTTCTGAAATCGCGCCTAAGATAAATATTTAACGAGGTCTTGAGTGTTGTGTTTCTAGAATAAATGTAAATGTTTTTTCAATAAAGACGAAGTTTGTCTTAGTTACGGAATACTTTCACAAGATGAATAAAACAGGTACGCGATAAGCATCAAGATTACCTATTTCAATCACAGTACCACCCAGTGCTTTGAAATAGAGGTACAAAATTCAGCACAGCACTACACTTTACTGGACGCAATGCTCTGCCGATTCCCAGTCCTCCGTCACTAAAACGATGCGGGAGTGCCGCCGGGTCGTTTTAATGGGTATACCCGTGCAGTCGCTCTGCACGAGGAGTCCCACATAAACGGGTATGCGTAACGTATTTTTCCCAGCGATAACAAAAAAAACACTACACTTTTTTTTATAAAACGAAGTAAGAAGACGAGCAAAACTCTCCTGATGGTGGGAGATAACGCTGCCCATAATTAGCTACCCAGGATTTTACAAAGGTATATTTCTGGGTGCACTGCGCCAACGCTTCTTACTTGAGTCATAAGATGTTAAGACACTTCAGCCCAGTAATTTTACTCGCTACAGTGTTCTCCTACCGAAGCACACCAATGTTAGCAGATCACTCAGACGGTAGAATAACTGGCACTGTTGGGGTACCCACCTAGTCAACCTCCTGCAAAGGAAGTCTACCCCCGGTAATTCGTCTGTCACCCTGAGATAGATAGAGAAAAACACTCTTCATTGAGACCAAATAAAACTCACATAAGTATACAAAATTTCAGCTAAATCAGTCGACTCTAACAGTCTCAAAATTACATTTCTCCGGATAGACATACACACATACAAAGCAAATTAAATAAAAGTAAAATACAGTTTTATTTTCAACCATTAACTAGTACAAAAACACAGTTTGGTCCAAAATGGGCAGCCTTGTCGCGGCGAGCGATCTCTTCCAGGCATACAACCTTAGATAGCTCTTGAATCTAGTCCATTTATTTTGCTGCCCATCAAACACATCGCGACATTGACATAAGAGTAGCAACTCCCGTCCCACTATCAAGAGTAAACTGACATATATCAAGACGCTACTCTTGCTACTCACGCTGTCATTGCATACAATTTGCAGCTACTCCCAATGTCATTGTGCTCTTAAAAATGTCAATTACTCCTAACAGCGGCCCGACCACATAAAATCATTGACATAAGTTGCTAACTCCCGTCCCACTGTCAAAAGTAATTGACTTTTGTAAGAGCACAATGACATTAGGAGTAGCTACAAATTGTATACAATGACAGCGCGAGTAGCAAGAGTAGCGTCTTGATATATGTCAGTTTAGTATTGACAGTGGGACGGGAGTTGCTAGTCTTATGTCAATGTTTTTATGTGCCCGGGCCGTTGGTAACACGCTTTTTTTTTTTTTTGACCCAGGAAAAATGCGTTACGCATCATCACCCCACGCCGGGGGGCGCGGGGCGGTATGTGGGACTCCCCCGCCAGAGATGGGAGCGGCGGGGATACCCACTTTAAAACCTGGGGGTGTTCCTGCGGGACGCCATAATGCCGGGGCAACGGGTACGCCGAAGCACTCATCCGCGGCCGTTGGTAACACGCTACCACAACTTGACTTTCTTGTGTCACTCTAGGTGACTTTCTCGTGTCAAATTTTTTAAAATTATTAGTTCTTTGTTTCAAAATTAAATAGCAAATATCTAAATACATATAAAAGGAAAGAGTGACTGATTGACTGACTGATCTATCAACGCATAGCCTAAACGACTCGACTGATTGGCTTAAAATTCGGAACACAAATAGGTTTAATGACGTAGGCCTCCGCTAAGAAAGCATTTCGCCATGCAGGCAAAGCCGCGAGCATAAGCTAGTTTTTATATATGATTTAAAATCTCTGTCTAGACTTCGTACGATAAAATGTCACACCATTTCACAGAAAATTCTAATAAATGTATTTGAGGCTAAGCCTCAAGAAAACACATGAAAAACATATTATATTACATGTTTACGAAAACCAAGACAAAGGTTACAAAGCAATGTAAAGATTTACCGAAAACAAGTTATTTTTCAAATTCCTTTGAAGGTTTTTTCTGACGGTTTTTACTTCGGTCTCTATTTAACCTATTGCCCTACAGACTAAACCTACTTAAAAAAAATGAGAAAATAGTTGAGAAAGCATTAGTTATATAACCAGGGGTTCTTATTTCCTATCAAGGCAAGGAAAGATGTGTAATGAAATTTCTATTTCATTTTTTTCTTATAATATCTTTGTGCAGTTTCATACATTTAGGGACTTTATAATATTATATTATCCAATGTATGAGCATCTGGATTAGACCTTCTGGTCTAATCCAGATGCTCATACATGTGCACAAAGCTCATACATGATGCTCATACAACTGCACAAAGATATTATAAGAAAAAAATATACAGTTACCGCTTACCACCGCTGTACAATATACACATCTTGCTTGCATTGCTAGTAATCTTACTAATATTAAATAAACGTGAAAGTTTGTAAGAATGTACATATGGATGTATGGATGTCTGGATTCTGGATGTATTTTTGTTACTATTTCACGCCTAAACGGGTGGACCGATTGAGCTGTAATTTGGTGTAGAGATAGCTACTATAGTACAGTGGGTAAAATCGCTTTTAAATAATAGTAATGAAAGAACAGTGAAGCTGTACCATTTTATTTTCTACAGACAAAACCTGCTTTCCAACAAACCACTCAAAAATGCCACTCGGAAAGGATACCGATAACAAAAGAAATCGCAGGAAATGATCCCGCATTCTGACCTAAAAACTATCAGACGGTTCAACTATCGATTTGAACGTTCGGCGCTGGCTAATTTGACACGTTCCTACTGACACAGATGTTCTGTGCGTGCAGTTACTAAGGTTGGTCAGTTTTATGACAATACTAGCTGCGCCCAAAGGTTTTACCCGCTGTACTGTAGCCAATGGGTGCCTAAGCTATCGCTATATCAAATTTCAAGTCAATGGGTTCACCCGTTAAGGCGTGAAAGAGTACATCCATACATTCTTGGAAACATTTCAAGTTTAATATTAGTAAGAAGCCAAATTTTCTCAGAGCAGACCTTTGCAGGAAGTTGACTAGGTACCCCAACAGTGCTAGTTATTCTGCTGGGCTTTTTTTTACTCAGGAAAAATGCGACATCACCCCACGCCAGGGGGCGCGAGGCGGTATGTGGAACTTCCCCGCCATAGATGGGCACGGCGGGGATACCCACTAAAAACCTGGGGGTGTTCCTGCGGGACGCCATAATGCCGGGGCAGCGGGTACGACAAAGCGATGTGTAAACATTATTGCGCTTCGGTAAGAGGGCACTGTAGCTAGTGAACCTACTGGTTTCAGGCCAGTAAGTTCACTAGCTACAGAAGAGTCATAACACCTTCTGACTCTTACTTGATTCCAGTAAGAAGCGTTGGTTAAGTGCAGCAAGAACATACCTTACATCATTTTGAAATCCTGGGAACCACTGTACTGATCGTTATCTCTTACCATCAGAGAGCGTCTAGCTCGTCTTCTTACTTTTTTGGTTTCCGTAGCCAAATGGCAAAAACGGAACCCTTATAGATTCGTCATGTCTGTCTGTCCGTACGTATGTCACAGCCACATTTTTATTATTATTTAGCAATCTTTACTAAATAATTGGGGTTTATATTCTCGCATAAATCATTTAGCAACTGTGGTAGAGCAATGCAATACTGATATCCACTGAAACAATGCTCATGGGATTTGATCGTACGTGCTATCTGGCTTTCCATTTATACGGTAAAAATAGCACAATACTGTATGATGACCTGGCGAGAGCTTACTGTATTGATACTTCCTTCTGTGGTACTTTAGCAAATTGAGATGACCTAATCCTTTATAGAATAACACTTTATTGTGCATAATATACCAATTTACAAGAAATAGTTATAACTTCAATAGAACCTGAAAATTATAGGAAAACATTTTTACCGGAGGAAGACTTTCTTTGCAGGAGGTCGTCTGGGTGGGTACTCCAACAGTTATTCTACCGCCTGTGCAGTAATGTGCAAACATTACTGTGCTTCGGTAGGAGAGCACTGTAGCTCGTGAAATTACTGGGCTAATGAGTCTTAATATTTTATGACTCTTGAATAAGAAGCGTTGGTGCAGTGCACATAGATTTGCACATCGTTGTGAAATTCTAGATAGCACTGTACTGATTAAAATGGGTTATCTCTTAACATCAAGAGAGCGTCTTGCTCGTCTTCTTACTTCTTCACATTAAAAAAAACAATCGACAGCCTTATTGCATAAAGCAATCTCTTACAGATAACCTAGCTAGAAGGAAATTTTGACAATAGACTTGTATGGATATTATTCTTATTTTGTATAATATCTTATTAATACGAGTAAACAACTCTTTGTTGCATCGCTTCGTAAAACTTATTATGAGCTAATATTATGACGACCTCTGTGGCGCGATGGGCTAATACCCGCCTGCAACGCAGAAGGTTGCGGGTTCGATTCCCGCATGGGACAAATGTTTGTGTGATCCACAGGTATTTGTTTCTGATCTGGGTGGTTTTTCAATATCTATTATAAGTACCTATGTATTTACAAAAGAAAAGTATAATATAAGTATTATATCCGTTATCCTAACCACCATATTACAAGCATTAAGTTGCTTAGTTTGGGGTTAGGTGGCGCTGTGTGAAACGTCCTGAAATATTTATTTAATTGTGAAAATAACACTTTTAAAAAATAATTCAAACTATATCAGTTTATCGGTAAACTTTTGTATGTTCATATTATGGTTCAATATTACGGGTTTCAATAGTAAGTTTAGTAATTAAATTCTAAAGGGAGGTTCATCAGAAGCAGTAATTTTAAAGGGATTAAAGGGATATCTATCCCTTTACAATTACTTAACTTTGACATCCTTTTGACATGTTTTTGAGGTATATTCATATTTTGCGGTATCAAATCTAACCCTACATAATATATTATATTATACTTATTTACTATAGAGGTAGGTACAGTGGACTACAAAGAGATGTATCCATGTTAGGCTTACAAAATGAAGTAAATTTTCATTTGCCGCAATGAACTACCCTTGGTTCGTGACATTTCTAGTAGCAATCAAACTTTATATTATCATCGACTCGTTTAATATGCAACAATGATGTATCCCACTACTTTTCCTTAGGTGATACATAATAATAGCATTTAAAATGAATCGAATATAGAATAAGATTTGGTGGATACTGAAAATGTCACGAAGTAAGGGTAAATAATTTTTGCATACTAAAAGTTCCTTCATTTGGTAAGACTAACATGGATACATCTCTTTGTAGTTGACTGTACATAATATACTTTTTTATCCATTAAAGGTTAGCCCTTGACCACGATCTTGGGTGATGTTAAGCGACGATGCGGCCGTAGATGGAAGTATACTAAAGTTAGAAGGCGGGATAAATCCTTCCCTGCCTTTACTGAACATCATGCCGGAACACGGTCAATAATGACAGCTTGGCGACACGGTTTTGTCCAGTGGGTGGTAACTAGCGACGGCCGAAGCCTACCACCAGTACTCATTTACCGGGGGTAGGCTTCCTTTGCAGGAGGTCGACTAGGTCCCCCAACAGTGCCAGTCATTTTACCGCCTGAGCATTGATGTGCAAAGATTACTGTGCTTCGGTAAAAGGGGCTAGTAGCTAGTGAAATTACTGGGCTTAACTTTTTATGACTCTCAAGTAAGAAGCGATGGCGCAGTGCACCCCGAATTTTACCTTTCTAACATCCTGGGTAGCACTGCACTAATGATGGGCAGCGTTATCTCTTACCATCAGGAGAGAGTCTTGCCAGTCTCCTTATTTCGTTGTATAAAAAATAAACCAGCCAATGCTAAATTACCTATCTATATTATATAACAATAATTTGCATTGAGTATTGGTGCTATCATGATTTGAAAGTCACGTAAAGGGTTTACCACACCAATATATCGACGGCCGATCAATGCCATAGATAACACAAAAGCGGAGACAACCGGGACCCAACGTTCCACGTGCCTTCCGAAGCACGTAAACACTCACGTGTAAATTTCACTTATTTGCGGTATTCAAACTGTTATTCGAATTTAAAGCTCAAATTCCTCGATGATTCACAAAATCGATACTTTTGATGCAGCAATAAATTTAATTGGCTTTTTTACTACTTTTTTTACTTTTTACTAGTGCCTCCCAAATAAACAAATGTCACGGAACCAAACATTGTAAACACATTTTTTTAAATCAGTAACTGAGTTTTATTGCCCATTCTTTTCAAAGAGGTACTTTCTGAATAGGTCTTAAAATAAATTGTTTGCAAAAGTGCTCCACCGTAGCCTATTTGCATAAATTATGCTATTTTGGTTATGACTCCAACACGACAGAATGCTCTAATTTTTATTAAGAGAGTCATATTATTACCATCATAGTATGTACTCGTATGGTCAAAGTATATGTCGTCTCCTATGTATAAGTATATGTAAAATTTAATAATAAAATAATTCAACGGTTCTCTAGTCACACGTTGGGCGCCACTCCAACACAAATGGCGCCCAACGCGGGGCCAAAATTAGACATTGACATCAATACAAATCCGAATCGCGTTCAATCATCTCAGCCAGTGGGTCGTGCCCCTATGTGCCGCCTGCATTGACAGCTGGAATCCGCTCACAATGAAGCTGTCACTCGAACGGAATCCCGACAAAATACATATTTGCATGAACTGGTTAACCTCGATTGCGGGAGTGTTGTTATTTTTGGACGTATTTTGGATTGCGGTAAACTGTGGAGCCTCTTGTTGTTATTTGAAATTTATGTTTTAAGCTAGCTGCTACATTATAACTACAAAAAATGTAAAGTTTATTTTTAGTAACACTGAGGAGGAGCTTAAAGTAAACAGTCGGACAACATTTTTTTTTTATCGTGCATGAATATTATTAATTAATAGACCAGCCTAAGCAATTTACCTAAAACAAAATCGAGAATTTCATGCTTTTTAACCATATGCTCGAATGTGTGTGAGAACCCAGAGTTTAAATTACCAAATAGATAGAGCACAGAAATAAACATAATAATTGAAAAGTAAAAAAGAATTTGTAACAAGACGAAAGCCGCAAGCGAGTTTTACGAGTAGTATAAAAACAATTTTCTATAACCTCTACAAAGGTAAGGCTTATAAAAGAGTAGACAAAATTAGAACGTAGAAAACTTTCAAACGATAGACCTCCAATAGGAAAGTCACTAAAACAGTTACTGCTGCTTTTACAACTTAACAAAACTAATTTTGGAAAGCTAAATACGGTCACTCACTATACTATATTCTATTCTCTAGCGGCACTTGAAAAGACTGTCAACAATTAGCTGCCTAGACTGTAGTCTTGAGCTAAACCAATTTGTTCGCCATCTCTCAAAGCTAATAGGGTTTAGTTTCTCAGAAGATCTCTTTAAACACTGGATAGACACTTATTTGCTCTTTTGTAGCGACAGGAAAGCGATGTTGTTCTTTTATATTTTTTGTGTTTCAATAGCTTTTACTGCTAAGTATTTTTCTAAATTCTTAGTGTGCAAGTTTTATATTTGATTTATATTCTATAATATTATTTCTTGTCTGTAAATTTTTGGGTGTCTTGTGCTGAGTAAAGAACCAACCAAAATATTTTAAGGTAAGTACTCCTTTCTTGTAAAGGCCAACTAATCAGGTATGTAATACTGTTATACTCGTATTTAGGTATAGTTTAAACACTCTTTAATTGCATGGGGTTTCAATTGACATCAAGTACATTTTCATCAGCTGAAAACGATTTATGATTTAACCATATTATTTTTTCTTTAAAGTATTCAAGGTATGTATTCAGAAAATTGTCCGTCATGTTAAGACATCAAGGCCGCGTAGCTCTCACATGAAACATTGATATTTAACCACCATTAATATAAAGCTAAAATTAGTCTTGAAATTATAATTTTACACGCATTTTTCATAAAATATTTCTGATTCTAGCTTTACATTTACTTATGTTCTTACGAAGTCCTACGCTCAGTTTTAATCTACATTTCTTCTAAAACATTGAAATTTTTACACAGATATCAATCAACCCATTTCCTATCCACCAAAAAACCCACTAGCTTAACCCTTTTTCCTAAAAAAACTGTCAATACCCTTACCTCAGATAAAAATAGGTGGATCCCGTACACGCAGATAATTTCCTAAGTGCCCGAGTTCACTTCCATAAAATAAGCATAAAGTGTGATAGAAAAAAGTTTTCTCCACCTTTTCCGACCTTTTACATAAAAACAGTGGAATCGGTATAGGTAAAACGTTCTCAAACTTTTTCATGTCCCCTTTGCCTTTGTGCCTTAAAAGTTGGGGTATTTGGTAAGTTTTGTTCGGTTGATATTGGGTACGTCAACAAAATTGTTTTTCAATTTTTGTTCTTTTGTTCGTGTAGATTTATTTTGTTGGTTTTATGTTCAATGGGCTGAGATTTCAAAGTGAAATAATCATTTTACTATTCCCAGTAGTTTTACCCAAAAAAATATCATTAGCATTCAGTTTGTCGTTTGTCGTAAGCTACTAAGCGTAAAAGCCCTCTTTCACTTTTATCTTAGGTCACTCTAAGAAGTCTAAGTCTGTCTAAGAGAATCACTTCTAGGCCTTTTACGGGGATCTTAACAAAATTTATAAATCTACGATATGTAGAGTCTGCGACCTACGAATATAGTCTGTCGCCACTGTCCAGAACTTCCTTCTCTAAGAAAGGATATTGTGATAACAAAAATAAACAAGTTGATGACAATCATAATAATACGAGCATTAATATACGAGTACCAGTGAGTACCTAAGAATCAATAAAAAAAATAAGCCAAAAGCGAAATAATATTCTATTTACTCTTAAAAAATATTTGTTTCAAAATTTACACAAAATGAGTACAAAATATTATTAAAATATTTACCAGAGATGAATATTTATACAAAAGTAAATACTATGAACTTGAATGAATTTGTATTGTGTTGGTTTATCCTTTAGACAACCAAAATTTAATTTAAATTCCAAATTTTTAATAAAATAGTTTGCCCACGTAAAATTAAATAAATTTACATATTTTGCTCTCAATTATTTTAATTGTTTAAAACCTTCACCTTTTGCACATTTTCGGGGTTCTCTCGCCGCTCGTGAAATAAACGTGGATTTAATTAATTAGAATACTCAAAGTTATGACAGCCCCCATCTAAGAAAGTGCGGTTTGCAAAATAATTCAATTATTTCTAAATAATTTGCTAGATATTAATGAGCAACGAAAAGGCTAAAGTGCTTTTGACATGTTAAATTAGATAGAGATATTTCAGAACTAAATTATATTAGGTGAATTAACTTTGTTCAAAGTAGTTATTTTAACCATGATTATATTATGTCTCTTATCTGTCTAAAATATTTTCGGTTCTGTAATTTTGACAACATAATATGTAGTATCTATCAAACATACATCAGATTAAATTTTTAATAATATAAACATACCTAATTAAATCATTGCCTTTGTTGTCCACTGCTGGGCATATACTTGTCTTGGCCATTCTTCCTTGTATTTGGTTTCGTCCTTACAATATTATTTCATATGTACAGTACATACATCCATTATTATATGTGTAGGTGTATTTAAAGCTATATATATCATCATCATTTACCGACCCTTATCCCATTTTGAACTGGCCTATCATCCGCTACGTACACGGCTCAGCACGCCAATGCATACAATACAACACACTTGATACCATCTTGAATCGTAGGTACATTTACGCCTTAACTAAAGATAAAATAATGCCAGAATATTTTTAAACGTGACAGCCCTAGACCAATAAAATAATGAACACACACGCGCAAACCATACACATACACGCTTTATTGTCACAACACGTAAAAGTGTGCGTGAGTTAAACTCAGGGCTGCCACAAAACAAAACGAAATATTTCCTATCAACCATTTAGAACGGTAAACAGTGAACGGTACAATATAAATTTATTTCCTTTCTCTAACAATAAAGCTGCGGTGAGTCGATTGCTTTATCAAGATTGTTGAAAAACTATTTGACTTTGTTCACGGAATCGGGGTTAAAATTGTTGAGTTTAAACAACTAAAAAAGTCACTCATTGTTCCGCGTTGTTCCTTTGTTGGGCAGTTTTGTCTTAAATCTGACACTTCAGATTTTAACAATGGCGCGATAATGAGGAGCTTTTAGATTTTGTTTTTATTTTTTAAGAAATGCTCAATTAAGTGACTGTACGATTTGGGTTTTCATTTGAGTACGAATTAAGGGCCTCACCTTTTTGTAACTTATAAAAGGCCCGTAGGCCTGAACGGATTAAAATGAAAGCGCTCCTTTTACTAAATTTTGGTAATAAACAATGTAAAACACTTGCTCAAAACAGTTGCCAATTTTTTTATTTATGTCCCTATATAAAAAAGACTGCGTATAGATTCTTGATTACGGATTTCTTCTTGAAATCGGCTACGGAAATGGACCATGGATATTATGGTGATGATAGCTGTCACCATCTTGTTTGACCATCGGTAAAACAAAACAATTTTAATCCAATCGATTCAATATTTAAATTATTATTATTATTTATATCACTCAGGAAAGAAAATAGTATTGACATATTGGACAAAGTGGCCGAAAATTTCGTGTTCCAAATATCGGTAAGCCAATAAATGAAGCTCACAAAAAAAAAGTTAATGGTGTAATAATTGACGGTCTTATTGCTCATATGTCTTCATATTCGACTATTGAAAGCCCGGGTTTTGCTCGTTTTTGACAGCATTGTAATATTACATTAAGATATTGCTTTATGCGATAAGACCGCCGATGGTTTACCTCTAGTTTTAAATTAGTCATAATAATATTATGTTCATAACTATTTCTTGTATTTTGGTATGCAATAAAGAGTCATTCGATTCTATTAATAAATGAATGAACAAACAATCCACTTAAGCATATTTCCTACTATAAATATATACGTTTTATGACACTCTATTCTCATTAACTAATAGCTATTTAAATGAACTCACATTTCAAAGAGTTTAACACAGCAATGTTTACTCAGCATGTAATTAGTTCGTGTATCGTAACAATGTCTCAGGAGATGTTACATTAACGCCATTATGGGTACAGGATACAATGGGATTTGGTTCAGCGAGCATGTTTAGAGACAAGGCTTAATAGTCTTACTTTTTACTAACATAGGTCTACTACATTGTTTTTTTTCTAGTACATGTGTAGTAAATTCAAACGGACAACATAGCTATAGATAGCTACATTTGCATGCTAAATGATGTTAGCTCAACATGTCTAATGTCTATGCTCTAAGATATTATAATTGTAATAACTTAGACACCATGTTGCTTGGCAAATAAAGAATTATTATTATGTAAGCAACAGTTTCAAATCTGTTTTTTATTATCTATAGTCATTGATAATAATTTAATGTTTCACATCATTGTTTCTTAGTAAAATACAATAAAGCATAAGCACTTTCATGCTAATTAGGCATAAGATAGAGATAGCGTATTGTAAATCTTAGTGAGTTAGAAAGAGAAAGAATAAAACAATTATGGCGAACGTCATCGTCTTTAATTCACCCAGTTTACAATTATACTATAAAGGTAGGTTTACTATTTATTATTTTTACCGCGATCCGGCAGCTTCAGTGAAGCCAGGGAGAGATTTTGGATTCGGGGGAAATTAGTCAGTACTCTACACAAAAGTAGAAACTGGATAAGCATTTGTTAAGAAAACGTGGTCTTAGAGTGACTGAGAACAGCGTACTAGAATAATTGACGAATCATAGTGTTTCATTTTTTTTATACCTCCAACCTTGCACTGTGATTGGACAATTAAAAAAAAATATTTTCTACTCGCTACAGTTTTAACCCTTTAAACGTAACATCTTTTCAAACCATTTTGCGGTAGTACATAATATAATTGTGCCACGAAAAATGCTCCTGATCTAGGGTGTTAGTTAGTGAAGCAACTCCGGTCCCACTGTCAACAGTAATCTGACATATTATATCAAGACGCTACTCATGCTACTCGCACTGTCATTGCATACAATTTGTAGCTACTCCCAATGTCATTGTTCTCTTACAAACGTCAATTACTCTTGACAGTGGGACGAGTTGCTAGTCTTATGTCAATGACGAAGTGTGCTACGAGGGATGGTCGAACTTAATGTGAAGTCACCAAAACGGCCGCAACGGAAGACCAGCGCCGGTCGAATGGCCGGCATATGCTGAGTTGCGACCTTTTTGTGTATAAATGTCTACTCTTATGTCTTATTTTATCGTTGGTTGTTTTGTTTTGTCAAAGAAGATGTTTTATACATGAATAAATATTTCTTTCATTCATTTTTTTTTTCATTCAACTTCCTATAATAATCCAAAAACAAGTGATAAATCCTGTTTGTCCGTATGTCACTCCACCACACAATAACAATAGAACATCGTGTATTAAATTATATCCGCCTGATGTTACCATTTAATTATACAGTAATAATTTATTAATAGATCTATTAATTAACGATATGGTATTTCGTTACAAATCAAATTCAATTTTACACGAAAACCCAAGGGTTGTCGCCATTAACAAATCAAAGAGGCTTAAATATTCGGAAATGTGTTTGAAATGTTATCATGTTAAGAAAATTTAGGTACATCATCAAATGACGTTTTATTTATACCTCTCATACAAATAATTGCGAGAAATCATAATTGTAATTACGATGAAATAGTCACGAAATTCGCAAAAAAACGCAACAGATGCGCCAATTTGAGGGGTTATGAGATTTTCTTTCTTTTTAGGTCCATGCTAAGAACCTTGAAATAAACCTAACAGACAGTTATTGATCTTCCATCAAAGTAATAAATAATAAAACAGCTGACAATAAAATTGTTCATTCGGTTAACTAAAGAGATACAGAAGACGGGTCCATATTTTGCAACGATCAAAAAGTTCTATGGGCAAAATTCCTGAGTACCTACTTAATTGTAGATTTATAATATTCTAGTAGACCTGCGCGCAGTTCGCTGCGCCTAACAGATTATTATTAAGCAGTGCTCTACTATATTACGCATGTATTATACATATAAACCTTCCTCTTGAATCAATCTATCTATTAAAAGTAACCGCATTAAAATCCGTTGAATAGTTTTAATGATCTAAGCATACGTACATAGAGAATAGAGACAGACAAACACGGGAGGCGACTTTGTTTTATACCATGTAATGATAATTATGAATTTAGAGTACTCTACATTTTTTAAGCACATGTGTACTTCAGAGCCTACCGAGCATCGCAATTAGGGGATAGATTGATTATTATGAAATAAATGATTTAAAATGAAAACCAAAAACTAGACTTACGTAACATATTATTGATTTATTATTATTTGATTAATGTTACCTTAAATTTTACACGAGTAATATAATTACCAACGTTAAAATACCACACACTAAGTATTAGATCGAACATTTATTAATATTAAGTGCCTATTATAAGTAGTAATCATAAGTCTAAAAAGAGACAACCACATACTACTAAACCAAGTTAAGTTGTCAACAGCGAAATCTAAACCTAGTTTAGTACGAGTAGTCTGTGGCTAAATCCAATGTATTACCTGGAAATCTACCTGAGGTATCCTTCTGTAGGTACCTATATTATGGACTAAAATTGCTCACTCGCTCATACACTCATTCAATTTAGTGCGTGCTCAATAAAAACGTAACTCCGATTACTGTCGAAATTCCATAGATGGCTTAATAAAGTTAGATTAGCCACTTCAGGATTTTTATATTAAAACCAACGTTGACTGCGTTGAAAATGTAAACCGTTGAGAGAGCAACTGACAGTGCGTAAAATATGAAGTACAAAATTCATTAATTTGTACATTTTACAAGGAGAAGACATTTTCATCATAAATTAAATAAAAATAAAATTAAATTGGAATTTACTTAGGCCTACCCCACATAAAGAGTGCGCAACTTACTGGCGTATGTTGTCGCAAGTATTGTTGCGGCTACCATTGGGCGACACACGCTGCACGCTAGTGAATCGCGTCATAATTTACTGCGGGGTCGTCGGTTACACGCTCCAAAGTCGTGAATGCCCAATATGGAGTGAGTCTGACTTTGAAACTGAGCACAATTACATTTTTGACGTCTCCTATTAAAACGTTTTGACGTTTTGTAAGAACAAAACTCAACTTCACATTCCGTACCAAGAAAAAATAGGCAGGTAAATAGAAACTGCCGAGCGAGTGACTGTCACAGCCAGCAAAGTGTCACGTGTCTGCACCCTTTGTTGCAATTGCTTACCTTGTAATTTTTGTAACAATTGCTTACCTTGTAATATCCATTCCTCTCCCTTATCTATTCCGAGGTAGTTACTGACAGAATTCGCTCAAAAAATTCACACCGCAGCCATTTTCGAATATTGAGCGTACCTTGTATTCCCTCGCTTCGTTTGTTTGGTTCGGCTTTAGAAATTGTACACATGGAGCTGTGAATCAGTGATGCAGCTTCCCTGTTTTTAAACGGTTTTATTTAGCTTGACGTCTTTGTTTGTTAGGGTCAAATCTGATATATAATAATTAGCTCTCTTAATGTTGACAGATCGACCTGATATTTAGTACACACCTATATTCTGATGCCAATCAAAATTTAATACGTTTTATCATTGTAAATTCAAGATGTCTGCCGCTACAAAATGGAGGATTACATTATATTATTTCACAGCTACCTCAATATGAATATCAAGAAGGGGCTCGACCTTTTTGTCGTAAAGATATTTTTATTCATAGCCTTTGACCACGGTCTTGTCTGATCTTAAGTGATGATGTGGTCGAAGATGGTAACAGACAAAACCTAGTAGGTGGGATAAATCCCTCCCTGGCTTCACGGAAAATCGTGCCGGAACACAGTCGTAATGACCGCTTGGCGAAACGGATTTTTCCGAACTTCACGGCCGAAGCCTATCACCAGTAACAAAAGTTCGCTAACTTTAAGTTAGTCTGAGTTAACGTACTGTTTGTCTAGATACATCGATAGCACAGGAATACAATTATCCTTTCAACGCCAGTTCGAGTGAAAATTCCTAGAGTTTAGCCACTCAGATGGACCGGGCCTCGATAACAGGAACAAAGACGCTAATGGAAACCTTGCGGTACCTACATCACTGCCTTTACAGGTTTCTGTTGAGGAATTTGTTCAGTTTTAATTTGCATGTAGTGCTATTCAACGTTGGGAATATTTTGATAAAAAATAGACTCACCTAAATACAACCGGGGTAGATAATTTTACCGGGGGTAGACTTCCTTTGCAGGAGGTCGTCTAGGTGGGTACCCCAACATTGCCAGTTATTCTACCGCCTGAGCAGTGATGTGCAAACATTACTATGCTCCGGTAGGAGGGCACTGTAGCTAGTGAAATTACTGGGCAAAAGAGTTTACATCTTATGACTCTTGAGTAAGAAGCGTTGGTGCAGTGCTCCTAGAATTTCACATCATTGTGAAATCCTAAGTAGCACTGTACTTTTTATGATTATGGGCAGCGTTATCTCTTAACATCAGGAGAGCGTCTTGCTCGTCTTCTACTTCATCACATAAAAAAAAATACAAATATATAAAAGGAAAGAGTGACTGACTGATCTATCAACGCACAGCTCACACCGCTAGACGGATTACGTTGAAATTTGGAATACACATAGGTTTTATGACCTAGACCTGGAAGTTTACAATTCATCACTTAGGAATACTCAATGACAACTTTTTAAACAAGTTGATAACAAATTGACTCACGTTAGTCTTTCTTTCTTTTCTTTCTTTCTTTCTTCGATATATGTCAAATAGATTTTTTCAAATGTTAACTAATTCCTGGGCTACCCTACTCGCGCAATTTTTCCTTATAGACGTAGCTAAAATCCTACGTTCCAAAAAAACTCAAATTCATTCCGCTATTTCATTTATTTCATTTCAGATATTTCTCCCGCCTGAGCAGGGATGTGCAAACATTACTGTGCTTCGGTAGTGCATTGTAGCTAGTGAAATTACTGGGAAGCTAAGTTTTAACAACCAATGAATCTTTTAACCCTTTAACCGCCACCGTCGGATATATCCGACAAGCCTGTTCTGTTACGTAACCGCCAGAGTCGTATATTTCCGACTGCACTTTAAATCTACATTTTAAGTCATAACACTGTATTTCAAACCTAGCTTTCAAAATACAAGTAATTTTATTGACACTCTAGACAATTATCTCGCGACCTTAAGATCTTTTAAAAATATTATTTTATGTGGCGATATAAATATTGATATAGTACCTAATACCTCAGATAAACGATCATATGATTATCTCACAATATTAGCCAGTAATGGTATGCTTCCCGCTCACACAGTACCTACCCATGGGAAAACATGTTTGGATCATATGATTCTCAAAACGAAGCTAACCGCAAATTGTTTTGTAATAGAATCGTCAATTACCGATCACGAATGTGTGGCGCTAGTGGTCGAAAGCGGTTCATCCCCTGCACCTGCACAATCTTCACATACGTACCAAATTGACTATAACGGTTTAGACAATTCTATTGATAACCTCAACCTTCAGTCAATACTAGATTGCTCTGACCCGAACCTAGCAACAGATTTATTAGTCAAATATCTCATGTCCAGTATAAAAGCAAATACAAAATCTACAAAGACACCAAATAGGAAACGCGTGAAGAAACCGTGGATAACAACAGGGATCTTACGCTGTTTAAGACATAGGGATAGGCTTTATAAAAAATTAAAAAAAGACCCAGTAAATGACATTTTAAGAATAGCCTACAAGCGTTACAGAAACTATTGTAACGCTTTATTAAAAAAGGCAAAAAGAAGGTATGAAAAAGAAGAAATTGAAAAGGCAGGAAAAAATAACAAAAAGCTATGGCAAGCTATAAAAAAAATAAGTGGCTCAAAGAAGGCAGTTGACTTTTCTTCTCACCTGATTACACCAAATAACCCACAACGATCAATAAATGATGTGAACAAATTCTTTTGTGACGTAGGCCGAAAACTCGCGAGTCAAATACCAGAGCTTAATACGAGTATACAAGGTGAGCAACTACCACAACCTGTCCCATCTGTTAACTCATTTGTTTTGCTCCCCACTGACGCTGTAGAAGTCTTTCATACCATCCAGTCTCTTAAAGATACTTTCGCGGTGGGGGTGGACCTTATATCCACATACATAATAAAACGATACGTACATATCCTTACCCCGGCCATTACGCACATATGCAACCTCTCCATTTCAGAAGGGATTTTCCCGCGAGCCTTTAAAATTGCACTTGTGAAACCTATTCACAAGGGGGGGGAAAGAGACTGTGTCAACAATTACCGGCCAATTTCCATTCTGCCAGCTCTGTCAAAAATCCTAGAACGTATATTAAATAAACGTCTCGTAAATTACCTAGAGTCAAATAACCTACTCTCACCATCACAATACGGGTTCAGACGAGGTAGATCGACCAGTGACGCGGCTCTTGACCTTGTAAGTTCAATAGTAAATACTCTTGACACAAAGAAGAAATGTCTAACAATCTTCTTGGACCTGGCAAAGGCGTTCGACACAGTCTCAATTCCCCACCTACTGAACAAGCTGGATAGACTTGGGATTAGAGGCGTTACTCTCAGACTTTTCCAGGACTACCTGTCAGACAGAAAACAACGGGTCAAGATCGACCTATGGCTAAGTGGCGAAATGTCCCCCGGTTTCGGAATTCCTCAGGGAAGCATATTAGGACCAACCCTGTTCTTGGCTTACATTAACGACCTGTGCCAACTCCAACTACCCGGCTGTAAAATATTTACTTTTGCGGATGACACGGCTCTCTTTTTTTCCGGTGATACCTGGTCGGAAGCCTATGCCGTAGCCCAAAATGGATTTAATACAGTTAGCCAATGGCTATGTAAAAATATTTTAACCCTCAATGTGACGAAAACAAAATATATATCATTTGCCATCAAGTCCAACCTTCTCCCCCCAACAACACTCTCATTAACGGCCCATTCATGTCTAACTAACGAACCTTGCTTCTGTCCTGAACTCCAACAAACCCAAACGATTAAATATCTTGGCTTGACAATAGACCGGCACCTGAACTTCAAAGCCCATATTGATGCCCAAGTGTCACGACTCCGTAAGGTGATATATATTTTTAAAACCCTGCGTCATGCTGCGGACTTCAGCGTACTGAAATCGGTGTACCTCGCCCTCTGCCAGTCCCTCATCAACTACTGCATTACATCATGGGGAGGTGCAGCAAAAACTCAGATTATACACATCGAAAGAGCACAGCGAGCCATTCTGAAAGTTGGGGCTGGTCTTCCTTTCCGATTCCCCACGGTGGATCTCTACGCCAAATGGAAGGTACTTACGGTCAGGCAATCTTTTATTCTGCAAACCGTCCTCAAAAAGCATTCGCTAATAGACTTTGACCCGGAACTTAACAAAGGCAAACGTAGGAAAACTTCAGTCTGTAAAACACAGTTATTCAAGACAAGTTTCTCTCACCGTTTCTTTAATCACTTGGGACAATCTCTTTATAACAAAATGAATTATCATCTCAAAATATACCCAATGAATAACTATAAATGTAAAATAGCGCTAACAAATTATCTAATGTCCTTAAACTACGAAAAAACAGAAAAGTTATTAACAACCATAAAATAAGTAATCCCAAAAAATCAATAACGCAAACATTCCAAACCTGTATAACATAACCTACATAAACAAATACCTACTATGTAAAAAAAAAGTCAACAAACGAACCTTCCTTTGAGTCATACATCATTCAACACACCATAAAATATATACCTACACCCTAAATAATAATACTTCTATTATTCTATAATATCTAATATAATATACCTACACACCCATTTAATTATTTTTATTAAACCAAATCACTATAGCACCTATTTACTCCGCCGCTGAACAAATTTTTATATTATATTTTTATACGTATATCAATGTATTTATGAATGCACAATGAAATATAAAAACATATAATATTATCTATAATACCGTTACCTAAGCACATACACAAGTACACATACGAACTCACATACACACACAACACACATAATATACCCATATGTCTGCACTCTAAGAACAGAGCAACAAGTAGATGCCTATAGTATCTTCTTGTAAAATTGCTATAGAAACAGTATTTTTAATAATTAGCCTAATCTGATAAGTTGTTTGTTCCTACTAACCTCAAAGTCCGTTAAGTTGTACTACATACTCTATTTAGTTTACTAAGCCTATCAGAGGGGAGGCACTGGTGACCTGCACCACAGGTTTATTCTGTAAACTTATAGTGGGCACCAGTCCTCCACAAGATAGATTACCTTAAACTATTTATTGTAAACATTAGTCCTTAAGATCTTGTGGAAGAAATAAACATTTTTATTATTATTATTATTATTATTTTATAAAACTATACTCGTAAGTAGCTAAATATTTATAATTCAAAAAACTTGCCTGGCGCTAGGGGCACGACAAGTGATTTTAAGTCTGGCGGTTAAAGGGTTAAACAAGAAGAGTTGCACCTAAAATTTTATCTAAATACTAGCTGCGCCCAGCGGTTTTACCCGCTGTACTATAGCCTATGTGTTATTCCAGGGTCTAAGCTATCTCTATACCAAATTTCAGCTCAATCGGTCCACCCTTTTAGGCGTGAAAGAGTAACAAACATATATCCAGACATCCATTCTTACATACTTTCACGTTTATAATATTAGTAAGATATAAAAGAGTGATTGATTGACTGACTGATCTATCAACGCACAGCCGAAACCGCTGGACGGATTGGGTTGAAATTTGGAACATAGATAGGTATTATGACTTAGACCTCCGCTAAGAAAAGATATTGCCACGCGGGCAAAGCCAAAGCGAGCATAAGCTAGTAATAAAAGCCTTGGCAGCACTAAAGTTATTAAGGGTAACGTTATATATAACCTTCAGGAGAGCTTCTTGCTCGTCTTCCTACTTCTTTGGTATACAAAGTTAAAACAATTATTTAAAGAGTAAAAAATGATTTGATTGTTAGATTATTTCACTCATTAGGTTCGTTGAAACCGTAGGGTAAAAAAATTAAGTTCTTAATGTAGGCGTACGTTATAATTAGTGGCATTCATTTACCATTGACCCGAATGTTTTAATAGTTCATATATCATATTAAGTAGTGCCTAGAGTCTAATTTAGGCTTTCAGTAAATTAGTTTATGTTTCCTCAAAACTATTAACCTCCTATCATTAAAAGTGAGTCTTATTACCTACTTCTTTCCAAATAAAATTAAATTCCTGTAACCTTTTATTTAGGGTTATATTATATTATAAAATAATAAAATTGACAAGTGCAGGTTGGGTACACCTCACGGAGGATACGGAGAAAAAAATCAGCAAAAAGTTTAGGGACCTCTGATTCACCCGTCCAAAATACGTACGCGTATAACATTGCTTAACTTCAATGATTGATGACTGATATTAATAACACTTAGACTAAGTGTTACACTTATTAATTGTAACACTTAGTTTTATATTATAGTTTTAAGTTGTTTTTGTACGTTTTTGTGTTTCAATAAAGGATTATCTATCTATCTATCTATTAATATACCCATGTATGGAACCTCTAATAAATACCTTTTTTTCTGTTTTTTTTCAAAATTTTTCATTAAACCTGTGTTTCAAATTTCAATTTAACACGTTGAACGGTTCGGGCTGTACATTGACAGCTTAGTTATGCCTACCTACCTTTATACCTATATATTATAACTAGCTAACGCTCGCAGCTATGCCCACGTGACGAAACCCTTTCGCCACGTGGGCAGCGTTAGTGTTCCAAATTTCATCTCAATCCGTTCAGTGGCTGTGCGTTGATAGATCAGTCAGTCAGTCACTCTTCCCTTTTACATTTTTTTTTTGGGTTTTCTCGACGAAGACAAAGCCGCAACAACAGTCTAGTATAATTCTGTATAATATAAGTTCAAACAGTGATTATAAGTAGGTAGACCACGATCAAAACGATCGATGTCAGGCTTGCGGTCAGACGTCCTCGCCCAGTATCAGGTGTTGTTTACATTGCTGTGGTTGAAATATTATAGCACGGTGTCTCTAATTGTGTTACGCGTTACCACTATTTGTATTGATGAGCTTCAATTAGCGATTTTAGCTATTATTTTTATTATAGTGAGTGTGTACGAGCTACGCACGTGATTTATTCTTAGGTTAACAAGAAAAAGGCATTACCCTTCCATTGAGGGTATCTAGTTTAAAATACTCTACTTGTTTCTGTTACCCTGAGATATAGTCATCATTATAGGCCTTTGCGTCTTTTGCAAACGATTTTTAGTTAGAGATATATAGTTGTTGAATCTCGACCTATAGATGCATGTTGGCAATATCTTGGACTCAGAAAGTCACCAACAACTTGGATGTCTTCAAGTCGAGGGTTAGTAGGTATTTGCTAGGCCTGTGTGTAACAGCTTCGACCACGTCTTCACTTACCAACAGGTGAGACTGTGGTCAAACGCAGTCCTATTCTATGTAAAAAAAAACCAACGAAGAAGTTCTACGATGGGTTGGAAATAACCGCAAACTTTTGAAAACCATCACGTCATGCTCCCCAGCAACCCCACCTTCTATTTTGCAATTTATAAGTACATGTTGTAAATGTACGCAATTAGTACCTAATTAGTACTACCTTTAAATAATTAGTACCTTAACAGGTTTAGAGGTACAGCCAATTGAATTTTCATGCACCTCAAATTCAATTGGCTGTATCTCTGAAACTGTTAAGGTACTAATTATTTAAAGGTAGTACTAATTAGGTACTAATTGCGTACAATTACAACATGTACTTATAAATTGCAAAATAGAAGGTGGGGTTGCTGGGGAGGTGCTCTCCAGCAACCCCAAATTCAATTGGCTGTATCTCTGAAACTGTTAAGGTACTAATTATTTAAAGTTAGTACTAATTAGGTACTAATTGCGTACATTTACAACATGTACTTATAAATTGCAAAATAGAAGGTGGGGTTGCTGGGGAGGTGCTCTCCAGCAACCCCAAATTCAATTGGCTGTACCTCTGAATCTGTAAAGGTACTAATTATTTAAAGGTAGTACTAATTAGGTACTAATTGCGTACATTTACAACATGTACTTATAAATTGCAAAATAGAAAGTGGGGTTGCTGGGGAGGTGCTCTTCAGCAACCCCAAATTCAATTGGCTGTACCTCTGAATCTGTAAAGGTACTAATGATTTAAAGGTAGTACTAATTAGGTACTAATTGCGTACATTTACAACATGTACTTATAAATTGCAAAATAGAAAGTGGGGTTGCTGGGGAGGTGCTCTTCAGCAACCCCAAATTCAATTGGCTGTATCTCTGAATCTGTTAAGTTACTAAGTATTTAAAGGTAGTACTAATTAGGTACTAATTGCGTACAATTACAACGTACACTATAAATTGCAAAATATAAGGGGGGGTTGCTGGGGAGGTGCTCTTCAGCAACCCCAAATTCAATTGGCTGTACCTCTGAATCTGTTAAGGTACTAATTATTTAAAGTAAGTACTAATTAGGTACTAATTGCGTACATTTACAACATGTACTTATAAATTGCAAAATAGAAGGTGGGGTTGCTGGGGAGCATGACGTAAACCATCCAACAACGGAAAGTGGCATATTTGGGCCACGTGCTTAGACGTGCCAGATATAAAAGTAGCCTGTAAGCGAAAAGTCGGCCGTAGAAAGATGTTGGGTTGCGCAATCTACGTTCCGCCTCTCTAAAGATAGGTAAGGAGAAGTATTATGCTTAGGTGAGAGGCACCGGAAAACGAAGAATCTCGTCATACCCAATATTTTGCTGGTAACCCAACCTTCAGTCCGGCAAATAGTAAGGCCTGCGCGTCACTACTAGGCGGATGAAAAACTGACAAAGGTGTGGTTTTCCTCAGGCGTCCTCTACAATTGATTTGTCTTTTTTCTCAGTAATTACTGATCTAGGGAATCTTCAGGGGACGAATGAATAGATAACTTCGTCTTCTAGGTGTCATTGTCAACCGCATCTACAGTTTCATAAAAAAACTCAACATTGTCGTCGACGATTCTTTTCACTGCAACTCAAAATGCTCTATTCATCAGATGTCCCATTTTTCCCTAACCTCCATACACCCCACTTCAGGAAGCCGTTATAAAACAATACAACCCAGAAACGAAAACAAGTAAAACCATCCGTCCCAATTTCGACGTGTACCAACCGTAGCGTAAATAAAAAGATCTACTGTGCACTGCAAAATAAAGGTATTTCTATAGATATACGAGAATATTTATGTGTATAGTACACATTTTTTGCTATTCAGAATCTTAACTTAGTATAAAATGAAGTCGCTTCCGCTGTCTTTCCGCTTAGGTCTTTAAACGGATGCGTGTTTTGTCACATTCGCAATGTGACATTTAGACGAAAAATGTCATTTTCGCACATCGTCACTGTAGCAAAATCTCACAGTTGCTATTGTTACAATTTTCTACTGTGACATTTTGCTGCTGTGACTTTTTTCTACTATGACAATCACCGTTTTTTTAAATGTCGCTTTGAGAATGAGACCAAACGCCTGATTCTTTGAAACTACTCAATGGATTTTAATGCAGTTTTCATCAATAGTTCAAAAGTAATACATAAAATTCAGGGAAATAAACCTGCATCAGTCAATTTCTGCCCGCCATACCTATCTCCAGTAACATAGAACTTCATATTTCTTCAAAATCACTTGAAATCAGTGTAAAACGAACACATTAATGAGGAAACTAACTGCTCCGCGCCACTCCGCAGCGTTTCAAACAAACTTCGTGAACATGCTCCATGAATCTGCGAGGTCACGCCTCATTCGTTATTTTTGCAGATGTGTTACATACGTGTCATAAGTTTGCTAAATCTTAATATTATATTAAAGACTAGCTTATGCTCGCGGCTTCGTCCGCGTGGCAAAACCCTTTCTTAGCGGAGGTCTAAGTCATAAAACCCACCTGGTTTCCAAATTTCAACCTAATCCGTCCAGCGATTTAGGCTGTACGTTGATAGATCAGTCAGTCACTCTTTCCTTTTATATATTTAGAAAAGAGTGACTTATTCACTGGCCTATTAACATAAAACCTCACTCCTATTATTATTTCACTAAACTTAATCTAGTTATAGAAAAGAAAACTCTTAATTGAACACCATAAATACGAGTACAATAATAAAATTATAAGCTTAAAAAGATTTTTAAATTAACAAAAATAGTGAAAATGTGTTATATAATTATTATTATATCACTTTATTTTATTCATTATCGGTAAACCTTTGACCACGATCTCGCGTGATGTAAAGCGATGATGCGGTCGTCGATGGCAGCAGACTATACCACTTAACTTGAACCTTATAATTATAATTATATCTCTAGTAAGATTTTAATGAATTTCTTATATAACCACTTGAAGATTATATTAAAAGAATTGCTTTTATTTAACCACTCGAATGTTCCAGTATTTATAATTTTTATATCTCTAGGGATATACGGCTTTATCTATCTTACTGCAACCGGTATTAATCTTGTAGTCGTTCTGCACAAGGAGTCACACGACATGATTCCTCCTGCATTCTCGACAAGACGGAACGTGGTACGTTTTTTCTCTACGTAAAAACACACTGAGGACACTGTAGCTAGTGAAATTGCTGGGCTAAAGAGTCTTAACATCTTATGACTCTTGAGTAAGAAGCGTTGGTGCAGTGCTCCTAGAATTTCTCACCATTGTGAAATCCAAAGTAGCACTGTACTGATTATGGGCAGCGTTATTTCTTAACATCAGGTCATCTTGCTCGTCTTCTACTTCATCACATAAAAAAAAAACAATAAAAGAATCACCAAACTAAAGATCCGTGTGTTGAATCGTTAGCGTCGACATAAAGTTACTCTGCTTCATATCAGCAAAATGTTCCATGTTTGAGAGGCGCAGCATTCTGCGTCAAATTATGTTTGCACAAAAGATGTATCACAAGTGAATTAAATTAAAAATTTAAAAAACCCCCAACGCAATACGTAATTCACCATTTTTTTTTATGGCGGCCATCTTGGATTTTAAATTTTATATAGTGGGCTGTATTCTACTTGTTAAGCCCTTTCATTTAATACCCATATTGAGGGGTCGTGGAAGAAAAAAATAATCCGCCATTTTGTAGCGGCGGCCATCTTGGACTGATTTCCACCACACATGGCTAAGAACACTTTCGACTAACTCTACTTTCAAACAAAAAAAACTAAATCAAAATCCGTTCATCCGTTTGGGAGCTACGATGCCACAGACAGACACATACACACACACACAGACAGACAGACACGTCAAACTTATAACACCCCGTCGTTTTTGCGTCGGGGGTTAAAGATATTGCCTGAGAAGGGTGACATAATAATAACTTTATAACTAATCAGTTCTTTTGCGCCTATTAATAGGTGTACGGTTTTTCGCTAAGTACCTAAAATAAAAGTTTTTCTTCGATAGCTCAAGGGTGAATAGGTTCTTACTGAACAAGCGTGCTACAACTTCGACTGCATCGTCACTTACCAACAGGTGAGATTGCGGTCAAACGCTTAGTCTGCTATAAAAAACTGACATCAATGCCAACAAAAAAATATTCCTACACCCACCCTCGTATAGCGTCAGATTTCGGACTTATTATGCGGCAAAGTTAATCTTTAAAACCCATTTAAAATAAAATGTACTCTTGTCTAAAATACTTTACAAAAATATCTATCTTAAATAACCAGTTAATCAAAGCAAAAATGGCTCTAATAAACACCTGCAAACCCAAAAACTTCCAAAGTTCGGAAAAAATAGGGCTATAACAAGATTCCCGTGATCCCGAGGGATTTGTCTGGAGGCGCGAATATATCATCCTAGGGTCTGATCCGAGCTATTTATTCAGGGGTATGACGTCACAGGACATGTGTTATTTATTGGAATAACTTTTGGGGTGAGATACCTACAGTACATAATGATGGAAAAACTGCACTCATTATGTTAAAAATTATTTTAAAAACTAGCTATGGGTATACCCGTTGTACTGTAGCCTGTATGTTATTAAAAACTCTTAGCTATCTCTACCAAATTTCAGCACAATCGGTCCACCGGTTTAGGCGTAAAAGAGTATTACATACATCCAGACATCCAGACATCCATACATTCTTACAAACATTCACGTTTATAATACAAGTAGAATTAGTAGTGTACTCATTTTTCATTTTTCCACACTCTTATACGTTCTCAAATTTTATCAAAAGTTTACCAAAAAACAGGTTACCATATTTACACTGTCAGAGTCACATCACATTTAAATATAATAATTTGGGCCTCAAAATCAAAACTCTAACTCATACTCTACTCATCCCTCTCGACTACGACCGTAATACCTTTTCAATAAAAGTTTTACACTTCAAGCTCCAATTCGTGTCCATCTGTCTTCCACGTTAAGCCAACCCCCCATTCACTGGTGTATTTCGCGATTTTCTAACGACTCTCGCCCACGCCACGAGCCCACAGCCTAATGTAGGGTAGTCCTTACTTCAAAAATAAACTATGTAATACAAGTATGTTTTTTATTGCATACAACTTCAGTAACTGTATATTATTATGTCCATATTTCATGACTAGATCCTCCAGAAATGTTCCGCGACAGTCTTATCCCATTTTATTTGATAGACATCTTTATATATCTAGGAAAATGTACTCTAAATCTTTGAAATAGGGTATTATATTGTTTGGTGGGAATTTCGGTATGTTTTTGGACAGGTCTATAAATTCATCAATTTCAGCCAAGTGCGTGTATACCTAAGCTGGTTGGTTTACAAGAAGCTTCGGTAAATTAAGTTCTTGGTAAATTTCTACGTTTCTGTTAATTAAGATCTAGGGTAGACAGTAAATAGGGTTTGAACTGTTTCTATTTGATAAAAAATTGAAAAAATAAATAGTTTTTTTTTTAACATTGTCGCGTAATCCTAACATGTTCAACAAAATTAAAAATTGTATTTTAGCACTATATTATTTCAGAAAGTGTCGGTGGCCGCGCCAACTTGCGCCGAAGTAAAATTGTGTGCATGGACCTAATTGGAGCTGTCCATTTGCGATACGCCTGTACCCTGGTGTTCATTACTATCTAATAAGCCGTCTGATATGAAGTTATAGCCATTACAGTCACTCATACCTAGTTAAAGTGCATCAACTCACTTTCAAACCATTACAACCACCACCACCGTCGTATACGTAATTTATTTCCTTTCCCTGTTTGGTTGTCTGGAAGAGATCGCTATTAGCGATAAGACCGCCAATTGTTACACTGTTTTCATTACAAATTGTATTTAGTTCTAAGTTCTTTTATGTTGTATCAATAAAGCGTTATCTATCTATCTATCTACAACATCATTAATTACAAAGTTAGGGTAACGACGTATCGTATTTAATAATACGTCATACGTCATTCCATACATTTTTGACAATTCGGTCTTCGGTTCGGTTCCCAGGCGTGAATATCCCTGTTAGTCAAACGAAACGAATTGCCAGACGGAATCTTACATTGAGAAACCTTCACCTGATATGAAGTTATACCCATTACTCGTACCCAGTTAAGGTGCGTCAACTCACTTTCAATCCATTATACCACCATCAATTACAAAGTTAGGGTAACGACCCCGGTTTCGGTCCACCAGTAGATTTTAATAGGGTACGGGTAAAGCAATTGTCAACAACTGTTTCCTTTGCCCCGCTGTTACGACTTGTACTAGGAAAATTGCCACTTTCCTTTATAGTTGTGTGGTAGGTATTTAAGCTGCTAGATCTCAGTTTGGCTGAGAAAATGGTTATTTAAAAGGTTAAAATAGGAATTAGAATAGGGTTTAAGAGGGTTGGATGTGCGATAAAAACTTTAAGAATAGTCTTATCCAAATGTAATTTTCTTGAATGAGCTAAATAACAATACGTTGACTATGACCAACATTGAGTTGGCAACTGCGCTGGTGTAGGTATTTTACGTCTATGATCTACCTCTGTATGATAAACCAGCTGGTGCCCCTCAAACGTATAATAAATTATGTAACCAAGATGAATATTGTGAACGCATTTTTATTTTTTTATGTGATGAAGTAGAAGACGAGCAAGACGCTCTCCTGATGTTAAGATTTAACGCTGCCCATAATCAGAAAAGTGCTACTTAGGATTTCGCAATTATGTGAAATTCTAGGAGCACTGCACTAACGCTTCTTACTCAAGAGTCATAAGATGTTAAGACTCTTTAGCTCAGTAATTTCACACACATGTTCAAAAACGCAACCCCTACGAGTGTCTTGCTTGTTCTTCTCATAAGGTGCCTTGTTAATGAGCGGTAGAGTATTTTTTAAAATAAAATGTAAAATTTACTTGGAAAAGTACTCCAATGTGGCCTATTTGATTAAATTGTGGATGAGCTTCCACCCGCGGTATTTCCGATGAGCTTTAACATGGGACTCTTCAAAAGGCAAGTGAACAGAGTCTTGAAAGGTAGGCAACGTACCAGCGGTACCCCTGGTATTGCAGGTATCCATAGGCGACGGTAGCCACTCACAATCAGGTGGGCCGTCTGCTTGTTTGTCACCTATTACATAAAAAAAAAATGAATGTTGAGTTTGAGTTTATAAATAAATAAATAAATAAAAATATCATTTATTGTCCAGATTACATAAATACATAGCATGAAATAAAAAAGAGAGAAACAAGATACATCATAAGAAAAAAAAAAAATGGAACACAAAAAACAATGAGAAAAATGGACAAAAGGGGGGCATTCAGCGTATGCTGGGTGCACAGGGATGTTCACCCAGCGCTGATTTTCAATACCTCCCTGCTCGGTCTGCGATGTTAAGCCGAGTTTACAGTGACAGCGAGTAGTAACAAATTAAAAAAAAAAAACAATTACAAGTATGCTAATTAAATTAGTTAATCCTCCAATATTTAATTAAAAAGAACATCAAAATAATAAATAGAGCTAACCACGGTTTTGTACTGTTAAAATGTGTGTGTGTGTGTGTGCGTGTGTGTGTGTGTGTGCGTGTGTGTGTGTGTGTGTGTGTGTGTGTGTGTGTGTGTGTGTGTGTTTGTGCGTCCTTTAATGTTAGATGCAATACAGTTTATTTACTTTCAATTCCAAAGGCTATTTCAAATTCGCGCTTCTGCCTCTGATGCAGTATTTGCTTTAACTTAAATTTAAATGTGACGTAGCTTACCTTTATTCTCAACGGCGGTGGTAAATTGTTCCAGATCTTTGAAGCGCGATATTTGAAACAGCCATTGAAACCTACGGTTCGACTCTCGGGAATAGCTAAACAATTCCTATGTTTTGAGCGTGTATTAAATTTGTGCACATCCTTCGACCATCTTAACTTCTCAAAGAGATACTCAGGCTTTCCACTCCACAATACCTTTTGAGTAGTACATGCCAAGTGCAACTCTCTACGCAGCTTCATGTTTAGCACACCCTTCTCTACCAGATACGGAGTCACATGCGCCCTTCTGGGTATATTAAAACAGAAGCGTGCGCAGGCATTTTGAACTCTCTGAATAGCACTTTCTGTTTTTGCCCATAGCCGAGGCCCATACACTGCACTACAATAATTAAATGGGGACAGAACAAGAAGGTCACAAAGTAATACTCTAATTTCTTCCGATATTTGTTTTCTAATATTATAAAGGACTTTGAGTTTATAAAAACTATTTCTTATTTTTTCGTTGATGTGCTTGACAAATCTTAGCTCGCTATCCATTATGAGCCCCAAATTCCTAGCCTCAGACTCTACAGGAAGAACTACTCCGTCAATAATTAATTTGGCATTGTGGTCTAAAACTTTCTTAACCTGACTTTTTGTCCCTAGTACTAGCATCTTTGATTTGGCCGGGTTGAGAACCAACGAATTTTTTTCTGCCCACCTAAATATATATTCCAAATCCTTATTTATTTTTCTTATGGACTCTAGCGTGTTTTTTGGATCAAAGCTATAATATATTTGAGTGTCATCGGCGTATAAATGATACTTACATACTTCTAGCTGTTCTGGCATATCCGCTGTAAAAAGGGAGAAAAGTATCGGGCTTAGTATCGATCCTTGGGGCGTACCACAAGGCACCTTTCGTACGTCCGATACCTCTTTACTTCCATCGCGATTTTCTACTTCGACGTATTGCTCTCTATTATTTAAATAGGTCTCAAACCACTTACAAGTATTAACACAAAAACCATAGTAAGATAGCTTAGCGATTAACATTTCATGATTTAAACAATCGAAAGCGCGGGAAAAATCAAGCAATACAAGCACAGTACTAAGCCCTGCATCTGATGCTGTTATTATATCATCCGTGACCTTTGCGAGTGCAGTTTCAGTGCCGTACGATTTACGGAATCCCGATTGATATTTTGGAATAACGTGTTCGCGCTCTATATATTCTTCCATTTGCTCCAGTACCACTCTCTCAAGCGCTTTGGACAACACAGGAAGTATACTAATAGGTCGTAGGTGTTTAAGCTCCTCAATGTTATTTGTCTTAGGTATCGGTTTTACAAGAGCACGCTTCCATGCAGTTGGAAACGTGCTTGAGGTGATAGAGCCGTTTACTATTGCAGTGATAATGGGTAATGTTTCTGGTAACGTAAGCTTCACCATTTCTGCACTAAGCCCATCACATCCAGTAGCGTTAGTTTTGATGTTTAAAAGTATTTTACTAATTTTGTCTTGCGATACTGTATGTAGAGAAAAAGAACTAGCACCCTGATTCTTTTTATTATATTTAAAAAACATATATGTATTATGATCAATTTGACCATCACCTGGGATTTTTAAAAAGTGATCATTAATAAAATTAGGCTTACGAAGGTTGTCAGGTATAAAAATTACATTGTTATTATTGTTAACTTCTTTTATTTTTCGTAGGTAATTCCACATTTTTTTCGGTTGACGCAGATTTTTATTTATATACTGAGTGAAAAAAGCAGTTCTTTCTCTTTCTAATGCACCAATGACTAAATTTTTTAGGGATTTATAGTAATTTTTGGCTGAATCGGTTTTTTTACTGTGTGCTTTAATAAGAGCTTTGTCTCTTAGGGTCATCATAAAACGAACAATGCTGGTTATCCATGGCTTAGGATACTCTTTGACTATTTTTTGTTTTAAAGGAGCATGTTTGTCAAATAAGTCAGTAACATTGGTATTGAATTTATGGACCAAGTCTAGAACTTCCTGTGTTTCCAAAGCTTCCTGCCAATTAAGAGATTTGAGGTCTTGATTAAAGGCTTCCAATTGTATCCCTCCCAGAGCTCTAGACTGGATGACTCGCGGGATCGGTTTATGCTTTTTAATATTGAACTCGCTTAGCACCATTGCATGATCGCTCAAGCAGGCATTATGAATCACCGTAACTTTCTTACACCTATCTGGTACATTAGTAATTATAAAATCTAACAAGCTCACAGTAGTGTCAGTGTTTCTAGTCGATTCCTGGACCAGCTGAACAAGACCATTTTGCGTACAAAACAGATCGAACTCTCGGCTTTTAGGGGAGTCAGGTTTCAATAAATCAATATTAAAATCAGTCAACAAACAAATATAGTCGCAATGGATAAATGTACTCAGAGATTCACCTAGCGCTTCCAAAGCCGTAGAGACCTTCACGCTTTCTGGCCGATATGCTGTACCTACTGCCATCCGCGCCCCAGGTAGCGCCAGCTCCATCCACAGCTGTTCGAGTTGAGAATCTGGATGAGCCCTAACTTTGGCGCGCATACCTTTTCGCACGTAGAACCCTACACCACCACCCCTGTGTTTTGCCTTGCGAGCTTTAAGTTTAAGGGTATACTCTGAAAGAACAGGGGCGATACCTTCCTCCCCTTCTCGGATCCACGTTTCGTTAAGCGCTAGTATGTCAGGTTTGTGTGTTTGCATGCTTGCTTCCAAATCATCTCTACCGGTATTAAGTGATCGTATATTTATTAGCCCAAGTTTTAAGCCTTTATTCCTATTTTTCGTACTGTTCATAATCGTTTATGATATATTTCACACAAATGCATCGATCAGTATGTTTCAAAATATACATACGTTTGAATTTAATAATAGTAAGTTTAGTAAGTTTATGGGCGACCGTAACTGCTTCCATCTATCATCTCATCTTAGTCACGGTAAAGAAGAAGCACATATTTCGCAGTTTACCAAATTCAAAAAAATCAAAAGCACTTTTAGTCAATCGGACAGCCGGCTTTACAAGCATACCTTCGTACTCGATACCTATAACAATAAAGCTGTAGGTATTTACCTTCACAATTCCCACTTAATCAATCCCAAACAGATCAGACATTAAATTCAACAGCCTGATTGAATCCCCGGCCAATTTCTCAGCTCGCTAATGAAAGAGAATGGTTTACTTACAAGCTATTGTGAAAAAGGCAGATACCGGTACCGGTACCGGTGCCGGTTATCTGCATGATTCAGCTAGTAAACATTAAAAAAAGTATATATAATTTTTTTTCAATATATTATTACCCGCTGTACTGTAATATTGCCTTTGTGTTATTCCAGGGTCTTAAGCTATCTCTATACCAAATTTAAGCTCAATCGGTCCACCCGTTTAGGCTTGAAAGAGTAACAAACATCGTCTAGATGTTTGTTACTAATATTATAAACGTGAAAGTTTATAAGAATGGACGTCTGTCTATTCTTACATAATATTAGTAAGATAGGTTAGCCTTTGACCACGATCTCGCGTAATATTATAAGCAACGATGCGGTCGTAGATGGCAGCAGATTAAACCTAAAAGGCGATATAAATCCCTCCCTGCCAAGCTTCACAGATAAACAAGACCGACGAAATGGGGATGATGACATTTTTTTTTCCATAAATTAGATTACAAAAAAAATGTATTACGAATTTTTTTGGTAAAATTTGTTAAAAAATGTAAACATGCGTTGTACGCACTAAAGTTGCTCGGTCGTAACTTCACTTCACTATCTATCTATCTATCACCCATTTTTAATTTTATGAACACGACACCGCTACACCTAAACCTAAAAGGCGGGATAAATCCTTCCCTCCTAATCATTATTTTTCAAAATAATTAATGTAATTACTTAGTAGCTACATACAACAGGCTCATGTTTTACAAAGCGCAGTGTCTACCTCCATCACAACCGTCTGTAGGTTTACCTTCGACCAAAATAATTGTCATTTGACGTATTTATAGAGCCCCGAACGTTCCCTGATTTATAGGGCCGATCTGTCCCGGTCCTCCGGGTATTTTTTTACCCGGGGTGAATAGGTTAGCCCGGTCGGTTTAGGTGAGGTAATGAAATAGGTCGCGGTATTTTTTTTCGATTGGATACGATATCTAAAGTATCGCCACAGATTGCGTATAAGATTAGATCGGTTTTCAGAGGGTTTTGATACTATTGAAGTACTAGAGACTTTATTGAGGAAAAGGGCCGAGAAGATGCATTTTTTCAATTTCGAGCTTCGAGGTTTTTTTTTATAGAACGAGGTAAGAAGACGACCAAGATGCTCTCTTGATAGTAAGAAATGACGCTGCCCATAATTAGAACAGTGCTGTACGGGCAAGCACCGCACAAGTGCTATCCAGTATTTTACAAAGGTAAAATTCTGGGTGCACTGCGTTAACGCTTCTTACTTGAGAGTCATAAGATGTTAAAACTATTCAGCCCAGTAATTTCGCTAGCTACAGTGCCCTCCTACCGAAGCACAGCAATGTTTGCACATCAATCCTCAGGCGGTAGAATAACTGGCACTGGTTGGGTAGAAAGCGAAGACACGACTAAAATATTATGACGAACGAAACGAGATTTTCTATTAATAACAATTCCCAATATTTTGACGATCGAACTGTTGGGAATAAATGGGTATAAAAATCAAATATCAACTAAATAAAAGTAATAAGTATTTAAGCACTTTATCTCTGTAATCTTCTTTATAATTACCACATGATTCTCTGACTGTCTGGAAGAGGTCACTTTTAGCGATAAAACCGCCAATCGTAACACTTAGGGTATTATATAAGATTATAATATTATTATTGTTTTGTTAATTTTTTTATTTCTTTTTTGTGTTGCACTAAAATGTAATCTATCTAGTTTTTCGCTGTAGATAGAATATCGAATACTTTTACACGAGTCAGCACATCACTATTTATTCTTCCTTTTTCGGTTTGGAAAGGCCAATGTTTATGTACTGAATGGTTAATATTTTATAAATAAAAGATTGAATTCGGTACCTAAATTGAAATTTATTGTGTTACTACTTACAAAAAGTACCTACCCCTTGAGTTTTCGCTAGGTACAAATATTTTTTTTTTTATTAATGCCCAATATAGAGACAAAACCTCCACTTTAAAAAAAACTCCACATTATTAAAGTCAGTTAACACTATATTAACCCTATATTATATAACGATTATTGACATATTGGTATCGAACATCTGTAGAGTATGACATGCACAAATCGCTTCCTACTTTAATCTTGAGTAGAAATCACGTATAGCTAAGTTGTCATCTCAAACCACGTACAGAGATAAACATCACGTTGTCCAGTGTCAACACGGAAGAGATCATGTCTTCTTTAATTAAACTAGTTGTAAGATAGGTGAATCAATAAAGGACAGTCATGGAGTAAACTTGTATTTATTCCTCCGTCTCCACATCCCTACGTTCCTGCAAACAACACCAACATACAACATTTCATGGCGACCCTGCCGGTCCTCGCTGCGTGAATACGACATTGCCCGCACCATGTAATCCGTCGAAGACTCTGCCAGCCGTCTCCGGGTAATTCAACAGCCACCGCCTCGAACGAAGACGAAACTCCTGCCGACGATGCCAGCCCTGCCAATCCGCGCTATGTAAGTTCAACATTTCATCAACGAAGACCCCGCCAGCTATCACAATGTAATTTCCAAGACGACTTCATGTGTATTGCCGCGCCGCGCAGAAGCCATGTCACCAAGAGTGTGGTCAACGAATACGGCCACCACTACGGCGGCCATCTTCAGGAACGCGATGGCGAACTTCTACCCCAAGGAAGAGGTTGCGAGCACCAAACACAAGCGGCTTAGCGACCGCCCTCAGTCCCACCGAGTCCCTAATGCGGTTACAAGCGAACGAGCGATGTCCAAGGTGTTCCCGACCCACGGAGTCCCGGCCCAACAGCACGAAGCCAGCAGCAGCGCCGCAGCCGACGCCAGCTGCAGCCCCGCCGTGCCAGAGCAGCGCCCGCCCCGCCCCGCCCGTGCTCTGCCCCAGCCCGAGAAAAATCATACTGCATGGAGATGCCCATGTCCAGCTAAGTTCTAGACATAATAAACCATTGTCATAATTTGCAAGCGGCTTTTGTTTTCTTTTTTGTAATGGTAGAATTTAATTATTGTTATAATAGTGTGCACAATAGTTTAAAAGTAACTAAAGACTTGCGCTAATTTATAATTAGAATATTAATTTTTTTCTGTTGTTAGGAAACATGTTAAATAGAGATTTTTGCAAATATAGTGAAACTGTAAATAGAAGTAGTTATTATAGTCAGCAGTATGTTAGCAAATCGCGTATATGTCAAGGTTAACGTGCACTCGGAATGCACTGAACAAGCAGTTTTTGAGACTAATGAACTTATGACTAATTAACGTTTTGTTAAATTATTATACAAATATCGTTGTAGAATTCGATATGGATATAGGTAGTACAATGTAGCTATTAATTGATAGAGTTGCAAGTCTGTGTTTTGAAATATGATAACCACTCATGGAATTAATCGAAAAGTAGACGTTTTTAAAGTAATTATGTCATGATAAAATAAGTAGCAGAGGAATAAGCAGTAGATAGTTTAGTTACGGAAGAATATTTAAGTGTATTTAGAGTTTTTAGTATGATAGCATAGTGATTACAGAGCAGTCTAACGTGTTAAAGGATTTATCATTTAGAAGATGGAATAGTAGTAAAGTTTTTTTTTTTCATTATAAATAAGTAATTAATTATGAAACGCAGAGTTTGCGATTATTGAACGTAGGAAAGATAGTAATGTGGATATAGGTAACGGAATATTGCAACTGCAGGCGCATTAGTCCGAATCCCGGTTACGTCACAAGGTTTGAAAGTAATGCATAAATTAACGGTAAATCGTTATTAAGAGACATCAGAGTAGGAGATTGCGTAACGAAGATGATGACCAACAGTCAACTGACTCTTCTACCGACCAAGGGATTGATCACCCTGCGGCCGTTGAAGTTCTCAGAAGACCGAAGGACATTCTCGAGTTACGATTTTCAGATGGTTTTCACGGAAAATGTTTGAGAGATTTCAGTAATAGGTATATTCTCATACGTAAATAATTGTATTATGCACCATCGCTTTATGCGGTTTCTCTTTATTCTCGATCGTAATCGACCCTACGGGTGTTAGCGAGAGATTTAGAAAGCTTGTGCAAAGAGTTTAATGTTTAGAAATTACTCATAATAAAGAATAAGAGTAATGGTAAATATAATTTATAATATTGTTACATCATAGGTTAAAGCAACATCAAATAGCGTCTCCACAATTTTTAATTGCGGAAAAATAAAGAGAATTACTGACAAAGATGAAACCAGAAGAAGTTTAAACGATTACCATTCATTACCCACTAGCGTACATGCAGGTATTAATCGTATGATAAATAATTAAAACGCGTTACTTATGACCAGGAATGACAAATGACGTCTTTAAGTACGTCACAAGGTGTAAGAGTTTTTAAATACAGGAACATACAAAAAAAAAATTGATAATAACTACAACTGCTAATAAATTCAGCATTCGATAGAGTAAGTTTAGATTTAATGGCCCCCAAGGTATAGATAAATATGGTAACAAGATATGGATAAGTATGGTAAAAAAAAGTATTTGTTGTTGTGTAAACAAAACTCTGAAAGTGAAATACGACATGACATTTAATACACTTAATTATGATGATTGAGTATTGTTAAAAAATCAACCAAAATTAGAGAAGTTATACGTGCCTAGCCTTTGAAGTTATTGAAATTTTAAACCCTAATGTTAAGATAGTTAAGGACAATAAAGAAGTAATAGTAGGTACATAATATAAGGAATACAAAATTGTTTAAAACATAGATAATATAATATTGTTTACTTAGTTACATAATATTTTATGCCTACTGCATTGTACATTTAATTAAGACTACATAGGTACTATAAGGAAATTAACTTTAAATAAATATTTTAATAATTATTATTATTGTAATGTTGATGCTGCGACAACGTGACACTCCTGCTTTCTATGTGTATTTTTTTGTAATAAAAAAAAGGGGGAGTGAGGTACCCTGAAACTTTTAGGGGAGTTGTAGAGTATGACATGCACAAATCGCTTCCTACTTTAATCTTGAGTAGAAATCACGTATAGCTAAGTTGTCATCTCAAACCACGTACAGATAAACATCACGTTGTCCAGTGTCAACACGGAAGAGATCATGTCTTCTTTAATTAAACTAGTTGTAAGATAGGTGAATCAATAAAGGACAGTCATGGAGTAAACTTGTATTTATTCCTCCGTCTCCACATCCCTACGTTCCTGCAAACAACACCAACATACAACATTTCAAACATTACAACCAAATACAAGAAGCTATAATTTACTTTATTTTTATAATATAAATTATTTTAATTTATTTTGTATGTAATTTTATTTTTGTAATATATTTTTAACATATTAATTTTCAAATTTTTAATTTAATTTGATATCAAATATATATATTTTTTTAAATGAATTGTTTTCCTATGTGTATATGACTTATGTACTTTGGTCAAAATAAATTATTTGAGTTGAATTGAATTTACTGTTGGAACTAAAATATTGAGTACTCGTCTCGGCTATTTCTCCTTTTTGCGGTTTGGATAGGCCGATGTTTATATACTGAATGGTTAACTTTATAAATAAAAGACTAGTGGATTGGATTCGGTACCTAAATTGAATTAGGTTTGGTGAGTTTGAAAGCCGGAAAAGGGAGAGAGAGTGATTTAAGCGGACAGACTTACGACGAGCGATATACTGCACTGTACACCTGAATGGTGGATTAAAAAAAGCAATTTATTGACAGTAAAAAACAGAAAAGATACACACAAAAAACGGTTACAATTTGAACTATTAGGGATGTTGACCAGGTCAAAATTTTCTAAATACAATAATTTGTCCGTATTTTTAATAATAAAAAAAAATTTACGAAATGTATTTTTTTTCTTGAAATAAAAAAATGGCTGAGATAATATAACGCTTGTAAGATTCTGTGTTGGGACGCGTGACGTCACACCACTAAATAAACATGTACTAGATTGAGTTGTGTGACGTCACGATCAAGCAACTTTAGGGCGTTGTATCTCTCACGTTTTTTATCAGACTAGCTTATGCTCGCGGCTTTGCCCGCATGGCAAAATCTTCTTAGCGGACGTCTACATCAGAAAACCTACCTGTATTCCAAATTTCAACCGGATCCGTTCAGTGGTTTGGCCTGTACGTTGATAGTAATTGACAAATAAAAAAGACGTGTCCAATATTTATTTTCGATAATCGACATTATAGAAAAAATATTTTTTTTTAGTCAACATCCCAATTCTATTAATGAAAAAAAAAATTATAAATGGGATAGACTCAGCTTTGTGCGGCACAGGGAGAAACCACTGCGCAGCGCTGGTTTTCAGTCTATCCCATACTCGAGCGCCGGTGTGTTAGTCGAGTAGTAAAAAAGTAGCTTCAGCGGGGTTGCTCACACATCAAAAAAGCTTAGACTACTTACAGCTACTTAAACATAAAAGAGATAGCTTAGACCCTGGAATAACAAATTAGGCTACAATACAGCGGGTAAAACATCTGGACGCACATAATAAAAAAAAAACTAGGACAACATGTTTTGTTATATGTCATACAAAATACGTAATATCCACGTATCGTTCTACAAAATAGAGTTATAACGCTCATTCAATTTTGAATACATTTTCGTATGACCTCGCAGTTTCTTTTCCTCGACTAAGTCCGTACGTGTCTCGTTTCACAATGTTATGGAGTTTCTATAAGCCTCATGAAAGGCGTTTTGTATTCTTTATAACATTAGAATATTTTCTAAATTAAATTAGAATATTATTCTTTATTATAGAATATTTTGTATTGTTTTTTTATGTCATTATGTTTATTGTTAACCTGGCCGTGATGTCACTGCCGTTGGTGCCAGCGGAAGACCAGCGTAGGTCCTTTTTTGAACCTACATATGCTGAGCTGAGGCCTTTTTGCGGCAAATGTTATATACTTTGTTTTATGTACCTTAATGCAGTAATTTGTCGTAAATAAAACTTTTTTATTTCTTTCTTTCTTTCATTAGAAAGAAAGAAAGAAAACACATTTATTTGTGAAATACACCACATACATAGAGAAAAAAAATGCGAATCGGATTCGCCCATGAAGGGTTCCGTAACAGCAAGTAACATAATATAAAAGTTTTTGTAGTTCGTTGTAACTTAAATTGCGGTTTACGATTTATGACGTATTAAAAAGAAACTTATTATCAGATCGCGTTCAAACCTGTAAAAAAATAACTAAAATAGAAATAACATAATACTCGTATTATAATAATATAGTATGTAAGTTTTTTTTTTTATGTGGTGAAGTAGAAGACGAGCAAGACGCTCTCCTGATGTTAAGGGATAACGGCTGCCCATAATCAGTACAGTGCTACTTAGGATTTCACAATTATGTGAAATTCTAGGAGCACTGCACCAACGCTTCTTACTCAAGAGTCATAAGATGTTAAGACTCTTTAGCCCAGTAATTTCACTAGCTACAGTGCCATCCTACCGGAGCACAGTAATGTTTGCACATCACTGCTCAGGCGGTAGAATAACTGGCACTGTTGGGGTACCCACCTAGACGACCTCCTGCAAAGGAAGTCTACCCCCGCTAAAAAATATTATAATGGTAACCCCGGTAAGTAATATTATAATGGTAAGTAATGCATTGCACAAAACGATCCCAACTCAGCAAAATGCTGGCTGCGAACAGCCAACGCTGGTCTTCCGTTGGAACCTTTTGGTGGCGTGACGGACATTCTTACAATACGACGACTTCTGTGGCGCGGTGGGCTAATACCCGCCTGCAACGCAGAAGGTTGCGGGTTTGATTCCCGCATGGGACAAATGTTTGTGTGATCCACAGATATTTGTTTCTGGTCTGGGTGGCTTTCTGTATCTATTATAAGTATGTATTTACAAAAGAAAAGTATATAAGTATTATATCCGTTATCCTAACCACCATAACACAAACATTAAGTTGCTAAGCTTGGGGTTAGGTGGCGCTGTGTGTAATGTCCTGAAATATTTATTTATTTATTTAATAATAGCTGTGCCCAGTGGTTTTACCCGCTGTACTGAAGCCTATGTGTTATTCCAGGGTCTAAGCTATCAGGCCGCGGATGAGTGCTTTGGCGTACCCGCTGCCCCGGCATTATGGCGTCCTGCAGGAACACCCCCAGGTTTTGTAGTGGATATCCCCGCCGCGCCTTTCTTCGGCGAGGGAGTCCCATATACCGCCCCACGTCCCCCGGCGTGGGGTGTTGATGCGTAACGCATTATTACTGGGTCAAAAAAAAAAAAAGGTAGCACTCCGGGAGTGCCGGCAGAAGTGAAAACTTCAATATTAACGTTGTGTTTAATTATAAGTATAAAAGTACTATCATTTATGAGGTAGAATACAATGTTTATTTATTGCGCTATCGTACACAAATATGACAATTTATATGTTGTTATTTATAATATTATATCGTTATTTATATATTACATTAAATTTTATCTCTCAGAAAAATCAACTTCCATCCATAATTTCGACGACTTTTACACCATCAACAGAGCAGCACACTCAGGCACGGTAGAAAGAGTGGGAGATACTAGTTCCTCTCCCTTCCTCTCGATCTTACGCTTTTTCGATCAGCATCACGTGACCCTGACGCGAGTTTTAAAGTTTTTACCCATACAAAAAAGTGCTCAGCGCCGCTAAAGAAGTTTTCACTTCAAAAAAAGTCTAAGCTATCTCTATATCAAATTTCAACTCTATCGGTCCAACTGTTTAGGCGTGAAGAAGTAACAAACATACACACAAACGTTCGCCTTTATAATATAAATTTGATATCATCATACATATTATAGCTTCTATTGAAGGGTGCATGTGCTATGCATTAAAATGGATGACTTGTAAAAAGTTGTTTGTGAGTAAAATGACTCTTAACATAAAAATATAATGTTTTTTTCCCTCGAAGGAATATTTACAGCGGCGCTAGCTTAAAAAAAAGGTAGCACTCCGGGAGTGCCGGCAGAAGTGAAAACTTCAATATTAACGTTGTGTTTAATTATAAGTATAAAAATACTATCATTTATGAGGTAGAATACAATGTTTATTTATTGCGCTATCGTACACAAATATGACAATTTATATGTTGTTATTTATAATATTATATCGTTATTTATATATAACATTAAATTTTATCTCTCAGAAAAATCAACTTCCATCCATAATTTCGACGACTTTTACACCATCGTTATTATCAGAATCATCATCGCAAATTTTTACAACTGATACAATTGGTTTATGATAACTGAAGTAAGAAACAAACAGTTTTGATTCGAACCTATTTAAGTGTCTAATAAAAAAAATATAAAATATAAAAAAAAAATATCGGGCGCGCGCTTGTCTAAGCCCCCTGTGCCGCCTAAACAGAGCAGCACACTCAGGCACGGTAGAAAGAGTGGGAGATACTAGTTCCTCTCCCTTCCCCTCGATCTTACGCTTTTTCGATCAGCATCACGTGACCCTGACGCGAGTTTGAAAGTTTTTACCCATACAAAAAAAGTGCTCAGCGCCGCTAAAGAAGTTTTCACTTCAAAAAAATAAATGTATTACAAATTAATGAACACATAATATAATATGAATAAAATTATTTAAGATTAATAAAAATGAACAGAAAAATATACAAAATTAGACTTAGAAATAACTAAATAATATGAATTACTTTTAAGGAATTTTATAATTATTAAAAATAAAAACATAACATTTGTCATATTGACCAAAAAGCCCGCCCCAGACTATTTCTGATGAGAATGGCGAAGGATATTCTTTGAACCAAGAACGACCCAAAGCGAGTATCACAACTTTTAATTTGGAATCTGTACCCTAACTCACCTATGACCTTTTTAACCCCCGACGCAAAAACGACGGGGTGTTATAAATTTCACGTGTCTGTCTGTCTGTCTGTCTCTGTGTGTGTGTGTGTATGTGTCTGTCTGTGGCATCGTAGCTCCCAAACGGATGAACGGATTTTGATTTAGGTTTTTTTTTGTTTGAAAGTAGAGTTAGTCAAGAGTGTTCTTAGCTATGTTTGGTGGAAATCGGTTCAAGATGGCCGCCGCTACAAAATGGCGGATTACTTTTTTCTTCCACGACCCTATCAATATGGGTATCAAATGAAAGGGCTTAACGAGTAGAATACAGCCCACTATATAAAATTTAAAATCCAAGATGGCCGCCATAAAAAAAATGGTGAATTACGTATTGCATCGGGGTTTTTTTAATTTTTAATTTAATTCACTTGTTACTTGTTGTATTTATCGACCAAGCTGCCCATGGTCTCAAAAGTGATTGGCACAAAATAATAATATAGGACTTCACATTGTGAACAAAATTACAAAAAAAAATTAAAACATATTTAAATTCTAAACGGAGTAATTAATTATTTCAACAACTGTCACATTAGGCTCTAAAACATTAATTCTGAGGGCGTGGAATCCCTCTAGCCCTATCTATTTCTCTCTTATCAATCTTCGTAATCGCTCGCCACCGAAATTATGTCCCAAGTTCAATGGGACATCACTAGTGTTGGGGTAAGACTCGATTAAAAATATCGATATTTTTGTAATTTAAATATATAAAAGAAAAGCGTGAATGATTGACTGACTTAATGACTGATCTATGAACGCACTGCAGAAACTTCTGAACAGATTGAGTTGAAATTTGGAAAACGGTTGACGTAACCTCCTCTAATCAATTTGGGCACTCGGGCTAAGTTTTAGTTTTAATCAAAAAATTTGGCTTCTTTTATACAAAATAGCAGCACACATTTGACTGTACCCTACTTAATGGAAAGAGCTAATCCAATCAAGGGTCAAGTATTAATGTTTTGAATAGGTTGGCCACAGGCCACACGTCCTATAAATAATTATTGTGATTTGCCTATGCATGTTATGTTGGATTATAAACCCCAATATTTTTATTATTGCCTTAATTTTACTATTTGCTTGTGGCTTGAATACTTTATATTGTAAAGACTAACATCCATGTTAACAATGTCTTGAATAATCGAGGCCCTAATCTTTATCGAATCGTTGATTCAAATTACTAATAAAGTTTTCAAAAGGTTTTCCAACAATTACGTTAATTTATAATTGCCATACTGTAAATTTAAATTGAATATACAAAGTCCTGAGGATACAAATATAAGTACGCACGGCAGGTATTATTATTATTAACAATGAAATTAAGATGATGAAGACATTATTTGTCATTTACAAATTGCCCTACTTTAAAAGTCAACATCACACAGAGAAAATATTGTATAAAACTTTTACAGTGTCTAAAATTCCTCAACATTTGAATCGATATCGATACTTTAAAAGTCGATGGTATATCTCTAGTTTTGAATCCTGGCCATTATCATAAATCTATTACTTCTCAATTAACCCATTGTCTGAAAGTGCCATTAGTATAATGGTTTCAATATTCCAGAAATCGCTTTTTAATCTTTACGATAAGATTTAATTTCAATCTGGAGTCATTAGGTATTAGGTACCTTGAGGTCTTATTCCAATTAATTTTGAACGAGATTCTTTTGGCTGACGATTACCGTTGGTCGAGTTTGACCGCTGATGGTAAAGGGTTGACGCCGCCTATAAATATCGGAAATATTAGAGTTTATTAGCTGCCTTTGATCTCTTTATCTTGCATGAAGTTAATCGACGAATTTTAAGGCCCTTAGACTCTTTTACACTTCGTTTTATGTCACTTAAACAAACGTGTATATATTTATTGGGTTTAAGAGCTTATATACCGCTTCTGCATCTACCTCTCTTCTAAGTCGTACACTCCTGTCAGAGTGGTCGCTGTCATGCATTTTCGTCTGTTAATGGCCATTCTGCACTATATTTGCTCCATATCTCGGATGAAAACTACAAAAGCTACTTTGGTCCGTCATTCGAAATGAAGATTGACGGATGACGAACAGTATTTGGATGACTGAATGAACTGCCACACAAATTGATCTAAGGCTACGACGGACCGCCATTAGACGGATTTGAATCGGACGTAGTGTGGAAGTGCTCTTAGCTTAGTTTTCCACCACAGTATTTGGTTATATTTGTCTTCAGACGTCTATATTATTTACTAAGCTTTTCACCTGATGACTTCAGAGTTTGGCTATTTTTGGCTTCCGAAGTTTGTGTGTACTCGTTTACCTATCGTCTACGTCTAAGATGTGAAGATTTTTTACGCGAAGACGTAAGGAGACGAGCAAAATGCTTTCCTGATATTAAAAGATAACGCTGTCCATAATCAGTACAATGCCAACTAGGATTTCACAACGATGTGAAATTCTCTGTGCACTGCAACTACGCTTCTTACTCAAGAGTTAAGATGTTAAGACTTTTAGCCTAGTAATTTCACTAGCTACAGTGCCCTCCTACCGAAGCACAAAAATGTTTGCACATCACTGCAGGCGGTAGAACAACTGGCACTGTACAGACAACCTCCTGTAAAGGAAGTCAACCCTGGTTACATGTTTCATGTTAATATCAAAATTGCTCTTATTTTTCATTATGTTATGGTAACAACAATCACAAACGGTTTCCATAACTGATTTACATATTTAACGTAATTCGACTACGTGACTGCCATACTATGTTATAATTTAGGTATTTTGCCTCCCTTCAGGGGTTAAGATGAAATTTGTGAACTATAAAGCGATATGTATAATATTATTTATGAACTAAATGTACCAAATGAGTTTTTGATGTTAAAAATTGGGAATAATTATGTAGATCTAATATTTTAATCGTAGAGGAAACAAATAATTTTATTATGACGCATAGTCAGGTGTGATTGATTTTGTTTACCTCTAAAGTAATTAAAGATCTTTAATGATAAACCTCAATAGTATTTTTTTCATAAAATAATATTATAATCTATACTATTATATAAAATAGAAAACTGACTGACTCATCATCGCAGGGACAAAACCGCTGGACCGATTGAGCTGAAATTTGGACAGCGTGTTCTTTAGGTAACATAGGCAGGTAATAAGAAGGGATTTTGCGAAATTCCCACAGGAACGGGAACAAAATGGAAATCTGTAACCGTTGAGTCTATCAAGCTGAAATTTGGTGTAAAGGTAGTTTTACTACCATGGAAAAATTCAAAATAGTTTTTATTTTAAAATTCCTACGGGAACGGGAACAAAATGGAAATTTATAACTGCTAGGCCTATTAATCTGAAATTTTGTATAAAGGTAGTTTGACTACCATGAATGGATTCAAGATAGTTTTCATTCCAAAATTCTTGCGGGAACGGGAACAAAATGGATATTTGTAACCGCTAAACCTATAAATCTGAAGTTTGGCATAAAGTTAGTTTGACTACCATAAATGGATTCAAGATCGTTTTCATTCCAAAATACCTGCGGGAACGGGAACAAAACTGAAAATCTGTAACCGCTAGGCCTATTACGTTGAAATTTAGTTGAAAGGTAGTTTGACTACCATGACTGGATTCAAGGTAGTTTTCAACCCAAAATGTCACGGGAACGGGAACAATCTACGAGTATGTCTATACTCTATACCAATATGTATTTAAAGTGGAAATCTACTGATTCATCATCGCAGGGATAAAACCGCTGGACTGATTGAGCTGAAATTTAAACAGCGTGTTTTTTAGGAAACGTAGGCGACCGATAAGAACGGATTTTGCGAAATTCCAACGGGAACGGGAAAAAATGGAAATCTGTCACAGTTGAGTCTATTAAGCAGAAATTTGGTATAATGGTAGTTTGACTACCATGAAAAGATTCAGGATAGTTTTCATTCCAAAATTCTTACGGGAACGGGAACAAAATGGAAATCTGTAACCTCTAGCCTATTACGCTGAAATTTGGTATAAAGGTAGTTGGGGTACCATGAATGGTTTCAAGATCGTTTTCATTTTAAAATTCTTACGGGAACGGGAACAAAATGGAAATCGCGGTAACGCCTATAGCGCTGAAATTTGGAAGGTAGTTTGACTGTCAGGAAAGGATTCACAACGGTTCTTCACGGGAACGGGAATAATATTATGAAAATCTGTAACCGCTTGGTCGATTAAGCTGAAACTAAATGCAAAGGTAGTTTGGCTACCAAGAAAGTACAAGATAGTTTTCAACCCAAAATTCTTACGGAAATGGGAACAATCTATGTCCATGCTAAAATTTAAAGTGGAAATCTAACTGACTTATCATCGCAGGGATAAAACCGCTGGACCGATTGACCTGAAATTTGTACAGTGTGTTTTTTAGGTAACGTAGGCGACCGATAAGAAGGGATTTTGTGAAATTCCTCCGGGAACGGGAATAAAATGAAAATCTGTAACCGTTGAGTCTATCAATCTGAAATTTGTTGTAAAGGTAGTTTGACTACCATGAATGGATACAAGATAGTTTTCATTCCAAAATTCTTACAGGATCGGGAACAAAATGGAAATCTGTAAACACTAGGCCTATTAAGCTAAAATCATTATAAAGGTAGTTTGAGTACCATGAATGGATTCATGATCATTTTCATTCCTAAATACCTATGGGAACGGGAACAAAATGGAAATCTGTAACCGTAAAGCCTATAACGCTGAAATTTAGTATAAAGGTAGTTTGACTATCAGGAAAGGGTTCAAATAGTTTTCATTCCAATATTCCCACGGGAACGTGTATAATATAGAAATTTGTAACCACGTGGCCAATTAAGCTGCAATTTAATGAAAAGGTAGTTTGGCTACCAAAAAAGTATACAAGATAGTTTTTAATCCAAAATTCCCACGGGAACGGGACTAATATGGAAAATGTAATATCGAAAATGTAACCTGAGCTGAATAGTTTGAAATTTGATGTAATAGTAGTTTGACTACCAAGAAACGATAATGGATTGTTTATTCATCCCAATATTCCTATGGGAACAGGAATATTAAGCTGAAATTTGGTATAAAAAGTTGTTTGATTCCCAAGCTCAAGCGCATCGCCGCATTCTCGCTTCGTGTGCTCGATTTGCGCATTGTGGATACTTTCCAACATAACTAACATAATATGTGGGACTACACTAAACTCTGTAGGGTAATCTGACTGACTCATCATTATCACAGTAGAGACGAAACTCCTGAACCTAGAATGATAAAATTTGGAATACCTATCCTATAGGTTCTTTTTAATACCTAAACATATATATTTTTATTATCTTTTTGCTGAACTGATAGAGTTGAAATTTGGCATAAAGGTATTTAAGTACCAGGAGAGGATGTGAAAAAGTGTATATCTCAGATATTCCCTCTTAGAGGAGGAAAAGAGGGCCATTTTTCTCCTATAAAAGTGGGGGCAAATGTTGTATTGAAATTTCTAATACCGCTGGGCCTGAAATTTAGTAAGTATAATAAAGGTAGTTTGTATACCAAAATAGGACATAGGATGGTTTTTATATTTTAGAAATCCCCTTTTATAAGGGGAACAGGGGTGAAGTTTGTATGAGTTATCTATATTCGTTAGGCCAATTAAGCTTTTTTTTTACTTCTACAAAGGTTAGTTTAAGTACCAGGAAGGACACAAAATGGCTTTTATCCCCGAAACCTCTCTGAAAGGGCTTCAGAGAGGAAACCAGGCTTTTAAGAGTTTGTATAAGGAATCTGACAGAGCATAGGATAGTATTTATTTCCCCGAAATCTTTGTAGTATCTCCAAACATTGTAAAGGCCGCGGCAGTGGCCGGCGAAGCACCAGAAGCTACTAGAATATTTTAAGATAGAAATATCATAAATAGGATCACAAGTTGTATAAGACTAAATTCATGTTAAGATGCGAATTTAATGTTCGTGATCATTTCCTATTTCTAGCAATGGTATTATACTAAATCATTGAAATATTTATTGCGTGAGTCTTATTATTTAATTTAATTTTTTTATTCATAATGGCACCCGAAGCGAAGCGAGGACGGGCCGCTAGTAATGTATAAAACAGTGAAAATGTATAAAACATTTATAAAACAGTTTTTTGGAAAAAAAAAGTAGTGTTGTAATTTTTACATGAAACTTGACATGTGGCCGTAGCATGACACACGGGATCCCGACGAAACTTCAAGAGTAGAACTTTCATCCCATACATTGTACTATTGTGAATGTATGGGATGACAGTTAACAGCAAGACAAGTCTACGCAGCGTCTGTGCTGGAGGGGATGAAACATTAGGCATCGCTTATCGCCTGTCGCTTGTCGCTTTGCAGTATGTAACCCCCCTGCCCCTCAAGCAGAGACGCTGCGAGACTTATCTTTCTGTCAATTTAACTGTCATCCAATACATTCACATAAGTACAATGTATGAGATGGATTGTTCTACTCGAAGTTACGTCGGGATCCCGTGTGTCAATACTACGGGTACAGGTGTCTACTCTGCCAGCAATTATATTATGTGTCTGGTGTCTCTGTTTTAGTTTTTAAGTTGTTCTTGTACATTTTCTTTTGTGTTTTAATAAAGGGTTATCTATATATCTGCTATCTGTGACGAATAACGAGGGAGTAGAGATTTAATGATGTGCAAACGATATCCTTATTCTTTCCACGTCACTGTAATGTGATTTACGTTTGATTGTTAGAGATTTTTGTACGTACAAGATGTTTATCTGAATTTATTTTTCTTTATTTAGAAAGACTTCTTTACTTTTATTCTCTAAGTCACGTACTACAAGTATTGTATTTCTGAAGTATATTTTTTATGTAAGTATGACTATAGGTAGTTGACTAAATAAAATAGAATGATACATGAGTTGAATCGATATAAAATAAATAGAGAACTTCTATTAGATATTAAGTTTGGACGTTATTCTAATGAATAATATTATTATAGTCACATAAACTCATATTACACACGCACACGCAAATTCAGACACACACACACACACACACACACACACACACACACACACACACACGCACACACGCACGCACACACGTACGCACTCACATAGGTACGTACACACATTATCTACTCTACATCAAAATTTATTAAAAGAACCATCTTAGTAACAAATTATAAAGATTTTATGATTCTGAATAACGTATGAAGCGAACCAACACAAATCATTAAATTAAATCACTAACTTCACAAAAACCACAAAACAAAACTTCGTTAACAATCCCAGTTCACAAATTCCACAAATTAAAATCCGTCAGTCTCAACTATTGTAAATTAAAACCATAATATCACAATGCCAGGAAAATATAACAAAAACCGGATATTTCCGGACAAAATCGGCGGAGTGTCCGTCAAAGGAAAGTTGGTGGTGTGACGCAATATTACAACCGGGACAATGAAACCATGCGACGTACTACAGAACACTGATGTAAAAAATTTAGAAGTGTTTTAATTTATTAATTTTATTATCAACAGCAGATAGATTGATATCTTTATTGAAACAGAAAAATAAACGTAAAAATAAAACAATATAATCTAAATATATAACAGGAAAGCGTGACTGATTGACTGACTGACTGATCTATCAACGCACATCCCAAACCGCTGGACGGATTGGATTAAAATTTGGAAGACAGACAGGTTTTGTGACGTAGACCTCCGCTAAGAAAGGAGGAAAATTCGCCATGCAGGCAAAGCCGGGAGCATAAGCTAGTAATAGGGATGTTGACTAATTTTTGGAATTGCTTTTATATGATAGATAGACCCATTTCATACAAAAATATCATATTTTTATGCAAAAATATATGAAATTTCAATTTAAAAATACGTAAATAAAAGTGATTTTTTGAATTCCGGCTAAAACGTTCCGAACAGTCATCTGACAGCGCGTGACGTCACACCACTGGCCTGTACTTACGCTTCCTAAGCAATGTTCCTGATTTCGACACATTTTAATTATTCATAACTTAAAAACCACTGAACCGATTTTGATGCAACTTATACTGTGCCCTTAATTGGTCTATACTTAAACCAAAAATAAAGTTAATAACTAAAATGTCTCTCTGAAAATATAAGATCCATTTTGGTTATTGACTTTTTTTGCTTAAATTCAGACCAACTTAGGGCACAGTATAAGTTGCATCAAAATCGGTTCAGTGGTTTTTAAGTTATGAATAATTAAAATGTGTCGAAATCAGGAACATTTCATAGGAAGCGTAAGTCAGCGGTGCGGTGCGTGCCAGTGGTGTGACGTCACGCGCTCTGATTGGCGTTCGCATTCGCGTAACAATAAGTAAAAATTATTGAAATTAAAATTGATTTTATTTAATTTTGGCTTGTAAATAGATCCTTAAAATGTGATTATAGGTTTTTAAATACTGTCTTTTATGTGAAAAACATAAGTTTATATGAATTCGTAACATGTGTCAACATCCCTATTATATATAATTAGCAGCCCGATGGACGAAATAGTCAAAGTATAACACTAAACTTGTGCGATTTGAACGCATGTAGTTATCATGAGTTCATTCCTAATTCCTTCCTTTTCGACACCGCTGGACCATCGCCTATCCAGTCTTCTTGTGACCACGTCTCATTTAACTGAGCCGAAACGTGTTTGGTTTTCTTATGTTTTTTGTAAATTAATATTGTTAAAGCAGCGTGTTACACATGGACGAAATTGTCTAAGAACAGATTCGAGTGGCATAACATGAAGGAGACAAGCAGTGGGGAGAACCAGAAGAATAATTAATTGGGGTTTCATTGGGGTTCTTCAAGTAACAGGCTAATTACAGGATAATATCATTATTATTGGATCTTCTTGTAAGACAGATAGATAGATAACGCTTTATTGTACACAAAAGTTACAGAACAAATCTAACATTAAATTAATAAAATTGAAAAAGTGTACAATTGGCGGTCTTATTGCGCATTTTTTTATTTACTCGCGTCTTGAAGAATCCCCAGTTATATCCCTGGAGAAAAACGAATGACGACAATGTGTTCCAAATTATGCGACCAGTCCTTATTTAAAAATGTACTCCATTGTAGCCTATTTGAATAAATGAATTTTGAGTTTGAGTTTGAAAACGTGGAAGCAAAACGCTTGGTACGGTAATCATAAGTTGTGACCCATAAGCTAAACCCATATGCTGTAGTTCGCTAAGGTCACAGGTCGCTAAGGTTGATGTAGTATCATTTTACGTATAAATTGAATAACATCTAGTTTTTTATATCTTCGTAAAGTCACAATTTCCAGAGCAAAGCTGCGGCCGCGAGACAAAGCCGCCACTATCTATTGTTAAATTTTTAACAGCCTTCAACGGGCTTTTTAACTCGGCTGCCTTTTTGTAAACGTTTTAATCTTTTCTTTTACGAGAGTGTGAACCTGAGCTCTTCTAGTCTGATGCCTTCAATGATTTACGTTTTACAGGCATTTATTGAATGTAGTTATAAAAAAAATAATGGGACTGGGCGGGATAAATATGTCTGCCGCATTTTGAAAGAATTTCATAACCCAATAGGTCTCCCAGAAGATTAAAGAGATATGACATTGATTGCAGAGACATTCAGAATGAAGGACAGCCATTTTTTTTACCCAGGAAAAATGTGTTACGCATCGCCACTATACGCTGGGGGGCGCAGGACTTTATATGGAACACCCCCGCCGAAGATAAAACGTGGCGGGAGTAACCACTAAAATACTTGGGGTTATTCCTGCGGGACGCCATAATGCCAGGGCAGCGGGTACGCTGAAGCGCTTGGTTGTTAACTAATAACCACTCAAACGTCCCGACCGCTATAGCGGTCCGAAAAAAAGTTGAGTTAAACGTTACAGCCGCTATAGCGGTCTTAGAGACTTACTACTTTAAAAACATGTTTTTATCCATGAAAACACTGAAAATTTGCGTAAATATGGTTGTAAATGGCTTTGTGATTAACATTTTAAATCTGTGGTAATTAAATCGGAAGCTAAGCTCTTGGCAAAATTTTAAATTTATTTTTTGAAATTATAGTTTCGAAGTTTTCATGCGTGCCAGTGAAATCTGCGTTTAAAATATTTATAATTCACCTTTTTTTATTAAAATTATATATTATTATGATCCTCATGATACTATCTTTCTGAATTGGTACAGATATTAAGGAAATAAACAAAATCAGGACAATTTTACATGTCTTAACATCGACATGTAAAATTTTTGTCGCGTTTGCCGCGTTTCCGTAATATTTTTCCATGATTAATTTCAATCAACAATTATTTTATTAAAATACAACGTAAATTTAGAAAAACAGTTCAACGTGATTAGTTACGTATACCTAAAATTAAAAAATATAAACAAAAATAGTTTGAATTCATTGATTTAATATTCCCATTTTCAGGATTTTGTTCTAGGCGCTGAAGATTTATACACGAATGGGTAGTTTGTTTTGAAATATAGTGCTACACTGTACTCTGTAAGTCATTATATTTTGGTATCAAATCAAAGCTTATATAATCTAGTTTAATAATATGCAGGTAAAAATAAGAAATATTCAGAGATGTTTCGTAAAAAAGTGTTTACACCATAAAAATACCTAAAATTTACACATATTGCCAAGTTAGATTTTTTCTTACATACTTTGTGTTAATATTTGAATCAAAATTTTCAGATTTTTTTTTTTTTATAGTTTTAACTATATAATGCTATTTTTTTTTTAGTAAAATGGTTCAACAGTTTGCTAGAAAATAGACGTTTAGTAGGTATCAGTAGTGAGCGCTCGACGCGATTCTATTTGGATCGCGGACGCGGACGTTCGACGCTTTTTCAGCTGTCAAGGGCGGACGTGTGAGTGGATAAACTGAATTAAATTTTATTTCTTTCTTTACAGATAATGTGTTGGGTGCCGTTTGAATAGATATAAGCGCTACACCATATAAAAACCGGTATGTCATATAAATATTCAGATTATTAGTTCATCATCATCATCATCCACAGCCCTCTACATCCCACTGCTGGGCATAGGCCTCCTTCATGTTATGCCACTCAACCCTGTCCTGTGCCAATCTGGTCCATGTGCGACCCCCCATTTTTATCAAATCGTCCATCCATCTGGCTGCTGGACGACCGACACTGCGTTTGCCTGTCCTTGGCCACCATTCAGTCAATATCTTACTCCACCACGCCTAGCCAGGTGGCCTGCCCAACTCCATTTGAGTCCCATTACCCTCGTTCCGGCATCTTATTATCATCCCTTATTAGTTACCTCATTTTAATTGGTATACTCCCAGTGGCCCCTATAGTTTGCCTCCAGTAGGGTTATGATGTGCAAGTCGACATAAATCTCGAGTGAAATGTTATTAAATGTAAACTTTATGTGGCTGTCTTAAAATAATTAATAATAATAATGATTGGGGCGTATACCCCAACAGAAAAGGTTACCCTACTTACACTGTCAGAGTCAAATCACAAGTTATAGGTTGTGTGGCTAACCTATATGTTGCAGTTTCAGGTCGCCGAGATTACTACAGAGCCTGCAACATGACCTGACGACTGCCTTCTACATATCTTATAGGAAAAAGCCGGGACCCACAGTTTTACGTGCCTTCTAAAATTCAAAAGAAAATCTTCGCCACACTGAGATTTGAACTCAGGACCTCTGGCTTACAAGCCGGACAAACGACCACTGGGCCGAGGACGCTAAACTCGAGTTTTACACTTGAGTAAGATCATTACTCCGCTAACTCTGCGTTACGTAGTGACACGCTGAGGCTGTCCCTTTTGCCAATATCCCTGTGTATTTCTGTAAATTAATTGTTTTGTTTTTTATTAAGATTATTACTATTTTTTTTTCGCAAATAAATTTTAACTTCACTTAAACTGTTGTGGTGTATGTTACGATTGGCAATAAATGTTTTTTTCTTTCTTTCTTTTCTTTCTTTCATTTTCAAGTATAAACTCGGATTATTGTTATTCACGTTAAATCACATTTTTACGCTAGATTTCTGTTGACTTGCGCATCATAACCCTGCATTTTTTTAAATACAGAATAGGCCTATTCTGTATTTAAAAAAATGCAGGGTACGTTTGACCACATCCCACCTGATGCAAAGTGCAGATGCGGTCGACGATGGATCACGTAATATGCCTAGAAAGGTACCTATTCACTCGTGCCTTGAAGATACTCAAGTTGTACCGCTCGGGAAACACGGATGACGGCAATGTGGCAATTAATCAACGAATTAGAAGTAACAATTAATACAGAATGGAGACTCAGATGTTATTGTTCTCACTTTGGAGTATCGTGCAGATCACTTATACCCATTGGGACCTGGGAATTTATTCCCAATTACCTCCTGAGAGCAATCCATGTAGAGGCTTATGAGAATATACCATTTTAATTTAAAAAAAAACCATAAAAAATTAAAAGGACAATAAGAGGATAACAAAATTAGGTGCTCATGTTTGTTACCTTTTTATGCTAAAACTATTTTTTTAATTTACTGCATGAGTAAATCATGAGATAGCTAAAGATAGATTTTTTTATTGTAACAACAATATATCTGACATTGATGTATTGAATAATATCCATTTTTATTATTATTCCTAAATGTTATTCATATTGTAATGGAAACCTGCAGGGCTATGATGCGCACGTCGACATAATGTCGCGTGAAATTTGATTTAATGTGAATAATACTCTATGTGGCTGTCACAAAGTCGAGATTGACGCACCAGTGAAATGATTTTGTCGTTAAAACTCTTATGTCAAAATGATCTCACTGGTGTGTAATTTTCGACTTTATGACAGCCACATAGAGTATTATTCACATTAAATCAAATTTCACGCGACATTATGTCGACGTGCGCATCATAGCCCTGCTGAAAACAGTTGTTATGATCGATGATTGCAAGAGTAGAAAACGATTTCTTGGTAAAATAATATGTTTCGGAAAATTCGACTGATATAGACTTTGATACTCGTGTAAGAAAATTAGAAATGTTTTTCTTTCAGGGCTGTAATGTAAAAGTTTATTGAAAGAGTCTCTACGTACATTATATGTTTTTTGTGATAGCAATAATAATATGTACTCGTACATTATTTATATGTATAGATACGTACATTACTTTACATGTATCTAGACATAGATTTTTTTCTTTACATAGATATGATACCTATATAATATAATATTATTTTCTTGTTTTTTTTTTTCATATTATGTTATTTTTACCCTGGAAGAATGCACTACCTAATAGAAATATTTTCAAAAAATTAATTCTACAAATTTATATTTCAAAATTCGTCATATCGTGCGAGCAAGAGAGTCGGATACAAAGAAAATATAACCGTGTGACCATCAAATTTGAGCTAAAATGAGAATGAGCCATAATGTAAAATCTAGGATAATAGAGGCCTACTTTCATGAGTAAGTAGCGTTGGTGCATTGCACCTAGAATTTCATATCATTGTGAAATACTGCGTAGCACTGTACTTACTATGGGCAGCATTATCTCTTACCATCAGGAGAGCGTTTTGCCGCTCTTTTGACGTCGTTGTATATAAAAAAAATAGTACAATAATTAGGAACCTACTAAATGTATTGTTTCAATAAATACTCAATTGACCCGCCCTTGACCTGAAATTAATTAACACAAAAGTTAAATAACACATTTCTATACACCACGATGCAACCATGTCACAGCAACATTCTTTCCAATCGTATGAAAAGTACGCACATTTTGTATGAAATGTTACTTTGACAAGGTACGTGAGAGATATGGGGTACATAAATAGTCCATAAGGTTTCGTAGGTGAACGGGAGTGTTTTCGTCACGCTATTATTAAAACCGTTGGTTGTCACGAAATGATTGCTCTTGCTTCGTTTAGTACGGAATAGTAACTTGCATCAATAAGAATAAAAAAACGAATTGTCTCTTATTTTCGGATTGGAAAGCCACTAAGTAGCTTTCACAAGCGTAAGGTTTCCGGGCTTCAGGTAAAAATTAATTCCGTCTCGTTCATTTTCTGGCATTATATTAAATAATTTCATGAACTAGCTACAGGACAGAAATGTATTTAAAAATGATACAAAAAAATATATGAATTCGATTAAGCTGACGTTTTAATTCACAAGTTGCAACCGAACCGCAGCGCCGGCCAACACGTAACACGAGTTCATAATATAATAAAATATTTTAAAGTAATTTTAATGAAACCTAGAAATAATCTTTAAAAATCCAAATCAGTACCGGCGTCTTCGAGTGATCGGTTAAAAAGTATTAAAACTAACCGTATCGGTTATAAGATGTCTGTATAACACAAATGAAATTTTAAAAAAAACTTTTAAAAAAATGCTTTTTACCACTATGCCAAAGTACCCAAACTCGATGGGGTTGTGTCGTTTAATTACCGAATTTCTATGTCCATCTTCCAGCTCCATCATCAGATCAGCTGCATGTCATAATAATATTGCATTGTCAACCAATTTATATAAAACATGCATGCAAAATTTCAGCTCAATCGGAAACCAGAAAATGGATCAAATTTAACTTGCAAGATTTGATTACAGACAACGTACAATTGAAAGTAAATAAAAGCTTGTTAAAACAGGAATTTAAAATTGTTTAATTATTAAACACAAAGTAGGCATAAAAGTAAGGTAAGTAAGTAAGTACGCAAAGTTGTGCCAGTAGCTGGAACAAACCTACGTTTCTATTGAAGCATGGCATGCCATGTTATCGTTCACATAGCTCTGAGTTTTACTTACCTATGTTAAAATAGAGGCAAATACGACAAATAGTTCACGATTTTCGTAATAAAAAGTTTTCCTCTATTGCTTTGAGGTTTTTTCTTCTTCCTGTCTTACGTATTAGTTTAATACTCAGCGCTCCACTTGGACCGAATTTTAAGCCAGCATTGGATGTAATAAGTGAGCAAATTATTTTTAAAAATTGAAATAAAAAAAATATTTAAAATCAAGCTTTTATTATTATTACCATCTAGCATCACAAAGTACTCGTTAAGACGAATCAAATGAACAAATTATATTTATGTTTTTTGTTGAAGTTTGTGAAACCACCATCCTTCCAGTGTTGTAAATTTCCTCTTCCTGCATGGTTGTCTAGAAGAGATGGCTTTGAGCGATAAGACCGCCAATCGATATACCTTTAGTTATAATTGTTGTATTTGTAAAATTTTCGTTTTATGTGGATCAATAAAGAGGTTCTTATCTTATCTTTCGAAGATATATTTTAGTCTTTTCTTGAGTCTTTAAGTGTCTTTTCTTCACTATTGAAAAGGACCATACATAATTCTCACATTTAAGTGTGTCGCGTGCCCCAAAAGCGTCACTGCAACAATTTATTACAAAAAATTCTGACACAGCCGACCTTCTGTCTATCTTTATTTCGTCAACATCTTATCAGATTTTGAAATGCCCGTTAGTTCCTATCTAAACAGCTTAATCCTAATACCCCAAATGATCCCACAGTTATTAAGGTCAACGATTGACCTCCATTGACCCCAAATGACCCCCAATACCCCCTGGAAAACCCTGACACCTGAACCTCTAGGGGTTTCAACACGCAAAGTGTTGCACGCCATCGATAAAACAATTTTCCATTAACTCCATGGTAATTGTACGGTGGAAGGTTATGTTTTTACAAGCTTTATATTACTTTCACCTGTCTGTTGTCTGTCTGTCTGTCTGTCTGTCTGTCTGTCTGTCTGTCTGTCTGTCTTTAATCAAATCTTGCAAGTTTAATTTGACCCACTTCCCGGTTTCCAATTGAGCTGAAAATTTGCATGCGTGTGTAAATCGGATGACATTGCAATATTTTTATGACATCAAGCTGATCTGATGATGGAGCTGGAAGGTGGGTGGCCATAGGAACTCCGTCATAAAACAACGCAACCCCATCGAGTTTGGGCTCATTTGATTCGTCTTGACGAGTACTTTATGATACAAGACGATAATAATATTTAAGGCTTGTTTTTAAAAAGTATTTTTAAAATTTCACTTGTTAATATCTGAATAAATAAAATAATAATTGGGGTTTATACTCCAACAGAACAGGTTTCCCTACTTACACTGTCAGAGTCAAATCACAATTTATAGGTTGTGTGGCGAACCTATTTGTTGCAGTTTCAGGTCGCCGAGATTACTACACGGCCTGCAACATGACCTAACGACTGCCTCTTACATATCTTATAGGAAACAGCCAGGACCCACAGTTTTACGTCCCTTCCGAAACACGGTAATGTCCAGGTGAAAATCTTTGTCACACTGAGATTTGAACCCAGGACCTCCGGCTTACAAGCCGGACGTATGACTACTGGGTCACGGACGCTACTAAATACTGAAAGACTAAATGACCTATGTTCATAGGGCCAATAAGGATGACAAGGTTAAAATTTTCAAAATCTTTTTGAACTAAATCAGCGCCATTAGCTAAGGATAAAAAAAACTAATTACGTACTTTTTGGTTTGTCAATATACCTATTTCATTGAATGTGACTGAGATAATATAAGGTATATATATAATTTTTTGGACTGAACGAGCTACGTCATAATAATATTAATATTAAGCAACTTTTTAGGCCCTTACTAGTTTTTAATTAAATTTCTAAGGTACTTGTCCAATATTTTTTGACAACCTTCTTATTGAACAAAAAATGTTTTTGTTGTATCTATTTTAAATTGCATCTGTTACCCATATAAAACGTTTCCGACAGTTAAGAGGACGGTGCATGAATTAAAAGTGGTTCTCTTTAACGTATGGTATTAAAATTTAATGGTCGAAGGGTTTCTAGAGACGAAAAACCATGAGTCTTCGGGTAGCAGACCTAGGTTTGCTGTGCTATGTCGTTAAGTGAATAATACCTAAATTGCAACCTCTTGAGTATAGATAGATAGATAGATAACCCTTTATTGGAATACAAGAGACAAAGTACAAAAACAACTTATAAACTAAAACAATACAAAAGCTATGTGTTACAATTGGCGGTCTTATCGCTAATAGCGATCTCTTCCAGACAACCGTGCAGGGAGAGGAGAAAAGTTGAAATTCACATGGGTTAGGTGGTGTGTTCAAATTAATACATTTTTAATATAACTCATCATACTTTTTTGTTGCATTTATATTAATTGCTAGTAACCCGCGCGCACTTCGTAATGCCTAACAGAAACATATCAGTGTTTCTCTACTATATTATACACAATCTTACTAATATTATAAACATGAAAGTTTATAAGAATGGATGTCTGGATGTTTGTTACTCTTTCACGCCTAAACGGGTGGACCGATTGAGCTGAAATTTTGTATAGAGATAGCTTAGACCCTGGAATAACACATAGGCTACATAAGTACTGCGGGTAAAACCGCTGGGCGCAGCTAGTAAACGCATAATACATATAAACCTTCCTCTTTAATCAATTTATTTATAACCTTAGCAAAATCCGTTGCGTAGTTTTAAAGATCTTAGCATATTACCAAGTAATTGCATTTACCTTATCATGACTAAACCACTAAACTAATATTGGTTTAAAGTTAGCGTTAGTTTGAGGACACTAACTGTTATTGGTCCCTAAAATTAGCTGTCAAGGCATAAAGATTGATGGCTCACCTTGTCGACCCTTTGCCTATAGTTTGATCTAGGTTTAATAACTATAGTACTAAATAGTATTATAGTTTGAACTTTGTAAACCTAAAGCTGACTGCACAGAGAAGCGAAGCGCTTGCGAAATTACGAAACTTAAGCAAAATTACACTGACACATACAAAGTGCATCAGTTTTAGTTTTTTAATTTCTTAAAAATGTAAGAAGATGAGCAAGATGCTCTCCTGATGGTAAGAGATAACGCTGCCCATAGTCAGTATAGTGCCACCCAGAATTTTACAATGATGTAAAATTCAAGATGCACTGCGCCAACGCATTGCGCCTTGTCATTGTCAGTCATGAGATGATAAGACTCTTCAGCTCAGTAATTTCACTAGCTACCGAGCTTCCTACGTTCTTCCTACCGAAGTACAGTAGTTGAGAATATAGACGCGGTAAGGTGGTTATACTGGTGGTAGGCTTCGGCCGTGGCTAGTTACCACCCACTAGACAAAACCGTGTCGCCAAGCGGTCATTGCGACTGTGTTGAGGTATGCGGTACGATGTTTTGTCAAGGAAACTAAATTATTATTATTATTATTTAATAATGCACAAGCAGCTCTGTGAGCTGATGCGTGCATATCACTGCACTTGTGTTTATTGTTTTTTTAAATGTTTGTCAAGTCTATTTTTAAAATTATTCACTGATGTTGCATTAATAACTGTTTCGGGCAAATTGTTCCACTGTTTAGTGACACGGTTTGGTAAAAAGTGTTTGCCGGGGTTGCTCGTGTGTGTGGTCCTCATAAGTTTCTTAGAGTGTCCTCGTAGTTTTGTGTTCGAGTTCATTGAATAAAGTTTTTCAATATGATTGACATCATAGTGTAAATTGTATTTTTTTCTGTTTCTTAATTTCTATTTTCTGTTGGATATTTATTACCTTTAGATTTTTTTTTTCTTACGTAAGAACCACTAGTCACTAACCTTACCGATGGGGGCTGCCAGAATACCAGCGCTGTGTGTTTCACTGTTCATACGCAGCACAAGCTGAGTAAGGTCCTATTCGGCAGCTTAGTGGATGTCTATGTGCATTGTGCATTATTGTAATTGTTTCTTTTAAAATATGTTTTGTGAGCCGTCGAATAAACGTGTTTCTTTATTTCTTTCTAAAGCTGTCAAAAATCACTCTCTCGTCGAAATTCTCCTACGACTACTATTCGAGTCTCTATCGCCTAATGTGAAATAGCCCTAAGGCAATTTAGACCAAAAGCCCAACGACCCATAGTATTACTAATAACTAGGTTAATTAGTAACCGGGTGCCGACCCAGTTACTATAAAATATGTATATAATCAAAACTTCAAAGAACGATTATACAAATAAACCATAGAAAAACTAAAAAAACATGCAATTTTGGTCTACTTTTTGAGATACATAAACTGCATAAATAACTTTGTAATCCCATATAAATGTATAGGATTACAAAAATACATTTGCAGTCAATGGTAAAAATTGTATAATATCCAAATAATAATGCCATAATATATGTGCCGTAATAATTTATAAAGCCAGGAAGGGATTTATCCCGCATTTTAGGTTTAGTCTGCTTCCATTTACATCCGCATCGTCGCTTAAGGTCAGGCGATATAGTGGTCAAAGGCTAACTATACTTATAACGAATAAAAAACAAAAAGTAGTGAGAAGCACTGCGTGTTGCGAGACTTGGTTTTTTTACAAGTTATGTTTTTGGGGTCATATTATATTTAAACAAAAGGTCAAAAGCACTTTTTGAATGAGTATTTGACACTGCGCGCGAATATCTCCAAAAGTGGAGCTTCTCTCACAAGCTATAACTAAAATTCCCACTTGCAAATTTAAACCATTAAAATCGGGAAAACGATTAAAAAACAAATCAAACGCAAAAATTGATGACAAAAATTACACACGCGAAATCCGATAAAAATTCAATTTTTTCCACAAATAAACATAAAAATATTGTAAGCGAATGTTTGATTGTTCAAATTAGAGATGTTATCAAAAGATACATTTTTGTTTACCAAAAATATGTTTTGGTATTTTATTTCAGTCCATTGAAATGGCAAATGTTTTCATCCTACAACAAATTAGTTTTAGAACAAACTACCTTTTTCGAGATGATAGTGATGTAATATTATATTTTAGCCGGATTTTGCCGATTACAAGATGACTCCGCATAAACTATTCTAGTTTTTCAAGATAGTGATTTTTTAGAGAATCAATTAAGAGGTGTTTTTTAATATAAAACCCGAACAGAGTAGTTATAAAATGTTCGTGTTATATCAACACTAGGCAGTTATAATACTAGATACACTATTTTTCCCCTTAGTTTTTGCTAATTAATTGAGCTTCAACTCATAACTCTGATTTAGTAGTTTTTATTTTACAATTTTTGATTAAAATGCGTATCTTCTGACTCAGTACAAGGCAGAGCGACCTAAAATTGAATATTGACCTATGACACTCTACCCAAACCAAAATTGGTAAATCCTAGCCAGTTCTTCTCAGCTTCGCGTCAGTTAAAAAGCACTTATAAACATAAATTTATTAGCAAAAAATTGAAGATGTTTTTGACGTACTTTCTACTATTTCTTACCGGACAAACTTGCCGGATAAACACTTTGCCGGACACCCCATCTCTAGACTCAAGAAGAAGTTTCCAATAAATCCGACGCGCCCAACGTGCTCACCTCTACATGTCAGTCACGTTTTGCCGGAATGAAGTGTGAACAAAGGACATTTCTCCGTAAATATTTGCCGGATAAAATGTGGGCACACTTCAAACACTTTTGTCCACTTAAAATGGAAGATCTTAAACGTGTTTTGGTGCTTTGAAATTAGATAAGGCTTTTACGTAGGAGCTATTTACTTTTTTTGGTCCAGTTGGGTAGTGGTTAGGAAAATTAGTGCGTAGGTGCTCTATACAATTTTTATTTGTAAGTTTATAAATAACCGTCCGGCTGGTCGACCGAGTTTACGAAAGTTGGACCACTGTAAGTATAGAAACTGCGTAGTAATAATAAGCTAGCTGTGTCCAGCGGTTTTACCCACTGTATTTTAGCCTATGTGTTATTCCAGGGTCTAAGCTATCTCTATACCAAATTTCAGCTCAATCGGTCCACCCGTTTAGGCGTGAAGAAGTAACAAACATAATTAATATGAGTGTGATAAATTCGTAGATTTAACTTTTTCAAACTTCCTCAAAAGAAGCTCTGAGCAATGTTATTGCATACATTTTAAAACTAGAAATACTTTTTAAATGTGTACAATAATATTGTGCAGGGCTTCTCTTAAGGAATTTTTAAAAAGTTCATCATCATCACCTCAGCTATAGGACGTCCTCTGCTTCCCCTTTCAACCTCCATACATACCTGTTGGAAGCGACCTACATCCAGCGTCTTCCGGCGACCTTTATAAGGTCGTCTGTCCACTTTGTGGGTGGACGTCCTACGCTGTGTTTGCTAGTTCGTGGTCTTTTCACTTGAGTCACTTGAGCACTTTTTGATCCCACCGGCCATCATATCTTACGTGCTATGTGTTCAAAAAGTTAGTCTTCAAAATTATTTTCATTTTAAAAATGTAACAAATAGTGTGAGCGAGAGATCGCCAAGCATAGTATACTCTCTTAAGACCGCAACCCCAAATTTTGAAGCGCAATCATTAAACTGACCTCTTGCCCAATAATGGACCGAAATTGCCTCGTTACCGGCGCAAACAACTACATAATAGCACGGGCTGCGGACCCATTAGGATACCTAGTAGTTTGCGGGCTGTGAGCTTCGAATTGCTGATTGGATGACGTTATCGTCTTTATTTACTGTGAATATTTAACTGTTGTTATAAAAGAAAGAAAGAAAGAAAAAGTTTATTTACAATAACATAGGAACTTATAAGTTATAATAACCTATATGTATGACAAATTACAATATACTTATGTTATTGTAAAATGGTATCTGCTCAGCATAATGTAGGTGGACAACCTACGCTGATCTTCCGCAGATACCAATGCAGTGACGTCCAGGCAGGCCCGACACCAGGTACTTAAATAGTATCAAATTGTATAACAATATCAAATAACACGAAAGCAATAAAAAAGAGCAAATTAACTTAATAGTCTTAATTATAAAGATCATCACATAATGTATATTTTCATATAACATAGAGGTATATACCTATAATTCAATCTATAAAGATAAAATAACAATATGTATATAGGTGATAAATACAACATTGCGCGCATTAATATGAAAAAAATTTATAAATAAATAAAAGTATAGAATATAATTTCTATTAGGTAGCTAGAGTACAGAGTCTTAATCAAGTTATATAGCACTAGTCTCTAGCCTTAGGTTTTCCTGAGCTTTTTGATGAAGAAGCAAAAAGTTTTTTAATTTAAGTCTAAAAGAATACAGACTTTGCAGATTAAAAGAATGATCAAAGGTATAAACATTATGCCACTATGCACTTGATCGTAGACTATATCCCTTCCAATTTTAACGATGACAACTTGTATTCATTTTGATACACGAGGATAAACACAAGTTTGGTTTAGTCATTATTTCCGGGTTTTACAATTCACAAAATAAAATAAAACATCTCATAAATTCGTTAATTAATACGTTTTCTTTCTTTCTAATTTTTAACCATGACCGAAAACACTGAGGGCGTATTGACTAATTCTCACCCACTACGATCGATGACAACTTCAATGTACATTGCTGCTTTTGTTATCTTACTCATATTAATGAGGAGGTTTAAAAGCAAGTAATGTACGCAGTTTTGTCTATGGATTCTAGTGTTTTACGTCGTTTGGTGATACCCAACAGGTCCTCTGGTCGGAAAACACACACTAGCTATTAAATAGCTGTAACGTGAATAACAACAGTTTAAATTATGTGTAAGCTACAGTAGCAAACTATTGACCGAATGGGTCCGCAGTCTCAAACCACAGTAACTATAACACGAGTAGGCCAAAACCATACGCGCAGTGATTACACGAAAGTTATTTGACCGCACTTGAAATGGTTTTATTGTAGCCAAAATGCACCACCTGAGGCCGTATTATTGGTATTGGTATTATTACTGCTAGTGACAATCACTATTAACCGATAAAAATATCAAGCGCTTTACCGCGATTCGATTCACGTGTAATTATTTTTATACAAATAAGAAAACAAGCAAGACGCTCTAGGTATTGTTGTAATGTTTCTCATTATATTGCATGCTACTACAGTTATCTTAGCACAACTAAACGTATTGTGTTTTGTTGAGCTAGTAACTTTTCGTTATGTGTTATTTACTTTTAAGGAAGATTTATCAGAGCGTAATAATCGTTTATAAATAGTGATTAGGTAAGCTCTTTAAATAAATAAATTAAAAAAAAATGCAAGACGCTCTCCTGATGGTAAGAGATAACGCTAGCCATATTTAATCGTAGTAGGAATAGTGCTACCCAGGATTTCACAAAGGTGTAAAATTCTAGGTTCACTGCACCAACGCTCCTTTCTCAAGATTCATAAGATGTTAAGACTTTTTAGCCCAGTAATATCACTAGCTACAGTGCCCTTCTACCGAAGCACAGTAATGTTTGCACATCACTGCTCAGACAGTAAAATAACTGGCACTGTTGGGGTACCCACCTAGACGACCTCCTGCAAAGGAAGTCTACCCCCGGTAAAAGCATAGAATTAATTCAAGAAGAAGGCAAGGTCAAAAATAATAAAATACATAAACAAATGCCAAAAACATGGCAATCGTCGACAAACAGCCAGTAGCCTCACTAATGGCGGATAATATAATTTTACGTCCCAATTGAATACAAAAGACATTCGTAATATTCGTATCTTAATGAAATTACTGTAACAATGGAACTTTGTTTGTTAACTTTAAATGGCATTAAGATGAAAGACGAACGACTAATTTATACATAATTTACAATAGGTACGATTGATTTTCACATGGTCGATGTGACATAAAATTGGGGTTAACTACCACCCCACCACCACCATTACCCTACTTACACTGTCTTAGTACAGTGCTGCAAAGGAAGTCTACCCTCCGTAAAATGTGCCATGGTACGCCACTCAACTTGGTCCTCCGTTTTCCTCCTCCACCCTTTCCCCACGACCTTCCGGATATCACCCCATCTCGCCATAAAATATTAAATTGAATAAAAAATAACTAGTCTAATAAATCAGATATAAAAGAATACAAAAACATAATCCCATCATCCCCAACATTTCACAAACTGCCCAACGTGTATTAAGAAAAAGTTTATCCAGTTAACTACATTACAGCCACAAATTCCTTTTGAGAAATGGTTTAGGACAACGGCAGGGCCTTTTATCACCACCTATCTGTAGATTTCTCATTCTCAAGGAAAAATTGCCGTAAAAGCCTGCCCACATATCTCTTTTATCCGGAACATGTAACGTTTGTCTTTAGGCGGTAAACGGCAAAGTGTTTTATTGATTGACTAGCTTATGCTCAGGGCTTTACTCGCGTGAAAAATCTTTTTATATCGGATCTTTACTATAATATTATAAACCTTATACTTAATCGTGGGTTATATTTACTTTACTTATACTAAAACTAAATCGTTGGTGGAAACCCTCGAAATGTTAAAAAAGATTAAAATTACTTAATTTATTAGGTTCTTACTATCTCCAGTCTCCGGGAAATAAATTAAAAAAAAAACTTTACATGCCTGGTCTGGATCCGTCCTGATTGTTACTTTGCTCGCATGAACCTTGATCCCCGCCAGGTAAAAAAATGAATAAAAAAGAAACCCCCCATACCTATTTGATTAATTACTTATCCATTTATGTTATTTTAATAGTAAAATAAACCTATTAGTCCCAAGAAATTCTTTTTATCTTTTCAAAGATTCATGACAGCCTCCCGATATGTCCGATAAAGGTTAATTGCTGAATTCCCTTTGACCTTTCATCAAAATATAATTGGACCTCGATTTTTCTTGGATCATTAAAAATTTTATAAAGATTAGCTGTATAATGGAGAAAATCCAATCATTGATTGATATAATAGGTACGTCAATTACATGCTTTTTTTTTTAAATATTTAATAAATATTATTTCGTGATGGTTAGCGACGGTGCGGCCGAAGATGGTAGCAGACAAAAGAAGGAAGGATGAATCCCTACTTAGCTTTTCATATAACATCATGCCGGAACAGTCATAATGACCGCTTGGCGACACGGTTTTGTCCAGTGGGTGGTAACTAGCCCGCCACGGCCGAAGGCAAAGCTCAAAGGAAGGGCTGAAGGTCAAAGGAGTTTGGTTTCAGTTGCTATACTGGTAGATAGCGACTGAAACTAAACTCCTCACATAAACATTCCACTCTGAGTTCTTGCCAGAAACCTTTATGAACTTTAATGCTACAAATATGCTTTGCCGGCTGCTACCGCAGCACGCTCGCTTCCCTTGCTCGGCTTGCACGTTGTGATCACTGTTCAAACCTGACCTAATCATGTCTGTAACTGATGTCGGTCTGCCCTAAACTTCGTAATAAACAACAAGTTTTTACAAACATTTTGTTTTACACCTAACTTTAACCGACTGCGGTCGGTTACACCTAGGTTTAAGCGGCTAATCCTAGGTGTAGCCTCACTTCGAACTTTAGCCGAAACATAATATATACCATAAAGGTATATATTATAATACGGTTAAGTTGTAATATAGAATAGTCGTAAAGAGACCCTTTGACAAGACGATTTATAGCGCAAAGTAATTATAACAAGAGTTGTTAAGAATCAAGAACGATGTTCATATCACCGGACAACGCGACTATATCACTTTTACACTAGTAGATTACGTATAGGTACTGAAACAAATGATAATAAATTTCAATAATCCAATAATTTCCGCTAGGCTTAAATTTAAAATTCGAGCGATTATTTGAGAAAATCGTGGTAATCGTACACAAGGGATACATTATAAATAGATTTTCATAGAAAATGACAGAGAACAGATGAATTAAATAAGGGCTAATTATGGGCAGCGTTATCTCTTATCATCAGGAGAGCGTCTGGCTCGTCTTCTTACTTTGTTGTATAAAAAAAAATTGTGTCCCTGGTTTATCTGAAAGAACATTTTGATGACTTTACTAAATCTCTTTCGCCTGTCACTTATTTACTAAATTAATAGCGTGTTCATACATATTATGTAAATAGCCCGCTTAATAACTCGTATGATAGCTCCTCTAAGCCTCCAAGGTTAACTTTCACGACACAACCAAACTACCCAGCACCGAAGCAGATTACATACAGGTAGTTAAAATATTATCAGATGGCCGCGCTGAGTTATTACCGTCTTGTACTAGCGAACTTCGTCACGTATTCACGTCTTTATTGTACCGCCCACCTGAGTGAGGTGCAAGGGATGAGAGAATTTACCTTAGTTTTATATATAAAAAATCATTTTCTCAGTGGACCCGCGTGCACTTCAAACTCAAACTCCAGATTCATTTATTCAAATAGGCTACAATGGAGTACTTTTGCAAGTCCATTTTACATTTTATTTTAATATTCTACCGCTCATTCGCAAGGCACCTCTACGAGAAGAACGAGCAAGAAACTCACAGGGATTGCTTTTTTAAATATGTGATTACAATGTTTATCTTGGTTACATAATTTATTTACAGGTGGTTGCGGAGGTTTCCGGGCATCTTTGTCTTCTATGTATTGGCTAATTTTATAATAGGCTTTCTTTTGTAATATGTCTTTAACACGGCTTTTGAATTTTTTCGTAGCACCTAACAGAAATTATCAGTGTTTCTCTTTTATTATGCATGTATTATAAATATAAACCTTTCTCTTGAATTACTCAATCGTAGATATCGTAGTACAACAATCCTAGCAAAAACTTGCAATGCATTTATTTAAGTAGGTATGAAACACTTTAGCTACATTGGCCGATACGGTTGGCACTGAAGAAAACTGACTAGTTTATCGCTCGTGCCTTATACTACCCCTCTTCCCCAAGTCCCGAGGGCAGGCTTTGTAGTTGATCGTGTTATGAATTTTCCAGCGGGCTCTAAACTCGTCAGATATCCACTCAATTTGGCAACATATCTTGTTCCTAAACATATCTTGTAATCAAGTCTTACTAACTACATGTACGTGTTATGTGGGTGCTAAACTTTGGCAACATCTTAAAACATAGATAAATCTACTAGCTGTGCCCAGCGGTTTTACCCGCTGAACTATATGATATTACAGGGTCTAAGCTATCTCTGTACCAAATTTCAGCTCAATCGGTCCACCAGACATTCAGACATTTATACACCTATTATACATCTTACAAATTTTCGCGTTTATAATATGAGTAAGTTTAGAGAAAAGCGTGACTCATTGTTTGACTAACTGACTGAACCGCTAAATGGATTGATTTGAAATTTGAAACAGAAATAGGTTTAATGACATAGACTCCACTTAGAAAGAGCTCTCGACCAGGGTGTGATTTTTTTTCCAATCACTTTTGATTAGCTTTTGACCAGCGACGTAACGGTGCGGCCAAAGATAGTAGCAGACTATATATAATTGATGGAATCAGGCGTTACTTTGCCGAAATCCATTGTAACAAATATTAGTTATTATAATATTTAGTGTTAATTCCGCTTCAAATTTGTGAGTCTAACTAAGTTTTAAGAGATGGCGAGGAATTCTACCGATACCAAAAAATATAGTATTAATTCCACCACCGAGTGCACCACCCGCCCTCCCGCATATGCATGCATTATATTATTATTTTTTTAATGCTTGCATATGCGGGAGGCGGTTGGTAGCGTGAAATTTATTTTGTAATATATTATTTATTAATTATATACAATGTTAACAATTTATTAAACATCTTAAAACCTCTTATTTTAAAACTAATAAATCCTTTCTAAAAAACTAAAACTAAAAAGTTAAAACATATGTAGTTAATATTATAGTTTTAAAATATGTTCATGTATCAGATAAACTGCAGGTGTGTCCAAAAAGCTAGCTTCGGCATCACTTTAAATAACATGAAATATTAATGAACTAGCTCCAAACGCCAGTCCCATTTTAAGCGTGTTCAGTATTTCTAAATGTAGCTGAAAAGGCAGTCAGCTGAATTTGTGATAAATAGAGAATTAATTTAACTGATATAGAATTTCTTCTTTGATAATGATTTTGGTGACTTTTCTAGAATAGAATAATCTTTATTGTCAAAGTGTTTGGCTCATTACCAAACGATTGTAGGGGAAACGTAGAGGGGTAAATAAAACATCCTGTATACTGTATACACCCTTGGACTGGGACTGTATTTCTCTCTCTCTCTTCCTTCCCACCACTGCTCTTCAGCTGTCTCCGCCAGGCGGACGAACAACTTCCGAAGCAGTGCCACGTCCTCTTCGTGCAGCGATCCACTGCGAGAATGGGGGGTGACGACTTGGGGTCGTTGACCTCTGACCGGAACCTATCCGGCTCGAAGGACCAATGTTTGGCTCACTACCAAACGATTGTAGGGGAAACGTAGAGAGAGAAAGAAATACAGTCCCAGTCCAAGGGTGTATACAGTATACAGGGTGTATTATTTACCCCTCTACGTTTCCCCTACAATCGTTTGGTAGTGAGCTAAACACAAAGTGATATACGAGTATAAACATTACATTATTCTTATAATAACGAACGATATATTGTCATCAATGGACTCGTCAAATATACTCGTCTACTATTATTACATAGTGTGTATATCTATTCTTAATTAGGTAAATACCAAAACACTAGACAATTTTACATTTTATTTTGTTTAGAGTTATAGGTTATCAGCATGTCCTATGTCAAAGGAGACAAGTTTGATTTTATTCCAGATTAAATATTCTTATAAATGACATCGGTATGCCTTTATGTTTGACCTGTGACTAAAAATGTATTACTTATATCTGTCATCTACTTTTACAACTAGCTTTAAGCCCTGGATTTTGATTTACAAGACAGTGTTAAATAAATCGTTCTTTTTTAATTTTAATTATTTCCTTGTTACAGAATCCCAATGCGTCGGAAGCCTAACTACCATCAGGAATGCAACCAAACGGGGCGATGACCAGCATCATAGCAAAATGGATCATAAACATTGGACGTCATGGGTAAAAATCGCATTCATACCGCTGGCACTGTTCGCCACAACCGTCGCAGACTTCACCACGGAGTGCCAGCGACCCTGCGACTGCAGATGGCAATCGGGAAACAAGGCAGCTATCTGCACTAACACCAGCCTCAGAGTCGTACCAGGAAACCTCAGCAACGACATACAAATATTAGACCTATCCAATAACAATTTACACCAGCTACACCAAGAAGCCTTCAAGAAAGTAGGCCTCAGTAACTTGAAGAAACTCTTCCTCAAAGACTGCAATCTTGAAATCATTCACAAAACTGCATTCGTGACGTTGGCTATCATGATCGAACTGGACTTATCCAAAAATTTAATAAGACATCTCCATCCAGACACTTTCAAGGGAACGGAAAAGTTGAGGCTAATAAACTTAAGCAACAACCTAATAGACAAAATGGAAGACGGTCTGTTTCGCAACTTGAAGTATCTGCAGAAAGTAGAAGCTAGTAATAACAGAATCTTCCGAATTGGCACTAAAGCTTTCGTCAACTTACCGCAGCTGAAAATTCTACGATTCGACGGCAATAACCTGAACCACATGAAACCGGAAACTTTGATGGGATTACGGAACTTATCTGGATTAGATTTACACAACAATCCATGGAGATGCGACTGCAATCTACAGACGTTCAGGGATTGGGTGATCAGTCATAACTTATACACACCACCCACATCGTGCGCCGAACCTGCTTCGGTGCAGGACAAACTTTGGAATGAATTAGACTCGTCGAACTTCGCATGTCGGCCTACAATTCTCGACCCGGCGCCCGGTTCGACGGTCAAAAGTTACGAGGAGAACGTGACGTTAACTTGCAAAGTCGTCGGAAATCCGACTCCAGACGTCTCGTGGAGGTTCAACGGGAAAATGATTGAGATGAAATCGTTCGGGGAATTGAGATACACTGTGACTGAGAACACGATGGATTTGATTAGATGGGTTAACTTGACGGTTATAAATGCAAGGTACACAGATAGGGGAAATTACACTTGCGTCGCTGAAAACCCTGGGGGGCGGGATGAGAAGACGTTAGTTTTAGTGTTGTCCAAATACGGTGGTGGGATGATAGCTGGTATGGATACAGATTCCTTTGCCATTTTGGTTGGTTCCCTCACAGCTATAGTTATTATTTTTGGGGCAGCATTGGTCGTGTGTTATTTTACGACGCAGAATAATGAAATTAAAAGACTGATTAAGAATGACACCCGCTCTTCCAATGGTGAAGCTCTGATCGAAGGTTCAGTAGCTTCGGAGATGGAGAAAGGTGTGAAGATAGAGGTGAACCCGGTGACGAAGCCACCGAGGAAGTATGAGCAGCCGCCGTCCCTTACTAGTGATGCTACAGAAATGTCCGAGTTGAACCGAACATTGCTGGATAGTGAACCTGCAGGTAAGTTACCAAAATAATTTAAATGAACTTAAAATTAACATTGGAATCAAAATTCAACACAAAGATACTAAGTAAAGAGTCATTAAGATTTGGCAATATATTATAAATAGCCCTGTTGTAGGTATTCACAATAAACTCATTTTTTGTGAGATCAGCGAAACAAGTAAATAAACTTGGTGACTCACCCGATTTAGATTTAGATTTATTTAACTCATGTCATGTTCCACTGAGATCCTTATTTTCAAAAAGTTGGCTGGCTCGGTGTGAATTCCTAACTGTTTTATTTTAAAACTTTTTTATTATTATTCCGTAACTGCTGCTTTTGTAACTCGTTTTCAAAATATCTTTGTATTTTTCTATGGTTTCCCGTGTAGTTTCCTTCTACTTTGTTACCTATTAGTGTATAAAGCAAACAAGTAACTTAGCTTCAATATGCGAAAACTTGTAAATGGTGATTAGAAATTTATATATTTTATCCACTAAGATATTTACACTTTAATGTTTTCCGAATAAAATAAAATAAATAAAAGGCAGCCGTAACGATTCACCATCAGGCGGCCCGTCTGCTTGTTTACCACCTATGTGTATCGAAAAATCTGATATAGAAAACGTAATTTTAACGAAGTAATATTTTTATTTATCTCTCCAAAATTCTACTGGAAATCATGGATTTTGTTACGTTAAAATGTACATGGCTCCTGACGTCTAATTTATTATCTATACTATTATATAAAATAGTAAACTGACTGACTCATCATCGCAGGGACAAAACCGCTGGACCGATTAAGCTGAAATTTGGACAGCGTGTTCTTTAGGTAACGTAGGTAGGTAATAAGAAGGGATTTTGCGAAATTCCCACAGGAACGGGAACAAAATGGAAATTTGTAACCCTTGAGTCTATCAAGCTGAAATTTGGTGTGAAGGTAGTTTTACTACCATGGAAAAATTCAAGATAGTTTTCATTTCAAAATTCCTACGGGAACGGGAACAAAATGGAAATTTGTAACCGCTAGGCCTATTAATCTGAAATTTTGTATAAAGGTAGTCTGACTACCATGAATGGATTCAAGATAGTTTTCATTCCAAAATCCTTACGGGAACGGGAACAAAATGGAAATTTGAAACCTCTAAGCCTATTAATCTGAAATTTTGTATAATGGTAGTTTGACTACCATGAATGGATTCAAGATAGTTTTCATTCCAAAATTCTAACGGGAACGGGAACAAAATGGAAATTTGAAACCGCTAAGCCTATAAATCTGAAATTTGGCATAAAGGTAGTTTGACTACCATGAATGGATTCAAGATCGTTTTCATTCCAAAATACTTGCGGGAACGGGAACAAAATGGAAATTTGTAACCGCTAGGCCTATTAATCTGAAATTTTGTATAAAGGTAGTTTGACTACCATGAATGCATTCAAGATAGTTTTCATTCCAAAAAAATTTTTCCTATAAAAGTGGGGGCAAATGTTGTATTGAAATCCCCTTTTTAGAAGGGGAACAGGGGTGAGTTATCTGTATTCGTTAGGGCAATTAAGCTTTTTTTTACTTCTACAAAGGTTAGTTTAAGTACCAGGAAGGACACAGAATAGCTTTTATCCGCAAAACCGCTCTTTCAGAGAGGAAACCAGGCATTTAAGAGTTTGTATAAGGAATCAGTATCCGTCGAACTGACGTAGCTTTTATTTGGTTTTAACACAGTTTGAATCCTGAGACAGAGCATAGGATAGTTTTTATCTCTGACATCTATTTAGTATCTCCAAACATTGTAAAGGCCGTGGCAGTGGCCGGCGAAGCACCAGAAGCTACTAGAATATTTTAAGATAGAAATATCATAAATAGGATCACAAGTTGTAAAAAAATGCGACTAAATTCATGTTAAAATGCGAATTTAATGTTCGTGATCATTTTCTATTTCTAGCAATATTATACTAAATCTGTAGATTTGTCATTAAAATATTTATTGCGTAAGTCTTATTATTTCATTTTATTTTTTTATTCATAATGGCACCCGAAGCGAAGCGAGGACGGGCTGCTAGTAATTATATAATTATCCTACACTCTGCATTGGGAATTAATAATTTACACGAAATTCCGATGATGAGGCATTTTCGAGCTCCAATTCAATATAATTTCACGTGACACTTTACCACTATAATTTACTATTTCCTACATGTAGTAAAGGTAACTATGGGCGTCCTTTTCCACATTTTCTCGTGGCTTCACTATTTTTTCCTCACAACTCTTTTCCGTAAAGGTAAATAAATCCAATCTAATTTCTATTACAGGGCTGATGGGAATTCCCAGCAGATTTTGTTTTTTCCTCGACGTTAAGAGGTTTCGGGGGCAATTTTTTTGTCGTGTTTGTAATTGAAGTGATTTGTATTTTCGATACATTGACATTTTATGAATATAGTTTATTAATTTATCTGTAATGATACAATAGATATGTTTTTCTGATATAAACCATATTTTGGACCATTAAAGTATTAGTGAAAGAATATTCAACTGCAAAAACTTACAAAATAAATGCTCAAAATCCATACCCACATTTTTCACAACCCCCATTTAAATCCAATACATTGCATATCAAAAAGTGCTATTTACAATGCTCACTTTTGCTGCGTTCGAAATTTTCTCTATTACACTACATGAATATAGGCTTACATTTTACGAACTAATAGAAACAATTGCTAAGATCCCAAAGTAAGAGCCAAACATTCGTGTAACTCCAAAATACATAATATTATAATAATTACTGTCATTTCACAGTATGTGTGAAGTGTCTGGCCGATCTATAGTTAATAATACCTGTTTTTTGCTGTAGTATTTTTTTCGTAGTAAAGACATAATTTGACACATTATTATATTATATTATTATTCAGCCGTAGTTGTCCCACTGCTGGACAAAGGCCTCCCTTCCGTCGCGCCATTCTGTTCTGTCCAGAGCTATGTCGTGCCAGGTGGTGTGGTGTGAGTCGAGCTCGTCCCGCCAGCGTTTGACACATAATATTTAAAATACAGTTTTGATTTTTGATATTAAAAAGTGCCATTTAGCAAGATTTCGTTTGCTTCATACAAAATTTTCGTTCAATATTCCACTCCATGAATATATAAACTACTAGCTTACCCGGCAAACGTTGTTTTGCTATATAAATAATTTCCTAGTAATTTCTAGTGTAGACAAAAAATAGCTTACTTATTGGAAGTATGTATGTATTTTAGAATGTGTATATTGTATGTATGTAAGAATGTGGTATATGCGTGAAATAAGCATTATTTTATGGAAAAATTTTTCAAACAAAAGTAAAAAATTAAATTTTATGAAAACATTGTCTCTTATAATTTTTTCATACAACCAATATTTCCATTGACATTTCAAAATAAAGATTCATAATGATTGATTTTTTGGAAACTATGAAAATCTTAATTGTTCAATTACTTTTTTTTAATAAAATTAAATTAAAATTACATTTTTATAAGATCAACAACATTTTCGATGTAAATAAAAAAATATATACTTACAACACAAAATCCGTTGTTATTGAAACCTCTTGACACGTGTTGAGTACTTTTGAGGTTATAAAATCACTTGATTAACTAATCGTGCAAAATACACTCAAAATTGATAATTTAATTATTATTGATAAAATAGGAATGATTAAAAGTTAATATGAGAGTAACACTGAGATAACAAAATAATAATTGTCAACGTTACTACTACACTTGATGCATAAACAATAATGATGGCCGACAACTGTGTAGGGAGTGAGAAAGAAAGGAGGCTTCGTTCTCATCCCTACTCCGTGCTGTTTACTGGGTCAGAAGTGACACCTGTAGACATCTGGCGGGGATAACTAATTAAATGACGATTGATCAGTTTTCGACCGGAGAGGAAAAATGATTAGATTACTAAAATGGCTATTAAAAAATAAGGGTTGATCGTAGAAGGGTGAAAATTGAGGATTGTATGTATTTTTGTATGTTGTATCATAAAAAAATAGAAATTAAAAATTTTGTCTAAAAAATAAAATAAAAAATTTAGGGGTGGACTACCCCTAACATTTAGGGGGATGAAAAATAGATGTTGGTCGATTCTCATAGATACCGGATAAGCACAAAAAATTTCATCAAAATCGGTCAAGCCGTTTCGGAGGAGTATGGCAACGAAAACTGTGACACGAGAATTTTATATAGGTATATTAGATAAACTTCCATTTCACGAACTAATAGAGACAATTGGTGGGATCCCAATGCATTGCCAAATATTCGTGTAACTCTAAAATCGGTACATATAATTTGATGGCTCTTTGTGCCACTTCTATAGAGCACTTTGGCAACATTGCCTGAAGCTGCCAAACATTTTATTTGAATGTCAAAGAACTAAAGCCTCTTGATTTGTCGAAACAACGGTGAATGAAAATTGTGTTTTTAGTTTCGTTTTAAATAACAGTGATTTTATTTAAACATGCAGTAGTTTATTTTGTGTTAAGCTATTGGTGGTCGTAGTTAGTTATTTTACTTTCCTGTGTTTGACATTTTAGACTACTCGAACTTTAAAAAAGGAAGCTCAGTTTATTTGTATTTTTTTTCTAAGGCTTTATATTTTCATTTAGTGCCATTAGGGTTCCAGCACTGTCTAATATTTTGACACATTGTTGGTAACGGTCCTATTAAAAATCATGATATGGCATTGGTAGGTTATGATGAGTTAACCGATTGTACTTTTTTTCGGTCTCATTTAAAATCAATCTTACTAATCCTACTAATATTATAAACACGAAAGTTTGTAAGAATGTATGTATGTTTGTTATTCTTTCACGCCTCAACGGGTGAATCGATTGAGCTGAAATTTGGTATAGAGAAAGCTTAGATCCAGGAATAACACATAGGCTACAGTACAGCTGGTAAAACCGCTGGGCGCAGCTAGAATAATATAAAAACATTTCGTTTTATAACAACGATTATTTAGATGAGCACATTGCAGCTTTACGACCGAAATCCTCCTTTGAAATCATGACAAAACATTTTGTCAACATAATGTTATAATATATGCCTTAAAATATATTTATTGTCCACAGTATCCAGTGAAGACAGCAACCACCACCCAGAAGTGGAACTCGCCAAGATATCCCAAGAAACCCTCCTCATAGACCGACTCACGCAAGAGCACCAAGCGTACCCTCCAGATCTTCTATCCTTCCCACTTAGAGGACCCCAAGTTTCCCCAGGAACCTCACAAATAACCGAAAGCCCAATCAAATCTCCTGGGTACGACCCATCTTTGTACAGAATAGGATACCAAGGAGCTGTACCACTTCAGAAAGGCTACGTCACCCTTCCTAGAAGACCTAGGCTTCAAGATGGAAGTTTAAGACCTCAAGTCTTCTCAACATTGAACGGAGTGATACCATACTATGACACCTTTAACATGAAGTTGTTTGGTCATGGTGGGAACTACTATAGCTTGAATAAAAGCGAGATGGACTTGGGTCCTGTTTGTAAGATGTCTTTGCATGATTCTGAAGAGATCGAGCCAGCTCCATCGCCCGCTCCAGGTACTCCTCACGCTACCATACCAAGAAACAGTCTCAGTTCTCCAAATATCCACAATCAGTTGTTAGCCCTCCAAGCCATGTCCAATTCGTCCATAAAACCATCAGAGCAAAGACCTTTGAAGGTGATGTTGACGGAAAATGAAAGTCTCCTCAAGAATCCAAGGGATCTACGAATAAATTACAGTGTTAACGTAGTCAGTGGTGGAACTCTCAGTAGGCGAACTCCAAAACCACCCCCCAAACCGAAAAAGAGGAATTCCTGCGAAGTCAAGGAACAGTTTTTAATGAGTGAAAACGCCACTCAAGTATGAAATTGCAGTAATGCAATAGCAGTTGGAGAATATTGGCGGTGATCCAAACATGCTCTCGAATTTAGTTTTCCACTGAATTTCCAGAGGTAATAAAATTGTACCCATTTTGTATCTTAAACATTTAATGTAATTTATTTGGTGATATTTTTGCGATATCATATTTGAAATGGGCTCTGTTCACATGGCAGGCGTAAAGCACGCATTTTTAATTACCCATGCATGTTACCACGCATTTACATGGTTAGTATCCATTCTGTCGCAACTGAATGGACAAATCCGTGTTTGCCAAACAGTTATTATAGGATTGTTTCAGTACGTTGTTGTGTGTTAATGAAGCCTGAAATATTATATCCTGCCTTCTATATTCAGTCCAATTTAGTTTTGATAATGAATAGAGATCCAAAACTCAGAGCGAAAACACCGAGTACATTATTTTTCCGAGTAATTTACTCTATCGATTGTCAAACATTTAAATTGTATTAAAATCCGTTGTTTAAAGCATACAGTCTCCAAAAGAAAAAAAAGTTTTTTTTATTGTAAGTAAAGATTTTAAGATCTGTGAACAAGTAAATTGAACGCGCTATTAACGCCTGCTATCTGAACTTGGCTTAAAGTTATAAAATAGCCATTAATATGTACATTTAAAATTTAAAACAGTACAACAAATTTAATTTAATACTCATTTAAAATGAAATCTATCACATTAATTAGTGAACTAACACGAATTTTAATTACCTCGGATGATAGCGGCGCCACATACGCGTACTATGTAATTAGGCAGACACCTCCAAATTACAAATGATAATACGACTATACTCACAAAATTCTTTTCCGAAGTTAGACTTTCGTCCGTTTTGGCAACCAAGGTTATGGATTATTCTCCTGAAACTAACTTTATTGTAAATCTGAAAGTAATAATGCTCACGTTAATTTTCATAATAGTTTCAATTAAGGTTCCTGTCAAATCACGCAAAAATAATTCTAAATTCCTACAAAAAAAGTTCAAAAAGTAAAATCAACGGATTTATATTTTAATTATTGAGAGTGAGAGGGTTGCGCGACTTGACAGGAGCCTTAATATTTTGTTTTTCTACAAAAATATTGTTAACGTATAAAAAGTTTTCCGATATACTGCTTTAAGACTCACTTGAAGTCGTTTTTTTTTTATTTTCAGTTGTTTATAATTTGACCTACGCATTCGGCTACGCATTTTATTGTATATTAATCTCCGACATTGGGGTATATTCAAATTCGTTCCCACAACGATGGTCCCGAGGTGGAATTTGGTAAAAAACTCCCAGTGGCTGTCAAGTGGGGCATTGGTTATCTTTACAGCAGGTTCAAGCGATTTGAAGTAGGAAGGGCAATCGATGTGGACGAACGGAAATATACCCTTTTTTATACAACGCAGTAAGAAGATGAGCTAGACGCTCTCCTGATGGTAAGCGATAACGCTGGCCATAATTAGTACAGTGCTACCCATGATTTTACAAAGGTAAAATCCTTCTTGCTTGAGAGTCATAAGATGTTAAGACTCTTCAGCCCAGTAATTTCACTAGCTACAGTGCCCTTCTATCGTAGCTCAGCAATGATTGCGCATCACTGCTCAGGCGGTAGAATAACTGGCACTGTCACTAACCTAGACGACCTCCTGCAAAGGAAGTCTACCCCCGGGTGAGTTAACGATTTTATATGTTTAATTTATGGTGAGATGTCTGCCTATATTGCTATAGTATGTTAATGGCTCTCACGCCAACTGAATTGAAATTCAAAATAGATATAATGAATATTCATTTCAATCTAATAATTGTATTGAATTATTGGTGCTTACGAGAATATTTGATTGTCGCTTTGGTTTCATGATTTTCTGATATTATTTCGATACTTTAGAACCTTCGTACACGATGGAGTGATAATGTATAACGAATGAAGAAAAATAACTTTTTTTTCAACATATTTTTTTTATAATGAAAGCAAAAGTGCTCAATTGTAGCCTATTTGAATAAATGAATTTGTTTTTTTTTAAACAACTTAAAATTAATAAATACATAATACTTCGCAATGTACCTGTGAGCTACGTTTATTTTTATTTAAATTTTATACTGATTTACAAATAATAATTAGCAGTTGTACATTCAGCAGCAGTAGTTGAAATATTACGTGTGCGACGATTTTAAAGATTAAAATAAATTTGCTTTAGCGATTTCATCTCACCTTATTTGAAACAATCCAATTACTGTAATTTAAATTCCATTTAATTGCAATCTTATACAGTCAGAAGTTACATACCTAATTATTATTTCATAAACATTTTTAGATTATACTCTACTATGAACTGTCATTTTTAATTTTAAGCTCTTTTAATTTAAATAGAAAACATTCTAAAAACATATAAATCGCTTTAAAATAGTGCTAGAATTGTAAATATAACAAACAAATAGTTGAATTGTATAAATTATATTTCAAGTTTCAATAATATCGTTATTATAAAGTATATTAATAATAAATAGTTGATATATTATAATAAAATATAGTAATCGCTTTATTTGCTAGATGAAATTTTTAATAACGTTTTAAAATTGTAAAAATGTATATAATTTTAGCAAATACATAATATTATGTAAGAATATAAACGAAAATGTATATTTCGGCCTACCGTATGTATGGGACAGAGTTTCATAATAATATTATTAGCTTTAAATTAAATATTCTTCGAGTAAAGGGGTCAGCTCCACTTGCAAAATACTGTGTCGCAATGTCGAATTCTAAAGCAATAAAAAACGTCAATAGCATTTTGTGAATGAGAATTTGACAATGCGCGCTTACTTGTACAAAGTGGATTTTATAGATATTATATTTCATACCACCATTTCAAAGAAAATCATAAAAGTAAAGGTTTTTTTTTATAGCAGACTAAACAAGCGTTTGCCCGCAATCTCACCTGTTGGTAAGTGACGATGCAGTCGAAGTTGTAGCACGCTTGTTCAGTAAGAACCTTTTCACTCTTGATTTGAACAAACCCACGTTATAGCATTCGGGAAACACTAAGAGTGGTAGCGAGTTCCATAACTTCGCCGTTCTCATAATCAAGGACGAAGCGAATCGCTAAGTCCGAGCTGCTGGTATACTCACCAGATATTGGTGGCGCAGTGCCGTTTGCTGTGCAAGTTCGGTAGTAAAAGGGTAATGGTGGAACTAACCCGTGGAATTCTGAGGAGCACTGAGCACTCTCCATGATGGAGCTTGTAAAAGACGCACAGGCTGGCAACTGAGCGTCGATGTGCGAGATCCTGTATTTTGGTCTCAATCAAGTAAAGATGTAAAATACATATTTTGGATAAAAGTTAACCACAGGGCACGTAAGTGGGGAGTTACCAAGTGCTACTTCAAATATTGCTGGACCAATTTGAACGCTGCTTACATGACCTGTGGGCAAAGAGCCAATGCATGAGTTTGCCAATGCATAACATATGTTTTTATTCGGCTTTGTTTTAACCTACGAGTACATAATTATTATAAAGTAATGAGTACTGAGTTTCCATTTATATTACTGCTAATGTGCATTTACCGTCTTGTACATAGACTCTAAAATTGATTGAAATATTTTATTTTGTTCTACATGATTTTCAATCAAACCGTTGTTGGTAATAATTTCTTTTTTGTGAGCTTTATAGCATAACAATAATGTGTATTTACTAAAATTTATCTATATACCTACCTACTTTTTTAAATTAATATTATAAGAAACTCTGTCCCATTAAAAATATGTGTAACGTGTGGAAAAAGAAGAGATTTGTAAGGACCAATTGTGTGGCATGAGTGAATGAATTAATATAACAGAAATAAATACAACTTTGACATAAATGTTGTTGTTTTATTGTACCTATTTAAGAACTGGACCTAAAATCTCCACAAAAAAGAGACAACAGCGCAGCAAAACGTAAGCAAAAAATAACCTATAAAACATTTTTATTTTCAAAAACGCCAGTTTGAGGCGACTAAAAGATGCTAAATTAAAAATAAATGAAGTTGCATTTGATTTTGTACTGCTATCGTAAGAATTTTAAAGATTTTTTTCAAAATTTTGTTAAAATTTGACAGTGAACGTTAGCAAAACGAGAAGCGATTTTGGTCCGGAATAATCTCGCTGTTGCTTTCATGTCATATTGCTTATATAAGTAATATCAATGCTCGTTACGTCACTCACCAATTGGCAGTTAACAATTCGTGAAATGATTTGGCCAACCTATTATCACATCACATCACATTTTCCTTCTCCATTCTACTCTGTCATCCGTCATAATATTATTTATTTATTTATTTAGTGATAAAAACGACTATACATCACTGACATTTATAACAGTCAATAATATCCACATTATAAATTATATCTAACTATAGAGCAAACAATAATAAAACAATCAAATCAATATCTTTACATTATAATCAAACTAAAACTAATCACAATCGCTGTCACTGGAGTCTGAACCACCAGTGCCGCTCCATTGATCCCTCAAATTTTCACTATATTTTAGGACAGCGGGTACGAGTGTCGACCATTTGTCAAAAGCAATATCAAAGGAGGTGAAATGCACTGCGCGACACCAACAGTTGGTACTCCTCTAGATCCTTAATATCCTCTTTTACACAGCCTATCCTCCATTTTATGGACAGCCCCTTTCCGAAATCCCACCTGTCATCACATTAAGTCACGTGGTTTTCCTTCCTCAGCGTATATATTTTAACCTAAGAAATAAGAGACGAGCAAGACACTTTCCTGTTGATAAGAGATAACGCTGCCCATAATAGTGCTATCCAAGATATTACAATGATGTATGTAAATTAATGAAATCTAATATTAATTGAATGAGTAATTTTTTGTATGTTCTTTTCGTTACCAAATTTTGTTTGACTTACCCTCATTTTGTAAATATTAAGATAACAAATTTGTTTATTCTAGTTTTTAAGATATTAGATTTTTAAGCGCCTGCTGGCACTATATACTAATTTAACTTGTAAAATTAAGTGTTTTCTCGTAAGTGAATTTGTAATTCTTTGAGAAAATAAAATCTTTAAACATAAACATAGTAATTAGTATAATTATAAATTTTAGACGCCTCAAAGAGGCAGAATGTTTAGGCGCTAAACTAATTATTTAAGATCTTGTGTACCAATATTCTTGCAAATAAAGGATTTTACTTTACTTTTCTGTAAAATTCTAGATGATCTGCACCAATGCTTCTAACTCAAGAGTCACAAGATGTCAAAGCCTAGTAATTTCACTAACTTCGCCTCTCCTACCGAGGCAGAATAATGTTTGCACATCACTGCTCATGCAGTAGAATAACTATAGCCCAGTCAATGAGTGCCCAAAAAGGGTATGTGGATCGAAAAGTCGAAAGCAGAAAAACTAACTTAGTAACTTTGTTTGGACTAGTTAGGAGATAAACATACTAAAAGTCCCCGCCCCTCCGAGGTGAGCCCGAGGGGGGGAGGCCGAAGAAGGTCCCATTTTTAGGTTTTTTGCTTATATGTCAAAAACTGTGCGTTGTACGATATTTTGTTGTAGTACATTATTAAACCTTATAAAATTTTCTACAACTTCGGCCTTAACACTTTTTATCTATCTCCAATCGTTGTCCAGCTATGAGCTTCCAAACATGGTCTATTTTAAAGACGCTTAAATTAGTTTTCTATACAAAGTCGGTAAAAAATCTTACAAATAAAATTTGACCAACTTCTGGTTGTCGTATCATAATGAAACTTTGCAAATGTCTAGAAATCTGATGACAGTTTAATAATCTGGTACAGTGGTACCAGATTTCTCTTAGAGACTTTTTCATAATACTTGCTGTCGAGGGTCTGATAATGGACCAGGAGGTGCCTACGTCTCATCAATCCGAATGTAATGGGCCTAAACTCGCCGGTTTACTAATAGCCATTGAAGCGTTTCAGTAGACACCTCCTGGCTCCATCATCAGATCAACTCAGTGGTACCAGATTATCAAACTGTCATCAGATTTCTAGACATTTGCAAAGTTTCATTATGATACGACAACCAGAAGTTGGTCAAATTTTATTTGTAAGATTTTTTTACCGGCTTTGTATGGGAAACTAATTTAAGCGTCTTCAAAATAGACCATGTTTGGAAGCTCATAGCTGGACAACGATCACAGATAGATAAAAAGTGTCAAGGCCAAAGTTGTAGAAAAATTTATGAGGTTTAATAATGTAGTACAACAAAATATCGTACAACGCATAGTTTTTGACATATAAGCAAAAAACCTAAAAATGGGACCTTCTTCGGCCTCCCCCCCCTCGGGCTCAGCTCGGAGGGGTGGGGACTTTTAGTATGTTTATCTCCTAACTAGTCCAAACAAAGTTACTAAGTTAGTTTTTCTGCTTTCGACTTTTCGATCCACATTTCTTCTTTTACTGGACTACTAGTACTGTTGGGCATAAAATGTCCAGCGTAAAATGTCCATAGATACAAACTTTCAAATCATTAAAGCCACGTCATTTTTCCCCAACAAAATGATTACGAACTAAAAAACCACAAGTCACAGTTACACGCCGCTCCCGTGACAAAGCCGTCCTGTGTCATAAAACTCGCCACCTTGTAATTAGCGGCTGTGGCGGTGATGACACCCCATTAAATGAATGCCCTGTCATGTCTGCCGATCTAAACTTCCGCGTTGACAGATACTAGCTATGCGCGGTGGTTTTATCCACTCAAATAGCTTAAAAACTAACTCATGCTCGCGGTTTTCCCGCGCCGCATGGAGCAATCCTTTCTCAAAAGGTCTATATCATATTTCTTTTTTTTTATCGGAGATGCATTAAGCATACCACCCTGTGCAAAGTCGCAGGATGGTTATATGGGACTCTCCGAAAGACAAACTGGTGGATGTTCCCGCTAAAACCCCGGGGTGTTCTTACTGTCTAAAACATATTATTGTGTGTTCCAAATTTCAACCCAATCCGTTCAGATATTCTATGGGTTGACAGATCAGTCACTCTTTCTTTATATATATTTAGATTTCAGGATCAAATCTACCAAGTTTCAGCCAATTGATTTAGGCCACTCGAAAGAATGGGAGAAGACAGTGGGAGTGAAAATAGCGTAAGTGCCGAATGATCGTAGACCAGTTGGCCGCCCCAGGTGCCGCTGGGAAGATGAGGTTGAAAAGGATAAATAAATAAATAAATATTTCAGGACATTACACACAGCGCCACCTAACCCCAAGCTAAGCAACTTAATGCTTGTGTTATGGTGGTTAGGATAACGGATATAATACTTATATACTTTTCTTTTGTAAATACATACTTATAATAGATACAGAAAACCACCCAGACCAGAAACAAATATCTGTGGATCACACAAACATTTGTCCCATGCGGGAATCGAACCCGCAACCTTCTGCGTTGCAGGCGGGTATTAGCCCACCGCGCCACAAAGGTCGTCTAAAAGAAATGTGTGTGCCCTACAGTTTGAGGACTGGCAGAAAGTGTCACAGTGCCGGATCAACAAGAGGCTGGAGGCTTTTGTTGTTACCTAGTAAGTATTAGTAGTAAGGTCCGTCGCCGAAAAATGGATTTTAGAATAGAATAGAAAACTCTTTACTGTTCACACAAATACAACAATATAAACTTAGAACTAAGATTACACAGAAAGAAGTGTTACAATTGGCGGTCTTATCGCTAATAGCGATCTCTTCCAGACAACCAAGCAGGTTTAAAAGTTTTTTTTTATTTCATTATAAATTAGTCTTCGATCACAATCTCGCGTGATGTTAAGAACGTATATATCGAGTGAAGCTCTCTCGCTCGCACAATTTGAGAAATTTTGAAATATAAATTCATAGAATTAATTTATTGAAAATTCCTTAAGAACAGTCCTCCATAATATTATTGCACACATTTTAAAAGTGTTTCCAGTTTTATATATTTAAAAATGGCATGAAACGAATTTTTGAAAAAAAAAAATTCTTTTAACGATATAATATATACGCTTTTAAGCAACTATGCGGCCGTAGATTTCAAATTTATTTATTTCAAATTACATCAAGTACCTTAAAGATATTACATACATATTGTAAAGCAACTTACACTTAAAACAGTATATCATACCTACTTTACACAACATAGTAACCTTAGATTATAGGTAGATGGTAGTAGACTAAACCTAGAAGGCGGGATAAATCACTCCATAGCTTCAACTTGGTGTTACTGTATTAAACACACTTTTTAATATTATTCGCATCGATTACGCAGTGCGCGCTTACCCTTAGTTTCTACATCTATAAACCCAAAGGAGCAACATAAAAGGTATTTTACAAGCTTTTATTTACTTTCACCTGTCTGTAGTCTGTCTGTGTGTCTGTAATCAAATATTATAATTTAAATTTGATCCTCTTTCCGGTGTACGATTGAGCTGAAATTTTGCATGCATGTATCGGATGACAATGCAATATTTATAATGATATCGAGCTGATCTTATGATGGAGCTGGAAGGTGGCTGGAACTTCGTAATTAAACAACGCGACCCCATCGAGTTTGGGCTCGTTTGATTCGTCTTAACGAGTACTTTGTGATGCTCGATGGTTTTAATAATAAATGCTTGTTTTTAAAAATTAACTATGTAGAGGACCCCGTTTGAGTCCTGCTACAATTATGTTATGCTACGTTATGTTAAGTTTTAGGAGGGAGTGACGGCTATGTAGGGAAGCAATCAAACCCAACGAGCGCTGTTGTAACACTGATTTAATAAAGTAAAGCTATAAATGTATGTTTTGCTGATAATGTAAAATATACCTAGTCTAGACAGAACTCGATGTCTATTTAAGTGGGTCAGGCCAATAATGTTACCTTGTACGTAGCTCGTACAAACTACGTACCTACACATGATGTGCGAAAAAATATAGAAAATTATTTAACAATTGTTAAGTTATTATGTATATCGGCGCGGAGAATATTGATAAGTTTTATAACAACCTTATTTTTAATTAATACTGGCAACATAGTGGCCAGTGGCTCTCCTTGGATCAGGAGGTGGATGGATGGCAGACATAATTTGTCAGGACGGTCGAGCAGTCTATTTGCTATTTTAATAATGATTTTAATTAATGTGATGAGATTTGAAGCAGTCCATCCGCTTTTATAGCCATTTTTTTGTATAGCCTGAACCAGAACAATAATAATATCACCATCTCATTTTATTCTACATGTATTTTTCCGCATCGATTTCTTGTCGTAATACATGCGTCGCCTTAGTTCCTACCTCTATAAACCCAAAGGAGCAACATGATAGGTATTTTTCATTACACAGAGTATTAAAGTGTAATTGCGTACTTGTCACGCGACATTGCATTCCCTGAGATGTGAACTGGATAAGGTAACGACTAATGACGTCATAATGGTAGTACATTACGTCATTTTATAGCATAGAATAACTCTTTATTGCATACCAATTACTCCAACAATGCCAGTTATTCTACCGCCTGAGCAGTGATGTGCAAACATTACTGTGCTTCGGTAGGAGGGCACTGTAGCTAGTGAAATTACCACAGTGCTCCTGGAATTTCTCATCATTGTGAAATCCTAAGTAGCCCTGTAGGTACTGATTATATGGGCAGCGTTATCTCTTAACATCAGGCGTCTTGCTGGTTTCTACTTCATCAGATTAAAAAAAAATACAGAAAATAGGAATACTTACTTGTTCATGGACGATAAAATACAATATAATGAAAATATACTATAAACTCTTCATTGACACCATAAATGAACAGATTTAATACTTCATTAAGGTCTTTATACATATAATGGGCGGACTTGTTGCTTAGAATTTAGAACGATGTCTTCCAGATAACTTTGCATGAAGTGTTTGAAATTAAATAGTAAATGTACTGGACGGAATATCGGAAACAATTATGAAATACCCAAAGTAAGAATGTAAGTACTGACATACATACACATTCCTACATACACACTTTAATGCCACAGTGCGCAAAATCAATGTTGCCATTCGGATCTTACATTAACTTATTAAAGAAAAATTGTTTGTCAAAAAGGAGTTTTTTTACCATAACCACTTTTCGAACACACTCACTTAGGTACATAATATATACCGTCCAACATTATAAGCTTCATTTTCGTACAAACGTACTATCTAATACTTTTAAGTTCTCTATTTGACGAACAAACTTACATTTTTATAGACACCCCTATTCTATCTAGGCACTAATAATTCTCTGCGAATACCATTCCTATCTCAAAGCAATCCTATCAACTTCCCAGCTCCATCAGGTATTCATATAGCAAGAAGTTCCAACACAACCTGTATAGGGTAGTATTGATCGAGATATTCAATTCAGACCGATACCACGGTAAAGAGATATACTACAGTAATTTGACTCCCTAGAAGCGGTTGAACTCAAGGTCGCGCGAGTTTGCATAGAGGTGGGTAGGGATCGGTAGGCAGCGAGGTGCCAAATAGGCGTTATTATTCCGAATTACTCAAAATATCAAAGAGTATTTTTTATTTATTTATCAACACATGTAGATTAGGTCTTAATTTTAAGTTAGATGAGTCCTCCACATACCCTGTTAGGGCGCTTGTTGTGTGCGAGCATGCAATCTTATTTACTGTTTTTAAACATTAGTTATGTTATAATCTTACTTTCTTAATACAAAGTGATAAGATTAAGGAAGTAAATGGTATGAATAATAATTACAACTAATTTACAACCATTATTCGGAAGCTTACTGCATAAAAACGTTTATTCGGCACCTCGCTTCTTGCCGATCCCTGTTGACCGCGTTGCAAACTCGCGCGACCTTGAGTTCAACCACTTCTAGGGAGTCCAATTACTGTATATCTCTTTACCGTGCCGATACGGAGTAATTTTATGCGGCAGAATAATATCTAGTAGAGGTAAGACGGATCTCGTAGGAGAATTTACATGTAGTGCAACTGGCGAAAATTGGTCGTGTTGATTTGACTTTTATGGACTGTTATGACTAATTTTAGGCGTTTCCAGCTTCAACTTTTTGAAGATATTTTGAAATGCAGTCTTACGTAAATTCTGACGACTATGGGTGAGATGAACTGATAATAATCTTAAGTAAATCGTGACTGAGTGACTACCTTACTGCCTGCTGTGCGTTGATAGATCTATCAAACTCAAACCACCGATCAAATTTGAGGTGGACTTATTACACCATTAAGTACTGTGTATCGTCTTTTTTCTCCATCCCGAAGAGGATGAGGGGAGGATGTGGGGGAGGGGGCACGGGAAGCTTTATTCTATCAATCATCACTGCATCTGTCCTAGGGGCGTCCTACACTACGTTTGCCTAGATTCGGTCTCTACTCAATAACTCTACTACTATAACGTTTATTGCCTTGCCTTCAACGCCCGTAAAATTAACAAAAAAAAACATTAAAAAGTCTAAAACCTATCGCCAACCCGTCAAATTAACAAAAAAAGTACATTAAAAAGTCTAAAACCTATCGTACGCCAAATTACATTCTCAAAAACGACAAAAAAAACTCATCGATTCGACCCTCGACCTATCGTTCAACCGAAAAAAAAAAGAATTAGGTCAGATACTTGCCTAAAACAACAGGCGACATAAAAAAGGCGGACTTATTTTTCTCTCATTATGTACATCGCAACTCGAGTCGATTTAACTAATGTTGGGTAGAGATGGGAAAACACAGTCTTTAAAAGGACTGTCTTGTTTTGACTACTAATCTCTTCGGACTCGGAGCTCGTATAATAATTATGATCATCCATGTATGTACGTTTAATCGTTAATATTATTTATTGTATAGTGGGTTATATCATAATGTAATAAAAGTTACATGCAATGAAGTATTAATATCTTGAGTGATGTTTATTGAACACTACATCGTCTATTTTTAGTCTGTTACTTACTATTTTCAGCTGCATCGTCACTTATAGGATCAGGCAAGATTGTGGTCGAATTCTAACCTAGAATGTGTAAATAAATTTAAGGTATGGAAAAATATCTTCAGACGCAATATTTCCCCTAGAAAAGAAGAGAAACGAGTATCGGATGCCAAGATTCAGTTTGGGTCAACGCAATGTATTTTGTAGGGACCTAAGTGCGATAAATTAACTGATAAATTAAAATTAACTAATATTCAGAAATTGAATAAATAGGTTTTGTATTTTTGTATGTTATCACATAGCTCTGTTATGTATTCACCAATTTGAAAAAATATTATTTTGTATAGGTTCTTATTAAATTTTAATGATGAAGGCTTAAATGATTGTCCTCGAAGTTACAAAAATATAAATACACACCAAAGTAAAATCGAACTTTTTTCTCTGTCTGCTAAAGGACTAAAACCGAACTAAGACTAAACCAACCTCATCTCTATTAACAAATACGGTAGTTAATATCTCCACATTTACAAACAAAAAGCTATTTTTCCGATTTAATCCCGAGAAGCGCTGGATGAAGAGAGTCCAAACAAATTAGCCTCAACCTGGACCCTGGCTAATGAGATCGAGAGCTGTTGACATTTTTAATCACCTCTGTTTATGTGCACCTGAATTTAGATAGGTTATACCTTTTTATACAATGAGAACATTTTATTCTAAAACAAAAATTTATAAATTAAATAAAAACAGAATCAAAATACACTCTCAGCTTGATCGGCGGCCTTGTCGCACTAGGCAATTTCTTACAACAACCAACAATTTCTGATTATTTTAAAGAAATAATTGTAACTATTGATGAAGCCATACGGGAGAGATATTATTAGGTAGGTATGTATTTTTTTCTGACAACTCTCTTCTCACTATCTCTCTCTCTCTTCTCTTTTTTTGTATTTTTTTTCTGATTTAATCCCGAGAGTCCGAGAGACAAACCAAATATCTAGGGGAGTGGATGCAGATATGACGGATGATAGAACAGAATGGAGGAGAAAAACGTGTTGTGCCGATCCTTCCTAGTGTGGGATAAGGGCAGGAAGAAGATTATTGCAAACCAAAAATTTATAAATTTAAAAAACAGTATCTAAAATTAACTCTAGGTTTCTAATAGGCGGTTTTATCACACCAGGCAATTTCTTACAACTAACAATTTATGAGAATTTATTGAAATAATTGAAAATGTTGATGGTCATTCGGGAGATTATTTTTATGTGTTTTTTTCTGATAACTCTCTTCTCACTATCTCTCTATCTTTTTCTTCTCTTTTTTTGTCATTTTTTCCCGAGCCAACGCTGGATGAAGAGAGTCCAAACAAATTAGCCTCAACCTGGACCCTGGCTAATGAGATCGAGAGCTGCTGACATTTTTAATCACGTGAGATCACCTTTGTTTATCGTGCACCTGAATTGACTTGGGTATTTTTGTCTTAGAATTTATAGGAATAATGGGGATTATAGGGCAACTGGGGATTTTGAAGCTTATGCTGTTGCTATTAGAAGTGTAGGCAAGTAGGCAGTCATCAGCTTATGTTTATCTTATAGGTTTAAGCTGAAACATCGGTTGTAAATTGTAAAAAAAATACAGATTTCTTATTAAATATATAAAAGGAAAGAAAGAGTGACTGACTTATCAACAGCATTATCAACGCACAACCTAAACCGCTGAACTCACGGATTCACTTGAAATTGGGAATATAATTTTAGGTTTAATGATAATATAGACCTCCGCTAAGAAAGTATTTTGCAATGCTGCGAGCACAAGCTAGTTATTTGATATAATTGAAAAATTTTGACTCTGACAATGTAGTAAGGGTTCTGTTCTGTTGGGGTTGCAAACCTCAATTCTTTATTTTCTTATAAATCTAGGTAAAGTTTCTAGAAAAATTCAGTACCTACTGAATTTTTTACAAGTTGAGAAATGTTGAGAAACTTAACCGCAGTTAGTATTATATAGTAAGATACATAATAATAATAGGGGTGATAGGTATTGTTAATTGGTCAATGGCGACTGGCAAAGTATTGTCTTTCTTTAAAAAGACGTTCTCAAACAGGTGTAAAATAAAAAAGGAAGTTCTATACCTATGTATATAGGAACCTGACAAGCTGGAACAAAAACACGAGTAATTAAAAACCCCCGTATCTGGGTCCCTAATTCTTTTGTGGCATCTTGCAAAATGTCCAAAGTCGTTATGATAATCGTACCTTTTTATGCGCGAGTTGATTTATAACTTCCGAAGATAATGGCTCGTGCAAAAATATATTGACATAGATGCCGTGAGTCGTGAGTCTACGTTCACAGGGACAAGCCCTGAAGAAGAGAAAAACATTGATGAGCATTGTTACTTTCATCCGTCTGCGCAATAGTATGACAACGAGAGATGAGAAATAGGACAATTAGTTTAAGAGATTTATAGAAGTAATTAAAATTTGTTTTTTTTTTAAACAAATCATTATAAACTTAACACTATAAATACAGTCGAAAACTGTTAATTTTCTACAACAACTTTCAAAAAAAGTCAAGTCATATACGTAGCTAATGTCTTCTACAATATAATATAAAACTGTCAACATATTATAATAGTGATGACACACATATTAGTACTGAATGTACCAATATGTATGGTAGGTATATAATAAAATGTAGGTCGTAAGTGTTATACCCATTACATTAATGTGCAGTCACCAAAGCGGCCGCATCGGAAGACCAGCACCAGGTTAATGTTTTGTAATTTGTTGTTTTATTGTATCTGAGATGTTTATCATTGACCAACAAATTCATTCAATAACCCAGTAGTTTGTAACCTATTAGTGTGACAAAAATTCTTGCGTCATCTATGCCGCTATACCACACATCTGTAGGCTCGTTAGAAGATCCGCGGTTGACGGATGTGCCCTTAAAACGTATGATAAGACTGGTCGCCGCTTTATTACCTGCTTTAAAACGCTGATATTTTTTATTGAGCCCTTTTATTTTTGATTTTATTAAGGAGGCTGTGTCGATTGGTGATTTCCTTAAAAATGTTGAGCTGTGTAACAAAACAACACTCTACATATACTGTGACATCGTAAATTTCTGCGATTTCGCAGTGGAAGTTCAACGTAAACTGAAATTTCGTATTGCGTCAACGGAACGGATTTAGCGTTGCCAGAACGTTACTTTTGTAACAATTTTGTTACTTTTTGACCCTTTACGTTACTTGTTTAGATAAGTTACGTTCACGTTACCTACTTTTCGGGATAATGGTTTTTTTATTTTAAAACGAACGAAATATGAACGAATTTTCCTTGTAATGGTAAATAATAGTTATGTTGGTAGAGCAGAGAACAGGTTTAGTAACAAGATTTTTTACAAGTTCTTATTGTAATAAACTAAAAAATTTAGAAATAATTACTAAAATGTATGAATAAGTAAGCGTATATTAAAAAAAAATTGTTAGATTAGTAAATTGTATTTTAATTTGAATATTTTATAAAGCGTTACTTTTCTTGTAAATGTAACGATTTACGTTACTTTCTGAACTTGACGAAGTTACTTTTGAAGAAAGGGCACTGGCAACACTGAACGGATTGCGATCTGTCGTCGTTTTTGTGTTAAATAAATAAATAAAATAAAAAGCAATGACAAAAGAAAAACAGAAAAGATACATGAAAAAAAGCATACAATTTGAACAATTCTATTGCCAAATGGGATAGACTCAGCTTTGTGCGGCACAGGGAGAAAACACTGCGCAGCGCTGGTTTTCAGTCTATTCCGTACTCAAGCGCCGGTGTTAGTCGAGTAGTCACAAAAGTAGTTTCAACGGGGTTTCTCACACATAAAAAAATAAGGTTACCTACAGCTTATTTCCCTAATTCGTTGCCTACAGCTAATTAAACATCCACAAGATGCAACACATCCGCAAGATGTGTTGCATAACACACACCGTTTTGCCTTATCTTGAGATGCTAAAGCAAATAATTTCTTCAACCTAACCGTGCTACATTATGGCGTTTATTTATTTTATTTTCCTTATCATAAGTCTTAATTAATTCATTATAATGGAGGACGTACGGGCTGGTGATTAAAAGATTAAGTATTGTTATGTCGGTATGTTTGTCTGATAGGTATCGTTCTATGTCGCCTTTTTGCCTAATAATCTTTCTTAGTCCTAACAAGTGAATTAAATTAAAATTTTTAAAAAAACCCAACGCAATATATTATTCACCATTTTGTGGTGGCGGGCATCTTAGATTTTAAATAAATTATAATTATTGCGTTGAATTCTACTAGTTAAGCCTTTTCATTTGACACAGACAGACTTATAACACCCCGTTGTTTTGCGTCGGGGGTTAATAAACGGTTTTAATCAAAATGTCCACAATACAAGGTAATTTTCTAACATGTAACGCCCACAGATACGCCACGCAAGAATAATTATAAAAACAGAAAATTTCGAGGAAAACAAGAATACGACATCTTAATTAATAAAGTTCATTGAAGCTCGCTTATGGTAAAATCTTTTCCGATTCTTAGAAGTTTGAATTAAGATGAGTGAAGACTGGAGTATTTATTTGTAAGAACATCATTGATCATTGATCTTGTACCCATAACTGCTCACCTAAAAATAAATTATAATATTTGACTTGACGACCTCTGTGGTGCGGTAGGCTAATACCCGCTTGCAACGCAGAAGGTCGCGGGTTCGATTCCTGCATGAGACAAATTATGTTTGTGTGATCCACAAATATTTGTTTCTGGTCTGAATGGCTCTCTGTGTATTATAAGTATGTATTTACAAAAGAAAAGTATATAAGTATTATACCCGTTATCCTAACCACCATAACACAAGCATTAAGTTGCTTAGCTTGGGATTAGGTGGCGCTGTGTAATGTCCTGTTTTTTTTTTTATTTATATTATTTTAAATTATTCATAATTAACTAGTGTTAATTTCGCTCTTATTTGTGAATCCGAACGGTACAAGGTATTCCATTTATCAGATTTTTCATAGACCAATTATCACTTGTAAGTGAAAAATCGAATTAAATTAAAAATCGAAAAGTTAAAAATCCTTGTAATTTAGATTTTAAGGATTTTCCACGTCTGAAAGTAAATGTTACTCGTCATTTACGAGCAACATTTACTTGAGGAAATGTTCCAAGCAGGTTAATTTCTAATTCTGCGAAGTGAAATATTAGGGGCAAGTCGTCACTCTGGAGACATTTGGTACAGTTATCGTCACAAGTGAAATGCAAATTTGGATATAATTTATATAAAAAATATTACTAATGTCATAAACTTGAAACTTTGTTAGAATGTTTGGATGTCAGGATGTATGTTTGTTACTTTTTCACGCCTAAACGGGTGGACCGATTGAGCTGAAATTTGGTATAGAAATAGTATAGACCCTGGAATAACACATAGGCTACAGTACAGCGGATAAACCCGCTGGGTGCAGCTAGTTTGAATATAATTTATTTAAAAAATCTTATCTTACTATTATTATTAAAAACGTGAAAATTATAAGAATGTTTAAATGTATGTTTGTAAAAATTTCACGCCAAATCCTAATCCTTATTCTGTACGTGGCCGTTTGGTTGTAGGGGGCCACACAATATGTCATATAGATAAATAAATTAGTTTAAATTAAATAGCTTTAATAGCTGAAATGATTAAAATTTGAATAGAATTTTAATATAGAATAGAATTAGAATAGAAAACTTAAATTATAACACAAAATCACGACAAACGCACGACGATCATGTCAATTAGTTATTTGTTAAAACTTCTGTCGTCGAAAGTACCCAGCTCATAAAAAAGCAAAGGTGCCTTTTTCCTCGACATGGGGGACTTCAGATATAGATTATGTATAATAACAGAGTTACACATTACACATAATCCGTGAGGACGTGCGTTTGTTAACAGCCCTACAAAGGGTCCCTTGTATTCAATTTTGAAAAGAGAATGGGCTTAAGTAAATTTAACTGTTTGGTTAAACTAGTGGATTATTTCACCGATCCCCGGAAAACCCACCGCGCCGGGGATCGAGGACTTTTGTCCACAACCTTTGAGTATTTATTAAAACTACTAACAAAAACCCATGTGAATATTCTTCTCCTCCTGCATTGGAGATGGAAGATGGAAGATATTGCTATTAGCGATAAAAATGCTTATTATAATTAATATTAGATAAATAATATTTTCTAAATTTTAAGTTCTATTTTAGTAGAGTAAGTTCTATTGGTTCACCAGTTAAAAGATTTTCTCTAATGATTTGTCTTATTAAAGCGCCAGATAGCCAATCAAAAAATAAAATCCAATAATATTATTGAAAATTTGCAAATTCTATTTCATATACAATGAAAAAATCAACAAGCATTTTCCTGCAAAAAGATAACTTTGTACGTATTTCGTAATACAACTTTTGGTTTGTAAATGTAAATTTTCTTCACGATTCGTGTAAAATATGATAATGCGTTGATAAAACTTCTGCTTTCGAGATAAGGATTACTTATTGTGTTCTCTTTTACATTTGCTTTTTTATCATTTTGTTACGTAATAGGGTTAGAGGAAATATTGATGTTTACAAGGTTAAAATGCGTAAATAACATTAATTCGTCAGTTTTGTAATAAAAATATATTAATAAAAAATGGGATAGAACCCACTCGACCCCCAAAAATTCGTCCTCCAGAAGAAAGTTGTAGATTCGGCTCCTATTTAAGTGCCCATTGGTCTCCCGGTAGGAGAGCAATTAAAAATATATTGAATTTTTTATTTTTGAGATTATTACAATATCACTGGCCTTTTACATCTATAAAAGATGATTTAAGTATCGTCCACTTTACAGGTTCGCCTTAAATTTTAACCTAGTACTTATGTGAGAACAACGGGCAAGAAACAAAAAAAAAACAAAAAAATATTATGTGTTTACAATGTTTGCTTATTACATATTTTTTGAGAGGCACCAGTCGGTTTACTCTGCAATAATTATTACTTCCTATTATTATATAACTATTTTTAAGCCCATTTCTTTTTTCCGATATTTTTCAACAAAATTGTTTGTCAACATCTCGAAAGTTCTAGAAAAAGCTGTATTAGTATTCTTACGGCGCGCGTAGGGTAGTCGGCCCAATCGTCGCAGTCAGCGTATTGCACCACTATCACAGTACGTGGGTAGAATTGTTACAACTACCCTACTAGTGGTAGATTTTTGTGTTCTTTTTAATGATACCGTGATCTTTTTATAAGTTACAGATAACTTACGGTTAACCTACTAGCTTAAAAAATCAACAATAAACAAGTGAAATTTAAAAAAAAACTTAGAAACAATTTATTATTATTACCATCCAGCACCAAAGCAAAGAATAGAAACTATTACTACGTACCAAAGTACTTGTCAAGACGAATTAAATGAGCTCAAACTCGATGTGAATGAAATATTTATTTATGCATAAACATCTCTCGATGGGGTTGCGTCGTTTAATTACGGAGTTCCTATGGCAATCTTTCAGTCCATCATCAGATTAGCTCGATGTCATAATAATATTGCATTGTCATCCGATTAATACAGGCATGCAAAATTTCAGCTCAATCGGATACCGGGAAGTGGGTCAAATATAATTAAAGTTGCAAGATATAATTACAGACAGACAGATAGGTGAAAGTAAATAAAAGCTTGTAAAATGTAAGTGCAACAGTAACTACAATTAGACATCTTATTTACTAATAACAATATCTTCCAGACAAAATGACACGGTGAATATAAGTCTGCCATTTTTTATCCAGAAAAATGGGTTGCGCATCGTCACTCTGCGCCAGGGATGTGAGACTCTCCCGCCAAAGATGGGCGCGGACAAAAAACCCTGGGGTGTTCCTGCGGGACGCTATAATACCGGGGCAGCGGGTACGCCCAAGTCGGGACACGAATATATTTGCCAAAAGCTAACCTATTATGCCTTAAGTGCTCCAAACCAAAGTCAGCTTGTAACATTGCCCTTTTAAAATATTTACTTCGAAAACTGAACCTTCCCGTGGCCAAGAGCTATTTCCTATTAATTGGCTGCCAAATGGTATTTGCCATAACTCCGACCATTACAGTCAGATAGCTCAATTAAAATATGCAATTAAACATAAAAAATTTAGGAAGGGCCAATTTAAATTTCGACCCCATAAAACTTTACGGGAGCTTAAAGTGAAGTTGTAAAAAAGTGGTAACGTCAAGAAAACCTGAAGGAGTAGAGATGGGATTAATTAATTTGCAAAGTTCCGATAACATCCGGCTGAATCCGGCCAATTTATTAAAAATTGTTCTGCTTGCAGCTTTGCCCACGTGAAGTATTCCTTTGTTAGCGGATGTCTACATGATAACAGCTATCTCTGTTGCAAATTTCTACCCTATCCGGTTTGAGCTGTTTCAGTTTTGATTCAGTTAATCTTCTTTTTTATTTAAAATAAATTATGCTATGTTTATGTATATCGTTTGTGTATAATAGTCAATTATTATTAAAGACATCTAGTTCAGAAAGTTTTGCTTTTTGAAACTTCTTCAAGAGCAATTGCATGAGAAGTAATTTTAAAAACATTTAAAAAAATCTCATCTTGCTATATTTTAACATATCAAACTGAAAACACTTTTAAAATCTGTGCAATAATATTGTGCAGCGACCCTCTTGAGGAATTTTCAATAAGTTAATTCTATGATTTTATATTACAAAATGTGTCAGATTATGCGAGCGAGAGAGCGTCCCGCGGACTGGGTGATTCCTGAGAGACAAAATTTTACGTGTCTGGGGGAATAAACTACCCGTAACATAAAAATTCTACCCAAAGGTATTTTTTTCCTGTTAGTCTAAGGTTCAATCTACCTAATGCATGATAGACATCAGGTTATATTTAGCTGCAAGTATCTAAAAAAAAATGTAAAAGCCCTGAAATTTGATTACCGTGGGCTGTCCCTTAAACATTTTCGGAACAAAATATATTTTTTACACTAATTTATAAAAGGAATTAAATTAATTCCTGTGATCTAAGCTGTAAAGGGTGAACTGTTATATGATCAAAAAAATACGCGAAGGCTGTACTCAGCGTAGTTTTAGAAAAAATAACAAATTTAGGTTTGTCCCCAGACAAAAAGTGATTCCCATGGCGCGCGACATAACTACCCACATTTCACAAACCACAATACTTAGAAGCTTGTACGCACGCTATTGGCTAACTTCGATTGCGCTCTAAACATGGTGAAGAGAGGCTCCTCCTCTCGTTGTTATAAACTGGATTTACGAAGGTGAGAAATTGATTACCGTGGTTTTGGTTCACTAGATCATTGATTACCTTTTCCATGTTTAAAAATATTTTTTTATCCATTACGGTTTTTTGACTAGGGTGTGCAGTTAGGAAAAGGGTATTGTCTATCACATATTTTATTATTTTTGGTCTATAATTATGGTATTTAAAAATATTGACAAAAAACTATACAATTTTGATTTCCATGGTATTGATTTTCATGGCATTTCACCACGGTGATCAATTTTCCTCTGAGTTTTCTTGCGCATTCTTTCACTTTTTACCCATATACAGCGAAGCCGCAGGTATGGAAGTGATTTTGATAGTTTATATTTGTATATTTCATTATTTCAGATATTTTTTTATATTGTATACATCAGATTTTTTATATTGTACTATAGTGGACAGCCGCTCTGGCTTATGCGGCACCATTATATCTCCACATTAAAAAGTCGCTCAGCGAGCTATGGAGAGGGCTATATACTCGGGGTTTCTCTACGTGATCGAATCAGGAATGAGGAGATCCGAAGATGAACCAAAGTCACTGACATATCTCCGCGGATCAGGAAGCTGGAGTAGTAATGGGCAGGCCACATAGCACTGATGGGGTCGAAAAGTGTTCAAGTGGCTACCACAGGCAAGCAAACCCAGTCCACCCACAAGTGTGGCAGACGACCTTATTTAGGTCGCTGAAAGACGCTTGAAGCAGGTCGCTTCCAACACCGGTGTTATATATGGAGGTCTAAAGGGGAGGTATATGTTCAGCAGTAGACGTCTTATGGCTGAGATGATGTATGATGAAAAAATAAAACGAAACTATGGGCTGACTGCAACTTTCAGTCCAGATTAATCTAACTAATGATAAATGTACAATCTGATGACAGCTTCTGGAGTGAATCCTGTTAGTAACTGTGACTGAGAACTTGATTTCATATTCTAGGATATATATTCTTCTATATATTCAATATTTTTACATTTTTTAAGACTGCAATACGTTGATTTTATTTAGTTTACATGATTATTATATAGAGAGCCAATATAGACCCTTTTTAATACTTTATGTTTGGTGTATATCTGTTTGGATCACCGTTTTAAATCATTTCTATTTTATATGATTAGTATGTAGATGTCAATATTTAAATAATAACATAGAATTCAAACAAAATAGTTTTAATTTTGATTACCATGTCATACTTTATTGATTCCCGTGGCACCAAAAATTTAAATTTAAATATCTTCTGAACAAAACAAGTTATAATGATGCCTATTTGATTGATGTGCTTATAATTATGGGAAATTTGATGTTTTACATGTAAAATGCAATAATACTTTGATTTAAAATCTGCCACGGAAATCACTTAAATACGCCCGATCTCAGGATTTACCCGGACTAAGCGGATATATTTTTTTTTTTATGTAATAGGTGACAAACAAGCAGACGGCCCACCTGATGGTAAGTGGCACCGTCGCCTATGGATACCTGCAATACCGGGGGTACCGCTGGTACGTTGCCTACCTTTCAAGACTCTATTCACTTGCCTTTTGAAAAGTCCCATGTCCCATGGATAGCTCTCTAATTGAAAATAGAACGCTTTGCCCAAAACAAAATTGACTACATCTCTAATTTTAATTAAAAAGAATCGTCAAAAATTAACTGTCATGTTAACTGATCGGCAGTAGTCACCCCTTCGTTGCTTAAATTAATTTGATGAAATTTTATTATAATACAATGATAGACATTGGTTTTTATAGAAATTGATTCAGATTTTTTTCTCAGTCTATATGACTATAATCATCAATGTTGCATGATGTTCAGTGGAGGTAGGTAGGTATTTAATCCGCCTTCTAGATTTAGTCTGCGGTCATCTACGACCGCATTGTCAAATGAATCGAATTTGCGCCATGATGATACATTTTTAAAACTCAGTACCTAAAGCGATTAAAAGTTGAAAGCACAGATTTAACCTATTAAAATTTATTAAGTTATAATTACCCCATTAAATTGGCCAATTTCTTCTATGGGGCAGGTGGGAAATTAATGAAAGTTAATAATTTCAAATAACCGGAAAGAGCTACACGGTACTGTACATTAAATATTACAGATGTTATTTTATATAACAATACTAGATGTGCCTAGCCGTTTTACCCGCTGAATAGCATCCTATGTGTTACTTACTCCAGGCTCTAAGCTATCACCATACCAAATTACAACTCAAACGGTTCAGCTGTCCATCCATAATCCATACTAGCTTTCGCTCTTTAACATACCTCTAGATTAAAAATAAAAGGGAAGATGCGGTATTGACGTTTCTGACATGGTCCGCTTCAATCAGGCCCATTGGGCCTAATTGAAGAGAGGAAAATTGAGGCCTGGCACAATTTACTTCGGCGCGAGTCCGAAACCGCCAAGGCCTTGGGCCTTGTCCAAGGGCCTTGGCGCTCGGATCCAACAGGCCCAAGTTTGGCATAGCAATGATAGCGCTATGGCGCGCACATCTTCCCATTTTATTTTAATCCATTTTTGCTTTTTAATATTTATAGAAGGACTTACTGTGCCCAACGTTTTTACCCACTCTACTGTAGCCTATGTGTTATTCCAAGCTATATCTATACCAAATTCAGCTCAATCGGTCACCCCTATAGACGTGAACAAGTAACAAACATACACATCCACTCACAAACTTTCGCATTTACAATATTAGTGTAATGTGATATATTACATAGGTGTGTATATTAAGTTAGTGTTATGCTAACAGAATTCGCTTTGATAGTCACAAAGGCGCCGTCGTAGAGTGCGATGCATAAATTTCAAAAAAACATTGTTATAATGCTTTGTGGAGACAACTTTGCTGGTATTTATTTTCTTTGCAACATAAATTACTTTAGAGTTTTTATAAAAGAACTTAAGTTGTATAAAAGAATAAGAAAAGGTCGCGTATTTTATCTACGTATACGGTTTCATAGGTTTTAAATCATTCAATTTCATTTTCCATTACCTAAAACAAAAAATATATAAAAATTCTATGTGTTATTCCAGGGTCCAAAGTATTAGTAATCTTCATACCAAATTTCAGCTAAATCAGTTAAGTTGTTTTGGTGTTAAGTGGTAATAAACACACATACGCAATACAAATTTGGTTTATTAAATTTGAATCATCGTTACACACTAATATTACAAGCTTTTATTTACTTTCACTTGTCTGTTGTCTGTCTGTCTGTATGTCTGTCTGTCTGTCAGTAATCAAATCTTGCAAGTTAAATTTGACCTACTTCCCGGTGTCCGATTGAGCTGAAATTTTGCATGCATGCATAAATCGGATGACAATGCAATATTATTATGACATGGAGCTGATCTGATGATGGAGCGGGAAGGTGGCTATAGGAACTCCGTAATTAAACGACGTAACCCCATCGAGTTTGGGCTCATTTGATTCGTCTTGACGAGTACTTTATGGTAATAATAATAAAAGCTTGTTTATAAAAAGTTTTTTAAAATTCCACTTGTTATAATGGCGGAAGTTTGTGATTGTAAGAGTATTGAGTATGTTTGTTACTTCTTCACGCCTAAATGGGTGGACCGATTGAGCTGAAATTCGGTATAGAGATAGCTTAGGTCCTGAAATAATACATTATAAGCTACAGTACAGCGGGTAAAACCGTTAGGCGCAGCTAGTGGCGGCGGTGGTTGGTTTTAACCAACAATCAAGAAAGATTAAATACTAAGATAGGTTCTCCCATCGTATAATTATTATCACATACAATTTACTCCCTCTAATGTGGACATTAAGGAGTAATTACCACAATCCAATTAACCAGAAACTTTCCGCAAAATCATTAACTTGATCCTTGACCTAATCGAGGTCTACCACACATTTGGACATAGGAATAAGTATACAAACTACAAAGAAGGCTATTCATATGCGTAGTCGTTTTAGTGCTTGTTTGTCGTATTACCTTTGAGTATTTTGAGAATAGAATTTTTTTTTTAATAAATCTAAAGCAATTAGTTAAAAGTTAGTTGTGCTTTGAATCGGCAATACCGATTTTAGTATCTAACATATTTAAGAGCCATCGCATGCTTTCAATTAAAGAAAACCAAATCACCTGTAGGTTTCAGGGATTCAGACATAGTTCACGTTTACTAATATTAAGTACTTCGCGTCGAGTACGAGACCTAAAACTAACATGTTACAATGTATTGTCATAATGCGTAAAAAGGTCCGCAGAGTTGTAAAGTGTTAATTAATCTGGAGCTAGTGGCGACGCCCTCCTATTACACAAATTAAGGGCAAGCGGATGTTACTTGTACACATTATGTACACTGTAAAACCAACGTAGGTAATACATTGTATCGAGAAAGTTGCCGCGATTTCTTTTAATTTGAATGTTACGACATACTACTTTGATTAATTATTGTAAACGTGGCCGCGCCTAAGTTTCACACGTAAGAAAGTAGGCTTTGTATTTTCAGACTCTTACAAGCCTAATTTCAGAGCAACACACGCTTGCTCGCACGTAAGCAGATGCGTTTGATGATGAATCAGTGAGAAGCCTAGAAAGTTTATGTGACGTCATTTTTTTTGTTACAATATTTAGTACAATAATTTATAGAAATACTAGCTGTGCCCAGCGGTTTGACCCACTTTACAGTGGCCGGTTATTCTAAATTTAAGCTATCACTATACTGAATTTCAGTTCAACCGGTCTACCAGTTTAGACGTGAAAGAATAACAAACACGCATTCAAACATCCTTACATCCATACATTCTTACAAACTTTTACGTTTATAATATTAGTAAAATTTGTACTCTCTATACGTAGTTTTAATGATGCTATAATAGGGTTATGTACATATTATCTATTATTCGTTGTTTTGAATGTAATCATTGTTGATGCTCGAATAAACATTTTCTTTTTTCATCCAGACATATTCTTACAAACTTCCGCATTTATAATATTTTACCCACTACTTTACTTTAGTACGATAGCTCTATTATACAGTACTAATACTAGAACGTCCCATTAAATAATTTCAAATTGAAAAGTGCCACTGGAAAGAAGTCTTATCCTTATCATAAATCGGAGTATTCCATAAGCTTCTGTCAAAGTAGTAAAACACAGTATCTATTCTAGTGTTAAATCTTTGCGAACATATCACGTTGGGTAGAGTGCAAGGTTAAGTGCGGCCAGGATTTATTACTATCCGACGTCTGTGGCTGTAGATTACACATTTTTACAGACCATTTTGTGCTGAATAGCTGTACAACCTGGTTTTATTTTTAACTTGTTTTATTTAACTTACTTAACTTGTATTAACAGTTTTGCCTATAAAGAACTACGTTATTATAAAATCAAAACTATCTTAAAAATGAGTGCACCTAGGTAGGTATCCGGTCTCCCCTCCGTCGTCGCCCTAAAAACGTGTTGAACGATCCGGACGATCCCATCGCTGCCGTCACATCGGCGGCGCTGGGATCGCCGAATCCGCCAACCATGCGCAACAGTCGCTCCGTTTTCGGTACTGGTCCCGGATACCAGATCCTCCAACCAACACAATCACGACACCGACCGCGCCGGCGCGGTCGAAGACCTCTGAGATCCTTCAGATCAGTTAGATTCTCTCCAAATAATCAAACAGATCAAAACACTGTTAGGGCCCTAGGACACGCCCCTTCAGGGGTGCCAGGCCAAGTCTAGTCCCCCGTATCTGGCGACGGCCCAAGCCGAGGTCCGTGCCATCTGAGGCGCCCTTGAGCTAGTCGCCCACAAAAACTTTGGGTCGAGTGCCTCCTGCGCTCACCACACGCCCGGTAAAGCTGTAGAGGTCTCAATCTGAGACCAACAGCGTAGGTCATTCATTCAAAAAATAAAAAAATAAAAAAAGTAGGTATCCGGTGAACGAAAGTTTAAACAACATTGCACTGCGCTTTTCACCCTAAGACATAAAATGTTTGGTCGTATAATAAGCTTAGTAATGTTTTTGGCCACTTTTTCTTTTTCTGGAGCGAATCGTTGCAGAATATTGGACAAAGTCGTGGTAACTCACCCAAATGCGCTAGTGTTATTACTAGGCGGAAGAGTTGTAACATTTTATGACTCTTGAATAAAAAGCGTTGATGCAGTGTCAGGTGCAATGTTTTTCATAATTCTGAAATCCCTGTACTTAACCATTACTGTGCTCCGGTAGGAGGGCACTGTAGCTAGTGAAATTACTGGGCTAAAGAGTCTTAACATCTTATGACTCTTGAGTAAGAAGCGTTGGTGCAGTGCTCCTAGAATTTCACATAATTGTGAAATCCTAAGTAGCACTGTACTGATTATGGGCAGCCGTTATCTCTTAACATCAGGAGAGCGTCTTGCTCGTCTTCTACTTCACCACATAAAAAAAAAAAAAACTTTAAATAAGCATTAAAATAAGCAGCGTTATCTTACCTTATCAGGACAGCGTCTTTCTCGTATCTTACTTCTAAACATTCATGAAAAAAGCATTGAGAAACTCTTAAAAAACTGCTGGAATAGCAGTAACTAGAGAAATATACATCGTGACAATTTATACTCCTTTATAACTAGCCGCGAGTGCGAAACCTCGGCAGTTCCGTACACTTGCGTCTCTATAGACAGACTTAATATCAGTTATGTGAGAACGCTGCCGTTTAAACCGTGCTGGACACTTTTCTTTTTATAGCCAGTTTTATTCTACCGCCTGAGCAGTGATGTGAAAACATTACTGTGCTTTACGAAGCACAGTAATGTTTTCGTTGTGTTTCGTAGGAGGGCACTGTAGCTAGTGAAATTACTGGGTTAATATGTCATCTTACTAATGACTCTTTAGTAAGAATCGTTGGTGAAGTGTACCTTCACGTCATTGTAAAATCTTGGGGGGCACTGTACTTATTATTATGGCAGTTTAAGATCGTGTTAGACACTTTTCTTTTTACCCGACTGCGATAAAGGAGTGTTATGTTTTTAGATGTTATGGTATTATGTATGTATAATTGTTTGACATTCCTACTCTTCAGCATGAATGGCTGGATGCATTTTAACCTGAGAAGTGTCGTTAGATTCATATTTATTGTATACAGGGTACTATATATAAAAAAGATGTTTTTTTTAATTAATAATTACACAGTGGCTTTATCATGCAGTATTTTCCAGGCTAACTTGATAATAGGCTTTCTTTAGTGGTGCTTTAACACGGCTTTTGAATTTATATTATTATTATTATATCCAACCCGATGGTCGGACGATATTGTGAAGTATGTCGGGGGGAGCTGGATGAGACTCGCACAGGATCGGAAGGTGTGGCGTGAACATGAGGAGGCCTATACCCTGTAGTGGGTATACGCGTTAAGTAGATAGATAGATAGATAATAAAATAAATGTCAATTTATATTTACCATTTGGAATTATACTCAGAGTAGGAAATTAAATCAACATAACTTAGCCTTTGATTTCAATATTCTCACATCTAACAGATGTCCAAGTAATTCCATGAACACAGTCAAAATGCACTCGCACTCAAAATTAATGCAAATTACAATCTAAACCGCATATTTTAGTACTAACTAGACCCACAGAAGCCTTGAAATACCTAATTTGAAAGCGTGAGTAGCTTTGAGCGTATTCATAGATATATTATTACGTTAGTGTGTACAATTAATATATTAGCATAGATGACGCGAGTTGTCTACTTTACAAATTCGAATTTAAATATCTATTTATTTGGGACGCAAAGTAAATCAATCACTCAAAATTCGAACGTATTCGTATTAAATTTTCATTTTTAGATTTATCGATTACTAGATGCATATTCTACTCCAGTGGGTCAAACTCAAACTCAAAACTCAAAATTAATTTATTCAAATAGGCTACATTGGAGCACTTTTGCAAGTCAAGAACGAAGAGCGGGAGCGAGGGTGGGTGAAGGGGGAATCGTGTATTTCGTGTATGGTATTTACTGGTGAGTGGGAAAGTCCAGTGGGTGGACGGGTAGTGGGTCTCAAATTGGTCATAAGTCGGTAAATAGGTAATACATAACATACAATAATAGATAATATTATGTGCTCTAATTGATTGTAATTGTCGACAGCACTATAAAAATACGTCATTGCTCGTATAGTATCATAGTTTTAAGGAAAAATATAAAGCTAAAATAGTCAAAAGTAATAATTTTGCAAGGTATTTTTCAGAAATACATCAAGTCTGTCCGTATTTTTCACGTCAAATCAATAAAATGAAATCAATATTATTTATTTTTATGACTGTCAAAAGGGGCTAAGATAGAGCACTTTTAGAAGTTATTTTTATATTTTATGTTTATTGCTTTGCTAAGTCATCTACACTGCACCAACGATAAGCAACGAACTCCTTCGTATACCTTCATTTGTTCAACTTCATTATATTGTAGACATCCTGGTTAAATGTATAACCCTGGGTAGCACTGTACTAATTATGGAGAACGTCTTGCTCGTCCTCTTAATTCTTTGCATAAAAAAATACATTTACGGCATCTATCCAAATATTCTTCTTTGTCAGTATCTATGTCTTTACAAGATTTAGATATTCTAATTGGTTGTGAGATAGGGGACTGTTACAAGAGAATTTGTAAATGCTCATTTGCTTTGTAATAGAGTCTAGTTGCCTAGCTCACATAAGGTCCTGAGACTACCCTGTAGTTAGTGACGTCATTTGTTAAATTAATATGGATACAGATATTTGTTTCTGATCTGGGTGGCTTTCTGTATCTATTATAAGTATGTATTTACAAAAGAAAAGTATATAAGTATTATATCCGTTATCCTAACCACCATAGCACAAGCATTAAGTTGCTTTGCTTTGGGTTAGGTGGCACTGTGTGTAATGTCCTGAAATATTTATTTATTTTTTATTATACAACTAGCTGACTGGCACCATTTCGTCTGCGTCTGGTTGAAAAATAATTTGATATTTTTCAAAAAAAAAATACGTTGAAAAATACTTTACGGCTTATTCTCGGATCTAACTTACTTACTGTGTCGCAGCGACCCAAACTGAGTCTGGAACTAAATTATACCAAATATAAACAAGAAATAAATAAAAATTGATCAAGCCTCTCGTAGGGGTTTGATACCAAACACCACATTTATATAGGTAATTAATAGAGAGATCTATCTATATAAAATAATAAAATGATAAAAACTGATACTATGAGAGAGAAAATGAGAAAAAAAATGAGATAGAAAATGCAAGGAAGGTTTACACGAGGGGAAAGTCAGTACGAATAGCATAGGCGTATTTTCTTTAAAATCACCTCTACCTTTATTCTCTATTTTTCCCTTACAAAATCTTCAAAAATCTATTCTATTAATAGAGCAGCGTACTCTCTAGACTATCAGGTTTCTCTCGTACCTTATACTTCCCCGAAGGCATCGTTAAAGTTTCAGAGACACTTTGGGACTGGAAAAACCTTAATTGGGGTATCATGTTGATACGTAGGCACTGGTTTAACCTTTCAATCGTTGAAATAGGCTTTTATGTAATGAATTTAGGTATAAACTCTAGAATATTTTATAAAATAGATCAGGACAATTATTAATAACAGTCCTACCACATAAGGCAATCTCTTACAGACGACTTGCTTAGAAGGAATATATTATTACGTTTAAAACTCGAATTTTAGTAGGAAAATAAATGTTTAACAAGTGAAATTAAAAAAAACTTTTCAAAACTATGGTCACCTTCCAGCTCCATCATCAGATCAGCTCTATGTCATAATAATATTGCATTGTAATTCGATTTATGCATGCATGCAAAATTTCAGCTCAATCGGAAACCGGGAAGCGGATCAAATTTAACTTGTAAGATTTGATTACAAACAGACAGGCGAAAGTAAATAAAAGCTTGTAAAAAGCTGCATAGCCTAATAATTCACTAACGGGATTAGACTTCCTTTGTAGGAAGTCGACAAAGTGAGTATTTTTAAAAGCCATACCTAAGTTTTCGTTTATATGAAAGTAAAATGATCCCCGTCACCTTTTTTTTAACAATGGCGGTTATTACTTTCAAACTGAATACGCTAAATACAATTTTTTTTTTAAATCTGCTATGTATACATTTTACACGATATCAAAGTTCAAAGTGTAAGTTGTTTAAAGACTCTTAAATTACATTTTAAATGTACCCTCTAAAACAGCCAGAGCTTCATTACGCCTAAATTTCTAGAATCCCCAGTGAAATGGTGCATTCAAATTCACTAAGATACAAATTCGCAACTAAATACGAGAACATGTAAAACATTTCCGCTCATTAGTTCATGAAACTTTAGCCTCTTGAGATTTTACTGTATAGTATAAAACATTAAGTTATATAGTTCTAGAGAAGTAACGTGCCACTAATGTGTTGCGCTCAATTGCAGCCGTTCGGCCGCATTTTACTTACCTGCTTTTTTTCATTATAAGGATAACCTATTTTATACCTACATATTATGTTTTGACCAAAATCTCGCATAAATTTTAAGCAACGATGCGGCCGAATGTAGTTAGTAGTAAACTAAACCAAAAAGGCGGATTAAATTAACTAGCCAACAGTGCCAGTTATTCTACCGCCTGAGCAGTAATGTGCAAACATTACTGTGCTTCGGTAGGAGGGCACTGTAGCTAGTGAAATTACTGGGCTAAAGAGTCTTAACATCTTATGACTCTTGAGTAAGAAGCGTTGGTGCAGTGCACCTAGAATTGCGCATAATTGTGAAATTCTGGGTAGCACTGTTCTGATTATGGGCAGCGTTATCTCTTAACATCAGGAGAGCGTCTTGCTCGTCTACTTACTTTTCCACATAAAAAAAAAATCCCATCACAGTTTTACTTACGATAGTACGAAACTATACAAATAGTACGAAAGATAACGGATAAGAGAAAGAATGGAATGAAGGTACGAGAGGCAGTAAAAGCGAGAACTGGTATGAATGGTAATAGTGTAGCACAGGCCTCCGCCCAATAACGGAGAAAAAATAAAAAAAACCTCGGCTTCACTCAACATCATGTTGGAACAAGGTCATAATGACCGCTTGGCGATACGGTTTCTTTTAACATTTTTTAAACCTATTATCTTGGCTTTTCCAAGATGATTTAAATAGAACAAATCTATTGTTTGGGATAGCTTCTTTATTGCAAATATAACTCAACGGTTTTAAACTACTTTAAAATTCTTTCCTGAACAAGTAATAAATTCACTTACAAATCTGCACCTCTGATTTTAAAATCACGTTCTGGAAACCTGGTGTAACTTACATTCTGTTATCTATTCCTTTTAAAAACTAAAAGATTCTTTAAATCAACACACGGTTATGCTCGCGACTCTGCCCGCGTGGTAAAATCCTTTATTAGCGGAGTTTTACGCCATAAGACCTATCTGTGTTCCAAATTTCAAACCAATCCGTTCAGTGGTTTAAGCTGTACATTGATAGATCTGTCCGTCACTCTTTCCTTCTATATATATATTTAGATTGCCAGTTATTCTACCGCCTGAACAGTGATGTGCAAACATTTACTGTGTTTCGGTAGGAGGGCACCGTAGCTAGTGAAATTACTGGGCCAACGAGATTTAACATGTCATAATTCTCTTGAGTAAGAATCGCTGATGCAGTGCACCTAGAATATCACATCATTGTGAAATCCTGGGTGGCACTATACTGATTATGGGCATTGTTATCTCTTAATATCAGGTGGGCGTCTTGCTCGTCTTCTTACTCCTTTACTTAAAAAGTTTTGCTGATTTTTTTGTAGAACTAACATAATAAATTATTAGAGATTCTTATAACAGGAAAACATAATACTTACCTACGGGTTAGCGCAAGAACCCAAAGTGGGTTTTGGCCTCCGATAACAAGTTTCTCCTACTCGGTCTGTCCTGCGCCACCTCCCGCCATTCATCCATGTGGAGACTGCTCAGGTCCTTCTCGACCTCTTCCTTCCAGCGATACCGTGGGCGGCTCACCGGACGTCGCCCACTCGGTCGTCCCTGGTATGCTCGCTTCACACCCCGATCCACTCCCATCCTCTCTACATGGACGAGCCAGCGAAGACTGTGTGATTTTGTCTCGCCGATGACATTAGGCTAAGCCACTAGGTAACACAATAATTTAATGCAATAAATTGGCCAGCTGTTATAGATTTATGAAACAGCGAATTCGGTAATCCAGAATAACCTCTGAACCACAAAACCCCTTAGCCAGCACAGTTTCACGCCTAAAAAACGCCTTACAAGACATCCTAATCTTTATAGCATAACATTAATAACAAAAGCAGTATATTCTAAAAGAGACTGCGCCTATTTTGCATTAAAAGTTTCACGAGAACTTTCCACATTTATTATTCAAAGCAGTCCGCAGAAACAACGCAGGACAATACGGACCATAGACTAATAATTAAGTCGGATACGGCTAGCTGTCAAATAAAACTAAACCCGTGTAAAGAATACGTTTTCTCGATCAGTGAGAATATTTATATCCAGAACACTCGCGATAGTTTTAAAAATCGAGAAACGTATTATCCATACATATAATAAGAATGGAAATTTCTCCCCATTCATTGTGATCCTTTACTAAGGTGAACTGTGAAAATACGCATATGAACAAAACGACGCGAAAAAGTCGCTTGCGCAATCTAATTCGTAAAACATTTTGTCAATTTTTCCTAGGGAAACGTAAAATAAAATAATAAAATAAATAATAATCATTTATATCAGACACATCGCCCCTAATTTACATCAAAAATTCGAAATAAAAGTAATAGAATATAAAGTAAATTCAATTCAAAAAAAAAATAGTGCCAAAAACGCTACAGACGCCATCTATCGGTGTGGCTGTAAACTTGTGGTTGACCTTTAGTTTAATTTGGGCTAAATTTGTAAATAGTTTGTGTCACTGGTGTGGTTAAACAACACCACCGATTTGAATAAAATTTTCACTAATACGTTGCAGTTTTCTCTACTTGAACCTTAGTCTTGGTTTTAGTCAAATCGGTTCATAAATAAAAGAGTTATATCAATCTAAAGATTCGCATATAAAATGCTAATAAACAAGAAAGGTAGTCATAGGAACCGCGTAATCAAAAGACAAAACCTCATCGAGTTTGGGCTCATTTGATTCGTCTTGACGAGTACTTTGATACTATATAGTAACCAGGGTCCGAAACGGAGCTGGAAGGTGGCCATAGGAACTCCGTGATTAAAAGAAAAAACCCCATCGAGTTTGGGCTCATTTGATTCGTCTTGACGAGTACTTTGATGCTATATAGTAGCCAAACAAATTAGAATTCATTTAAATTAGTAAATGTAACTTATTTCTCAAATGAATCAGCGCCAGCGGAAAATAATCTAATGTGCGCATGATGCGTGTAAATATCAGTAATAAATATCTTTTTGCTGCTTATTTTTAATTTCTAAAACATGTAAAATCATCTGAAGATAAATAGAAAAATTCATTTACAGTTCATTGTAAAAGTAAATTATTTTTCATACAAGCTAGCGCCACGGAAAATAATGGAACTAATGTCCTAAGAAAAAGAAATATCGTTTATTCTGCAAACAGTTTTAGAAAAGAAGTCCCGCGTAACCTAGCGGAACTAAATAATAGATTTATAATTACTGTGAATACTTCATTTATTATATATTTTTTATTTGTTAGATTAATTAAATATTATGTACCTATTTAATTGAGAAATTAAATATGAGAAATTATGAATTGTTAAAAATCTGTAGATATTTTAACTTAAAATCACGCGATTGTGGCGCTCCATCTAGGGGGATCTTTTGTAAAAATCACTGGTTATCCGGAGACACACAGACATAAAATCTGTTCACACCCATTTAGGCATACATCCAGACACAAACTGTCACGTTTATAATGTTAGTAAAATTTTGCAATGATTATTATAGAACCTTTTATCTGTGTTATAGATAATCATAGGCGGATTTAGGGAGGGGGGGCAAGGGGCCAAGCCGCCCCCCCCCCCGAGTCATTAAGCAAGCTGCTCGCGCACATATTATAAAGGATGTTTAAGCTTTAGGGGGGGGGCAGGGGGCCAAGGTACCCCCAGAAGCATTGTAGAGTTACGAATTTCGCACATATTTCTGAAGTAAAATTTTTTTTTCGGCGCTCGCAGCTAGCTGCTCGCGCACTTATTGTAATGGATGTTTAAACTTCCTAACCGCTCAGAGCGAGCTAAACATACACTTTTCGTAATAAAAATTATAATATTTTTGCCCGTCTGCACCTTGCCCCCCCCCCCCAAACCAAATCCTGGATCCGCCTATGATTTTAGGTATACACCTCAGTGGTAGAGTCCTTCTCACAAATGAGGTCCCGCGGAATTTTGCGGAACTAAATTACATTTTTTCGTTAAATTCTGGACTTCATGCCATAAATAATTTTTCACCACTCTCGCACGAAAATAGTGTCTTTGGTCATCGATTTCAGTGAGCAAAAGCCGTTTTTGCTCTCTAGAGAGTAGAGAGGCAAAGTGATTTGAATTTCGAACACAATTTTATTGGCTATGAAGAAGTTGGTGTGTTCTGAAACTTATTTGTGTACAATTTTTATTTAACTGAGATGCACATAATTTTTAATGTTATTTATTGAATTTTAACTTTATAAATTGTATTTTTTCAATAATATTTTAAATAAAATACTATTATAGAATAATAAGTCGTAAGTGAGTTTTTTTTTTTTTAAATATTATTACAATTTGTTTTTCATAAATATGTCACACACACAAATTTCGAACGCAACTCTTTTAATAAAAAAAAAAATACAAAATGGCGGGATGTAGAAGTTTAGAGTTTACAGTCAAATGGAGAATGCGTTGTGACGTCATCGATAAATGCCATCTTTGTCTCTCTCTTTTGTATGAGGTAAGTGAGATGGCACTTATAGTTGTCATTTTTCTTGCGACAGTGGTGTTCACAACACATTTTCCATTTGGTTCTAAACCTCTTGGTAAAGATTCAACTAAATATTTTCAACTTAAGTTGTAAACTTTTGCAAATTTCTATTTGTGATCTAATAGTCTGTTTAATTACAAAGAAATGAGTGACCCCAGTGATGAAGGTAGTTTTCTTACGCCAAAAAAGTTGAAAGAACAAGTTTCGAATGCCGAGTTCAGCTATTTGCCTGAAAAATCTAAAGTGAAATATGTAAAGGCGTACGAATCCTTCAATAATTGGCGCCTCTCAAAAAATGCAAAAACATATTCCGAGACCGTGATACTATCATATTTCATGGAACTATCTAAAACAAGAAAATCCTGTACATTATGGAGCATTTTTTCTATGATAAAAGCTGTCTTGAAAACGAAACGTGACCTTGAAATAGAAAAATTTCTGAATGAAGCACCAGACAGTAAATACCTCGCTTTAAAAGTAAGTAAATTGATACAAAAGCTAATTTATTTCAAAGAAAACCTATCTAACTGTACCTATCTAAAAATAAGTAAACTAAATTATTGTTATTTTTTACAGGTTGTATTAATTATTGGCATAAATGGTGCGTGCCGCTCAAATGAATTGTTGAATCTTAAGGTAAACGACGTTGAAAAGCATTCGGACAAATTAATATTAGTAAAATTATTGAATACAAAGACTAAAATCGACAGATCATTCGTCATTAGTGAAGAATATGTCGCACGTTAAATAATAAACCGAAATAAGTCAAAAATTCACTTTTTTGGGAAATCGCAGTCAAAGTTTTGGGTCTCTACCTTGTTGATAACTTCATGATATTTTTCATAAGTGTATGGTGTTATGTTTATTTTCTTCTTCTTAAATTGTAAACAGATATATAGAGGACATAATTTTCGTAATAAATAAATTATATTATTAAAATCAAATGAGTAATGAAGCTTTGTTTTCAAAGTTTTGACTTAATGTCGGTTTTGTAAAAAAAATTGAAATCAATCATATTTTTTTTTGCAAACTAATATTGAATCATTCAGTTTAGTATTAAATAATAAAATAATTTTATTAGATGTATAATATTTATTACACTTTAATAGTAAAACATAAATAAAAATACAGAAATTCCTTAATAATGATAATAAAAAATAACTATTTATAAAAAGTTTTATAATAGTTAACTGCTTTCTTTACCTAATTATGTACGTCTGAGTAATTATACTAAAAAATAACAATCAGTTGTAATAGGAACTTATTATAAATTAGTAACTGAAAATTCTATAGTCATCACAAAATGCTGTCGAGATCGCTTTACGTAATTCTTGTGAAAACGCTGATCCTATTGAGCAAAAATTTAATACAGAGGTAGATTAAATCTCGAGAAAGGACATGGGATAGTTTTCATTCCAGAAATCTACCTTTTCAGGGGGGGGGGGATGAGGATAAAGGTTTGTGTGGGAAATTGGTAACTACTGTTCCTATTTAGCTGAAATTTGGTATAAATATAGCTGAGTTTCGCGAAAGGGTATTATGAGATAGAATATCTCAGAAATCAGCCTTTAAGCCTCCCCCTTATTGTATGGAAGACCAATAACTGCTTGGCTACTACATATTTGGGCACAGAATTTTCCGAGGTATATATTTTTTAGTTTTTTTATTTATGTAGTGCGGCTATGTTATCACTGCGGCCATGATCGGCCTATTGTGATTGCCGCTAATTATAGTGAGAATGACCCCTAGGCGCGGCGCTAGAGTTCACCACAGACCATAGCAGTTTCTAGAAACTGCAGGATTTTCGTAGGGGTCATCTCTCTAAGCTCATTCGTACTGAGCAGGTGCTGTCCCAAAATAGAGTTTCGTTTACGCATCAGTGCTCCATACTCCCCTAGCAGATGAAGAGGCGTTTCATCTGCCTCATTGCAGAATCTGCAGGTTTGAGTGTCGCATAGCCCTAGTTTGGACTTTTGGACTTTGGACATATGCATGTTTGGACATAGGCAACAGTGTCCAGTCAGGGCTCTGGTTACGATACGTAGATTCCCCTACTTAGCGCTATGATTTGGTTGTTGAACCTGGTATCATAGGCTTTTATGAGTAGCTTTGAGTGCCTCATGCCCTGAGAGTCTTTCCACAGTTAGATTGACTCCTCAAAGCATAAGTTTACTAAGGTTTTCTGCGCTCAGCTTTTAGGTATACCACAAAAAGGCTCAAAGCCGAATTGAGTGCCTTCTGCCCCAGCGCACGTGAGCTCATCGGCACGTTCATTGCCGTTGATTCCCGCGTGCCCCGGGTCCCATCTGAGGACAACATTGTTCCTTGAGCCTAAATCATTCAGTTGCAGCATACAGTCCTCGACTAGCCTGGACGTAAAAACTTGCGAATCCAACGCTAGGAGGGCAGCCTGGCTATCAGAGTTAATGTAAATGGTTTGGTTGCTGTAATGCTTTTGCAGGTTGATGTGCGCGCATTCAAGAATGGCGAAAATCTCTGCCTGGAAAATGGAGGCAAACCTTCCCAGATTTACGCTTTTGCTACACCTGGGTCGCTCTCCATGCACTCCACAGCCTACATTACCTCCCATTTTAGAGCCATCCGTGAACCAGCTCCGGCTTCCGGTTTTTCCCGGGATAGGACATAAAACAGTTCTGGTTACAGAAACCAGTATTTAAAGGGTGCGAAATTTATGCAAGAAATCCGGTAACCGTTTAACTATTTTTTATGTTATTTGAGTTTGAGGTGGAGAGAGGATAGTTTTATTCCTGAAATCTAACCTTAAAGGGGATAAAAGGGGTGGGAGTTTGTAAGGACAATCAATAACGGCTGAAATCTGATACTGAGATTATAATTTGATCCCGGAAAATGACAGGATAGTGTAATTTCTAGGAATTTTAATATACTGTATGGTGGTGATCGTGGTGGTACCTTGATTTCCTGCATGGCGAGCTGGAAGCCTTATCTCCCTGTACGCTGTCCTGGATTTTATCTTCAGTTTCATTTAAAAATCTCTTAAATAATTAATATACAACATTAAATAAAAATTAAAGCCCTCAATAATTAATTTTGAGAACATTACGAGAAAATTAGAGAAAAAGTAACAAGGTCTATAACTACGTAAAAACGACTTTTTTTACTTACTTTTATTTCGACTGGCTTAGAATTATCCGTATCAGTACATCAGCATTACCTTTTACTCATCTTAAGAAGTTTTAGGCACTACTGCTTCCTATTTGCAGACGTCATCTTGAATTAAAACTATGAAACTAGAAATTAATACTATACTTTTTTATTAGAAACATAATTAAATTGACTTGAAATTTTGTAATAAACTGTATCAATTGCTAGAGCACTTTAAGACTTAAAGAGAATTTAAAACGTAAACTGAAATAAACGCAAATACGATTCATTTATACCAACAGTTTTAGTATTAAAGTGATGTAAAATTAATTGCTTTTCGAAGAAAACAGATAATTTAATACTAAAACGCACTAATACGCAATCTATCTTGTCTTTACAATTACAAATTAATAATAAACTGCAACAAGTCTTAATAGGTCATGCTGCATTTTCTACTAAAGTGAAATAAAACCAAAACATGCTAGTTTAGAAATAAATAAACATTTAAAGTCTCACCTACGTTTGAAAATAAACCGAATTATTTTACATTACGCCAATGTAGTAAAAAAACAACGACACTTATTTCAAATCGCGGTCGTTACAAAACTGAATCGCACGAATGAATTGTCACGCGCTTTTGTAGGAAAGAGGGGGGTGGTCTAAAAACCAGCCATTTTGGTTTATTTTGCTTGGTGTGAAAGTGCCTACTGATTCTTTAATCGGATTTAGTGCGTTTTATTAACAAAAGTAGGAATCCTGATTTTTTGAGTTATTCCGGTTTATTATTGTGAATGTGGTGGACAAGTATATGGCATTACGACCCGCTAATACAAAAACTTCAAGATTTTTCTTACATTATGATAATGGAAAAAGTAAAAAACAGCCCATAGGCATCAATAAAATCGGTGATATGCCAAAAACGATTGCTAAATTTCTTCAGCTTCCGGACTCCCATCTTTACACTGGGCATTGCCTGAGGCGGACGTCAGCAACACTCTTAGCTGACTCAGGCGCTGATATTACAGTTCTTAAACGCCATGGTGGCTAGAAGTGTAACAAGATTGCAGAAGGATACATCGAAGATTCTAAAGTTATTTAATATGCTAACTTTTAAAATTTGCGATAGTGGCGCCCCGCAAAAAGAACTCCTTTTGTGAAAAGCACTCTACCTATCAGTCACAGTTCCCGATTGAGCAGAAATTTTGCATACCGGGAATCGGATGACAATGCAATAATTTTATGACATGGAAGTGATCTGAAGTCTGATGATGGAGCTGAAAGGTGAAATTTGATAGATATATTATAATAAATAGTTTGAGTACGTAGGTATATGATAGTTTCATTTCAGAAAATTTCATTTTAGTTTTTTTTATACAACGATGTAAGAAGATGAGCAAGATGCTCTCCTGATGGTAAGAGATAACGCTGGGATTTAACGAAGGTTAAATTCTGGGTGCACTGCTGAGTCATAAAATGTTAAGATTCTTCAGCCCAGTAATTTCACTAGCCACAGTGCCCTCCTACCGAAGCACAGTAATGTCTGCACATCACTGTTCAGGCGGCAGAATAACTGACACTGTTGGGGTACTAGCCGATCTCCTGCAGAGGAAGTCTACCCACGGTAAAGAGATCACCATTAAATGACGCGGAAAAAAGTCAAGAGTAACTGTACGGAATCAAGCTGTTATTATTCCGTATTTTTATTAGTTTTTCTGATTTAAATGATAATTTGATATATTTTTGTTTACTGTATTTAATCTTGATGTACTATATGTGTAAGTGGTCATTTATTGCCGTTCTAATTTGTACTGTGGTATAGGTATAACGATAGTTCTGGGACTTATCCCAGGACGTCTCTGAAATCTAAGTATTATTCACAAAAAATGTTTCATAATATTATTTACTAGCTTATGCTCGCGGCTTTGCCCGCACGGCAAAATCCTTTCTTAGCAGTGGTCTACGTCATGAAACCTTTCTATGTTCCAAATTTCAACCCAATCCATCTAGCGGTTGAGGCTGTACGTTATACAGATACATCAGTCACTAGCTTATTCTCATGGCTTTGCCCGCATGGACGGGTTACGTTTCATAATACCTACGGTCGTTTCAACTACGGTCGATATAACTACGGTCGATTCGCATAAGTTCATTTCACATATTGGACGACTCGCTTACAGTGCAACTCGCCTGCGGTTGATTAAACTATGGGCATGTGAACTAATGGGCGATTCGGCCAATGTTCATTTGATATATTGGTTAATTCAACTATGGACGACTCACCTACGGTTTATAAATTCTTTGCTACGCGTGTTTTTAGTACAGTATTCAGGGCAAACCGAAATCTGTTGGTTAGGTTAGGTTTGAACAGTGACCACAATGCGCGAGCCGAGCGAGCGAAGCGAGCGTGCCGCGGCAGCGGCCGGCGAAGCGCCAGATATTTTTCTTATTACTGAATTATTTATCCTGTGTCATGGCATCTTCAGGCATTTTGGCATCTTCTTTCATCTACCTCATCATGGCAAAGTGGCATAATAAAAACAACACGATTCTGAATTCTGTACTATAAACAAGTATTTTTTAGCTGTCATACCTGACTAGCAGCCGGAAACGTGGTCTAAAAATACGTGAACGGTCCGTTAGTTCGGTCAAAAATAGGCAAATCGTCCAATAGTTTAATCAACCATAGCTCAATCGACCGTAGCTGAGTTAACCGTAGGCGAATCGTCCAATATTGATTTCAACCAATAGTTATTATGAACGTAGGCGAAACGTCCAATAGACATTTTGAATAGTAGGTGATTCGATCGTAGTTACATATTGGCAAGGTTTGCCAGCCTTTACTAATTCTACGCCCATTAAGTCGCAGAAAACCCGTGAATTGAATCCCTCTTTTCCGTGGAATTGGAAATCGAATTAAATGGTCTGTATCAAATTCATTAATATATGAATAATTTACTGTCACGCGCTACGAAGTGCGCGCGGGTCAGCTAGTTGTCAATAAGCTTTTATTTAACTTGTTTAGTATGTACCTCTATGTACATAATGTGTTCTACAAATCTTGAAACTCAATTTTGTCGTGTGGCCGATCTGTGGTAAAAAAGTATACTTTACTGCTATAGTATTGTTCCTTTCGATAAGAATAATACATCAGAATAAGAATATGATGATGATGTAAATTACATCAGAATATGGTAGCTACAAAGAATTAAGTCTGGTTTTTTATTTAATCTAATTTAGTCGCCCTTGGTTTTCCGCGGTAGAGCAGAGTTAAAAACAAAGACACGACTAACAAGTGAATTAAATTAAAAATTTAAAAAAACCCCCAACGCAATACGTAATTCACTATTTTTTGATGGCGGCCATCTTGGATTTTAAATTTTATATAGTGGGCTGTATTCTACTCGTTAAGCCCTTTCATTTGATACCCATATTGAGGGGGTCGTGGAAGAAAAAAGTAATCCGCCATTTTGTAGCGGCGGCCATCTTGGACCGATTTTCACCAAACATGGCTAAGAACACTCTCGACTAACTCTACTTTCAAACAAAAAAAACGAAATCAAAATCCGTTCATCCGTTTGGGCGCTACGATGCCACAGACAGACACATACACACACACACACACACACACACACACACACACACACACACACACACACACACACACACAGACAGACAGACAGACACGTCAAACTTATAACACCCCGTCGTTTTTGCGTCGGGGGTTAAAAATAAAAGTGTGAGAGTCGATTGTTTCAGCAATTTAACATACTTACCCATTACCAACACATGAAAAGAAAAATAAATTAAGAAAGGGCTTTCCTCCTTTATCATTTATGAAGTCAGTTTATTTTACAATTTTCCAAAACTATTTTTTTTTGTTTCACAGAATACGCAAGCGGATTTCCCGCTTAAAGATGTCTTCAATAGCACACATTTTGGTGGGCCCTATCTGCTTATATTGTTCTAGTCTGTAGGTGAAACTTTGTGCTATTTTCGCCAACACTTCCCGGCCAGGAGACTGTTCACGTCGTGTTTACAAGATGCTATAGCCTGTATATTTTACTAGCAGCCAAGCTCAGCTATAGTGTGTATATTTTACAAGTAAATATACAAACTATAGCTAAAATATATAGGGAAACTGCTGCCCTCCAGTTAAATCCGCTTGAAATAGGGATTTACATATTATATTCATCTTTTAAATGATTTCAGCGATGCGCTTAATTTTGCGTTTTCATTTATTCTGCTGCTCAAAGCGGAAGTCGCCACTTGCCGGAGGAACATCTTGGTAGATTAGTCGGTGTGGGTGCTGATATTGGCCAACCCGGCCATAAATTAAACCTGATGACCTATGATTCAGATTCATTCCAAAGTAAAATGTTACTGACGTGGATATGGCAAAACCCAATGTAGGTATAGCAAGTACAACAAAAATACATTGTGAACAAGTGTGTAAATTTTAAACTTTATATTCTCCTTTCAAAACTGCAAGTAACAAAGGTAACTGATACTCCAAACATCCTTTCACTTCTGAAGTTATTTCACCAATAAATTTGATACCAAACTCTTGAAATATGAAATTCTGTGCTGAAAGCTAAAAAGCCATTGTTCAGTGAAAATATAAAAATAAGAGTAAAGCACAGAGGGATTATATACAAGTCACCAGTATTTGAAAGTCTATAATAGGTAAGTCTTTTTACGCTTATAAAAATGTAAGTTGTTTTTCTCTGTATTTAACGCCCGTCCAGTGATCATACGTCCTTATCGTAATCCTCAGAACGTAGACGAATGTTCCAATTTAATATACCGCATGTTAATTCAGTTTTCGCACGAAGATTCAGCCCTTACGTTGAAACGCGGTTGTATAATAAAATTCTACTTCACTGTGAAATTAAAAATCGCTCTGTCTTTGAAGTTAAGAACGTAATCATCAATTGGTTAACCGCTTTTAATTATGACGAAACAGAAAATTTATTTAAACATATATCCTAAACTTAAATCGATACATGTATACTATACCCACCCAATGATCACACCCTTTATAATATACTAAAAACCAAAAATGGATCTAAGCTTACCTGTAAATATATATCTAGGTATGTATTATATTATATATATATACAAATATTTATATTATATCATATAATATTGAATATTATAATGTATTTAATCATTACAAATATATTATTATGTATAGTATACTATATAATTTATTTATTTTTATTGTGCTATATTTATTCCATATTATCATAAGGGATGTTTATTTCACTTAGGTTTTACATCAAAATTAGGTTATGTTTCTTATATTTCTTTAATAGTTTACCTTCATCAAATCGTTTTAAAAACTGTTTAGTATTAAAAGTTTTATTTTAGTTATTAAGTTAAAAACGAAATCAATGTTTAGATATAGTCAACTTAGCATATAATTCGTACACTTGTTAATCGTCATTTCGGCCCTCACGACACAGACTCACGTCTAGTGTGAGGACCACTAGTACTCACATTATTGTTTGCTCATCATGTTAAATAAATATATATTTTCATTTCAGGTTAAGGGGCTGCGCAGACGACAGACTATTCATGACGCACTTTTTAGTCTGTGAAAATAGAACCTATGCAATTGTATGCAGTAACGCACACGACGCGCAAAAAGTCCGGCGCACAAATAATCCGTGTAATTCGGGCAGACCGCACCGCGCCGCGCCGCGCCGCTCCGCACAAAAAGTGTGTGAAAAAAATTGAACGTTAGCTTCAACACGCGCTAACGCAGACGGCACACACTTTAGTCGGCAATCTGCATTTGCTAAGGGTGGACGTAACGCTTCTTTCTTCTTGTGTTTCTGTACTTCATGTACAAAATAATACTTCGCGATCTCTGCACGATTTCCATAGCGTCTACGTCCCTACAGCTCTGCCGACAGAATGATCGAAGATGTGCGTCGTGTGCGTTGAGTCTGTGAAAAATCCGCAACCGACTTTTTGCGCGCCATGCAGACTTTTTGTGCGCCGCAGACTCGATCGCACAAAAAGTGTGCCGTCTGCGCAGCCCCTAAGGGCCACCCCAGACAGACTCTCGAGCGGGTGACGAAAGTCATCGGACAGTCGCGACGATAACGTTGCGATTTGCGATGTCGCGGTGATCGCTCAAATACTTACGTCAACGCCCGAGCAACCTTTCCCGGTGATGTTGAGCGTCGCTGTCACCCAAAGTGGGGAAGGCCTTAGGGGCTGCGCAGACGACAGACTATCCATGACGCACTTTTAGTCTGTGAAAATAGAACCTATGCAATTATATGCAGTAACGCACACGATACCGGCGCACAAATAATCCGTGTAATGTGCGTTACTGCATATAATTGCATAGGTTCTATTTTCACAGACTAAAAAGTGCGTCATGGATAGTCTGTCGTCTGCGCAGCCCCTTATATATAATTATTATAAAAAAAATATTGAGTGCATCATGAATCAAGATGGTAATGAAAATCTAGTAACTATTTTAAAAATTGACTAGGGCGTTAAAGTTGCTAATAATTTACTTAGCATTAACGATATACAAATAATTATAAAGAAAACAATACGGCATTTTTATTAATTATTTTTCATTAAGTATGTGAATGTCACGCTGTCAATGTCGGCCGTGGAATGAACACGAAAAAGAGGCGGAGCTACGAGCTTATGTTGATTCAGGCATATGACTTGGCGACTGTTACCTCATTTTAGCTTCCATCTCTAGCTTTATGATCTGTGATAAACGTAAACACACCACAACTTAAAACAGCGCCATCTAGCGGTGAGTAGCGAATTTATCATATCACCACTCAATTCCCGAACCCAAGCAAATGGCAAAGTCGTGCTCCGCGTGGCCGTCAGGGGCCGCCACTTGTATTGTGTCGTTCCTATGGCTATCTTCCAGCTCCATCATCAGATCAGCTCCATGTCATAATAATATTGCATTGTCATCCGATTTATACATGCATGCAAAATATCAGCTCAATCGGAAACCGGGAAGTGGGTCAAATTCAACTTACAAGATTTGATTACAGACAGACAGACAGACAGACAGACAGACAGACAGACAACAGACAAGTGAAAGTAAATAAAAGCTTGTAAAAAAGAGATAGTTAATTTGGTAGTTTAATGTTTAGTTTTTCTTAACTGTCCTTGATATTGTCTGCACTCTTCCATTATCCATGTTGATTTATTCTTTATTTTTTATTTAGAATAAATAACAAGGGTTCACAAAACATTGCAGAGACGATGATGTCCGCATTAGTTAAAAACTGTGTCGCAGACATCAACGCCCACCTCCGGAGAATTTATATAAATGTTATTCCAAAAAGTTCTAAGTACATAAATATTTTAGAAAAAACAAAAAAGTTTAAATTAAAGTCTAACAGATGTTATCTATCTCATTATCTTCAGAATGTAAGCTAAAATATGGCATTTAGTGTGTATAGTGTAGTGTGGTGAGTTAATGTGTGAGGTTCCCTACCCATGACACCAGCCTCGTAAGAGTTGGGCACGGGGAGGATGTGTGTGTTTTATGTGCGTGAGTGTGAGGGGTTTTTAGTAAAAGAGATGTTATTGATTTAATTAATGCAAAAATTAACTTTGAGTACTTGTATTGACTAGTACTTGCATAGTCTTTCGATAGTCTTTGATATTCTGTTTTTGTACGTTATTTTACAAAGTTATAAAAGTACCGCGCCAACTTTTCTCTGCCTCTTTTAAGTTCAGATATTCGTGCTGATAGGAACGGACATATTACTTTCCTTGTGCATTTACAAAAGGATAATATAAGTGCAGTGCGTTATATCCTTGAGATCGGTGTTTTATTATTAGTCTATGCCCTTACCTAACCCTACAATCCATGTAATTTTTCTCCAGGTCTTCTGGTAGAAAATGCTACTTTAGCATTAAGTTAGTCCTAGCGTTGTGCTGAATAATAAATAAATAAACTGACTGACTCATCATCGTGGGGACAACACCAGTGGACAGAGACGGACGAAATTTGTAACATATTGCTTTATGCGATAAGACCGCCGATTGTTTACATCTAGTTTTAAGTTTGTTGTACTATGTTCATAACTATTTCTTGTATTTTGGTATGCAATAAAGGGTCATTATATTCTATTCTATAATTCAATGGGTTTTCGGTTATAATATGCCAGTAAAATTACAAATATTAAACTTCGTTCGAAAAGCACTTACACGAACTGTGACACAAAATACGTTTTCGCAGAATTTGGGCGTTTGATTACTCCCTTGGGTCCTAGATTACAAAATATTTATAAAAGGATTTAAATTACAAATTTGTTGACCTGTTTTATTTTCCCGTATACAATTATCCTAAACAAATTGTTGTAAAGCAAATAAATGAGACAAATAAGTTGAGTTAATCCAGTTTTAAATTGCACTTGTCTGCGGAACAAAATGTTCCTAACTTTTAAGGTTATAGCGTTAAATTTAAACTGGGTGAGATCTACGGACCGTTTTGTCCAGGATTTTCTACCTCATCCCTAATTGTACGTGTCCAGGTTTCCAATTGTCCTCCCACTTTGAAACTGATGAAAATTCCGTGTTCCTTGTTTTCTTTCAGAGACAATAGACCTAATAGTCTAAATCTCTATTAGGTTGGGTTTGGAAAACAGTTACTGTGAATTAAAAAAAAATTGAATAATACTTTATTGCGTACCAAATAATTACAAAGAAACTTACTGTATGTTTCTTTATAATTATTTGTATATCGTTAATGCTAAGTAAATTATTAGCAACTTTAACGCCCTAGTCAATTTTTAAAATAGTTACTAGATTTTCATTACCATCTTGATTCATGATGCACTCAATATTTTTTTTATAATAATTATATATAAGGGGCTGCGCAGACGACAGACTATCCATGACGCACTTTTTAGTCTGTGAAAATAGAACCTATGCAATTATATGCAGTAACGCACATTACACGGATTATTTGTGCGCCGGTATCGTGTGCGTTACTGCATATAATTGCATAGGTTCTATTTTCACAGACTAAAAGTGCGTCATGGATAGTCTGTCGTCTGCGCAGCCCCTAAGGCCTTCCCCACTTTGGGTGACAGCGACGCTCAACATCACCGGGAAAGGTTGCTCGGGCGTTGACGTAAGTATTTGAGCGATCACCGCGACATCGCAAATCGCAACGTTATCGTCGCGACTGTCCGATGACTTTCGTCACCCGCTCGAGAGTCTGTCTGGGGTGGCCCTTAGGGGCTGCGCAGACGACAGACTATCCATGACGCACTTTTAGTCTGTGAAAATAGAACCTATGCAATTATATGCAGTAACGCACACGATACCGGCGCACAAATAATCCGTGTAATGTGCGTTACTGCATATAATTGCATAGGTTCTATTTTCACAGACTAAAAAGTGCGTCATGGATAGTCTGTCGTCTGCGCAGCCCCTTATATATAATTATTATAAAAAAAATATTGAGTGCATCATGAATCAAGATGGTAATGAAAATCTAGTAACTATTTTAAAAATTGACTAGGGCGTTAAAGTTGCTAATAATTTACTTAGCATTAACGATATACAAATAATTATAAAGAAACATACAGTAAGTTTCTTTGTAATTATTTGGTACGCAATAAAGTATTATTCAATTTTTTTTTAATTCACAGTAACTGTTTTCCAAACCCAACCTAATAGAGATTTAGACTATTAGGTCTATTGTCTCTGAAAGAAAACAAGGAACACGGAATTTTCATCAGTTTCAAAGTGGGAGGACAATTGGAAACCTGGACACGTACAATTAGGGATGAGGTAGAAAATCCTGGACAAAACGGTCCGTAGATCTCACCCAGTTTAAATTTAACGCTATAACCTTAAAAGTTAGGAACATTTTGTTCCGCAGACAAGTGCAATTTAAAACTGGATTAACTCAACTTATTTGTCTCATTTATTTGCTTTACAACAATTTGTTTAGGATAATTGTATACGGGAAAATAAAACAGGTCAACAAATTTGTAATTTAAATCCTTTTATAAATATTTTGTAATCTAGGACCCAAGGGAGTAATCAAACGCCCAAATTCTGCGAAAACGTATTTTGTGTCACAGTTCGTGTAAGTGCTTTTCGAACGAAGTTTAATATTTGTAATTTTACTGGCATATTATAACCGAAAACCCATTGAATTATAGAATAGAATATAATGACCCTTTATTGCATACCAAAATACAAGAAATAGTTATGAACATAGTACAACAAACTTAAAACTAGATGTAAACAATCGGCGGTCTTATCGCATAAAGCAATATGTTACAAATTTCGTCCGTCTCTGTCCACTGGTGTTGTCCCCACGATGATGAGTCAGTCAGTTTATTTATTTATTATTCAGCACAACGCTAGGACTAACTTAATGCTAAAGTAGCATTTTCTACCAGAAGACCTGGAGAAAAATTACATGGATTGTAGGGTTAGGTAAGGGCATAGACTAATAATAAAACACCGATCTCAAGGATATAACGCACTGCACTTATATTATCCTTTTGTAAATGCACAAGGAAAGTAATATGTCCGTTCCTATCAGCACGAATATCTGAACTTAAAAGAGGCAGAGAAAAGTTGGCGCGGTACTTTTATAACTTTGTAAAATAACGTACAAAAACAGAATATCAAAGACTATCGAAAGACTATGCAAGTACTAGTCAATACAAGTACTCAAAGTTAATTTTTGCATTAATTAAATCAATAACATCTCTTTTACTAAAAACCCCTCACACTCACGCACATAAAACACACACATCCTCCCCGTGCCCAACTCTTACGAGGCTGGTGTCATGGGTAGGGAACCTCACACATTAACTCACCACACTACACTATACACACTAAATGCCATATTTTAGCTTACATTCTGAAGATAATGAGATAGATAACATCTGTTAGACTTTAATTTAAACTTTTTTGTTTTTTCTAAAATATTTATGTACTTAGAACTTTTTGGAATAACATTTATATAAATTCTCCGGAGGTGGGCGTTGATGTCTGCGACACAGTTTTTAACTAATGCGGACATCATCGTCTCTGCAATGTTTTGTGAACCCTTGTTATTTATTCTAAATAAAAAATAAAAAAATAAAGAATAAATCAACATGGATAATGGAAGAGTGCAGACAATATCAAGGACAGTTAAGAAAAACTAAACATTAAACTACCAAATTAACTATCTCTTTTTTTTTACAAGCTTTTATTTACTTTCACTTGTCTGTTGTCTGTCTGTCTGTCTGTCTGTCTGTCTGTCTGTCTGTCTGTCTGTAATCAAATCTTGTAAGTTGAATTTGACCCACTTCCCGGTTTCCGATTGAGCTGATATTTTGCATGCATGTATAAATCGGATGACAATGCAATATTATTATGACATGGAGCTGATCTGATGATGGAGCTGGAAGATAGCCATAGGAACGACACAATACAAGTGGCGGCCCCTGACGGCCACGCGGAGCACGACTTTGCCATTTGCTTGGGTTCGGGAATTGAGTGGTGATATGATAAATTCGCTACTCACCGCTAGATGGCGCTGTTTTAAGTTGTGGTGTGTTTACGTTTATCACAGATCATAAAGCTAGAGATGGAAGCTAAAATGAGGTAACAGTCGCCAAGTCATATGCCTGAATCAACATAAGCTCGTAGCTCCGCCTCTTTTTCGTGTTCATTCCACGGCCGACATTGACAGCGTGACATTCACATACTTAATGAAAAATAATTAATAAAAATGCCGTATTGTTCAATAAAAAGGCGCAGAAAGACTAGCGCTACATTCAGTTACGCAAAAGACGAAATCTTATTACACAGGCAAGTTATTATTCCGATAATAATCATTGAAAAATGTTTAACATAAAATGCAATATAAAAATGGCCAAGTTTCTTTTCATCTCATTCTTTCTTGGTAAATTTGTATAACATTATCTCGTTCTCTCTTACGCCCGGATAAACTAGTGATAAGACACAAATTTAAATTTACACCACAAATTTTATCGACAAAAATGTTATTGAAATTTTTGAAGTAGGTAGGTATTAGGTATATTAAGGTACCAAAATTATCGGGGTTTAATATTATACAGGGTTACTGGTATTTAATTCATGAATGGTTATTATGAAGCTTATAATAAGAGAAGTGTAAGCTTTTAAAATACATAATGTTAAATTTGTCACTAATTTAAAAACAAATAATTCGCTATCTAACATTTATTGTTTATTCTTATAGGGTGCGTATTCGCACGCATAATTTTTTAAAATTAGGACTAAAAATTTTATGCGAGCGATGGACCTATTTATATTTTAGTGAAACCATATAAAATGTTTATTCGGGTACTTTGGGAGGTAATAGATATGAGAAAATATTTAAGCTATAATAAAACTTCAATGAAGTTATATTAAAATATCTCTCGTATACAATACAACGAACTTTCTCATTAAACTTAAGAATAACAGTAACTTATATTTTCTTATCGATACGATATAGCGACTTTACCACATCACTAGAAAGTCATGTTATGCCTCTAACTATTACCTAATCTGTGGCGTAACTGTGACGTCACCTTGATCGAGCCAATCAAATCTAGCCACTCATCCCCCGCACCCCACCATGTTTTGGTGACTTTGTTTTCATACAAAAAATGACCTAAGCGCGGTATATATCTCTCTTGTATATGACGTTTATATAGTGCTTTTCACGAAAGGAGTCCTTTTTGCGGGGCGCCACTATCGCAAATTTTAAGTTAGCATTTTTATAACTTTTTAACGCCTCATATATTTCTTAAAATAAAATTGAATTTCTTAATTGATTATATATATTTATTTATCAAACAAATAATAATAATTTAGGGAATGAAGACCAGTAATTATCGAAAAATGAAATTTAGTTCCGCAAAATTCCGCGGGACCTCTTTCGTGAAAAAGACTACTTGCATTGTACAAACCTATTCAAAAGTGTTTATTAAAATTCATAATCAGTACCCATAATTATTATGGGTACTCGAGTCGATACAATTGCAATATAATGCATTCCACAAATGACGTCAAGCGTCATTATCGATAAACCTATAAGCGCTATATCTAAGCTATTTTTTATTTTTATTCTCAAGCAAAAAAACGTACCGAATATATTTTTATTATTAAAATTACTGCCTAATATGATATATTTTATTTTTTTGACCTTGTCCGGTCCCCTTTTCCCCGTTACCAATTTGTATTCATGTATGTATAAATCGGATGACAATGCAATATTATTATGACGTGGAGGTGATCTGATGATGGAGCTGGAGCTGGATGGAAATTTGAGCACGTTTGATTCGTGCTGACTCTTGACGAGTACTTTGGTACTAGAAGGTAATAAATAAAAGCTTGTTTTTAAAAAGTTTTTTTTAATTTCACTTGTTTATAATTAGTATAGATGAGTTTGCAACGTTTTGCTCGATAAAGGTCTCGATAAAATCAATTGTAAAATCAAGTAGCAACTTCTGAAAAGTTGGTAAGTCCGTGTAAGTCTGGATACTTGTGTGGGAAGAACCACCTGGCGGATCAACTTCTTACTTCTCTCGCTTCGGAAGTTAGATGTTGAATATTGTTGATCGACACGGGTGGAAAAGTTGGAAAAATTTAAACAGAGCGTAAAAATTCATTAAAATTGACTTAAGCGTGTATTCCTTGCGTGAAATCTCTTGCTCGTATGAAGTGACAAATTTTATAATAGGTAGGAAATAATCACACTTCTCAAAAAAATCTAAAATTTTGGTTCAAAAATTCAACATGAGCATGACAACATCCGAAAAAATCTCGGCGATTTTTATGAACATTGATATTTTGTTTTGTTGTACGTGCTTTCCATCGGATATAAAACAAAATAAATAAATAAATATTTCAGGACAATTCACACAGCGCCACCTAACCCCATACTAAGCAACTTAATGCATGTATTATGGTGATTAGGATAACGGATATAATACTTATATACTTTTTTTTTTGTAAATACATACTTATAATAGATATTGAAAACCACCCAGACCAGAAACAAATACCCGTGGATCACACAAATATTTGCCTCGTGCAGGAATCGAACCCGCAACCTTCTGCGTTGCAAGCGGGTATTAGCCTACCGCACCACAGAGGTCGTCCAATATAGAAAGCAAAAAGTATTGTTGGAGCAAACAAGAAGTCAAAATCGCCGACATTTTTTTGGATGTTGTCATGCTCATGTTGAACCAAAACAGGAGCTGGAGACGCAGCTTAATATTATAAATGCGAATATGAGTGTGTGTTTGTTACTTCTTCACGCCTAAACGGGTGGACCGATTGAGCTGAAATGTGGTATAGAGATAGCTTAGATCCTGGAATAACACGTAGGGTACAGCGGGTAAAACCACTGGGCGCAGCCAGTGAGGTATATTACGTAGAATGTTCTTTTTCAAAATGTTTTTATTCATTATAGGTTAGCCTTTCTTGACTTCAATCTCGCCTGATCTTAAACAAGGATGCTACCAAAGATGGTAGCCTAGAAGACGAGATAAATTCCTCTGGCTTCACGGAACATCATGCCAGAACACAGACGCAATGACCGCTTTGACCGACACGGTTTTGTCCAGTGTGTGGTAATTAGCCTCGGCCGAAGTCTACCACCAGTTTAGTGAGTGGAAAAACCGAAAACTAGTATCTAATAGGGAATAATAACTTAAATACCTAGTTGTGGATGATTCATAAAAAAAATTAAAAAAAAAATCCAACTCGGTGATCCAGTACGATACCTGCACCACATAACCCCTAGACCACCACCGCTCCAAAAAAACAAACAACTTTGACAACAACAACAACTACACACAACACCTTTGTACAAATGAAACAACAACATGTATGTAACAACGCGACGCAACGTGTGCGTCTTTGTACATGTAACAACTTTGTTTCAAATGAAACAAGTGAAATTTAAAAAAACTTTTAAAAAACAAGCTTTTATTATTATTACCATCAAAGTACTCGTCAAGACGAATCAAATGAGCCCAAACTCGATGGGGTTGCGTCGTTCACTGGCCACCTTCCTGCTCCATCATCAGATCAGCTCCATGTCATAATAATATTGCATCGTCATCCGATTTATACATGAATGTTAAATTTCAGCTCAATCAGAAATCGGGAAGTGGATCCAATTAAACTTCCAAGATTTGAATACAGACAGATAGATAGACAGACAGACATGGAACAGACAGGTGAAAGTTAATAAAAGCTTGTAAAAAAAACTTTTCAATATATCCAGAGGTAACCAACATTGTCATTAAATCTATATAATATTATCTATGTAATGGGTGTAACAACATGTGAACGGCTTGTAATAACATGCCGTCTGATTGCTGGGTCGTAAACTGTGTCAAGGGTGGGACACATTTTGTAATTTGTTACTTTTTTAAACTGATTTTTAATTTCTTACACTATAAGATTTGCACAATTTATCCAGAGGCAACTAACATTGTTGTCATTAAATATTTATAATATCCACAAAGTAACGCATATTTCCATTAATAACAAGTATCTGATAGCTGGACCGTTAACTAAGCAGTCAGGGGAAAGACGCTTTTTGTAATTTGCTACTTTTTTAATTGGTTATGTTATTTATTACACGTACCTACTTTAGGATTTTCACGCCGAGTATTTGTGATTTAAATAATATTTATAATATATAAAAGCTCAAGTCCGATCTTGTATGGAGTACTGCTGCCACCTTTGGGACGGTTCAGCCAAATACCAGCTCGAGGCCTTGGATTCCATTGAACGTCGTGACCGTAAAATAATTGGTGATGAGAGGCTGACTGAGACCAAATTACAGGATCTCGCACATCGACGCTCAGTTGCCAGCCTGTGCGTCTTTTACAAGCTTCATCATGGAGAGTGCTCCTCAGAACTCCACGGGTTAGTTCCACCATCACCCTTTTACTACCGAACGTCTAGGCAAACGGCACTGCGCCACCAATATCTGGTGAGTATACCAGCAGCTCGGACTAAGCGATTCGCTTCGTCTTTCATTATGAGAACGGCGAAGTTATGGAACTCGCTACCACTCTCAGTGTTTCCCTAATGCTATAACGTGGGTTTGTTCAAATCAAGAGTAAATAGGTTCTTACTGAAGAAGCGTGCTACAACTTCGATTGCATCGTCACTTACCAACAGGTGAGATTGCAGTCAAACGCTTGTTTAGTCTGCTACAAAAAAAAATCATATCTTTCAATGAACATCGACGCAGAGTTGGTCATTTCCAAAGTATTATCGATAAATCACGATAAAAACTTGCCCACACTGAGATTTGAACCTATAACCTCTGGATTACAATCCGGACATACAACCACTGGGCAACTGTTGGTATGGCAACATTGTAACCAGAAGAATCCAATTCTTATCTCCCACCTATATTGTAAACCTTTTATCATTTTGTATAAATGTTGAAACGTCCCAAAAACCATTTATGTTGACCAATCCATCTTGGGAACTGCGCTATACATCATACCTGTCATCTGAACGGGCTGTCGCGATGCTGTAAACCTATTTCATAACAGGGAACTAGAAAAAAAAGGAACTTGAAAATGTTTGTCACTCCTGCTTCTTTTTTTAAAGAAAATGTAAGTTCGAAATTTGAAAGAGAAAAAGGCTTTGAAAATGTTTATAACGCCTGCTTTTTCTCTTTTCTTCATTAGAATACGAATCCATAAATGCAATGTCAAAATTTCAAAGAAACAAAAGGTATTGAAAATTTTTACATTCCTGTATTTTTTTTATTGTTTTAGAGCAAGTTTCATCAGAATCGGCTCAGTAATTTTTATTAAATAAAAAATACGCATTAATTGAGTATGATCTTAAAATATTTTATTAAAATATTTAATTGTTTGTTTAGGAATTCAACTTTTTTTAATATCCAAACGTAGCAACTCTGCTTTTGCAATTTTCAATAAATAAAACATATATTATATTACCATTAGTTATTAAGAATGAGCTTTAAATAATTAACACAACAGGTATTTGTTTCTGGTCTGGGTGGTTCAATATCTATTATAAGTATGTATTTACAAAAGGAAAGTATAAGTATTATATCCGTTATCCTAACCACCATATTACAAGCATTAAGTTGCTTAGTTTGGGGTTAGGTGGCGCTGTGTGAGATGTCCTGAAATATTTATTATTTTATTTATTTAATTAATTGTATAAATTAGGGCATTTTATTTTTTATTCTAATTTTCCAATAGTGGCAACCCTAAATGAGACACATGTTACATCCCTTAGGGAACCTTATGAGTGTCGTCATGTAAGAATTTATAGTGATGTCTTACTACCTTTTTACTGTTACTATTGTACAAATGTAACCGTTCTATACTGTGCTTGAATAAACTGCTGCTATAAACTACTGCTGTAAGAGAGCTTACACACTACATCCGAATCCGATCCAAATTGTAACGCATGTCGGACCAAATTTGGAAATTCCTCTTTGCACTACCCGCAGTCTTATTTCGTCATGAATATTATAAACTACTGACTGTTATATTTAAATATTGCTAATAATTTAAGGGATTCAACGCTAAATGTATTTAATTAAGTAAATTAACGTGTCCATAGTGATCCAAAGCTGAAAAATGTTACTTGTATTTAAATCACTTTCACACTACATCCCATGAGAATCTAATCCGAGTTATGAATGTGATGGATCGAATTTGGAAATTGATCCTCTTGTCTGAATCCGTCATGATAGTGTGCACCCTTTACTCTGTACCAATACTATAATATGTATCTAATACTAATACAATAATATACCTTAGAATAAATAAGATATTGATAGGTCCCCTACCGCGGGACCAAAATAGGTACCTATACAGACTACGAATCTACGACTTTTATTCCGGGGGAAAAATGTAGTAGGCACCTTCCCAACTAATAATAATTTGAGTATGCAATTATAACAGAACACCTAGCATTCGCCAAGATTCCGATTTGGAAAATACGATTCGGACTTGGATCTAATGTAGCGCTCTTACGGTTACACGATCTTATTTACTTTACACCGAATATCAACTTTAAGACTTAGGTTACGTACGCACTTTGTACCGGGTCTTTATTAACTATTACACGTCTGAACGACTAGACTGATTGGGCTGAAATTTGGGGTAACTTAGACCTTTTAACCAAAAAATGCATTGCGCATCGTCACCCCATGCCGAGGGGTGCATGGCGATATGTGGGAGGAGTCCACTGAAGATAGACGCGATGGGGTTACCCAATAAAAAGCCGGGAGTGATCCTGAAGGACGTCATTGTACCCGAGTTTCGGGTACGCCGATGCTGTGGTTATTTATTTATTTAATTCATACCAAACAAAACAGTTTACAACACAAATTAAAACAATATTGTAGCTAATTATAGAGTTATGTTGTAAACCTAAACATGTATGCCTAAAATGAACAGAAAATACTTAGAATTTATACAAAATAATTCACAAGAAGTAGTTATGTTGAAATAATGCCTTTTTAATGTTAAACATCTACAAGGTCGCAAACATGACCTAAAAACTGCCTAATACAACTGGGACCCACAGTTTGACGTACCTTCCGTAAAACGTAAAACACGCTATCAGTCAAATGAGAAATGTGCCACACAGTGATTGAAATCCAGGGTTTTGAATACTATTGTATGTAGTCAATATTATAAGTGGAACGTACACTGGGCTACCACTTCAATTTATATAAGGTCACCTCATTTAGACGGAATTTAAATTGATATATCTTTTTGTATGGGAGTAAAATCAAAGTCACGTGTTGTTGTTTATGATAAAATACCCTGTTTAAATAAATATACGTACGAGTATTCCCATACATACGATAAGAATATCTCAAAACCGCCAGACATTTAAATCACCACCGACAAAAGCAAAACTTTTAAGCAGGTGAAATTTGTCTTCCAAGTTGGTGTCTCTTCGGGCGTTACTAAGCCAAAATAAATGGATTCAAAGGTCCTTCATTTGCCAAGCTCAGTAAATTATTTAATAAATTCAGATACCATGCTCCAAAACAAAATTGACGCAGTGAAACTGACGTTTCTAATACGACACGTCTATACTCATGTAATTTTAGTGTGTCGGTATTACCGAGCCGGTATTATCCAGCTCATTTCGTTCATCTAGTTCATAATATAATATTTTCTAAGATATCCACAATAAATACTATTGACTACACTTAGTCTTTTGGAGTGTTGTTTAATGACCCGTTTATTTTTTAAATGTGTGTTCAAATCAAGAGTTAATAGATTTTTACTTAACAGGCGTCTTAAGCCACACCGTCACCAAAAGCTGAGATTGCAGGCTTAGTCTGAAGTAAAAATTGCCATAACTGGCGCTTTTACCCGCTCAGTACAGTAGCCTATGTATTCCATGGAAGCATAATATATTATGTGAGTATATACCAAATTTCAGCTTAATCGGTCCACCTGTTTAGACGTGAAAGAGTAACAAACATCAATATATACAAACTTATTACGCTAAGAAGTAAGAAGACGAGACGTTCTCCTGACATTAACTGGTAACGTTGCCCAAAATCAGCACAAGACGAAGATTTCACAATCAAGTAAAATTTGAGGTGCTGCACCAACGCTTCTGACTTACTCAAGAATTAATTATAAGATGTTTAGACTCTTCAGCCCAGTAATTTCACTAAAATAATATTTGTGTGTGAAATTAGTGGGATTATTAGGATAACATACGGTATCCACCTTTATTTCAATAACCTGTGTCCAAGTTATTGCAAACTCCCGTGACAAACAGAGCTAGACAAGAAATGGTCGCCTAAATGAATGTAGTTCTGAATAGAGTTTCCGCCATTTTATAATAAAGTTTGGCGAAAACAAGATGGCGTTAGTTTGAAATTTCGAATCTTAAATGTGAAGTTGGGAAGCTTAGTGTTTTTAACCCCTGATGTCTTTGAGTTTTAGCCTCTTCTTTCAAATGGATGAATATTCTTTTAAAAGGTGGCAAATGCCTTTATTGAGAAAAACAAACTAACAATACTACAGCTACTACAGCAATAATTAACACTTTTATTAACCACAGATCGGCCACAAGCCGATCTACAGAAAATCCAAGTGCTCCAAACCACTGTCTGATGGCAGAGTGCCCAGAATGCTGGCAGCATTGCCACGTTGAATGGCAATACTTATACGTTGGGCCAAATATACCCCAGCATTTCGGTCACACGTCGCGTCGCCTAGACCATGCGCTCAGATATATTTTCGAAAATGCGGTGAGCTCCCGGACCCCAAGGACCCAAAGTCCTACCGTAAACGGCTCAAATATGTAACCGCTATCGAGGTTAGCATATTTACGCCGCTTGAGCCACTCAGCAGAAACTGCCGCCGCACCAGCCGCAATTTGAATCTCTGGAAGATGTGAGGGCGCCAATGTATCAACGCAAGTCGCGTCCCACACTAACGGCCGACCTAACTTCCAGGGAATCAGAGTCATACCGTCAGGTCTTTTACCATCATCACACATCAGACCATTCGGTTCGAGAATGGCTGCTACATTGGCGCTGGAAAAAGCCCGGCGAATGATGTCGTTGAGACTGGAGTGGCGGGAGATTCGGCCAGCACTCCGAGAACATGAGAGACGCATGGTGACCGAGTTCGTCGACTGCATTACCACACTGACAGCGGTGAATATTCTTACTCATAATTTTTAAATAAACAAAAAAGTATTAATTATATTACTATCTGCTCCCAGCAGTTTTACCCGTTTTATTGTAACCTGTGTGTTATTCTGGAGTCTAAGCTATCTCTATACAAAAATTTCAGCTCAATCGATCCATCCGTTTAGGCGTGAAAGAGTAACAAACATACATCCATAGATTCTTACAAACTTTCACGTTTATAATATTAGTAAGTAAAGGAAAGATTACTGATTGACTGACTGATCTTTTTAAACTCACAGCTCAAACCACTAATCAGATTCGGTTGACATTTTGAACGTTGTTCTTGACCTCCGTTAAGAAACCTACCAAGATACCTTTCTAGGAATCTTACGTGATTCATCGTAGACCGCATCTTCACTTTCCTTCTGGTGGGATGTGGTCACCACGCGGTCTAGTTGGTGCATAAACATAAAGGTGGCTAGGAAATCGCTTTTTTGTATATTATTATTCAACTTCAAAAAAAAAAGAAAAGGTTACAAGTTACGAAGATTAGACAGGGTCTTTGGTTATTCAGTAGGTACATAAAAACGCGTATTAAAAAATGGTGTATAAATAAAAAAAAAAAGAAATGGTGTATAAAAACGCTCAAAACATGGCCAAATATCTCCCCAATAAGGTCGTATACACCAATGTACTGGATAACCAAAGATCCTGCATATAGGTCATAGGCGTACATAATATATTATGGGTTGTAACATCTTTGTGCCTAAAAGGTGCGACAGTTTAAGATGAAATTTTGACTCTAAAACTAAATAAGTTTTTTCGATGCTAATGCAACTAACGAGTATAATAATAATATATCAAAATTAAAACACCTCGAAAGAGTTAAGATCTACCTTAATAACCTTACTAAGGCCAAAAAGTTTAACAAACAAAATTAACCACACCCGTTCCTCATTTCACAAAACCAACACCTATTATAATTATACAGGGTGTTCAAAGTTGGCGTGGCCAACGACGCGTTCACTGCTTTGTCCCGGGCACGCTTCGACGCGCGCACCTTTAACTTTATGTTGGTAACTATTTTATAACCACCCTGTATATTTTGTTATGTAAATTCGTATGTAATAAAAAATATATATTATATTTACCAAATTATCAGTAGTACCTATTTAATTATTGTTTAGTTAGGTGATGTAAATATTTTGTCATAGTTTAATCTTACATATTTTAATATGTTTAATCTATTGTTACTATAACAATTTAATTTAAACATTGTATGTATTTACAAAATAAATGTTTTACATTGTTACAAAAAAAAATTATCACTGCATGAGTCGGCGCTAGATCGAAACGAATCTAAGAATTTGGGGGAGACCTTTGCCCAGCAGTGGAACATTTTAGGCTAATAAATATAATAATAGCCACTACATAGTATAAAACAAAGTCATTTTCCGTCTATCTGTCTGTCTTTATGTCCATGTGTATGCTTAGATCTTTAAAACTTCGCAACGGTTTTTGACGACGCGTTCACTACTTTTTCCCGGGCACGCTTCGACGCGCGCAACTCTAACTTTATGTTGGTAACTATTTTAAAACCACCCTGTATATTTTGTTATGCAAATTCGTATGTCATAATATAATATTATTTAACTATTATCATTACAAGAGTCGGCATAATGAATTATTATTCAAACTTGTTCTCAATTACTTTTATGAGAACAAACGGAAAACTCTCTTCTAAACAAGTGAATTAAATAAAAAATTAAAAAAAAAAGGTAGCACTCCGGGAGTGCCGGCAGAAGTGAAAACTTCAATATTAACGTTGTGTTTAATTATAAGTATAAAAATACTATCATTTATGAGGTAGAATACAATGTTTATTTATTGCGCTATCGTACACAAATATTACAATTTATATGTTGTTATTTATAATATTATATCGTTATTTATATATAACATTAAATTTTATCTCTCATAAAAATCAACTTCCATCCATAATTTCGACGACTTTTACACCATCGTTACTATCAGAATCATCATCGCAAATTTTTACAACTGATACAATTGGTTTATGATAACTGAAGTAAGAAACAAACAGTTTTGATTCGACCCTATTTAAGTGTCTAATAAAAAAAAAAAATATATAAACACATACACACAAACTTTCGCTTTTATAATATTAATAAGATAAATATAAAATATAATCTAAGCCCCCTGTGCCGCCTAAACAGAGCAGCACACTCAGGCACGGTAGAAAGAGTGGGAGATACTAGTTCCTCTCCCTTCCCCTCGATCTTACGCTTTTTCGATCAGCATCACGTGACCCTGACGCGAGTTTGAAAGTTTTTACCCATACAAAAAAGTGCTCAGCGCCGCTAAAGAAGTTTTCACTTCAAAAATCCCCAACGCAATATGTAATTCACCATTCTGTGGTGGCGGCCATCTTGGATTTTAAATTTACTATAGTGGGTTGTATTCTACTAGTCAAGCCCTTTCATTTGATACCCATATTGAGGGGTCGTGGAGAAAAAAAGTAATCCGCCATTTTGTAGGGGCGGCCATCTTGGATTTTAAATTTACTATAGTGGATTGTATTTTACTAGTCAAGCCCTTTCATTTGATACCCATATTGAGGGGGTCGTGGAAGAAAAAAGTTATCCGCCATTTTATGGCGGCGCCCATCTTGGACCGAGTTCCACCAAACATGGCTAAGAACACTCCCGACTAACTCTACTTTCAAACTAAATCAAAATCCGTTCATCCGTTCGGGAGCTACGATGCCACAGACAGACACACACACACACAGACAGACAGACACGTCAAACTTATAACACCCCGTCGTTTTTGCGTAGGGGTTAAAAACAAATCACTCAAAAAAGGCTGAGAATAATGGTGATTTTATTGTAGAAATAGTCTCAAAACCTTGTCTATGTTAAAATGTAGCGAAAACGAAAGTCCGCGCTACGAACAGTAAATTATAATGCAAGTACAATACGAAACGGGGACATTGTATAAAGCGTTGCAAGTCGTCATAATTTCAACGTCTAATTAGTCCAGAACTCATGATATCTAACCGCTGGACTTCGAGTTTCGGAACACAAATTAAAAAATATTGTATACCAGTTTTTTCTGCAGGGCTTACTTATCCGTCAGGGAACCGAACGAAAGACCGAATTATCAAAAATGTATGAAATTACGTATTAAGGGCGTATATATCGCTCTCTTGCTCGCACTATTTGACAAATTTTGAAATAAAAATTTATTCTATGAATTTATATTTCAAAATTTGTCAAATAGCGCGAGCGAGAGAGCGTCACTCGATATATTATACGCTCTTAAATCGATACGACGTAATACCTCATTTCATACATTTTTGACTATTCGGTCTTCGGTTCTCTGACAAATAAGTCAATAAATAAATAACCCTGCTGGTCAATACAACATAACAATGCAGCATTACAACTTAGATTTAATAAGCCATTTTAATAGATAGAACTGAAGCAGCGGGTAACAATGCTGACCGCTACTGATAAAAAACACACTATTTTTCAATTGAAATTTTACACGTTAGGTACATAAATCTTAACAATATTATTAATGTTTTTTAATGTACTGGTATAATAGTTACGGACGACAAAAACTGTCAACCACGGATATTTTCTAACCGTTGCGTTATATGTACATATTTTCTTTATAGGTATATTTTTTATTTTCTGTATAGCCCTAAAAAATTAACCAGATTTAAATTTATGTTATTACAGTTAAAATAGTTTACTTTCACCCTCTTTTATGAGGGATGTTGCCAACGTTATCTTGACGTCCTGCGTATCTTATAAGTCATCGCCAGGATGAAATAAAACAAGCTATTTGCAATGTCTTTTAACGGACGTCGCTGCTAATTGTAAACAACAATAATTTCAACTGCGCAGCTATCTTCATTTGTTTTGTGACGTTTGAGCTTTAATTTGAATTTGGAATACAGTTTTGCTCTACCAACAATGTAAGAATTATGTTTTAAGACGGACAATTAAAATAGCAGAAAATGCGAATTCGCCGTTATAAAAGACATTGTTAAGAATTATACTGATAGATGTTTCTAGTTTTTACTATGCCTCACGATTTTTTCCAATGTATTTTTATAAATCTATGTAAAGGTATTAGGTTATTCAAAGGTCTATTTTGCAATCACACAAATATTATAAATGCGATAGTTTGTGAGTGTGTTTGTTTGTTACTTCTTCACGACTAAACGGGTGGACCTGAATGAGCTGATTGAGCTGAAATTTGGTATAGAGATAGCTTAGACCCTGGAATAACACATAGGCTACCGTATAGCGCGTAAAACTGCTGGGCGCAGCTAGTAGTATTATATAAGTTTATTGAAAAGAGAAAGACATAATAAACTAGATTTATTTGTATTTCCTAGATACTAACTTAGATTTAGCGTCCTAGTTTTGCAAAAGGACAGACGCGAAGAATTGTGTTTGTTGTAATATTAATGGAAAAATCTAGATTTAAACACACACCATATACTAAAATTGTAATACGTTTAACAACCATTTATTTACTTCCACCTATCGGTTGTCTGATTGTCTGTCTGTAATCAAATCTTGCAAGTTTAAATTGATCCACTTCCTGGTTTCTGATTGAGCTGAAATTTTGTATGCATGTTCGAGTATAAATCGGATGACATTGCAATATTATTATGTCATGGAGCTGATCTGATGATGGAGCTGGAAGTAGCCATAGGAACTCCGTAATTAAACGACGCAACCCCATTCAGTTGGGGCTCATTTGATGTATAGGTACTTTGGTGATAGAGGGGATTAATAATAAAAGTTTAAAAAAAGTTTATTTATATGTATTTCACTTTTGTAAACCTTTTTCTATTGTATTTAAAGTGTAAAATAAAGATATTTCTATTCTATAAAAAGCGAGGATACTTCATCTAGAACCTAAATATTAATATTTTAGCATCTAAAATGTTCCACAGCTATATTGTTTGCTGCAGCTTCGCTTGCACAGCTCTCACCCGGTCGATCTAGGGCAAGTACAATATTTGTCTGACGCAACGAAATATCCGCGATTTAATGAAATGAACTTGTCGGAATTAATATTAAATTTCTGAGAGGTTTTCAGCTGGAGTTTATTGGATGATTGGGTAGTAAAATGATTTTATTTTGAAAAATCTCATCCGACAACATAGAAATATCATACACAGTACAAAACAAAGTACATAGTATAAAACAAAGTCGCTTCTCGCGTCTTTCTGTGTTTGTTGCAAGTTGTAAGCATACACAGGGGTGTATGCTTACAACTTGAAAACTGCGCAAACGAATTTGGATGTGTTTTCTAATAGATCGAGTGATTCAAGAGGAAGGTGTACGTAAATGCATAATAAATACATAACATAGAAAACAACATAACAAAAATACAGACTGACTGACATACTATACAAAAGAAAAGTCACTTATTTCAAATCATTATGTACTACAGAACGTGTGAACGTGTGTGTGTGTAGTACTATAAAAGAGAAACACTGATAATTTTCTGTTAGGTGCTACGAAGTACGCGCGTGTCCTCTATATACCTACGTCCTACGTGTACCTATTTCATATTTGATTGTTTTTTTTTATATTATTGACGAAAAAAAAACATTCATTTGTTACACAAACCTTACCTGCATTAGGTATACCTATAATGTACTCCTGGATGCCGAACCAGCACGCATATAGGTTCTAAACATAGAACTTAATATAGTACATAGATAAAGCAATAAATATTCATTACTATGTCCCTCACAAATCCCTATCCAAACAGATCAGAATGGTTTATTTGACGTCCAGTTTGCGATTAACTAAAATATACGAGTCAGATTTGCGGACTGTTTCATTGCGGCTTAGCTTAGAAAATAAAACCAACGGGAAATGGCGCCAGAACTAATCCCACTTTCATCCACCACCATCCAACCATTCATCAAACAACAACAACAACAACAACACAACACCACAACATAACAACAACATCACACAACAAACAACACCGACAACATTTTTCCATGTTTTTTACTTTATCGCATAGGTGCGATAAAATCTTCCAGTTTTAGAAACTTCGTATCATGAACCATGCATGTATCATTGTATCTAAATATATAAAAGGAAAGAGTGACTTAAACAAAATAAACTACAAAAACAACAAAACGTACAACAACATAACAACACATAAGTAACAACAACAACAACATTAACATTTATTATAACGCTCTTAAACACGGGCTTACCCCGGGCCTTTTTATAGGCGTGCGCGGAGACAAAAAATCCAACGCGCAGAGGCCCTTTTGAGCTTTTAATATAAATGTAATGGGTGACACTTACAGGAGTCTTATTATAATATTATTATTACCAATTATTAATTTATTTTTAAGTGAGCCTATATAGACACTTCATTTAGAACCTAAATATTAATATTTTAGCATCTAAAAGCTTAGCTTAGAAAATAAAACCAACGGGAAATGGCGCCAGAACTAATCCCACTTTCATCCACCACCATCCAACCATTCATCAAACAACAACAACAACAACAACACAACACCACAACATAACAACAACATCACACAACAAACAACACCGACAACATTTTTCCATGTTTTTTACTTTATCGCATAGGTGCGATAAAATCTTCCAGTTTCTAAGGGTTGAGGCAACACACACCAAAACACTAAAACACTATTCACCATACTTAAGGTGTACATTATGTTAGCATGCTTTAAATAAATAAATAAATACTTATGAATTTTGCGCGAACCCGATAAAATTGTTTAACACTGACAAAATATATGCGCACGAGCACAAACACACTCATGGATAAACTGTGCAACTAGTTCTATGCCCGGCGGATTATTTTTTTTCGGCAGCGTGTGCCTTACAGTGACGTATCCAGTTGGATGTCTAATCGAAGGCTTCATTGCAGCTTAGCTTATATTGTTACTGAAATTATAACATTATCTAGTATAAGTTATTTTCTAAATTCTTAGTTTGCAATAAAGTGTGATTGCAATGTAATTTTATGTATTCAGACGTTAGATATAATAATATTATGGTTTTATCTTTCTTGCGTATAAAAACAATGCTCAAGAAATATTATTATAATACTTTACTTAAAAAAGATTCTACAAAATAAAAATGTAATAATGAAGTGTAATATCGTTTATTTAATTTCAACCACATTTTGTACGTGACCGTCCATAATTTGATTTAACAAGAAAACCTTATTCTATTAGCATTTTAGTTCAACATTATCTGTTTAACAATTTTAACTTTAATATATTGAAAGCTACGAAATTCGAATACATTTTACGAAATTCACACCTTCTAGTTTACCTGCAGAGTAATATATCAAAATGGATGCCGCGGGTGCTTTAATTTGCTTGAAAATCAAATGTAGAGTGCTTTGATGTCACTGCCGTTGGCCGTTGGTGCCAGCGGAAGACCAGCGTAGGTCCTTTTTTGAACCTACATATGCTGAGCTGGGGCCTATTTGCGGCAAATGTAATAATTAATCAATTATTGTTGAGATTATAATAATAATTAATTTTAATAATAATTCAATTATCGAGAGACATTTAAATGTAATACCTACTGTGTTTATGTACCTACTACAATGCCGTTAATAAAACTTTTTTCTTTCTTTTCAAGAAAGTGTGCCCAGAAGGGGTGCCACAATTGCGCGTTTTAAAGTCACATTATATCTTTAGATTTTTGACTCCTTCTAATTTCTCAAATATAATATCATCATTAAATAGTTATTTACTTTATCTAACGAGTAAAACTTAAGTTGGACATGAAGTAGGTATAGTAATTATCGATTAAATTTAATCTAGTTCTGCTAGTTTCCGCGGTACTTCTTTCGTGAAAAGAACTGTTCCAATTCTTATTTTTCTACAACTTAAGGCACAGATGTATTCCGGACTGAACTGAAGGGAAATGTTACACCAGTGAAATTACTGGGCATGACGAGATTCAACAATTTATTAAGTATTGGATTTTTTTTTGCTCAGGGTAACAAGCGCAGTGCAACGTGTTGTAATTGAAAACACAGAAAAATGTATCCAAAACCGGTGACAGTAGCAATAGATACCTTTCTTTTCTAATTAATATATTATATCCGAAACACATTTTTTCTACCTGGAGGCATTGTTCTATGATAGAAAATGGTTAGTGCTATATTGACAATTTTTTCCATTATTTTTTATTTCGCGGCAAATGCCTCTATTGAGAAAAAAAAACAAGCAAAAAACACTACAGTTGCCACAGCAGCAGTAAAGAACAATAACAAAAAAATAAACTCGCTGCATATACTCTGTAAGTTACCTGTATTTACCGCCAACCGGTGCATAAACAAGATGGCCGCCGTCACAAAATGGCGCCGGATATTTCCTCTATCAAGCGTTTTCTGAATACGTGGCTTTTCTCGCTGTAGAGATAGTAACTGGCTTTGTCGATACCAAAGTTCCACAGTTTACTAGCTGACGCCCGCGGAGTCACCCGCGATTTAGCCCGTGATATTTTTCTTGATGGAACCTTTTCTTACCATAAAACCCCCATTTGTCTACAGCTTACCTCTTATTTCTTTTTAATTATGATTTTAACACTGCTTAGATTCGTCACCATCAGCCCACGTTCGCCCACTGTTGGACATATTATAGGCCTCTATGGCACGCCACTCAACACGGTTCTCTGTTTTCCTCCGTTCTTATTTTAGGTCGGTCTATTATAACATGTAAGTACGAAGTTATTTTTATAACAATTTTTTCACGACGCAACGTCGTAGAATTTTTCATTTAATATGAAACGTAGTCACTATCATATTTCAAACAATTTACGACCCACTAAAGAACCCTTCATAAAGGCTTTAGTCTGTGACCTAAATCAACAACAGGAAGCTCGTAAAGACGTCTTGATCCTAGATAGGTACCCTAATATTCATACTTTCATGCCGTTGAATATTTCGCTGGAGATTTTCTAAAACGGTGTGGAATTAATGAAGCTCAGGACGATCCTAAAGATGTGTTAGTTAATTAAGGGATAATAATTATGTTTTTTTTTCTGAATGCGTTTAACCTGTTTGCTATCTTAAATGGAGATAAAGTTAAAAGCATTTTTCTTAGTAGCGTCCGTGCCCCACTGGTCATGCGTCGGGCCGAAAGGCTTGGTTCTAATCGCATTTCAAAGGTTCAAAGCCCTAAGCCCAGTTCTACCTACCGTGTTTCGGAAGACACGTTAAACTGTGAATGGGTCCCGGCTGTTTCCTATAATAATATTATATTATGTATAGGTAGTCGCTTGGTCATTTTTCAGGACCTGTTGTAATCTCAGTGACCTAAAATTTAAAAATATAATTGTAATTTTACTCTGACAGTGTAAGTAAGGTAACCGGTTCTGTTGTAGTAGAGGTATAAACCCCGAAATTATTATTATTCATTGCGGACAAAGCTGCCAGCATACGCCAGTCTAAAATAAAACTAGTATAGTCCTAAGATAATATCAAAAATTTCAAGACATCTCTGTATTGTACAAGATTTGCATTGATTGACACCAAGATAAGGTATTCAGAAGTAGGCATAAATGGAAATTAGGACCCTCAGGCCCTCAGGGAAAGAGGCCCCTTGGAATTTATGACCAGGACTGAAGAACTTGAAGGTCAACTGAAGGTTAAATTATTTTAATTTTTACTGTAATCATTACACCAGCAAAGCCGTTAATTTTACACTTTAGTTTTAAGTTTTTCTGTGTGATGTTATAAAGAGTCACCTATTCTATCACAAGTTCTGACGTAGCAAATACAAAACTATGGAAAAATTTAAAATATAATTAGTCCGCAATTTAAACAATAAAAAAATGTTAGACATGTATTCTATGGTTTGTGAATAAAATAAAAAAATGATGGAGATATAACGCTTACCTATAAGTTTTGGGTGGGGACGCGCTACGTCATTATTCCTACAAGATGCAATTAGATACCAACACAGAGTTTGGCCAGTGACGTACTACCTCCCACCAAGCAACTTTAGTGTGTGTATCTATCTCAAGTGCTTTTTATTAAATTAATAAAGAAAAAAATACGAATCCAATATTTTTAATTAATCCACATGATAGACTATTTTTTGTCAAATCCTTTTACATCTAGGGAAAACTGCGTCGCTACGGTGTATTTCGTTCTTGTAAAAGAAATGTTAAGAAAAGACATTAATTCCGTAAATTTATAGTCCTCTATATCAGCAAGACAATAAACTGAGACATAAGAACATTGGATATCTATCAGGCCGGGTTTTGTGTAACGATTCCAATTTGAAAGAAGGAGTCTTCATTTAGCTGCGCCGTACCAAATTGAATTTATGTGACAGGCTGTCTACACGGAGAAATTCGCGTTCCGTTCCTATGGATCGCGTCAATTTCGTAGTACAAGTGACAAGAGGCTTGTTTCATACCAAGAAGTAAGAAAACGAGCAAGACGCTCTCCTAAAGAGATAATCATTAGTTCCTGTAGATTTAGTACAGTGCTAACCACTAGTCTTTACTAGTAAAGTCTTTACTAGTAAAGACTAGTGGTTACCAATTAACGACTATCAAAAAAATCTCGTCTAAAATTCATTTATTATTTTCAATGGGCAAAGATTTCACATAGAATGGGTACCAAAAGATCGAAAGCACCGCTGAGACCGCCTCAGGAAAAGATGGCGAGATGACATAGACACGTACCACGACGGCTGGGCCGAGGTGGCACAGGAAAGAGATGCTTGAAAGGATTTGGGGGAGGTCTTTGCCCAGCAGTGGGAAAGCAGACTAAATTTAAAAAAAAAATTCAATCGCTTATCAATTGGACCACACCTCTCTATACCTATCCGGAGGACTTGAAATTTTTTCACAAATTTAACGTCTTCTTTTACGATATGTTATCATTCTGAATGAAGCTCTCGGGCGGCGGAGGGCCGTTTAGAACTTTCCAGAATGTAATAGGTATAAGGTATAAGAAACGTGAAACCTAATATTCTTTTAGGACTTTGAAGTTTTTCTTGGGCGTTATAGTAACAAACTTACATATTATAATGTGAGTGAGAAACACTAATAATGTAGGTACTCAATATGGCGAGATTTTGTGTGTGTATGTTAGAGTGTAGTCAGTTTTTCAGAAAAAGTATCCGTTAAGAAAATGAGTAAAAGCATTATTGATATAATTTTATTTTTGTCCATTTAAAAAAAAATCAAATGGAGTAGACAGGTAGCTAAATACCCCAATTAAACAAATTAACCCCTATTTAAAATCAATCCAGAACTAGCATGAATCAAAACGTATCTACAATTTTTTAAATATGTCGTTAAACTTTAATATTGGTTTTAATATTAACACAGAAAATTGATTGGAGATTACGAGAATTTAAAGTAAGCTACTCAGAAATATCTAGATGACCCCACAGAACATGAGTATAGCCCGTGCTATAAGCCCGTGCCGTAAGTCCCAATATTGAAGATATTTTGGGCAATGGGAAGGTATTGTTCCCGTGAACGAAGAAGTATTTTGCCCAGCTGTGGGCTAAATAGGTCTACTTTGACACAGTTTTCAAATGCCCAAAATACCTTCAATATTGGAACTTACGTACATTTCCATCGAACTACCCACATTCCGATGCCATAAACCCTTGTTTGTACCAAATGGAGTTTTATGTTGCAAAGTTTTACTATCAAAATGAAAGCTGTAGTTTATCTTACAGGCGGTAAAATTTATCTGAATTATGCTAATGTGTGCTCTGGCGGATGAGTAATAGGTGTGTGTTTGGATAAAATATGTTACTTTTAACTTACAAATTATTTATATGATCTATCATAATGTTTGTGACAGTAAAGATTTGTTTTGATACTTGACAGGGCTTTAACAAGAATTGAATGTTAAACATTACGTAAAGCAACCCAACCGGCCAAGTAGACTTGTATTGCTGTCAAGTCAACTGTCATCCCGTACATTCACAAAAGTACAATGTATGGGATGAAAGCAGTGTTGCCAGTGCCCTATCGTCAAAAGTAACGCAGACAGGTTCGAAAAGTAACGCATTTACAATAAAAGTAACGCATTTAAAAAAAAACACTATTTTTAATACAATTTATATACAACTAGCTGACCCGGCGAACTTCGTTCCGCCTTAGTGAAAATAAATGAGCAAATGGAACAGTCGAATTCATCTTATTTTCTATCATTCCAATTTCTACTTTAATTTGTAATATAGGTACTTACTCAATTTAAATATATTATGTACTTATACTTTTTGAAGTGAAAACTTCTTTAGCGGCGCTGAGCACTTTTTTTTGTATGGGTAAAAACTTTAAAAATCGCGTCAGGGTCACGTGATGCTGATCGAAAAAGCGTAAGATCGAGGGGAAGGGAGAGGAACTAGTATCTCCCACTCTTTCTACCGTGCCTGAGTGTGCTGCTCTGTTTAGGCGGCACAGGGGGCTTAGACAAGCGCGCGCCCGTTTTATTTTTTAATTTTGATTTCAATATAAATTTTGCAGACGATAAAAATCAATCATTAATTGAATTTTTAAATAATGAATTTGGTTTAACTATGTCAAATGATCGCAATTTTAGCACAACGAAATACAAAACTACTATTGATGCGGTATTTATTAGACACTTAAATAGGTTCGAATCAAAACTGTTTGTTTCTTACTTCAGTTATCATAAACCAATTGTATCAGTTGTAAAAATTTGCGATGATGATTCTGATAATAACGATGGTGTAAAAGTCGTCGAAATTATGGATGGAAGTTGATTTTTCTGAGAGATAAAATTTAATGTAATATATAAATAACGATATAATATTATAAATAACAACATATAAATTGTCATATTTGTGTACGATAGCGCAATAAATAAACATTGTATTCTACCTCATAAATGATAGTATTTTTATACTTATAATTAAACACAACGTTAATAATATTGAAGTTTTCACTTCTGCCGGCACTCCCGGAGTGCTATTTTTTTTTATTCATAGATTTCAGTAGGTAATAATATTATTTCCTCATGTTTGAACTAGCATATTAAGTATTTTTAATAGAAGAAATAAGTATTTTAATAAGAAGTTGTAATTATTTTGCAAAAAAAAATATATATATCGCCTTATGGCTCGTCCACATATACCGGCCAATGACTCGGCGAGTCGTTGGTCCTATGGCTCGTCCACATATACCGGCCAATGCTTTGCTGAGTGTTTTTTGTCTATGGATGAACAGTTTTTGTCTATAGACGAATGTCTTCGGATATTTACGGGTTTTTCCGGTAAATTTCTAATATACATTTTGGGCTCCATAGCTGACGATTTTAATTATATTTTGAATATTAATCAATCGTGGATCATTTGAAGCCATTTTGTGTGAATAATATACTATTAAATTTTCTTTATTTTTGATTTATATAATCTATGCCCCAAGTGCATACATATAATCTGTGCGCTAGGGCGAACGTTGGGCCAACGACTCGCAGAGTCATTGACCGGCATATGTGGACGTGCCATGATATTGACATATTATTTACTTTTTTTTAAATTTTTGTTTTCCGTTTCGATTGCGTTCCGTTTCACTAACTTATTATTTTATATTCTTCCATTGTAAGTTCATTTAAAAAAATCATTACCCCAAAAAGTAACGCAAAAGTAACATTTTAGGACAAGTAACGTAAAAGTAACGCAAAGGGTCAAAAAGTAACGCAAAACGTTACAAAAGTAACGCACTGGCAACACTGGATGAAAGTTCTACCCTTGACATATCTGCGGGATCCCATGTGTTATACTACGGCCACTAGTTTTAGTCGTAGTCTTTGCGTTGTTTTATACGTTCCTACCTTCCTATATTATCTAGCAAATTATCACAATATCTATCTAAATATATAAAAAGAAAGAGTGACTGATTGACTGACTGATATATCAACGCACAGCCCAATCCGCTGAACGGATTGGGTTGAAATTTGGAACACAGATAGGTTTTATGACGTAGACCTCCGCTAAGAAAAGGTTTTGCCACGCGGGCAAAGCCGTGGGCATGAGCTAGTTGTATATAAAACAAAGCCACTTCCTGTGTCTGTCCCCATGTAGGTAAGCGTTATTTTAAATAGGATAGAGTGGTTCAAGATTAAGGTTTATATGTATAAAACAAGCAAAATAAAATAGAGAAACACTGTTAATTTTCTGTTAGGCGCTACGAAGTGCCCGCGGGTCCACTAGTTACATAATAGTAATGTAGTGGTAGATAAAGAAATAGAGGAATAAATAGAATAAACCATTTATTGATAATTTCATATATAATTCTAAATCACAAATTATATTATAATATACGTACTATGTATACCTACATAATTTATTTGTTAGGTGGGTATTTTCATGATGTCATCTATAGTGTAGAACGATTTCTCGACAAGGCAGTTTTTCAGTATATTTTTGAAACCTAATAAATTAAGCGCTTCTTTGATGGCGTCTGGGAGGCGGTTGTATACCGTAAGGCTAACCTCAATATAATATGCAATAGAGACCTACCATTAATAGAAGTAATGAAACTCTTAGTAGGAATCAGCAAGGCTTTAGGTATAGCAGAAAAGTTAATGAAAACCGAAAATGTGAGACACGCAAAATTATCATTCGTAGAGCTATTATTTCAACATATTAGATCAAACGTCACAAGACACAGCGCTTCAACAATGTTTTTAAAAATAAAAATATAATTTCATTTCACAAAAAGCTCTTTCATAAAGCTGACAGCCGTTTGTCCAAGATATTTTTGTGTCCCAATTATGAAGAATGCTGCGTTATATTAAATCTTCGTTGTTGTGTAAAATGAGGTGTAATTTTTGTAATATTTTTAATAAATGCTTCTCTTGCTACGTAATTTTTCCTAAGACCTGTAATTTCTGTTGGAAAGGAAGAAACCTTGTTTGTGAAATTTTTAAAGGTAGAAATTACCTTATTTTAGATGTTTATACAAGGTTTTTTATGTTTATTATTATTTTAAAATATTATAATGCGCTTTTATAGTAAGGATATAACAGCACAAATGACTAACTCATCTATCATAACACAGCCCAAACCGCTGAATGGATTGGGTTAAAATTAGGAACACAGATTGGTTTCATGGCGTAGATCTCCGCTTTAAAATATTATATGTCAACTGTGTGTGTTATATGTCAACATATGTGACTATTTTTGGAAATATTTATAAGAAACTTTTGTTTACTAAAGAAATTTTTACTAAAATATTTAAGAAAACAAATAGAAAAAGGATAGGGTCATTATGATTTTTGACACCGATATCCAAAGAAACAGAACCAATGAAGTAGGGGACCAATTATTTTTATCTGCGCGAACCAAGATAAAAATATTGACCATAAACCGAAGTTAAAGTTAACAGCGCAGTTAAAATAGCAAACATTTACATTAACAGATTTAATTACTGCAAGTTAGTGGAGTGTCGGAGAGGATAGCTCGTTGTTATCTTCTACTAAAATTCATGGCTTCCTGAAGACGAGAGCTGCGAAGAGAATTGCTTGGGAGAAGGTATTTTGCAATGCTTACGTAAGGCACATCCTTTGTAAAATAGTTTATGTTGCGGGGCAATTTTAGCAGTGGTGGCCGAGCTGTTCTGTGGTTTTGGATATTTGAGTTCGAATGCCGGTCACCTATGACTATATAGCTTTTTTTAATTGCACTTGCTATACTGGAGGTAGCCTTCGACCGTGGCTATTTACCAACCACTAGACAAAATAGCGTCGCCAAGCGCTCCCTGTCGACCGCTTTGCAAACTCGCGCGACCTTGAGTTCAACCGCTTCTAGGGAGTCACATTACTGTATATGGCTTTACCGTGCTATAATGAATAAAAAAAAGTGCAATGACACATCATGCAAGCTGTCTACTGCGGTGTCTAACAATAAAAAATCAGTACTCCTCCAAAACAGCCTAAATCCATGTACTTTCAAAAGTTACAACTTGAGAGCACAGCCTGAACTTATTTAATTAGTATTCTGCAAATGAGGGGGAGGCGACAATCTAAATACAACCCGAGGAGTTTAATTTTTAGCTAATCGCCACTAAAGTCGGCGACTTATGCGTGTTCACGGCCCCCAATTTATGCGATATAATTTAAATGATGTTTTCAAGTTCTCAGTTTCTCAGTTCGTTCGTTACGAGAATTTCGGGAGTCTCATTAGGATTCGCACATAGATGAGTCGCCATAGAGCGCGCGTTACCGGAGATATGCTGTCGCTGACAATATGAATTGATGCTGCATAATACACGCCCCGCTCGGTTTAATGTTCAGTAAAGCTAAGGAGTTTATCCCGCCGCGGATGAGTGCTTCGGCGTACCCGTTGCCCCGGCATTATGGCGTCCCGCAGGAACACCCCCAGGTTTTTAGTGGGTATCCCCGCCGCTCCCATCTCTGGCGGGGGAGTCCCAAATACCGCCCCGCGCCCCCCGGCGTGGGGTGATAATGCGTAACGCATTTTTCCTCGATCAAAAAAAAAGGAGTTTATCCCGCCTCTACGTTTAGTCTGCTACCATCTTCGGCAGCATCGTCGCTTAACATCACGCGAGGTCGTAGTCAAAGGCTAACCTATAACGAATAAAAAAATGTACTTTGAAAGTGCCAATAAATTTCTTTGGGTTTCTACTTTGAATGAGCCAATCAAAACTGTCCAACCACCTCCGCACTTCGCCATGTTTTGGCGATTTGGTTTTCATACAGGAAATACGAAAGAAAAGAAAGAAAGAAATTTATTTATTTGCACACAAGACATTTTTTTTAATCGTTATAGGTTAGTTAACCTTTGAAAAAACATACAACAAAACAAAACAAAAAATAATCATAGACAGTATATAAACGAAAGCAGGAACATAAGCGGGGTCTATTTTGGTTTTCTTGTCTATGGATTCGTATGACAAATGTTATGTAAGATTGTGAGGCGTGAGCTTTCACGGTGTTTGGAGTTGGGAGTTTGAGATATACCTACTTTACTCGGAAAGTGGGTTTCTTTTTTAAGTGGCAATTTTAAGGAAATAGCACAAACTCAGGGCAAGGTGTACGCTTTATAAAGTTTTCGCTGAATATCTAGAATTATGTAACTTTTATAAGAAACAGCAGACAGAAACACACGCGCAGGGCTTATACTAGAAGAACCAATAGAACAGAACAGTTTACCTTACTTTCACTGTCAGAGTCAAATCACAATTTATAGGTGGCCAACCTATATGTTGACGTTTTAGGCCATCGTGATTCTTGCACGATTTGCAATACAACCTATTGATTGCCTCTTATATATGTTATAAAATAAAGAACAATAATAGAAAGGTCTTATTGCATAAAGCGATCTCTTTTAGACAATCATGACACACATATCTATAGAAAACAACTTGGATCTACGGCTTTACGTGTCTTCTGAAACACGGCGACAATTTTGCCACTCACTGAGATTTGAACCGGGGGTTTACGATCGCCATTCTACCGACACAACAAATCCGAGAAGATATCTCATGTCAGCCAAAAAAACTGATAAAACCTGCACAAACAGTCCACAATGCAATTAGTTTCGGTTCGCGATACGTCCCCGCAAATTCATTAACAACCAAGAGTTGTCTGTAAGAGAATGCAGTTACAAAGGTTTGTAGGAGTGACCATTGAACTCTGGATTTTTTAAATAAATTATATATAAAAATAAATAGATCTATTATAATATGTATTTTCAAAAATTTTATACTCCAACAGAATAGGTACTACCCTACTGACACAGAGTCAAATCATATATTTTATTAGGCGGTGTGGCCAACTTGAAGAGTCTTAACATCATAAAATGACTACCTTTAAGAGTAAGAAGCGTTGGCAGTGCACCTAGAATTTTACATCATTGTCAAATCTTAGCACTGCACTGATTTTGGGCAGAGTATCTTTTAAGTTCAAGAGAGCTTGGTCGTCTTACTACATCTTTACATTTAATTACCGACGAAAGTCCTGTAAAATATTCTTTGCGCAACTTATATAACTGTCTCTCTAGTAAACAGTATTGAGTGCCGGCGCTCCATCAGCGATGTATGAGGATTTAATATTAATTAAAAACACACGCAGCGCCGAGCCTAAAGCGCTCCAAAGTTTTTATTAGGCTTTAATGCTTGTAACTCCGAAATCTGCTGGTTTCATAACGCCCTACTTCATTTTGGTTGAGATTACTGTGGTTACAGATTGTAAGAGAAGACATCAAGCCTGATAGCATAGTAAAAGTATAGACTCCGTACAATAAATATGATCATCATCAACCTACGTTAGATAAAAGATAAAAAAGTATTTATTATCAGTAAAAAGATACATATTTTAGTGATATGTTAGAATTAAACATAATGAAACAAAAGGAAAATTACATAAAAGAAAAAAAACAACACGGACAATCCACTGATAACTGAAATAGGCTCAGCATGTACCGGGCAGGTAGGTCCTGCGCGGCGCTGATTTTCAGCCTACCCCATGCTCGACTAAGATGTTCAGCGAGTTCAAAAGCTACGTTCTTCCACTGCTATATATTATAGGCGTCTTGACACCCATGATTTCCTCCTCCAACCGCCCCCGTCGACCCTTCAGATATCAATACCCATGGGCGCCCTACGTTTGTCGCGACGTGGCCTCAACTCAAGAACTCGTCTGCCCCAGTGGTTATCGGTACTACGGAAAAGGTATATGCGATGTGTGTGTGTGTGTGTGTGTGTGTGTGTGTGTGTGTGCACGGTGCATACGTACGCACACACGAAATCTCAATCTCCTTCGGTATCCATTATTAAATAACCCACTGCGTAGTGGCGCTGAAAATAGCCGCGAGAAAAAAAATCTTCAGTAAAAAAGGAGTCAACCCTGTGCTTCGAGCGATGTTCAATTATATATTTTCTTAAATACCATCAGTCGTATTTAGTTTAATGTTTCAAAATATCGTCTGGATGAAACCGCTTTTAACTTTCTTACTGCCGATTGCATCATCTTTGTATACGAGTATACCTTAATTTTACTATCTTCGACAATTTTATGAAATGTGGAGTTTCATTATACAGCTATGTATTAATGTGTTTAATATAAGTGATTTAATTAATATTCTATTCTAATAATAATGGAATTGACTAAAACATCTCACACACCAAAGTTCCAAATTTCATTAGTAAGTGTTCACGCGCGTATCACAATTCTGGAGTTAACTCGCGAATTCCCCGCGGAATTCGATCGGAAAGTTACCGCGAATTACTCCAAGTTACGCCCCGCCATCGACTTTATATATCGTAGACGGCTATTGCCTATAACCTTATCACAAAAAATACCGATGGTACAATACAATACTCTTTATTGGGACAAAAAATAACAAAATAGACTAAAAACTAAATTAAAGTACTAATATAAATGTCCACGATGGGCATTTATATTAGTACTTACATTTATTATGATACTTATGGTATTATTGTAGTGTATACCGATGGTATTGTTATATAATTTATAAACAATTTGTTTCACAATAACTTTTAAATAAGGCTTGTACACGACTTCATAGCAGTAAAGTAAAACAAAGAAATTTGTACGCTTGGTTTTTACATGTATGTAAGTAAAACTTGCAGCAGTACTGTGCTAAAATTTAATATTATAAGGTCATACAACATGACCGAACGACTGTCTCCTATGTGCTACATACTCGTATTATATTAGAGGAAACAGCCGGAACCGTTTAACATGCCATTAGACATAACATATTATACAAAACTGCTAATTTTAGTTTTAATCGTTATACAACAAAAACTTTTTATTTCAGTCTTTAAGTGTCCAAAATGTGTAAAGAGTACTTAAATATTCTGATCTGTTTTATTAGATGTATATATCTAATAAAATATCCGTTTCTCCTGACCCCTATTACAGATCTACTGGATACAAAGTCAATGCCCCCGACTCACTTCAAGTTACTCCGAGTTACCGCAATCATTAGCCTAAGCCATCACCGATTTACATCGTAATGACGACACCGATTCTTGAATGCAAATTGGTATAATTATCACCGAGTTTGAGATCGTATTGTTTTTGAAAATCTGAATAATTGCGTCAAAATTGGGTTTTGGACTTTGCGGTGTATTGTCTTGTCTATGATGTCTAAATATTATGCGAAAGTTATTCTCACTTCAATAAGTAGCTGTTAGCTATGTTTTTTTTTATTTTTTTTTTATATACAATAATAAATCCTGCTGCTATCGTTGCTGCAGCACCCTTATAACAAAGTCACTTAATAATTATACACAACAATATCCTAATATTACTAATAACTAATTATTGCTACCTATTTATTATTATATTATATATATAATTTTTTTTTTTTTTAGCTGTTAGCTATGTTAAAAGAATTATTTTAATCCTTTCTTAGCGGAGATGAGGCCTACATCATAAAACCTACCTATTTTTCAAATTTCAACCCAATCCGTTCAGCAGTTTGAGCTGTAGGTCGATAGATCAGTCAGTCAGTCAATAATTCACTCTTTCCATTTAGTTATTTAGTCAGTACCTACACTTTTAAGGGTTTAAGAGCTTCGTCGTTATATGCGATTCACCCACTTAGGTAGGTATTATATACGATATCAAGAATAATGAAATTCTAGCTGCACTCAGAAGTTTTACCTGCTGTTCTGTAGCCTATGTGTTATTAGCCAGGTTCTAAGCTATCTCAATACCAAATTTCAGATCAATCGGTCCACCCGTTTAGGCGTAAAGAAGTACCAAACATACACACTCACAAACTTACATACACACATCCATACATTCTTACAAACTTTCACGTTTATAAGATATGACTGTTTTTTTTCTGAACAATTATTTAATCAACACATGATTATAGTCATACAAAAAGGCGCATTCTCGGCTACCATTTCAATATACATATTTTGCTTGTAATTTGAACCAAAAGGGAATTATCGAAACACATTAAAAGCTAACTCGACTCCAGCCGATACTAAATCCAATTTAAACTACCCTTATCTAGGCCTAGCATCAATGGATATCAGATACTAATGAAATATTACAGTTTCAAGCCTTAACTTAATAACTGAATTAATAGGGATGGGAATTATCCGGCAAAAGCTGCCGGCAATATAACCGTAGCAAAAAATTGCAATCCGGCAAACGTTCCCGGAAACATTATCTTAGCAAAACTTGCAATCAGCAAAAGTTTCCGGCAGTATCATCGTGATCTACTTATGTGCCGCGTTTAAACAAAAAAAATCATTTCATTATTCGATCACGTAAATGCAAAAACAAATATGTAAGAATGTGTGTATTTATATGCTTTTTACGCTAAATCCAATATTATATTGATCCAATTTAACCTACCCTTATCTAGGCCGGGCATCATAGCTATCAGATACTAATGAAATATTACAGTTTACACGACTCCAGTGTCAAGCCTTAACTTAATAACCGAATAAATAGGGATGGGAATTATCCAAAAGATTTCAGCAATTTACCCTAGCAAAAATTGCAATCCGGCAAAATTATCCGGCAAAAATTGCATTCAGGCAAAAGTTTCCGGCAATATTGTCTTATTCTACTAATGTGCAATGTGTGAACAAAAAATAGTCATTATTATATCATGTAAATGCAAAAATATGGGATGTAAGGATATGTGTGTTTATATGCTTTATACGCTTAAATCCAATATTATATTGATCCAATTTAAACTACCCTTATCTAGGCCGAGCATCAATGGATATCAGATACTAATGAAATATTACAGTTTACACGACTCCAGTGTCAAGCCTTAACTTAATAACTGAATTAATAGAGATGGGAATTATCCGGCATAAGATTTCAGCAACATGAGGTCCAGCACACTGATCTATTAACGGATACTGTTGCTTCTATTGTTATTGATGTAAGATTATATATAGGTCATAGAATGTAGTTAGTAAATAGTTTAATTTTTATAACTTATTAAAATAGTAAACGTAATGGATTTAGTCTGTAAGTTTATTACTTAAATAAATAAATTGAATTGAATCTAAGTAGATTACATATAATTATTTACTTAAGTGTATTGTTATTTCCGGCAAAACCATCCGACGGAAACAGATACAGTTACATCTCTTCTTTATTAACGAAGTACAAACCGTCCATGATCTTAACGCACGTGGACAAATTTGGAACTAAAAGTTTCACCAATTCTACCCATAGATCTAACTTAGATGTAGAAATACTAACATTCCAAAAACACGTGACTAGTTTTGATTTGTCAAAAGGCAAAATTCTGAGCCGCTAGTTAGGACACGCACCACTACAACACAAGCGCCATAACACAAGCATTAAGTTGCTTAGCTTGGGGATAGGTAGCGCTGTGTAAACAAAAAAAAAGTTTTTGGTTTTCAGCAACAATAAATTCGCTTTCCTTTTCTATCTTGTGATAATATATCTGTAAAAGCTTATTTTTACAAGCTTTATATTACTTTCACCTGTCTGTTGTCTGTCTGTCTGTCTGTCTGTCTGTCTGTAATCAAATCTTGAAAGTTTAATTTGACCCACTTCCCGGTGTCCGATTGAGCTGAAATTTTGCATACATGTATAAATCGGATGACAATGCAATAAAAGCTTGTTTTTAAAAAAAAAATTTTAAAGTTCACTTGTTTGTCTTGCTCGGCTTTCTTTTTCCTTACGCAACTATGTTTTTTTTTCATAGGTTAGCCTTTGACCACGATCTCGCGTGATGTTAAGGTAGCAGACTAAACCTAGAAGGCGGGATAAATCCCTCATTCTACCTAAACCCTAAAGGTTAACACTAGCGCCACCCAAGTTTACGTAGATTTTGATTTACCTTGACAAGGTTAACCCTTTAAAGATGGCGAAACCCCATTTAACGGTGACATGCAGATTCTGAATGGATTTACCCATAAGCCTATATACGAGAAGATTTCTGTGTATCGGGGTTGGAATAGTCTTTCAATTAATTTCGGATTACATACTCGATGGGACAAAATAAATGTAAATCGATTTTAGATGATGACGCATGGAGTAGGTAGGTAAATTAGAATAGAATAGAAAAGAAAGAAAGAAAATTGTTTATTGAGCAAAGATACAAAAAATATACAAGAAATAAAAGAAATATCAAATCATCATAATATTATACCTATTGTATACTAATTGTTTTAGTTCTAAGTTAGAACTGAATACTTGTGAAAATTTGTAATTATTGTCTCTTAGTAAAATATTTAAGTACTACTCGTATATTCATAGACTTAGATGCATGTTTTCCTAAAATTTTAAAATAAAATAAAATACTGATTTACTGGTAGGTATGCAATTACACGAAAAAATAACACTCACTGGACAAAACCGTGTCGTCAAGCGGTCATTATAACCGTGTTCCGGCATGATGTTCAGTGAAGCCAGGGAGGGATTTGCGGCCGCGTCGCTTAAAATCACGATTGTAGTTAAAAAAAAATTTTTGTAAAAAAAATTGGTAACTTGTTCTGTGGAAGTATAAAACCAATAACAATAAAAATTACTACTAAGAAGTTTATTATGTTTCATTTGGTATATTAAAGCTAAGAGAGAGAGAGAGAGAGGATGAGAAGTGCATTTTTTTAACGGGGTACAGCTAGTAGGTTCTTTATCATCAGCTCGCGTCCATTCGAGCAAAAAGTGCATTGTTTCAAACAATCACATTTATCATATTAGTGGAAAGCTTATGCTCCATCATTTTCCGTCATAATTAAAATGATATCCTAAAATGTGGACCTGAGGATTAAGCGGTTCAACGCTGCGAACCACTGAGCATATAAAATGTAGGAACGGCCATAATAAGCCTACAATAAATGTATCATAAATGTAACTAAACCACATATTCATCACCGTCATCCACAGCTCTCTACGTCCCACTCATTGGATTTTCAGTAACGTGCGGACATTATTAAAAGTGAAAATTTTGAAAGTATGTCCCACAGAACCTTAGCCGTGGTCGTTTGTAGATTAATAGATACCGGGATTTTAAGCACCCTGACGACTAATATTATAAATACAAAATATTGATGTGTTGAGTGGACTGAATCGATTAAAGTAAACTTTGGCATATAGTTAGCTTTGGAACACACGTATCTTCACAAAATAAAATACCGAAATAGATTTTCGTACACGTTTACTATCTGGGACTAATTTAAGAGTATAATAATAATTATTATATTGGGGCTTATACGCCAACAGAACAGGTTACCCTACTTACACTGTCAGAGTCAAATCACAATTTATAGGTTGTGTGGCTAACCAATATGTTGCAGTTTCAGGTCGCCGAGATTACTACTACGAGGATAAAACCCCTGGAGTCAGCTACATAAATTGGTGCAAAAATCCCACGGAGACCGATCTAATCTTACAATTAATCTGTGGCAACGAGCAATCAACGGTCATTTAGAATCTGGGTGTAATTTATATGATTTTACATGGTAACTGTATAAATTACGAATAAATCGGACAGTTAGATCTCATTAAGCGATGCTATAAATTAATCTGTGGGGTTGGAAACCTTTTCATGTAATAGCTATGTTGATGTAGATAACTCTATGTTTGAACATTTTAAAATAAATGGCTGACTGACAAAGCGCGGGGAGCAAGTTGTATAACGTAATAAAATGTTTTAAGTATCTAATATATTTGTCAACAATTGTTAACATCATCTTCGACCTTCGTTCGTCCACTGCTGGACATAGGTCAACGACTCTCCGGATATCATCGCCCCATCTCGCCTAATGACGCCTTACACTACGTTTTTTGAGACGCGGTTTCCACTCTAGAAAGGCCCCATCGGTTACCGATTCTGTGGCAAACGTGACTAGCCCATTGCCACTTTAGCTTGTCAATCCTTTCGACTATGTCGGTAACTTTGGTTCTCTGCCGAATCACCTCATTTCTGATGCGATCGACGCCGAGCATATCCCGCTCCATAGCCCTATTCACAACCCTATTGTCAATTTCATTTTTTAAGTTGCTTAGAATAATGACACGTTTAACTAATAAACATTTTTGTTGGGAAATATCTTTAGTGAGAATGGGGATTTTAACTGCATTTTAGATCTTCATTATCAGGTATAATAAAATTTAAACTACATCCCAGTACAAATAGCTTCGTACCAGCGCATCATTAATATCCCTCGAGACTTAGTTAATGTATTATCAGAGGGTCCATTAATTAGTCTACATTATGTAAGTTTTAACACTACCCGCATTTTGCTGAGTTGAAAAAAGCTTAAGATAAGCAGATTCATTTATATTTTTAACTAAGAAGTAAGAAGAAGAGCATGATGCTCTCTTGATGATAAGAGATAATAGTAAGGGAATCACAGAGGGTATTTCTGGAGTTACTCGAGCGCGTCAAAAATTCATATGGAGAGAAAGCTTGCACCCTGCAGGGTTATTCACTTATCCGTGAAAGAACCGAACCGAATACCGAATTGTCAAAAATGTATGAAATGACGTATTATGTAGATACAACTGACATGTCATGTCACGTCATTTCATACATTTTTGACAATTCGGTATTCGGTTCGGTTCCCTAACCGATAAGTGAATAGCCCTGCTGAAATCGCCAGATCTCTACTAGAGAGACGTCAAACCTAATAAACTCTTTACTAACGTCAACTACTCTGACATTTGTCAAGACGCTACTCATGCTACTTGCACTTGCATTGCAAAGAGATTTGCAGCTTTTCCCAATATCATTGTGCTCTTACGAGTTGTCAATAAAGATGACAATAAAAAGAAGACTCTTAAGAATCATCTCTTACCAAACATACTTGGCCCGCTGCACAAAAGTACAATGTATGGGATGACAGTTTGACTTAACAGCAAGACAAGTCTACGCAATGTCCGTGTTTGGCCGACTGGTGTATGATTACTCTACGCGTGTCTCTCTATCAATGAAAAAACTTGTTCTTAATTTAAAAATAGTAAGTATACCAAAATATCAACACGTCAACGGCCACTAAAGGTCACCAAAAAGTATCGCAGCAAAAAGTACGACATTGAATATAGAACATTAATCATCGAGCATCTGCTACGGACAGTGGCGCATGTCGGACGTTACGAACTGTCACTCACTGTCACATCTGACAGGTCAGATACTGGCCGGTTATTGGCGCGTTATTATATTGAATTTTTAAGTTTAGAACATAGAAAAGAGAACCAAACTTCGGGATTTTCTGCATGAAAACAAAATTCTCGGTTTTATTCGATAAATCAGTAGCGCCTGATACCTTTTTAATATTTTGATGGAGTTTAAAGCAATAATATGTCAATAATTACATAGTGAACGAGTAACCAACATAAACCTATTACACAAAAATGCTTTACTAGCTCACAATTAAAAAATAATTAAAGAGCAAAAAGAGTTTCCCGTACCGGGAATCGAACCCGAGCCTCCTGGGTGAAAGCCAGGTATCCTAGCCACTAGACCATACGGGAGATGACAGAAGTACCGAAATTATGAATTAATAATATTCACCAATGCAGCTGATAGAATACGGTGGTTCTGGCTCAAAAAACCAGTGTAAGTGAGAGCTCTGCGTGGAAGTATTTCGTTATGTGATGTGGGGTCTGGTTAAAATGGTTTGTGCAAAATATTCCCACGGTGGATGTGGTTGAGCTCTGTGTCGGTTGGTTTATGTATAGAGTGGTGGGTCAAGTGATTTTGGTTGATGTGATGCAAAGTCGATTTGAGAGGCGCTCGTTGTTTATTGTCGATAGTGGTGGTGGTGTCAAAGGAAAATAATGGCAGCGGCGATGGCGACGGCGGTGCTTGTTAGTTGATTGTCGATGATGATGGGTGTTAACACCATCATCAACTTTTGTTTTGTTTTTTTAGCAAAAGAATGGCAGTGACAGGGACGGCTTCACGCCATCATTCACACCATTCCTTTGCTTTAACATCATCATTATCGAAAAAATTAAATTAACTTACAAGCACCGCCGTCGCCGTCGCCGCTGCCATTCTTTCCCTTTAACACCACCACCACCATAGACAATCAACAACGAGCGTCTCACATCGCCCATCCATAGCAAAACCAAAATCACTTGACCCACCACTCGATACATAAACCAACCAACACAGAGCTCAACCACATCTACCGTGGAAATATTTGATAACCATTTTAACAAGACCCCTAAACACATAGTAAAATACTTCCACACAGAGCTCTCACTTACGCTGGTTTTTTGAGCCAGAACCGCCGTCTATCTACACATTACGTCATCTTTAGTGAGTCATTTCGTACTATTTGATTTCAAGGTGAATAAATTTTAATGATTTTATTTGTATTTGTAGATATTATATTAGTATTGATCGTGCAATACTATGAAATAATTAATGTATAGTATTTATGAATATTATCCCCGTTTTATTTCATCATCTGCGTACTTTTTTTGTTAATCTGGCCAAGGTTTATTAAGGAGGGTTTACCGAAACCCTGGGTATTATAATGTGTATAGTTACATACGAGTACATAATATAACTACCGACTACCTGCATTATATAGAATTGATATACTTAATCTTCTTTTTTGCGACACAAAAAATATCATTAGATTTTTATAATTAATTACTTGTATAATAAATTATTGTTATACATACCTACATAGGTTTACTTAAAAGGTTTTTCTCATCATTAATGTTAATTATGTTTTTTTCTATAGAATGAAGTAAGAAGACGAGCATAACGCTCTCCTGATAGTAAGAGATAACGCTGCCCATTAATTGATAGTGTTACCCAGGATTTCATAATGATATAAAATCTAGGCCCACTGCACCAATGCTTCTTACCCAGAAATCATAAATAAATATGTTAAGACTCTTCAGCCCAGTAATTTCACTGGCTACCAGAGCACAGTAATGTTTGCACATCACTGCTCAAGCGGTAGAATAAATGACACTGTTTGGGCATCGACCTAGTCGACCTACAAAGAAAGTCTAACCCCGGCAAATGTGTTTAATGAATTACTATTCCTCATTTAAAAATTAAACAAACTAAAAATTCAATTCGAACGAGCAACTTCAACGACCACATGCTAATTTTTCCCAGTAACTCAAGCACCCATAAAATGCAGAACAAAACAGTATAAACGTACAATAATCTAGTCTGTGAGTGACGGGGACACGCGGCTGTGTCCGCTGCATGTGGCATCTGATTTACGACCTCTTTACATTCGGATATTAAATTCATAATTACTGTTCTGGTCATTTAGGATGACATAGTTTAATAAAAGATACTAATTTTACTTGACTACTAAAGAGAAACTATTTACGAGGTTTTTTCGTCGAGCGCATTTTACTCGTGGTAGGCTTCGGCCGTGGCTAGTTACCACCCACTGGACAAAACCGTGTCGCCAAACGGTCATTGTAAATAAATATAAATAAATATTTTTCAGGACATTACACAAAGCGCCACCTAACCCCAAACTAAGCAACTTAATGCTTGTAATATAGTGGTTAGGATAACGGATATAATACTTATATACTTTTCTATGGTAAATACATCTTATAACAGATATTGAAAAACCACCCTGACCAGAAACAAATACCTGTGTATCACACAAACAAATTGTCCCATGCGGAAATCGATCCCGCAACCTTCTGCGTTGCAGGCGGGTATTAGCCCACCGCCCAGAGAGGAGAGGACATTGTGGCCGTGTTCCGGCATGATGTTTAGTGATTTATCCCGCCTTCTTGGTATAGTCTGCTGCCATCTACGGCCGCATCGTCGCTTAACATCACGCGAGATTATGGTCAAAGGCTTACCTATAATGGATAAATAAAATTGCGCTTTCTTTCAGATCCAATATGACTATAATTATTAGGTATGGCGGTTATTCCACTCGCTGTACTGGTAGGCTTCTGGAGAAACCGTGTCGCCAAGCGGTCATCGTGACCGTACTTTGGCTCATTGATCCTACTGATGTTCAGAAAAGCCAGGGAGGGATTTGTTCCGCCTTCTGAGTTTAGTCTGCTTCCCCTACTATATACCGGAGACCGGGGGTAGACTTCCTTTGCAGGAGGTCAGCTAGGTGTGTACTCCAACAGTAGGTACTCCAACAGCATAAGGGCACTTACATATACACAAGACACATACGTGACTGTAATGATTTTAATTTTATTAGCACGTTAGAAAGCTTTTAGAAAAAGATTTTTTTTCTGAGGTAGAAAATAAATGAACTAACCTTGACCTCTGTTTATGAAGGAGCCAAAACATCTATTTAAGAAGTAATATAATATAAAAAATATATTATATAAATAATAATATTGTGCGGAAGTCAAAAACGCCGTCACTTCCACTTAGCCGTCAAGAAAACGAAAAATTCCTGCTTACGCAAAAAATCCCAATTATTTTTTAATTAAGTAGGTAATTTAATAAACCGCCAAAGCCTTAATTACTTGAGAAAAATGCTCAAAAGTGGGATGATACGTCATTTAAGGGGAGGGGATAAAAGAGATATAAATGAGCTCATCCGACCAAGGAAATGAGGGGCGATCGACCAAACGATCGAGCATTAAATAAGTCTGCGGTTTAAGGGCCGGTTTCATTGTTGCGACTTACCTGTGACCATATATTTTAAAATAAAATAGTTTTATATAAAAACTAGTGGACTCCCGCGCATTTCGTAGCGCCTTTGATATATTCAACAGTCCATTGATATATTCACTTATTTATGATGTCAATTATAATTATTAAACATACATAACACTGTACAAAAACAAAGACATAAAGCCGCGAGTTTAAAATGGATCTGGACAGTGACGACAATATCTACCGCACGTGGGTGGACTAAACGCACCACTTAGTGGATTTCTAGCACCGTTAGAGGACGCCGCGGTAGGCCCAGGCGGAGATAGCTGCCCCCCGGTGGGTTCTCGCCTTTGCGTGGCGGTGGGGATAAGTAGCCGTGGTAGAGGAGACCACGGTGAAACTAAGAGGAACCCGAGGCGGTCGGCCGCTCCACGCCGGGCTGCCCTCCAGCAGCCCGTGTGCGAGTGGCCGAGTAGGTTGCGGTGCCTCCTTCAGGGGCATCCCAACCGAGGTGGACCGCGGTGCGTTGACCATCGCACCGTGGGTCTATGGCGGTGGCCGCGGCGGGAGAGGAGTGTTGGTATCACGATGCGCCACTCTCCCTGCCTTCCGCGGCCCAAATGGGGTCGCCACCGTCTAATGGCGGACGCGGTGGGGCCGCAGGGGAAGAGGAGTGCCGGTATTACGGTGCGCCGTTCTCCCTATCCTCTGCGGCCGATGTGTGTTGGGGGTGTTGCGCCTCCGCGTGTCCCTATGAAGGCAGCATAGGGCACAGTGGATGGTGCGAGCGGGCTCATCGCGAGCGCCGCCGTGGCGGCAGGTGGCAGTGGACTGGTAGACCGTACCTACGTATCCCTCGCGAAGTGATGGGCCACACCACTGCCCCTTGTCGGGTGGGACCAGGCCAGGGAGGCTGGTCAAGGGGCTCGGCCGTTAGGCGGCGAGCAGGGTGGCGCTGGATCGCTGGAGGTGTCCGGTGGCGATAAGAGGGATGTCGTTTTCCGGACATCTCCAGCGCTCCGTAGGAGGAGGGGAGGAAGAGGAGGACTCTCTGACTTCTCTTTTGCAGGGTGGTATGCACTGGGGGGTTGGAGAGTCTGATTCTGAATCCCAGGACCTGGACGGAGGACGCGGGGGCGTTCGCTATCATTGAACAGGTCCGGGAGGTGGCGCGCGCGGTGTTTCCGTGTGCCATTTCGGTGAGAGGTGGGGTCCCTTAGGACCAACGCCGCTGAGGCCGCGGACGAGTGCTTCGGCGTACCCGTTGCCCCAGCACTAAGGCGTGAGGTGGAAACACCCCAGGTTTTTTAGTGGGTATCCCCGCCGCTTCCATCTTTGGCGGGGGAGTCCCACATACCGCCCCGTGCCCCCCGGCGTGGGGTGATGATGCGTAAAGCATTTTTCCTGGGTCAAAAAAAAAAAAAGGCGGAGATAGCTGGATGAGTTAGACTTTTTTTTTGCAATAACTGGTCAGAAATAGCCCTAAACCGTAGAAAGTGGAAGGAAGGTAGGCCTTTGCCCTGCAACGGCATGACCATGGCTTACAATAAAATAATGAAAACTGTACACTAACTTTCGCAAAATCCCGTCTTATTGAGCACCTACGTCAAGGGACCTTCATACCAATTTTCAGACTTCTAGCTCTTGTTAGTTCTCTTGGTAGTTCTTCTAGTTGTTGTTTAGTTTTGGAGATTTTGTGATGAGTGAGTCAGTCAGTTTTTTACTTTTTTATATACTCGTATTTAGATTGATAGACGTCACTTTAAATTGGTCATAGTCACTAAGTTTGATGTCCATTTTAATGTACATCATTTGCTTAAACCTCAATAATATGAGTAAAATATCAAAATCACTACTTTAAAGAAGATTAATTTAAAGTATGTAGTATATCCTCATTCGACCCTGCAATAAACAATAATATGTTTTTCTCCAGGGTCTTAAAGTTTAGGCAAAATGTTTGCTATACTTTAAAATTTAAATTGTTCTTCTTTATGTAGTGATTTTTAGATGGGATATTATTCCACGGTCGCTATGTATAATATGCGAAAGTTGCAAGTGCAGCAGCTGCGCTCATTTACTACGCTCTTATTTTAATGTTTAGCACTTTTGGAAGTGTACCTTAAAATTACAATGATGCTAAATGGTCGGAGAGCTGAGAAAATATTCAGTAGCAACTCTCAGCACCCATATTAAAATGAAAGTTTATATTGTTCCTCTCATTTAATTATTCCATTATTTGTTTTAATCAATACAGAGAATAAGTACTCGGAGTGATGAAAGTTTTAAAACTTTTATATTTCTACCTTTTTACCTTTTTTCTCGACAATATTAGACGTGAGTTGTGCCGTTTTTGTTTTTAGATACTTTTATACCTGATAAAATTGTTATTTGTGAGCTAGTTTGAGTTCCTTTTTTTGTCACCCAGGGCAAATGCGTTACGCATCGTTAAACTGAGCGATATGAGACTTCCCCGTTGAAATTTACGCGGCGTAGAGACCCACTAAACCCGGGGTTGTTCCGCTATAAGTTTAGGATATATGGACATATAACGCATACTTTTGTGAAACCGAAGCGAAGTACGTAATAACAAGTCCCTACTGAAGCTAATTAGTTTTTTTTTTATTGTATTACGAGTACTTTAGTCTTTTTTTTAGTTATTCTTTTATATCTTGGTTTTATTTTCTTGGTATTTTTTGTTTGTTTAAGTTTTTTTATTCCTTGCTCTTTTCTTGTATTTTTTTATTCTATTTTTACTTTGTGCCTGTGTCAATAAAATATTTTCTTTCTTTTCTTTAATGCTAAATACCCACATAATTCCTAAAATTGCTCATAATGGAACCACACCTTACCAACCTCCTAAGATTCCCAAAGAGATATTATTCGGATTGGAATAGAACTCTCAGCCTTTGTTTAAACGGTATAAGTGTAATCGCCGGTTATTCACAATGCCCACCATTACTCTTAATGCTTGATGGTTCCGCTGTGGCCCTTATTCTGACGCTACTTAAGTGCCGTTGGTATATTTCATCACCTACATATAAATATGTACCTTAAAGAGTCAGAGCTAATGAATAGGTTATATTACGGCTAAGTTGTGTTGTATATTTCTTCTCCCTGCAAGGTTATCTGGAAGAGATCGCTTTGAGCGATAAGACCGCCAATTGATACACCTTTAGTTCTAATTTTTTGTCTGTAAGATTTACTTTATATGTGGATAAATAAAGAGTTTCTTATCTTATAAGTGCTTCGGCGTATCTGCTGCCCCAGGATTATCGCGTCCCGCAGGAACACCTCTTGGTTTTTTGTGGGTATCCCCGCCGCTCCCATCTTCGGCGGGGAGTCCCACATGGCGTCCTGCACCACTATCCAGTTTGATATTTTAATATACTAGCTGCGCCCAGAGTTTTTACCCACTGTACAGTAGCCTATCTCTATCCCAAATTTCAGCTCAATTGGTCCACCCGTTTAGGCGTGAAGAAGTAACAAAGATACACACTCACAAACTTTTTATAATATAAGTGTGTTTATATCAAAGGAATGCGATGGCATGGAAAGGTGCAAAGAAATTGTGCAATATTTACTATTTGTTCAAATACCTTGTTGTCATTTACGGTAGCAAACTGAAAACACTTTCAAAATGCTGCAATAATATGCACAGAGCTTTTCTTGCGGAATTTTCAAAAAGCTAATTCTATGAATTTATATATCAGAATGTATTAAATAGTGCGTGCGAGAGAGCGTCCAGCGGAGTAAAGGCTCTTTGTAGCGACACTTGTTATTTACTCGCACATTGTATTTTGTCGATTAGGCAGAATGCAATGTGCGGGGTTTGATGCATCCGCTCACCAGTCGGTCCTTACTTCTAACGCGCGCTCACAATTGATTTGTCTTTTTTTTTTATGTGATGAAGTAGAAGACGAGCAAGACGCTTTCCTGATGTTAATAGATAACGGCTGCCCATAATCAGTACAGTGTTACCTAGGATTTCACAATTATGTGAAATTCTAGGAGCACTGCACCAACGCTTCTTACTCAAGAGTCATGAGATGTTAAGACTCTTTAGCCCAGTAATTTCACTAGCTACAGTGCCCTCCTACCGGAGCACAGTGAGTCTATTTTTACTCTATCAATAAACGCAGTTATTCGGGACTCGGATTTTATTCTTGAACACACCTCTAAACTGGAGACCCTGACGTGATGGTATACGCGGTGACGAGGTGCGTCCTTGAAACTGACAGGTTTGATAATGTCTGGAAAATCCCTCAATAAATCACGGTAAGGCTCATTATCGTTAATCGACTTAATTCACGGTTCATCATAGTCAACAATTGCACCGATTACTCATTATCATTATTACATATTAGCATTATTACACCGATCAACATTACACCGATCAGTTATCTTATCAATTAGAATTTTGTCGTCAAGGTTGCCCATCAATTTAATTTTTTGTTGCAGCACCCATAATTGGTTGTTTGACGTCACATACGACAAAATCCCATTTGAGAAATCATCTCTTCAACCTTAAGGGGTCAGGGTAAGAGACACGAATGTAGGCTGGGTTCCGACTCTAAGTCAGAACTCAAACTCGACCAACATCTTAACCCTTCTCAATAAAGGCCCACAATAGTTGATGGTTCCAGTAAGTGGTGCTCAGCCGATATAACGATATGCTTATAAATAATGGATCGGAAATGTTCCCCAAACAGAAAGGTAATGGGGTGGTTTTCACTTGATTGAACTAAACTGTGAGCTAATGGAATTTGGTGATACATTATTAATTTGTAATTGGAATTGAGACGTCTAGATAAGCTTTAGGAAATATGTGTTTTTTTTGTTTGGTACCTCTTCATACCAAAATAATTTTTTCGATGTATTTTTTATAATTGTTGGGTTTTATGCTAGATGGAAATACAATGTTACCCTTCTTGCACTGTCAGAGTCAAATTACAATTACAGATGGTGTGGCCAACCTAAGGTACAATATGTTGCATTTTCAGGTCGCCAAGACTACAAGGCCTGCAACATGATCTAATAACTACCTTTTTTTTATGTGGAGAAATAAGAAGACGAGCAAGACGCTCTCCTGATGTTAAGAGATAACGTTGCCCATCATCAGCACAGTGCTACCCAGAATTTCACAATGATGTGCAATTCTAGGTGCACTGCACTAACGCTTCTTACTTAAGAGTCATAAGATGTTAAGACTCTTTAGCCCAGTAATTTCACTAGCTACAGTGCCCTCCTACCGAAGCACAGTAATGTTTGCACAATACTGTTCAGACGGTAGAATAACTGGCATTGTTGGGGTACCCACCTAGACGACCTCCTGTAAAGGAAGTCTACCCCCGGTAAACTCCTACATAATAACTTTTAGCAAACAGCTGGGACCCACAGTTTTACGTGCCTTCCGTAACACGGTAGCATCTAGAAAATCTTGTCATACTTGTGAGATTTGAACTTCGGCCTTTGGATATCAAGCCGGACGTACGACCACTGGGCCACGGATGCTACATACAAAAAATAATATTTCAAATAAAATCTTTTTTGTAATAGTAGGTGATATAAGTTTCTAGAATTCTTCTGATCTCATCTTTGTAAATAAACGGCATAAACTCACTTGTATTTACTTCGGCTTCGTGCCGACCGTTTCGATCCTGTACGAGGATCTTCTTCAGGGAGTAGCTGCGGTTACGCGCCGGCGCCCGCGCCCCGCTTAGCACTTAGCGTAGCTTCTTCTGATCTGTGTTCATACCAATAAATTTTCAAACTCAAACTCATAAATAAAGTCCAAACATAAATTCTTATTTACTTTTCTGTTGATCGTAAAAATGATAACGGCATAAACTCAAAACTGAAGGAATATTAAATTATGCTATCTCTAATTAACTGAAGTAATTAATTTTAAACAACTCGCCTGTCTGTTGCATATTTTCTGGAATGTTCTTTGTACACAGAGCAGTTAAAAGGGGAGATGTATACGCTAGGATTTTTTTCTTAGGGTTAACGGTCATCGCGGATGTCATGCGTAGCCGTCGGGGTCGCGGATGAGTGCGTACCCGCTGCCCCGGCATTATGGCGTACCGCAGGAACAACGCCAGGTTTTTAGTGGGTATCCCCGCCGCGCCCATCTTCGGTATAGGAGTCCCACATTCCGCCCCGCACCCCCCGGCATGGGGTGATGATGCGTGACGCATTTTACCTGGGATAAAAAAGGGCCTCAGGTATTATACTTCTTTGACGCACGAATAGACCCACGAAGGTGACCCAAAAAAAGGGCGTGAGTTATAGGTACTTGAAGGCATTGCGCTGTTGGCACAGTTTTTATAGCAAACCCAATGTAAACAATAGTATACATTTTTGTACCTTGGAATACAAAATTTTGAAGAAAATTTACTGTATACAGCTCTGATAAATAGTTTTATTATAAAAAGGCTCATTTAAGTAGATTTAGTAGATAGTTGAAGACGACATGATTACGTAAAACTTCATTTTTTTAGTTTCACACATCATCGTGTATTGTTCATATACGACAAACGTTCATGTTTGACATCTCTCTTTCTCAGAGCTTTGTTTGACGAACATTTCGAAGGTTGTACAAAGTTTGTTTTCACTTCATACAATGGCGTAAAGGAACTCAACTTGTCAAAAGCTCTGCTCATCAGATCCTTGTATATATCATATATATCATGTACAACCTTTGCACACAGTATCACTCACAATAAGGATGTTAAGTAACTTGACTAGGCCAAAAAAGGTATTTTTTTTATAAAAATCTTATAATTTTTTTTTTAAATATTATACTATCTACATTATGGATAAAAAAAATAGTTAACATCATATTATTATTTTATTTATGCATTATTATATAGGTGATGCGGTCGAGATTATAACAGACTAAACTAAGAAGGCGGGATAAATCCCTGGGTTCACGGAACACAGTCTCATTCTTATTTTCAATGGTCTCTTTACAAAGGTAGCGTCTTAAAATAGAAATAAATTACAAAAATGTTCCATTGTAACCTATTTGAATAAATGATTTTTGAATTTGAGTTTGAAAGGGGTCTCCATGTCGTCGACTAATTAGATTTTTTTGTATGGGAGAAAAAACGTCCTGATTGGTCCCATACAAAGTATTTTTGTGAATAAATTATTGTTATGAATGACGAACGCACGAGCGTCAACGCGGCTGCGCCGCTAGCGTCAATGTCTTGTCTATTACACCACTTCTGTCCTAAGAGCACGCTGTTTTCTTTTCTGTTCCTAAATCCCATGATTTCCTATTAATTAGTGCAGAGAATAACATTGGCGACGAGCCGATCCCACGGACTTGCGATGGCCAAAGTCAAGGTTGGATTTTTAAGTGTTTTTAACCACGAAACCCAAGATTGGGAAGTTTATAAAGACCGACTCGAACAATGGTTCCTGGCCAACGATGTCGACACCGACGTGGCCCATGCAAAAACTAAAATCAAGCGCCGGGCTATCCTACTCAGTAGCTTGTCTGAAAACACGTATAAATTGGTTCGTGACCTAGCTTTGCCATCGGATATTTCAACCTTAGACTTCAATGACGTTGTAAAAGTCTTAGACTGCCATTTTAAAAAAACAAAATGTGGGTTTGCAGAAAGATACATATTTCATAGTGCTGTACAGAGACAGGACGAAACACTTCCCGAATGGGCAGCGCGTGTTAGAAGTCTCGCTGCCGATTGTAAGTTCTCGGCCGTGGTGCTACCAGAAGTACTACGAGACCGGTTCGTACTCGGCATGTTGCCGGGACCTGAGAGAGACAAGTTGTTCACGAAGAATATGGCTGAGCTCACACTGTCCAAAGCGTTGGAGGTGGCTCAGGCCATTCGCTGTGCGCGCCTTGGGGCGGCGAAGTTAGCCGATACACACTCCGCCGCTCAGTCTACAAGCGTCCACAGGGTGGCCGCCGCGCCGGCTTCCCAAGGATCGTCGAGTACTACGCGCCCTCGTGACAACTCTCTGCGCTGCAGTTCGTGCGGTTATCAGGGACACGACAGCTCTACTTGCAAATTTGCGAAGTACAAGTGTTCCATGTGTGGTGTAAAAGGCCATTTAAGGAAAGTATGTCCAAAGAAGTGCGTCAAACATAACTTCATCGAGTGTAGCAACAATAATGATGAGGTATCCAGTGATGACGGTGAGTTGATGATTGCCAATTTAAAATCTGTCAATGGGGAACCCATGCGCGAGTCTGTTTTGGTAAATGGAATTCGCTTAGACTTTGAATTGGATTGTGGGTCACCAATTACGATCATTCCGTATAAAATGTATATGCAACATTTTTCAAACGAGAAACTTCGTGTAAACAATTTATTTCTTTGTGCTTACAATGGAACCAATATCAAAGTTCATGGATTTTCACCAATGACCGTAACTTACAATTCAAAGTCTTGCGACTTAGATATTTATGTAGCAGAGACTGAGGGAGTTCCATTATTGGGCAGAGATTTTTTTTCAAAGTTTGATTTACAAATCTCTACGGTTAATGCTAATGCGTGTCCTTATCTCGATCAACTCATGGAAAAATTCCCACTTTTATTTTCGGATAAACTTGGTTGTTGCAAGGACATATCTGTGAAATTGACTCTCAAAGATGATGCCAAGCCTGTATTTTTTAAAGCAAGGCAGGTGGCCTTTGCTTTAAAAGAAGGTGTTGAGCAGGAAATAGACCGTTTAGTCAATCTAGGTATATTGGTGCCTGTAACTTATTCTGAATATGCGAGTCCAGTAGTACCTGTGTTGAAACATAATGGGAAAGTCCGTTTGTGTGCAGATTTCTCAGTGTCATTGAATAAACAGCTTGTCATAGAAAAATACCCAATTCCAAGAATTGAAGAATTTTTTTCTAAGCTCCATGGTGGCAAAAAATTTTCCAAACTTGATCTCTCTCAAGCGTATAATCAGCTGATGTTAGATGAGTCATCCCAAATGCTTACTTGCATTAATACTCACAAGGGGTTGTTTAAATTCACTCGCTTAGTCTTTGGTCTGTCAAGTGCAGCAGCAATTTTTCAAAAGACAATGGAAACTCTTTTGTCTGGGCTAGAAGGTGTCTTAGTGTTCCAAGATGACATATTGATCACTGAGAAGAATGATGACTTGCATAAATTAAGACTTGAGGAAGTCCTCACGAGATTGCAAAATGATGGTCTCATACTACAAAAGGAAAAATGTTGTCTTTTCCAGGATTCAGTATCCTACCTCGGGTTTGTAGTAGACAGACATGGTATTCACAAATGTCCTGATAAAGTCAAAGCCATTAACGAGTCTAAAACCCCGTCTAATGTGTCCGAGTTAAAATCGTTCCTAGGACTCGTTAATTATTACAGGAATTTTGTGAAGAATACCTCTTCCTTGTTAAATCCCTTGCATAATTTATTGCAGAAAAACGTACCGTGGCACTGGACTCGAGAACATGATGAAGTTGTCAGAACAATTAAAGAAAAATTGTCATCTGAGGAAACATTGGCTCATTTTAATCCTGATGCTAGTATCGTACTAACGGTTGATGCTTCTCCTACTGGGCTGGGAGCTATTTTGTCTGACGCTCGTGCGTTCGTCATTCATAACATCTCTCCGCCTTAAGTTAACAAATAATTAAAGACAAAATAAACTTAATTCACACAAAATACAGTAAATCTAGTTCTCATTTAAAGAATCGCTTATAGTCCACAACTTGACGAGAACGTTTCGGTCTGGGCGTCACACTCGTAGAATCAGGGGCGGAGTCAGCTGAGTGATATGAGTCAGGAGATGGATCACGACATACTGCGGCAGGGGCCGGCGCGGGGCGCGCGTGCTCAGGTTCAGGTGCGGCGCGCGGTGGCGTCGGCGCGGACTCGGGCGCGTTCGCTGGAGTGGCGGCGGGCGGCGCACCAGGTGCTGCGGGAAACAGGACTACCGGTGGCATCAGAGAGGGCACCTGCTCGTACTCAATCGTCTCGTTGTCGTCACTGTGCGCTAGGTCACAATCATGCTCCTTCTCCCCCTTAAGTTTTAAAAGTTGATTAGTGTGCTTTTTGCACATCACGTTCGATTCATGAAGTTGAACTAGGTAAAGCGCGTTACCCAGTCTCTTGTGAATTGTTCCTCTCGTCCAGTGTGGTTTGTGCATTTTGTATGTCTTAACTAAAACTGTTTCATCGACATCAAAATTCACATAACGTTTTCCAGCATAGAATCTAGATTGAGAGCACTGTTTCTCTTTAACGAGGGCATCGAGTGTAGCATCACACGATGAAGGACGATTGATGTTAATTAAATCTAGCCTATTTCGCAACTTACGATTAAATAAGAGTTCCGCGGGCGATTTATTTGTTGTGCTGTGAGTTGAATTTCTATAATTAAACAAAAATTCTAAAATTTTCTTATTCAAGTCTTTCTGGTTCGTACCAGACTCAATTATTGCTTTTATAGCTTTTTTGATTATTTTAACGCAACTTTCGGCCTGCCCGTTGCTACTCGGGTGATAAGCCGGTGAAGTAACATGCGCGATACCATTTTTGCTACAGAACAATTTGAATTCCTCGGAGACAAAAGAAGTTCCGTTATCTGAGCATAAAGTATGAAACAAGCCAAACCTAGACATGACCTCACACAATTTCTCGATGACCACTCGTGTACTGTAACCAGATGATACATCAAAGCATTCCACCCATTTGGAAAAAGCATCAACTACGATTAGATAAGTTCGGTTGTTTATCGGACCAAGAAAATCTAAATGAACGCGGTACCACGGTTGCGGGGGAAAAGGCCAAGGAGCAAGGGGCGCACGGGGAGGTGACGGTCTCGACTTTATACACACTTCACATGTAGCTACGTAATTATCTATATCAGCTGACATTCGAGGCCACCAAAATCTGTTCCTCGCTTCACATTTCATTTTGTTGGTACCGAGATGTCCTTGGATTTAGGAACAGAAAAGAAAACAGCGTGCTCTTAGGACAGAAGTGGTGTAATCGACAAGACATTGACGCTAGCGGCGCAGCCGCGTTGACGCTCGTGCGTTCGACATTCATAACATCTCTCCGCCTTAAGTTAACAAATAATTAAAGACAAAATAAACTTAATTCACACAAAATACAGTAAATCTAGTTCTCATTTAAAGAATCGCTTATAGTCCACAACTTGACGAGAACGTTTCGGTCTGGGCGTCACACTCGTAGAATCAGGGGCGGAGTCAGCTGAGTGATATGAGTCAGGAGATGGATCACGACATACTGCGGCAGGGGCCGGCGCGGGGCGCGCGTGCTCAGGTTCAGGTGCGGCGCGCGGTGGCGTCGGCGCGGACTCGGGCGCGCTCGCTGGAGTGGCGGCGGGCGGCGCACCAGGTGCTGCGGGAAACAGGACTACCGGTGGCATCAGAGAGGGCACCTGCTCGTACTCAATCGTCTCGTTGTCGTCACTGTGCGCTAGGTCACAATCATGCTCCTTCTCCCCTTTAAGTTTTAAAAGTTGATTAGTGTGCTTTTTGCACATCACGTTCGATTCATGAAGTTGAACTAGGTAAAGCGCGTTACCCAGTCTCTTGTGAATTGTTCCTCTCGTCCAGTGTGGTTTGTGCATTTTGTATGTCTTAACTAAAACTGTTTCATCGACATAAAAATTCACATAACGTTTTCCAGCATAGAATCTAGATTGAGAGCACTGTTTCTCTTTAACGAGGGCATCGAGTGTAGCATCACACGATGGAGGACGATTGATGTTAATTAAATCTAGCCTATTTCGCAACTTACGATTAAATAAGAGTTCCGCGGGCGATTTATTTGTTGTGCTGTGAGTTGAATTTCTATAATTAAACAAAAATTCTAAAAGTTTCGTATTCAAGTCTTTCTGGTTCGTACCAGACTCAATTATTGCTTTTATATCTTTTTTGATTATTTTAACGCAACTTTCGGCCTGCCCGTTGCTACTCGGGTGATAAGCCGGTGAGGTAACATGCGCGATACCATTTTTGCTACAGAACAATTTGAATTCCTCGGAGACAAAAGAAGTTCCGTTATCTGAGCATAAAGTATGAAACAAGCCAAACCTAGACATGACCTCACACAATTTCTCGATGACCACTCGTGAACTGTAACCAGATGATACATCAAAGCATTCCACCCATTTGGAAAAAGCATCAACTACGATTAGATAAGTTCGGTTGTTTATCGGACCAAGAAAATCTAAATGAACGCGGTACCACGGTTGCGGGGGAAAAGGCCATGGAGCAAGGGGCGCACGGGGAGGTGACGGTCTCGACTTTATACACACTTCGCATGTAGCTACGTAATTATCTATATCAGCTGACATTCGAGGCCACCAAAATCTGTTCCTCGCTTCACATTTCATTTTGTTGGTACCGAGATGTCCTGTATGTAGTTCATGTAATAATTCCTTACGACACGATAAGGAAGTCCTCACGAGATTGCAAAATGCTGGTCTCATACTACAAAAGGAAAAATGTTGTCTTTTCCAGGATTCAGTATCCTACCTCGGGTTTGTAGTAGACAGACATGGTATTCACAAATGTCCTGATAAAGTCAAAGCCATTAACGAGTCTAAAACCCCGTCTAATGTGTCCGAGTTAAAATCGTTCCTAGGACTCGTTAATTATTACAGGAATTTTGTGAAGAATACCTCTTCCTTGTTAAATCCCTTGCATAATTTACTGCAGAAAAACGTACCGTGGCACTGGACTCGAGAACATGATGAAGTTGTCAGAACAATTAAAGAAAAATTGTCATCTGAGAAAACATTGGCTCATTTTAATCCTGATGCTAGTATCGTACTAACGGTAGATGCTTCTCCTACTGGGCTGGGAGCTATTTTGTCTCAGATTGAGAACGGTACTGAAAGACCAGTCTCGTATGCCTCGCGATCGCTGTCTAAGGCTGAAAGAAGCTATAGCCAAATACAAAAGGAAGCGACAGCGATAATCTTTGGAGTTCGGAAATTCCATCAGTATATTTATGGACGGTCCAGTCCTTTTGTTCTGCGTACTGACCACAAGCCCCTGTTGTCAATTTTTAATCCGGAAAAAGGTGTTCCGGAAGTCACTGCTAACAGGTTGCAACGTTATGCTATTTATTTAAACTCATATAACTATGTCATTGAATATGTAAGTAGTAATCAAAATGCAGCTGATTTCCTCAGTCGGTCTACAGTAGATAATCAATACGAAGTTAGCGATAATGAGGTTCATGTTGATAACGCTACTTATATCAACTTTGTGTTTGGGCCTTCCTCATCACATTTTCTCAATTTAGAGACAATAGTAAAGGCAACACAGACAGACGCAATTGTGTCACAAGTATGTAGCTATACACAAAAAGGTTGGCCGTCACATTTTGATGATAAGTTGAAATGCTACTACTCGTGTCGACATGAATTATCTGTAGAAAAATCATGTCTACTCAGAGGTCATAAACTAGTTATACCTTTATCGTGTCGTAAGGAATTATTACATGAACTACATACAGGACATCTCGGTACCAACAAAATGAAATGTGAAGCGAGGAACAGATTTTGGTGGCCTCGAATGTCAGCTGATATAGATAATTACGTAGCTACATGTGAAGTGTGTATAAAGTCGAGACCGTCACCTCCCCGTGCGCCCCTTGCTCCTTGGCCTTTTCCCCCGCAACCGTGGTACCGCGTTCATTTAGATTTTCTTGGTCCGATAAACAACCGAACTTATCTAATCGTAGTTGATGCTTTTTCCAAATGGGTGGAATGCTTTGATGTATCATCTGGTTACAGTACACGAGTGGTCATCGAGAAATTGTGTGAGGTCATGTCTAGGTTTGGCTTGTTTCATACTTTATGCTCAGATAACGGAACTTCTTTTGTCTCCGAGGAATTCAAATTGTTCTGTAGCAAAAATGGTATCGCGCATGTTACTTCACCGGCTTATCACCCGAGTAGCAACGGGCAGGCCGAAAGTTGCGTTAAAATAATCAAAAAAGTTATAAAAGCAATAATTGAGTCTGGTACGAACCAGAAAGACTTGAATACGAAACTTTTAGAATTTTTGTTTAATTATAGAAATTCAACTCACAGCACAACAAATAAATCGCCCGCGGAACTCTTATTTAATCGTAAGTTGCGAAATAGGCAAGATTTAATTAACATCAATCGTCCTTCATCGTGTGATGCTACACTCGATGCCCTCGTTAAAGAGAAACAGTGCTCTCAATCTAGATTCTATGCTGGAAAACGTTATGTGAATTTTGATGTCGATGAAACAGTTTTAGTTAAGACATACAAAATGCACAAACCACACTGGACGAGAGGAACAATTCACAAGAGACTGGGTAACGCGCTTTACCTAGTTCAACTTCATGAATCGAACGTGATGTGCAAAAAGCACACTAATCAACTTTTAAAACTTAAGGGGGAGAAGGAGCATGATTGTGACCTAGCGCACAGTGACGACAACGAGACGATTGAGTACGAGCAGGTGGGCTCTCTGATGCCACCGGTAGTCCTGTTTCCCGCAGCACCTGGTGCGCCGCCCGCCGCCACTCCAGCGAACGCGCCCGAGTCCGCGCCGACGCCACCGCGCGCCGCAACTGAACCTGAGCACGCGCGCCCCGCGCCGGCCCCTGCCGCAGTATGTCGTGATCCATGTCCTGACTCATATCACTCAGCTGACTCCGCCCCTGATTCTACGAGTGTGACGCCCAGACCGAAACGTTCTCGTCAAGTTGTGGACTATAAGCGATTCTTTAAATGAGAACTAGATTTACTGTATTTTGTGTGAATTAAGTTTATTTTGTCTTTAATTATTTGTTAACTTAAGGCGGAGAGATGTTATGAATGACGAACGCACGAGCGTCAACGCGGCTGCGCCGCTAGCGTCAATGTCTTGTCTATTACACCACTTCTGTCCTAAGAGCACGCTGTTTTCTTTTCTGTTCCTAAATCCAATGATTTCCTATTAATTAGTGCAGAGAATAACATTGTCTCAGATTGAGAACGGTACTGAAAGACCTGTCTCGTATGCCTCGCGATCGCTGTCTAAGGCTGAAAGAAGCTATAGCCAAATACAAAAGGAAGCGACAGCGATAATCTTTGGCGTTCGGAAATTCCATCAGTATATTTATGGACGGTCCAGTCCTTTTGTTCTGCGTACTGACCACAAGCCCCTGTTGTCAATTTTTAATCCGGAAAAAGGTGTTCCGGAAGTCACTGCTAACAGGTTGCAACGTTATGCTATTTATTTAAACTCATATAACTATGTCATTGAGTATGTAAGTAGTAATCAAAATGCAGCTGATTTCCTCAGTCGGTCTACAGTAGATAATCAATACGAAGTTAGCGATAATGAGGTTCATGTTGATAACGCTACTTATATCAACTTTGTGTTTGGGCCTTCCTCATCACATTTTCTCAATTTAGAGACAATAGTAAAGGCAACACAGACAGACGCAATTGTGTCACAAGTATGTAGCTATACACAAAATGGTTGGCGGTCAAATTTTGATGATAAGTTGAAATGCTACTACTCGTGTCGACATGAATTATCTGTAGAAAAATCATGTCTACTCAGAGGTCATAAACTAGTTATACCTTTATCGTGTCGTAAGGAATTATTACATGAACTACACACAGGACATCTCGGTACCAACAAAATGAAATGTGAAGCGAGGAACAGATTTTGGTGGCCTCGAATGTCAGCTGATATAGATAATTACGTAGCTACATGCGAAGTGTGTATAAAGTCGAGACCGTCACCTCCCCGTGCGCCCCTTGCTCCTTGGCCTTTTCCCCCGCAACCGTGGTACCGCGTTCATTTAGATTTTCTTGGTCCGATAAACAACCGAACTTATCTAATCGTAGTTGATGCTTTTTCCAAATGGGTGGAATGCTTTGATGTATCATCTGGTTACAGTACACGAGTGGTCATCGAGAAATTGTGTGAGGTCATGTCTAGGTTTGGCTTGTTTCATACTTTATGCTCAGTTAACGGAACTTCTTTTGTCTCCGAGGAATTCAAATTGTTCTGTAGCAAAAATGGTATCGCGCATGTTACCTCACCGGCTTATCACCCGAGTAGCAACGGGCAGGCCGAAAGTTGCGTTAAAATAATCAAAAAAGCTTTAAAAGCAATAATTGAGTCTGGTACGAACCAGAAAGACTTGAATACGAAACTTTTAGAATTTTTGTTTAATTATAGAAATTCAACTCACAGCATAACAAATAAATCGCCCGCGGAACTCTTATTTAATCGTAAGTTGCGAAATAGGCTAGATTTAATTAACATCAATCGTCCTCCATCGTGTGATGCTACACTCGATGCCCTCGTTAAAGAGAAACAGTGCTCTCAATCTAGATTCTATGCTGGAAAACGTTATGTGAATTTTGATGTCGATGAAACAGTTTTAGTTAAGACATACAAAATGCACAAACCACACTGGACGAGAGGAACAATTCACAAGAGACTGGGTAACGCGCTTTACCTAGTTCAACTTCATGAATCGAACGTGATGTGCAAAAAGCACACTAATCAACTTTTAAAACTTAAAGGGGAGAAGGAGCATGATTGTGACCTAGCGCACAGTGACGACAACGAGACGATTGAGTACGAGCAGGTGCCCTCTCTGATGCCACCGGTAGTCCTGTTTCCCGCAGCACCTGGTGCGCCGCCCGCCGCCACTCCAGCGAGCGCGCCCGAGCCCGCGCCGACCCCACCGCGCGCCGCACCTGAACCTGAGCACGCGCGCCCCACGCCGTCCCCTGCCGCAGTATGTCGTGATCCATCTCCTGACTCATATCACTCAGCTGACTCCGCCCCTGATTCTACGAGTGTGACGCCCAGACCGAAACGTTCTCGTCAAGTTGTGGACTATAAGCGATTCTTTAAATGAGAACTAGATTTACTGTATTTTGTGTGAATTAAGTTTATTTTGTCTTTAATTATTTGTTAACTTAAGGCGGAGAGATGTTATGAATGACGAACGCACGAGCGTCAACGCGGCTGCGCCGCTAGCGTCAATGTCTTGTCTATTACACCACTTCTGTCCTAAGAGCACGCTGTTTTCTTTTCTGTTCCTAAATCCAATGATTTCCTATTAATTAGTGCAGAGAATAACAATTATAAAGATCATTTGAGCGTCTTTAGACATCTGCAGACCAGTCTAAACGTCGACGCAATATGGATGTTGACAAGGTAAAAAAAATGAGTCCGTACATAATTTAAATAATAAAAAATATTAGTTACATATTTTTGATTTTTGAATAAAATTAAAATAGCTGAGATATAACGCTTGTAAGGTTTTGTGTTGGGATGCGTGACGTCATTATCAGCGTGGCGTCAGACTGAATGGAGTGACGTCACAATCAAGCAACTTTAGCTAGTTGTATCTCATACGTTTTTTATCAGATTTACAAATAAAGAATAATAAATTAAATAGACATAGACATAGACATAGACATAATTTTATTGATAATATTCATTACAGGTCATAGATACAATAATAAATCAATAATTATAATATACATTATAAAATATGTCAACTCTTCTGCTTATAATCTATGAATTCCTTATAGGAATAGAAAGACCTCGCAAGTAGCCATTTTTTAGTTTTGTTCTTAAAAATATTTGTATTTGGTGCATTTGTGACATCATCTGGAAGCCTATTGTAAACGTCTGGCCCCATCACATGTATTGTGTTAGCTGTTTTGGCCAGTTTGCGAGGTACGGACGATAATTTATGTGCGTACCTCGTAAGCATATGTCCACTGTTTCCTCGGCGTTTATACAACTCCAAGTTTTCCCGAGTATACATAGCTACCTGGAGGATGAGGAGGCACGGCAGGGTCAGAATGCCAAATTCCGAGAAGTGAGGCCTCGCGGAGTCAGTTGGCTCGATTCGTGCAATCACTCGCACGGCGCGCTTCTGCATGCGGAACACGCGCTGCCAGTCGGCGGCGCGCCCCCACAGCTCCAGCCCGTACTGAAGGAGTGACTGCACGCTCGCGAAGTAGCACGCGATCACCTCACGCCTCGGTAGTGTTGACGCCACTCTGCTCAGTGCGAAACAGGCATTTCCCAGTTTGCTACACAGATTGTCTATATGTGACTGCCATGTTAAGGTGGAGTCGACGCGAAAACCCAAGAAGGAAGCCCAGTGTACCTGTTCTACTGATGCTCCCTCGATGTTCACCACTAGTTGTCGTCGTGCGCGGCCCGATAGGTTGAATACCATGCATTGTGTTTTCGCGAGGTTCAGTTTCAGTCCGTTATTTTTAAACCATGTGAGGAGTTCTGCAGCTGTGCTGTTGAGTCGCCTCTCCAGCGTATCCAGATCCGAAGCATACACGACAGCTGCTACGTCATCGGCGTACATGAATACCTCACCTTCTGAGATGACGCCAGGTAAGTCGTTTAGTAAGAGGGAGAAGGCCAGGTTAGACAGAGAAGAACCTTGCGGAACTCCTACTGTACTTGACAGTCCTACAGATTTTACTTTTCCCTGGTCTCCACAGACATATTGTTTCCGTTCGCGCATAAAACTAACGACTAGGCGAAGTGCGGGGCCAGTTATGCCATAGTGGTTGAGTTTCAAAGCTAAAGCATCATGATCCGCTACATCGAATGCTTTGGATAAGTCGCACAGCAGTACTGCAACTTCTTTTTTCTGCTCTTTAGCTTTGAAGACCCTGCGTATGACCTCCCTCGCGAGCATAGTAGTCGAGCGTCCCTCGCGGTAGGCATATTGACGGTCGGAGAGGGTTTGAGTTCCAGCGAGAAATTTAGATATGCGAGTAGTTAATCCATTCTCAAATACCTTCGCAATTGCTGGAATTATAGCGATGGGGCGATAAGAGTTAGGATCATCCTTTTTGCCTTTTCCTTTATATAATGGACAGATTCTGACTTCCTTAAGAGGTTTCGGATAATTGCCTTCCCTTATGCAGCAGTTGAACAGCGTAGCGAGGGGTTCAGCAATAGACCCAGATACAAATTTAAGCAATGCTATAGAAATGTCATAAATATCTTTAGTCAGTTTATTGGCTACCTTGCAATTAATTATTTTATAGACTTCCTCTGCTGTGAACAGGCCTATTCGCATTGAACGGTCGTTAGAAGGGTAAGTTCTATTTAAGTTGGGGGTAATCATATTAAGGTTAGGTTTTGGTGCAGCACATTGTTGTGCTGCTGATATAAATTGCATGTTTAAATGATTCGCAATTTCAGTTTTGGATGCTTTGTTAAATTGTTGTGATTTACCAATTGTGTCAGTAAAGTCTAATCTAGGGCAATTTTTCTTGCCAGTTTCAATAATTACAATTTTCCACATAGTCTTAATAGTGGTATTACTATGCAAAATCATGTCAGTATAATACTCTGTCCGTCTTGTCTGTAATAATTTATTATATCTGTAATAATTATACGTGTCCAATATCTAAATATATAAAAGGAAAGAGTGACTGATTTACTGACTGATCTATCAACGGACAGCATAAACCACTGGACGGATTGGGTTGAAATTTGGAACACAGATAGGTTTTATGACGTAGACCTCCGCTAAGAAAGGATTTCGCCGTGCGGGCAAAGCCGCGAGCATAAGCTAGTTTTTGAATAATATACTTGATGGACAAATTTTTTTTTGTCAACATCCCCATTTTCGGCAAAAACTTTTCGTCAGGACGCTACCGTGTTCCTATGAGACTAAGTTGAGTAAGTTAGTAGTACTTATAGGATGTATATAGAAACTGCAACATATAGGTTGCCTACACAACCTATAAAATTATGATTTGACTCGTGTAAGTAGGGTAATCTGTGCTGTTGGAGTATAAACCCCAATTATATTATTGCGGTGTCGGTCAAATTGTACCAGTCTCATTGTTTAGTTACTGACCTTAAAGTTAATTGAATCAAGACTACTATATTTTATGGGTCATAGGTTAAACTTCATACCGCTTCAATACAAAAAATCATGACCCAAAAGTCCCGAACTTAAGGGAAGTCGTCCACCAAACCACAAATAACGGTGTAATGGACGAAGGGCTCAGAGGTAATCAATCTTTTCTCATCAAGATAATCCTTCTGCAAGTTCCAGCCTGACCATTTATAAATTGCACGTTTACCTCATAGACATTTAGAACATTTTGTTTAACTGATAGATGTAATTCAAAAATGGTCGAGGCCCAATTTTGGCTACAAAAAATATTTATGGCAGTTTTCTTTGCATATCTATTTCAAATATCAGTCGCCTTGCAGATGACTTTGACAGTCTAATGGTGGAAGACAGTTCAAGATATTAACAACCGTATACGGGGTATTGGAAAAATTGTTGTGTAGTCCCTATTTCAAGTAATTAAGGTCGATTTTTGTTTGGGAGGCTTGTAGTTAAACCGCAAGGCAGTGGTAAAAAGGCAGTCAGTGTTGTGAGGTGCGAGTGTCAGCGATTTCTTAAAAATAATTTAATAGAGACATAGCTCAGTATACAAATTTTCCGCTTAATGAAATTGGTATTTAAGTCACATTGTCTAAATAATGGTCAGTTATTTATGCCGAACTGAAAATTGTTACAATGTTAAATTGAAAAATGATTCTTAAATTACTAGCTTTTATTTAGTTTCACATGTCTGTTGTATGTCTGTCTGTAATCAAATCTTGCAAGTTTAATATGGCCCACTTCCCGGTTTCTGATCGAGCTTGAAATTTTGCATACATGTGTATAAATCGGATGACAATGCAATATTATTATGACATCGAGTTGATCTGGTGATGGAGGTGGCCATAGGAACTCCGTAATTAAACAACGCAACCCCATCGAGTTTGGGCTCATTTGATTTATCTTGACGAGTACTTTATGATGCTAGCTGTTAATAATAATAAGAGCTTGTTTTTAAAAAGTATTTTTAAAATTTCACTTGTTTATCGTGTAAAGTGCTAGTGAATTACGCGACAAAATTAAAAATTGTGTGGTATCAATAAGGCCCATCCCACATCGGGTGGCAGCGAATCTCGAGCGGTCAAAAGTCGTCGAAATCACGATAAGAACGTCGCGACGATCACTCGGTGATACTGACCGGTCACCATAGAGTTGCAATGTGTAGGCGGCCTATGGAGTTACTTATATTTTTATCGTATAGATATATTTGGAAAACAAAATTTTAAACGATTATTGAATTTACATTAAAATACATCCGCTACATCTCCGATGCGGCCCCTAAGCGTTGAAGGCGTAAATGACGCCATCTTGCAACGGAAATTATCAGCTATGCGGCAAATGGGGTGCCGATATCGCTTATCTAAGCGCGGCGCATGCACGTCGCACCCTATTCAATATGATGAACTGTATATTTACTCATAGAGATCAATCTATACTTTGGTATCTGTATTTATCCATACTCGTTGGCCTTTCTTCCATTCGTAGTTCAATCTATACTTTTGTGTCTGTATTTATCCATCATCTTTGGCCTTTCTTCGACTCATAGTTCAATCTATACTTTGGTATCTGTATTTATCCATCCCCTTTGGAATTTCTTCGACTCATAGTTCAATCTGTACTTTGGTATCTGTATTTATCCATCCTCTTTGGCCTTTTTTCGATTGATAGTTCAATCTATACTTTGGTATCTGTATTTATCCATACCCTTTGGCTTTTCTTCGACTCATATTTCAATCTGTACTTTGGCATCTGTATTTATCCATACCCTTTGGCCATTCTTCGACTCATAGATCAACCTGTACATTGGTATCTGTATTTATCCATACTCGTTGGCCTTTCATCGTTCATAATGTTTCAGATTCTTTGTATATATGAACAAAATATGGATTTTTAAATCGTTTTTATATTACTGATTTTATATATTACAATAAATCAAATAAACTAACCACATAATATTTCAGTTCATCTTTTTGGTGTATTAAAAAAAAGGATATTTTTATCTATAAATAAGTTTTTAGTCGATCTGTGGTATCAGATAAATTTGAGTTAAAGCTCACACTGAAATTTAAAATTCTTTTTTGGAAGGACAGATGTAAATAATATACGTACATACAAGAATACATATTATCTTCATTACCTATATAATTTCTATAATATTATCTATGTAGAATTGTGACCAAAATAACTAAACGCACTTTAAATTACTTATAATTTCAAATATATATTATTAACACATTGTGTACGACCTTATCGCTCAATGCGATCTCTTCCAGTCAACCAAAGTTGAAGTAAGAAGACGAGCAAAACGCTCTCCTGATGGTAAGAGATAACGCTAAAGGTAAACTACCCCCGGTAAACACATATTCGGTACATATAGGTACGGTATTATAAGGAGTACGAGAATAGCTTCCCCTTTTTCTGTAAAAGCAATTTATTCCCGTTTTTCTAGGGCCATAATGTAGATATCTCTCCAAACGATGATAATTTAGGAAGGACCAAATCAGATTTCTCGTTATCGATGGGGTTGTCACAATCTTCATACAATCCCGGTCATTAGGGATGATAGGGTGAGATTTAATATTTCAATAGATATTCTTTGATAAATTTATAAAAGAAACATTATTTTTGAACTCATAAGTATTTTAGTCAACGTAATAAATTTAATATTGGAAAAAATGTGGCCAGAACACTACCGTCTTTCAAAAGTTTCAAAAGACACTTAAACTGTGGGTTTTGGAAATTTCCTAAAAGATATATGTAAAAATACATAGATATATGTAGTCGTTAGAATAAAGATAAAATATATCAATAACATATTATTCCAAGCACTATTTGGTTGATCCTCTCCATTCCGCTCTGTGTTAATTTATTTAGTTTTTATTAAGACTAACAGCTTCTTCTTCTTCTTCTTTTCGAGTCGATTGGCTATAAGTTATAATATTATGTGAACCCTACAGCTGCTTTGACCAATGCGTCGCCACTGTTATTGCGTTATCATTGGCCTCGAAAAGGTCTTGCATTGTGCAAGCTGTAGGGCAACTTGGGCATTGTAGGAGGTGTGCCATTGATTGGACGGCACCACAATCACACCTGTCACCAAGACCAAGACCAACAGCTAAACTAAGCTGTTTGTCGAAAAATTCCATCATAAATAACAACAAAGATATTCTCCAAACGAAAAATAAATTTTGCTATTTTTAAACACATCCTCCCCGTGCCCAACTCTTACGAGGCTGGTGTCATGGATAGGGACCCTCACACACAAACTCACCCACCACAACTACATCTAGAATAGTTTTTATTTTAGAGGAGATTTTTTAAAATTATTTTGTTTATATTTTGTTTTTTTTGTTCCAACAATGTTTAATCTACTAGTTTCTAAATACTACCATTAGATATACTTATCATTTAAAAATGTTTTTATAAACTATATAACTATCTTTTAATATAAGTTTTTTGTTTTTATGTATGGAATAAGTCGTGATAACAATATGTCGGGAGGAGGGCGTTGATATCTGCGACACAGTTCTTTAACTCATGCGGATATCATCGATTCTTCTATGTACTCTGTAAACCTGTTTTATTGTTCCTAATAAAGATTATTTTATTTATTTTATTATCACATCAGTGTAAAAAAAAAAAAAAAAAAAAACACCTCTAAAAATATTTGAAAATATTCGTTATAACTTTACTGTGATTATTTTTTCAAAAGAATTCTACGAATTTATTTCACCGTTCGTCATGTTGGGCGCAAGGACAAAACCCTTAAGAGTCAAAGCTGTTTTAGCCAGTATTGAGCCAGTCCTACAGCTCTTTATTAATTACTAGCTGCGCCCAGCGGTTTTACCCGCTGTTTTACCCGCATACCAAATTTCAGCTCAATCGATCTACCCGTTTAAGCGTGAAAGAGTTAATGTTATGTATGTTATTCGGACAATAAATGATATTTTTATTTTATACATCCAGACATTTATAAACTTTCACGATTATAATATTAGATTGATTAAATATCGATAAAAAATAACCCGGTTTGTCCCATCCCTAGTTGTAATCAATTCAGATCCTAAGTAAACCGGTGTTAATGGCCGCCCCCGGAGGACGCTAAAATAACATTTTCTGTATATAAATTGCATTTTGTTAAAAGTGACAGCGGTTAAGTGATTTTGCTGTATAATTTTTGAACGGTCTGCGGAAGGTTTCTGATGACATGGAAACCGGGATTTATGGTAAAAAGGTTTATATTTGTACATCTAGAAAAAATATGGTGAAACCAGGTAAATTTACCACCTTTAGGCTGCGTTTCCACCAGAGATATCTTAGATATATTAGGTACCTTTCTTGGCATCTTACGTGATTCATCGTCGACCGTATTTTCACTTTCCATCAGGTGGGATGTGGTCAAACGTAGGCCTATCTCGTATAAAAAAAATTAAAAAAAAGAGACGTGCGATGGAAATGTCTAGCTGTGCTGTGAAAATGCGTGGGGGTTTCCACCAAAGCTGTACGATGAAAATGTGTGTGCGATGAAAATGTGCCTACGAGGATGTGTAGCGGAGCTGTGAAAATGCACATTAATGTGTGGTGCGAGGATGCGTTGCGAAGCTGTGAAATGTGTCGACGGGGGTGCGGTGTGGTGGGAGCGGAGTAACGCAAACCTCGCAACGCATCCCTCGCACACATTCCTCGTACACATTCCTCGCAACACATCCCTCGCACACATTCCTCGCAAGACATCCCTCGCACACATTACTCGTACACATTCCTCGCAACACATCCCTCGTACACATTCCTCGCAACACATCCCTCGCACACATTCCTCGTACACATTCCTCGCAACACATCCCTCGCACACATTCCTCGTACACATTCCTCGCAACACATCCCTCGCACACATTCCTCGCAAGACATCCCTCGCACACATTTCTCGTTGGTTTTGTATGGGAAAATCTAGCTCCGCTGAGCCGTTTCCACCAGAGCTGTGTTAGAAAGAAAGAAAGAAAGAAAAAAACATTTATTCGACAACACATATTACATAAACGTAGAAACTGAACCACCAACACACAGTGACAAAATAATACTTATAAGAACTAAAAAACCAAAAATACAAAACAATAAAAAAACAAGACATCAATAATTAAAACCAAAAATACAAAACAATAAAAAAAACAAGACATAACAATAATTTGTAAGAGCCCGTGTGCCGGTGTATCTGTGCACTCATACGTTCAGTGTGTTGTCAAAAAGGTGCTAGCTCAGCATGTGCTGAAGTGGATATCCCTCAGCGCTGATTTTCAGCTAGCACCCATTGTTAGCGAAGCATAAGTTAACATATTTATGTGAGTAAAACAGTTGGAAAGTAAGAAGTAGGTTAATACCGGAGTTTACAGAATATATCTATCTATGCTTATCTACTCTATAAAGTATAAAGAGATAAAATAATAATAGGATCTGAGCTATCTAAACTCGTGGACCAACTGCGCTTGCTCACCTTATCTTTCACATCTCTGGAAGATAAATTAGAGGCGGCTACAACATCGCTCACTTTCAGCCATGAAAGGTTGGATGATTTGGTGAGTCAACTGACAGCGACAAATAATCGGCTTAAATACCTCGAGAAGCGCGATCAGGAAGTAACCGATCTCCAAACAACAATACATCTACTCCAAGATGAACTGGAATTACAATCGCAACAAAACCTAAGAAACGAAATCGAAATTGTTGGGATCCCAGAAAGTGTCGGCGAGAACAACTATCACACTGTTATGGTGGCTGCCGTGAAGTTAGGGGTCAAACTGCAGGAAGAAGACGTGGACTGGGTAGCACGGGTGGGGCCGCGACGACCTCCAATGAGTGCATCACTACCAGAAGATGGTGCCAAGATGCCTCGTCCCATAGTGGTCCGGTTTCTGCGTCGCTCCAAACGTGATCAGTTCCTCAAGGCCAGCCGGTCCCGGAAAAATCTTTACAGTGCAGATATGGAGGTAACCGGTGTAAACCGCAAAGTCTTTTTTAATGAAAGGCTGACCAAGGGAAACCGGGTATTGTTTCGTGAGACCCGTCTCAGAGCCAAACTGCATGGTTATGCCTTCTGCTGGTGCAGCCAAGGCGGCATCTATATCAGACAGAAAGAGGGTAAAGCTGCTATGCTTGTGCGAACACAGGCTCAACTGGACCGCCTTCTTCCACGCACGGTCCCTCCAGGCCAGCCCGAGACCGAGCACAACACGCAGAAGCAGTCCTTCTCCTGAGCTTGGTGTAATAAAACACGGTTACTACTTAAATATAATACTGTTGAGCACATTGAACAACTTTTGTAATGGAGTTAAACTGCATCAGCGAGTTAGCTCACTTTTACATTACTTATTGTCTAGTGTACCTATACATAGTCTAGGGCAAATAAGCCAACTTAAGACTGAGTTTATATCTTTAATTCAATTTCAGCATATTGTGTGCAGCTACTCACATATTCTGGCAATTTCAAGATCATACAGTGAAACACATTTGTATACTTGTCATGATTCAACATTTATATGACACTAATTGATAAACTTAAAACTAACCTTTCCTTTATGCCTCTTGTAAAACATTTAACCTACATCTGATAATTTACTTTAAGCTTGGTGTAATTAAACACGGTTACTACTTAAATATAATACTGTTAAGCACAATGAACAATTATTGTAATGGTGTTGAACTGCATCAGCGAGTTAGCTCACTTTTACATTACTTATTATCTAGTGTACCTATACATAGTCTAAGGCTAATAAGCCAACTTAGGACTGAGTTTATATCTTTAAGTCAATATTATAAGCTTTATTGTGTGCAGCTACTCACATTTTCAGTCAATTTCAAGATCATATGGTGGAATACATGTACACTGGTCATGATTCAACATATGACACTAATTAAAATACTTAATACTTACATATCCTCTATGCCTCTCTCGTGAAACAATTAACCTACATAATATGATAAGTTTACCTATGTTAATATTTAATTTACATACAAACATTTATTAAAAGCTACCTACTATTTATTTTTACATACAAACAACTATTAAAAGTTACCTACTATCAACTAGATAAGTACACAACAAATTTTACTAATCTTTCTAGTTTAAGTTCTGGGTATTATAAATTCTTACACTTAGAGTCAACACAGCAAGCCAAGAATAGAGAAATGATTTATAGGAACTATTTGTCCATGTGCAGCTCAGTGGTCAAATCCTACACACAAGATTCTACTGAAGGATGTTACTACATTCTACAATATATTTTTATGTACCTTTAATATTTGAACCAAACAAATTTGATAAAATTAAAATATAACTTTAATTTTATTTGTTGTTGTGTAAACAAAACTCTGAAAGTGAAATACGACATGACATTTAATACGGAGTGAGGTACCCTGAAACTTTTAGGGGAGTTATAGAGTATGACACGCACAAATCGCTTCCTACTTTAATCTTGAGTAGAAATCACGTAAAGCTAAGTTATCATCTCAAACCACGTACAGAGATAAACATCACGTTGTCCAGTGTCAACACGGAAGAGATCATGTCTTCTTTAATTAAATTAGTTGTAATATATGATAATCAATAAACGACAGTCATGGAGTAAACTTGTATTTATTCCTCCGTCTCTACCACCCTACGCTCCTGCAAACTACACCAACATACAACATTTCATGGCGACCCTGCCAGTCCACTCCATGTGATACCACATTTCACCCGCACCATGCCCGCACCATGTAATCCGTCGAAGACTCTGCCAGCCGTCTCCGGGTAATTCAACAGCCACCGCCTCGAACGAAGACTAAACCCCTGCCAACGATGCTAGTCCTGCCAATCCGCGCTATGTAAGTTCGACGCTTCGTCGACGAAGACCTCGCCAGCTACCACAATGTAATTTCCAAGATGACTTCACCAGCATCCCCGCGCCGCACAGAAGCCATGCCACCGAAAGTTTAGTTAGATACCACGACGGCCAGCTTTGGGAACGAGATGGCGAACTTCTACCCCGAGGAAAAGGTTGCGGCCACAAAATGCAAGCGGCTCAGCATCCGCCGACGCCGCCAACAGTGCCAAGACAAGCGAACGAGCGATATCCAAGGTGTTTCCGACCCACGGACTCCCGGCCCAGCAGCACGAAGCCAGCAGCGCCGCAGCTGACGCCAGCTGCAGCCCCGCCGTGCCAGAGCAGCGCCCGCCCCGCCCCGCCCGTGCTCCACCCCAGCCCGAGACACATCATGCTGCATGGAGATGCCCGTGTCCAGCTAAGTTCTAGACATAATAGCCATTATCATAATTTGTTTTGTTTTTTTGTAATGGTAGAATTTTATTATTGTTATAATATTGTGTACAGTAGTTTAAAGTAACTAAAGACTTGCGCTAATTTATAATTAGAATATTAAATTTTGTCTGTTGTTAGGAAACATGTTAAATAGAGATTTTTGCAAATATAGTGAAACTGTAAATAGAAGTAGTTATTATAGTCAGCAGTATGTTAGCTAATCGCATTATGTCAAGGTTAACGTGCACTCGGAATGCACTGAACAAGCAGTTTTTGAGACTACTGAACTTATCACTAATTAACGTTTGTTTTAAATTATAATACAAATATCGTTGTAGAATTCGATATGGATATACATATGTAGGTAGTACAATGTAGCTATTAATTGATAGCAAGGTTTGAAAGTTGAAAGTCATGCAAGTACTAATTGTATGATAAATAATTTTTAAACGCGTTACTTTTGGCCAGGAATGACGAATGACGTCTTTAAGTACGTCACGAGGTGTAAGATTTGACAAATACAGGAACATACAAATAAAAAAAATGTTAGACAATTAGTACAACTGCTAATAAATTCAGCATTCGATAGAGTAAGTTTAGATTTAGTGGGCCCCCAAGGTATAGATAATTATGGTAATAAGATATGGATAAGTATGGTAAAAAAAAGTATTTGTTGATATGTATTTAATACACTTAATTATAAGAGAAGTTATACTTGCCTAGCCTTTGAAGTTATGAAATGTTAAACCCTAATGTTAAGATAGTTAAGAACAATAAAGAAGTAATAGTACATAATATAAAGAATACAAAATTGTTAAAAACATAGATATAATATTGTTATGCTTAGTTACATAATATTTTATGCCTACTGCAGTGTAAATTTAATTAAGGAAAATAACTTTAAATAGGTAAATATTTTAATAATAATAATTATTGTAATGTTGATGCTGCGGCAACGTGACACTCTTGCTTTCTTTAAGTATTTTTTTTTTTGTAAAAAAAAAGGGGGAGTGAGGTACCCTGAAACTTTTAGGGGAGTTATAGAGTATGACACGCACAAATCGCTTCCTACTTTAATCTTGAGTAGAAATCACGTAAAGCTAAGTTATCATCTCAAACCACGTACAGAGATAAACATCACGTTGTCCAGTGTCAACACGGAAGAGATCATGTCTTCTTTAATTAAATTAGTTGTAATATATGATAATCAATAAACGACAGTCATGGAGTAAAGTTGTATTTATTCCTCCGTCTCTACCACCCTACGCTCCTGCAAACTACACCAACATACAACATTTCAATCTTCATTCTATGCCTACAATAAACTTAATCCGGCTGAATTTTTCTATTTTCCAAGATACTACGGATATATTATTAACAATCTATTTAACAAAACCTCTAACACTAAGAGTAGTTTACAATATAAATGCAACCTAAAACAATTAGCCTGGCTGGGGGATTTGTTTCTACATCATATTATTGTTAGGTGAAAAAAAAAAAAAAATACATATTGCTTATGAAACACAATTTATTTATAATAGTATACAAAGCCTATTACTACAATCTTATACATATATACTTAGATCTAACATATAGTCTGGTGATCATAGGAGCTGTTTTTTCCATACAGGTACATGGTTTTTATAGTGTGAACGTAGTCAGCTCTGCGATAACGGTTACTTTTAGTGATTCCCATATTCTCCGATGGATTTTTAAAACTTACCTTACTTACATATTAATTTCAATGCTCCTCCAAATGGATTGTTATTATATTTATAATATTTGTGTACACAGAACCATAATACATAACAACAATGGTATAAATACTGCCTCCCGGATTCGCTTGTGGTTTTATAGTATTATAATCAATGAATATTTGCTGCTAGTGTTGATATGTGCTTACTGCTATGTACCCATGTTCACCCGAAGGAAATACATATTTCTGCCACCCGGTTTCTTCTGCAGGGAAACAACCAGAACATATATTAACATAGAATTTAATAATAATAAACTTAACAGGTGGGGCCTGACAGGCCTCTAGACCTAAATAACTAACAATGTTGTTTAGTACAGAATTTGTATCAGAACTAGACTCAATAAAAATAAATTGTGAGGTTGTAAGTGACTCTTCTAAATGTAAACAACATTTTACACCAGAGCAGAATTTCAAAATATTTGTTATAAATATTATAAGTATACAGAAAAATTATGATGCACTTCTTGTGGCACTTAAGTGTATAGATACACCTTTCGATATTTTAATTCTAACAGAATGCTGGATTCATGACTCTCTAAATATTCCACAATTACCTGGATATTTTTCTTTTAACACTAATAAAAACATAAATCAAAACGGTGGTGTGGTTGCTTATTTAAAGGATATCTGGAGTCCGGTGGTCTCAGAACCTCCAAAAGATGAAGCAAATGCTCTTTTTATTAATATTCCTGGTATAGTTAAAGTCTTGGGAATATATCGTTCTCCGTCACATAGAAACCTGGAATTATTTTTAAACTCGTTGGATAGCTTGTTAGGTAGTATAAATGAATCCCCCCCTGATAATGGCAGGTGATTTAAATATAAACATAATGGATGACGTAGACAATATCCAAAGTCTTGAGTATCAATGTTTTATGACTGAATATGGGTTTTTCCCGGCCATAACTGAACCTACTAGGGACCGTGCTTGCCTTGACCACATTTATGTCAAAAAGTCAACTGGTTTTGAAGATGTAATAGGTATTGTGTGTCAAGTTCGGATCACGGACCATTATCCGGTGATAGTTGCCCTTAATTATAATAAGCAGCAAACTAGTAAACCAAATAGGTATATGATTAAACATAACTATGATGCCATCAAACAAGATCTATCAGCTATACAATGGACAAGCATTTGCGACTCCACAAACGTAAATGAAGCAAACTCAATTTTTACTGACACACTAGCTGATATAATTAGCAGACACACAAGCAAAGTTAAACTTAGTAGGTCACATTGTAACTTAAAACCGTGGATCACCCCAGGTCTCATAAGATGTATGAGAAACCGGGACCGTTTGCACTTAATTTCCAGAAACGAACCAGATAACAAAAACCATCGTCTAACCTACACACGCTATCACAACTTTTTCATAGGACTATTAAGGAAAATTAGATCTGAATACGAAAACAACCAGCTCCTACAAAACAAAAATAATCCTAGAAAACTCTGGAAATCTATTAAAGATATATGTAACCTTTCATCTAGTAAAAAAGAACCAACCGAGCTACTAACTTTACCTGGTAGTCGTACTGCTGAACAATCTGTTAATATGGTAAATGATCATTTTTCTATGGTAGGAGAAATACTTGCAAATAACATTCTATCCAGCATAAATCAAACTGAGGAAGCATTGGCAAATAGAGTACAACCAAAAAAATCCTCCAGTCTCCTCTTTCTTTATGGGTCCTACTGATTACGGGGAAATAGAGAAAGAAATAATGTCCCTACAAAGTGGAAAAGCGCCGGGTATTGACGGTCTAGGAAATGCACTTATTAAACTTATTAAAAATGAAATTATCTCACCTCTCACACATATACTAAACCTAAGTCTCTCAGACGGGATCTTCCCGGAAAGCTGGAAAATAGCATCAGTATGTCCTATTTATAAAAGCGGACCCAAAAACTCCCCCGATAACTATAGACCAATATCCCTTTTATGTACCTTTTCTAAAATACTAGAAAAAATAGTAAACAAACGCCTGGTAACATACCTTGAATCATTAAATCTGATCTCTTCCCAACAATTTGGCTTTCGTAAGGGTTTAAGTACTGAGGATGCGGTCACTATACTCACCGCTGCAGTGTCGTCGCAACTCGATAAGAGAAAATGCTGCGTCGGTATTTTTCTTGACCTTGCCAAAGCCTTCGACACTGTCTCCGTTCCTATTTTACTACGTAAACTGGAGGGCATGGGAATACGAGGAATTGCCCTAAACTGGTTTCAGAGTTATCTGTCGGAGCGGAGACAGTGCGTTAGGATTGGACAGGTCACCAGCAACCCGAAATTTGTCCGTTTTGGAGTACCCCAAGGTAGCATACTGGGACCCACACTCTTCCTACTTTACATTAACGATATTCATGACATTTTGATTGAAAACGCCAATATCTTATGTTATGCTGATGACACTGCAGTGATTTTTCACGGACCAACTTGGCCTGCTGTGTGCTCTCTTGCTGAAAAGGGTATCATTCAAATCTCTAATTGGCTGCAAAATAATTTACTGACACTGAATACTAAAAAAACTCAATTTGTATGTTTTCATAAAACTTCAACATCATCACCGAAATCTGAAACTAGCATTAGACTGCATGGAAAACAGTGTAATGCAAAGGCTTGCACATGTGAGTCCCTTGCTCGTACGAATACTATTAAGTACCTTGGAGTTCACATTGATGAAAATCTTAATTTCAAAAATCATATAAGAATACTATCAGCACGAATTCGTAAAGTCACAGGTATAATGCGAAACTTACGGGATGCCGCAAGCCTGGATACACTTAAAATAGTGTACTATGCATTGTGCCAATCCATAATTGTGTATTGTATACTATGCTGGGGTAGTGCGGCAAAAACGGTGATGATACAGGCTGAAAGAGCGCAACGCTCAGTTCTAAAAGTTATACTCCGTAAGCCATTCAGGTATCCTACCATCAATGTATATAGAGAGGCAGAGGTACTAAACATTCGCCAACTTTTTGTCCTTAAAACAACACTGTCGGTGCACAGATCAATCATTAACTCTGAAAATTACAACCAAATGGCCAAACGTAGAGTATTTAAGGTTCCCTTACCACATGTAAACTCTAAATTTGCCCAAAGATTTGGGGACTCAGTGAGACATACTGTTTACAATAAAGTGCTTAAATTTTGTAAATTAAAGGATAAAAGTATACCTGAAGTAAAGAAAACCGTATATAATTGGCTGTCATCTCTATCCTATAATGAAACTGAGGATCTCTTAAAAATAATGTATTAAACAGCACACAATTGTCCCATTTATTATATTTATTTTTATTGCCTTTTTTGTTAAAGAACTTTTAGACTTATCTTAAATTGGAATATTATAATAAACGACAACTTAATCTGAACAACATAAATGTAAAATTAGTTATATAAGTAAACAAACAATTTTGTTGTTATTTCTCTAAGTTTTTCACTTGTATTTTAGTCAAATAGCGAATAGACCTGGTACAGATAATACCACTATAATATGTATACTCTATCTATCAATAGGTAAACTCGTTGAACATACCTATTATTGTTTTGTAAGTCCTGTTAAATTGTGGGCTCCCTCGGCACAGGCCCAGCCTAGTGAGGGAGTCACAGATTCTTACACATATAACTCTTAGATATAAAATACATAGTGCTAATGTTTCTGTATTGCATGTTCTTTAGCTAAATAAATATTTTTTCATTTTTCATTTTTTTTTTCAATAATCTTATGTGTTATTTTTTATACATTAAAAATAAGATAAGTAATATCATACTATTATAATGAGGGTAATTATTAAATTGTTTAAAGTAAATTTGGATAAAGGTAAAAATATCTTATATAGATTCGGCGCAATAATAAGGTTTATAATATAGGTATAGTATATTATATAGGTATAGTACATAATGTTAAAATACAAAATGGAGAGATTTATAAACAAATAAAAATAATTAACAAATAATTATGTGTAGGTACATATGTAATTTAAAATTAGATAATTTGAATATACAGTATATTATATGTCGCAGTATGTCTAGTCTCTTCAGACATCTTGTGGGCGGACAGCGGGCATTCGTGCAAAATAAGTAACACGGTATAACGATCAGTAGATTTATTCTTCGAATATTAAATTCACAATCTCCAACCACGGCGGTAGCACACAAATTACGAAACGGTAGGACAGTTCCGAGACGTCTTCACCCAAGGCTCGCCAGCGATAAGAATGACGACCGCCACACCGAGTGAGACTATCAAGACTCTGTCGGAAGCACGCACGAATCTTGCCGAACACTCTCGAAGCGACACTCGACAGGTTTGGCAAGATGGCGTCGGCGCTTCTCGTTTCGAATTTGAGTCTGTAGTATTGACTTGATACGACACGGCCATCCTGCGTGACACACGCCCTCGTGTGTTAATCTGTAACAATGAAAAAAAAATCCACACAGAATCCGTTCGGCCAATCCTATCTCATCATGAGACCTTACTACCTGACTAAGTATAGTCCAAGAAAAACACAAGTTACTGAACATGGGGTTTATTATTCTCAATTATTACACACTAGCTAAACTAAACTAGTCAAAAATCATCAGTAACTCTACCAAGTAAACAAATTCTATTGCTCTTCTACATACTCTATGTAACTAACCTACTATCTTTCAGTAATAACGTGAGGCCAAGTACCTCAACCACAGAGCAAGAGCTTTGACATTCCACATACACAATGTAACTACTATCTTTCGTTACCTAATACCGTGAGGCCAAGCATCATTGAGTGATAACAAATCTCAAAACCAATATCAACATTGAAACCATAAAACACAGCCAAGGTATCTCATTCGCGGTCGAATACACTAGTGCCACACTAATGTCTGCAAAGCCGTGCCACACGACTCAATAGTCCCGAAGGACCCAACTGTACCACCCAGAGCTATCGCCCACCGCGTACCCACGGACTATTTTACTACAAACAGATACCGACTTTTAACGGGTTACAGCTACGATACTCTGGTACAGTCCACCGACCTCACGAACTGAGAACCTTCACCAACACAAACAACTTAGTCACAAAGTTACGTGTTCTCAACCTCGTTATCAACCTCAATCGATGCTTGCGTCTCAGGCATTTTCCTGAGTCTATCATGAGCATACTTGTAAGTACGTTTACTACTCAAAGACTTTAAAACATATCGGTCACCATCAAGTACTTCCACAATTTGAAACGGTCCCTTAAACTTAGGGTCTAACTTCGTCTGATTACGCTCCTCATTTTCAATTAAAACAAAATCATCAACAGAAAATCTACAAACTTGAGCTTTACTACAATCAAAACGCTTTTTATCATACATCGCAGATTTCGTCATATTCTCAGAAGCTTTACGCCTAACCTCGTCAAGGTCTACAGTATCGTCATCATCAGTAGTCATCAAGTCAAGGGGTCGGGCAACTTTACCTATTAAAAGTTCTAACGGACTAGCTTTCGTTACACGATTAACAGTGCAATTCAATGCAAGTTGAATGTCATTTAACGAATCCTGCCAAGTCTTATCTTTAGTAGACTCTACCGCTGTAAGCATAGACTTCAACACGCTCATTATTCTCTCCACTTGACCATTCGCACGACACGAACCAGTACCTATAAGGTGAAGATCAATATTCTTACCATTGCAGAAATCTCGGAACTCTTTACTCGCGAAACAGCGACCTTGATCAGCTATAATGCGCACGGGAGTGCCAAATAACGCTACGCTTTCAGTAACAGCACGAATACTGTTTTTGGTGTCTATGTTCTTAGTGTGGTAAAGTAACACATACTTGGTAAATGCATCGATCAAAACGAACACATACTCCTTGTTGTCATTTTTACCACTTAACTTACCAGTCGCATCTATGTGAATAGTATGCCATGGGATCGCAACCTTAGGTATAGGGTGCAGCTCGGCCTGTACCTTACCAGAATGTGACTTAGCAATTTTGCAAGTTACACAATTGTCAACAAACTTTCGCACGTACTTTTGCATACCTTCAAACCAGTAATGATTGTACAGCTTTTCCAGTGTCTTCTCCCATCCTAGGTGGACAATGGACTCGTGAGTATTATTAATGACCGACCAACGCAGAGCACGAGGTACTATGGGTAAACACCTTGTACGACCATTGCGCTGTATTTTGCGATACAGTACACCTGACCGTTCTTCGTACGTTTTCGCCACGTCATCATTAAGAACACCATTGCTAAGGTCAGAAATTACCTTTTTAATTTCTTCATCACGCTGCTGCTCTGCTAACAACCAGTTATCAGACAGCTCAGTAATGTTGACGCGCTTCTGCTCGACCTTTGCGACCTGCTGTGCTGCTGCAGGGAGCAAATTACGTGACAAGAAATCGGCATGAGCCATTTGAGCACCTTTCCTGTATTTGACGTCAAAGTCAAATGATTGTAAAAACGCCCACCAACGGTGTACCCTTGGTGTAAGATCAATTTTGTTATGCGACGACTTCAGGGAGTTGCAGTCCGTCACAACTGTGAATTTTCGTCCATGCAAGTACTGTCTGAAATGTCTCACCACGTTTACAACCGCCAATGTTTCGAGCTCGTACGAGTGGTAACGAGACTCGGCTGATGTCGTCCGTTTGCTGAAATAAGCTACAGGTCTTTGTTTACCTTCCACTATTTGTATCAAAATAGCACCGTAACCTTCCGCACTGGCGTCTGTATGCAGCTCTACAGGGTATTTTGGGTCAAATATCATAAGAACAGGTTCTTTAGTCAAAATGTCGATTACCTGTTTCCGCACCTCTTCGCAAGCAGGTGTCCATTCAAACGGACATTTTCCAGATGTCAGTTTATGCAGCGGAGCCATGAGACGAGAAAAGTTAGGCACAAACTGTCTAAAGTATGAACCTAAACCAATTAGCTGTCTCACCTGTGTAATTGTCTGTGGTGGTGGTAGCGAAGACAAAGCATCGATCTTTCGCTTGTTAGGTTTAATCTCTCCCGCCTCTACCTCATAACCCAAAAATTCTACGCGGGTTTTCAAAAAGGAGCACTTTTTAAGATTAAGCGAAAATCCCGCCTTCGTCAGCGCTTCCATCACTACGCTCAACCTTTCTAGTCCTTGTTCTATCGAGTCTGACACTATCAAAATATCATCAACGTAAACTACTACGAAGTCATGAGCTAGCTTACCTAGTGCATTTATAATGGCACGTTGAAAGACAGAGATAGCATTACGCAAACCAAATGGCATTGTCAAAAACTCAAATTGACCATCGGGCGTTATAAAAGCAGTACGCTCTATCGACTCTTCCTGTATGGGAATTAAATGAAAACCACTCGCACAATCTAACTTTGTAAAATAATTAGCACCGTGAAGTCGCGAGATCTGATCGGATATTAACGGTAAGGGATAACGGTCTGGCACCGTGTTTGCATTTAATTCTCGGTAATCTATAACCATACGATCGGAACCGTCATGTTTTTTAACCAAAAGAGCTGGACTAGCAAATGGAGAATTACTGGGCCTAATTATATTCGCGCTTAGTAATTCGTCTGTCCTATCACGCATTACCTGCCGTTCGTCCGCAGATAACCTATAAGGACGCCTTTGCACTGTACGATTGGGGTCTACCAACCTAATCTGGAGTTCACCCGTATTAACACGACTCGTAGGAAATCCCTTAATTAAAAATTCAGAAAACCGTTGCAAAATATCAACCAGATCCTGTTTCCTATCCGGGGAAATATCAGTGTCGATGTCATCAAAAATATTCGTAGACATAACCTCAATCGAGTCACACGTGTTCACAGTCTTCAGTCTAGTCATACATAGCTCGTCAGATGTCATACTAACTTTAAAACCATTATCTAAAATTTCACGGCCTATTAAAATGTCACTACGAAGGTAGGAGTCTGGCAAAACATGAAATAAGATTTCCATAGCGATATCATTAATTTCTACAAGGCATAGCAATTGTACAGTACTATTAACACTTTTATTACCTATACCTACTAGTGAAACTACTTTATCACTACGTTTGCCTCTAAATCTACTCGCAACACTTTCTTTCATCAAAGAACACTCAGCACCTGAGTCAAAATTAAATTTAAAATCCTCACCGGAGTGCGACAATGTTCCAGACGGCGGCTCGACCACGCACAGGTCGACACGTCGCTCAGCGGGCGGCGTCGCGGCGCTGGCACCGGCGGGGCAGCGGCTCGCGATGTGTCCCAGCTTGCTACACCGGTAGCAGACCACGGCACTGCTGCTGGTTGGCTGGCGCTGGCCAGAGCTCGCAGTAGCAGCTGGCGCCGATGACCCAGGTTTTGAAGATGGTTCAGTCCTCTTCACACGACAGTCCTTCTTCTTATGTCCCAGCTTCCCACAGCCATGACATTTCATTTGCGATAGCGGAGTCATCTTTGCTCGTTTCTCGCCCTGTTCATGGAGGTCTACAGGAGCCTTGCGCTTCAGGTAGGAGTAGGCCTGAAGTTCTTGCTGGAGCTGATGGCGGGTCTTGATATCCGTAGTGAAAGCGAGTCGTTGTAGACGAGTGTCAGTCTGAGCCAAGTGAGCCATAACGGTCGATACAGCGATCTGTTCTACGCTCAAATCCTTCCAGCTATTCATTAGCAATGAAATTAAACGACTGGAGTACGCAGCATGAGTTTCATTATCCCTCGGTTTATCGTTCTTCAAATTAATTAGTGTAGCCGCAGCGGTTTCAACATTGACAAATCGTGCCATAAAAAGAATCTTGAATTCTGACCACGTCATACCCGAGTAGGTTATTTGCGAAAACCACGTGGATGCAGTACCTTTTAACGCCTTGCTGATAGTGATAATGAGTTGACTACCCTCAATAGCACGTCCTTCCAAGCACAGATCCGCGGTCGCACACCAAGATCGCGGGTCGTAATCTTCTTTATCCGGGTTGAATTCGGGCAGCACGACGATTTTCTTCTTACCAGGGGTAGTTTTCAAGGTTTCGATCAACGCCTTCATTTGCTGATTTTGCATTTCGAACAATAACCTCCATTGCTCATTTCCGGTTTCTTCCGACGACATATTTGCACGATTCGATCCCACATCTGATGTCGCAGTATGTCTAGTCTCTTCAGACATCTTGTGGGCGGACAGCGGGCATTCGTGCAAAATAAGTAACACGGTATAACGATCAGTAGATTTATTCTTCGAATATTAAATTCACAATCTCCAACCACGGCGGTAGCACACAAATTACGAAACGGTAGGACAGTTCCGAGACGTCTTCACCCAAGGCTCGCCAGCGATAAGAATGACGACCGCCACACCGAGTGAGACTATCAAGACTCTGTCGGAAGCACGCACGAATCTTGCCGAACACTCTCGAAGCGACACTCGACAGGTTTGGCAAGATGGCGTCGGCGCTTCTCGTTTCGAATTTGAGTCTGTAGTATTGACTTGATACGACATATATATTATGTTATATAAAGGAGAGGTCGGCATTAATATTTCCGTGCAGTTTTTGTGCAGTTAACAGAAATTTCTTAAGTTTCGTTTTAAAAATTTATAAACTTTGCGACATCCTGATGGGCGGAGGCAGATTGTTCCAACACTTGGTTGCTGCATACCGGAAACTGCCTCTGAATGCCGCGGTAGAGTGTCGTGGGATGGACAACTGCAGTGACCCCTGCCTTCTATCACTTTGCCGTTTGTCTGCGACCCAGCTTAATTTTTCATACAAATATTTCGGATGTTTGTACTTTATGACTCCAAATAGCAAACATGCTAAGTGATACTTTCGACGTGATTTCATTTTTAGAGTAAAATGTGAATTTAAAAAAGGAGTCACGTGTCCCCGCGATGGGATATTAAAACAATACCTTGCGCACGCGTTTTGCAAGCGCTGAATTAACCTTTGGGTGCGCGCTAGCAGGCGGGGTCCGTAGACAGTATCAACGTAATTGAGTTTGGAGAGCACTATAGATTCAACTAGCCGCATTCGTAGATCTTCACAGAGGAAGGGCCTTAACTTGTACAGTGTTTTAAGTCTAAAGAAGCAGTTTCGTAAAGAATCCTCGACATGCTTTTCGAACCTAAGCCCAGCATCTACATTTAAGCCGAGATTTCGGGCCTCGTATACTCGCTCTACTTTTTTATTCATCAACATTACGTCAACATTGGCTCTAGATAATTACTCTAGCTGATGCCTACTACCTATTAACATGAATTTTGTTTTATCCGGGTTCAGCACTAAACAGTTCGCTGTTGACCATGCCACAATTCTGCTCAAGTCCTCGTTTATATCTTTAACAGCATTATCAACATCACCTGGTTTGAACGAGATATAAATTTGTATATCGTCTGCGTAGATGTGGTATTTGCAATTGAAAATTTGTTTTATGATATCGGCGCAATAGATACTGAAAAGAATTGGCCCCAGTATTGACCCTTGCGGGACACCTCTTTTCAGTTCCCTAAGTTGAGAAGAAATAGTTTTTTCAATATTATTATTGTTTAATTCAACATACTGTTGACGGTCGCTAAGGTAACTGTGGAACCATCTAACAGTAGGTGAATCAAACCCATAAAAGCTTAGTTTGGAAAGAAGTAGTGTAGTGTTAAGAGCATCAAAAGCGCGGGAAAAATCTAACAGAACCAATATCGAACACATACCGTTATCTTGAGCGGCCAAAATATTATCCGTGACGTCGAGTAAGGCCGTAGTCGTACTTCGTCCTTTTTGAAATCCGGACTGAACGTTTGGCAAAATGTCGTTTATTTCCAGATATTTGGTAAGCTGATTACATATAATTTTCTCTGTAACTTTGGATAAACAAGGCAATATGCTAATGGGTCGCAAGTCTTTTACTTCCAGAGGGTTGTTATTTTTTGGCAATGGGCGAACAATGGCAATTTTCCATACATTAGGAAAGGTAGAGGTACGAATAGAGGTGTTCGTTAATTCTGTCAAAGCTTGCAGTGTATCCGGTTATGTCATAATCAACATTTTAAGTGAGATTTGGTCATAACCTATCGCAAAGACTTTTAATGATTTTAAAAACTTCTTTTGTGGTTGTATATTTTAAGCTGAATGTTATGTCATTATTAAATCTATGAAATTCGTAATAACTTAATTGTGAAACAGACACATGTGCTTCCCCGGGTACATTTAAAAAGTGGTCATTTATAGTATTTGCGTTATTAAATAGCACAGGAAGATCTTTGTCTTTACAAGATGGCAATAAGTTGGACTTTAGATTTTTCCATAAGGTTTTGGGATCTGTTAATTTATTGTTAATGTTAAGCTTAAAAAATGCGACTTTTTCATAATACAATGCCTGATTTACCAAGGCTTTTAGACTTTTATAATATAGATTTTTACTATGTAATTTTGTATGCCTATACTCAGTTAATGCTTCATTTCTCAATCTCATCATTAGCCTAATGATATCAGTTATCCACGGAAGGTTCTGCTCTTTAATTGTAACTGTTTTTAGAGGCGCGTGGGCGTCAAACACAAGTAGCATATTATAGTTGTGTTGACCGAAGCGAGGTAATTGAAGCGATTCTATTGGTTCTTTACAAACACATTCCTTACTACGCATCATCGCACATCTCTGGTGGAAACGAAGCCTAACGCAAACCTCGCAACGCATCCTTATCAACACATATTCCTCGCAACACATCCCTTGCACACATCCCTCGTACACATCCCTCGCACACATCCCTCGCTTGTTATGTATGCCCAAAAATCTAGCTCCGCTGAGCCGTTTCCACCAGAGCTGTGTTGAGCAGATCTCTGGTCTGGCGAGAAGATCTCTGGTGGAAACGCGGCCTTACCATCGCCTATTGCTTCCTTTTTCCTATTGTTTTTAAACGACTTTAAAAAAAGGGGGAAAGGTTATAATTCGTCGAAATCTTTTTATACTCGTATATTTTATTCATTTATATTTACTAGTGACGTCCCGTTACACGCTGTAAAAGTTTTTATCCTATGGGATAAAAAATGGGATCTTTACTATCCTGTGTCTTTTCCCTAGACTTGAACTATCTCTATTCTAAACTTCATCTAAATCAGTTCAGGCGTAAAGAGGTAACTAACATTCACATTTACCTGGACCGATTTGTAAACATTTCTTGTTTCTGCTTTAAGAACGGAAAATTGTTAGGCTATAAAAATACTGAGATTTTTCAAAGACTTCTTTAATTATACATTTACTAATTTATGCTCACGGCATTGCCCGCGTGGTAAAATCCTTTCTTGGCGGAGGTCTACGTCATAAAACCTATCTGTATTTCAAATTTCAACCGAATCCGTTCAGTGATTTGGGCTATGCGTAGATAGATCAGTCAGTCAGTAACTCTTTCCTTTTATATATTTAGATCCCCTATCATCTAAATATATAAAAGGAAAGAGTGACTGATACTACCTACGATATTTTTCGTCAGTCTAGTTTTTTTTTCGTTAAAATGGTTTAGATTTTTTTTTAAGGCAAATGTTTTATTGAGAAAAACAAACTAACAATACTACAGCTACTACAGCAGTAAAGAACACTTTAATTAACCACAGATCGGCCACAAGCAGATCTACAGAAAATCCAAGTGCTCCAAACCACTGTCAGTTGGCAGAGTGCCCAGAATGCTGGCAGCATTGCCACGTTGAATGGCAATACTTATACGTTGGGCCAAATATACCCCAGCATTTTGGTCACACGTCGCCTCGACCAAGCGCTCAGATAAATATTGGAAAATGCGGTGAGCTCCCGGACCCCAAGGACCCAAAGTCTCTACCCCAAACGGCTCAAAAATGTAACCGCTATCGAGGTTAGCATATTTACGCGGCTTGAGCCGCTCAGCCGAAACTTGATTAGATTGATTGTAAATTAGGCGATATCAAAATTTACAACAAAATACCGAGAAATTTCAAAGATTTCTATCATTTATATGAAAGGTATGATATCTTTCGTCAATCTTGTTTTTACAAGCTTTTGTTTACTTTCACCTGTCTGTTGTCTGTCTGTCTGTAATCAAACCTTAACTAAAACCAAAGTTATATTTGATCCACTTCCCGGTTTCAGATTGAGCTGAAATTTTGCGTGCATATGTAAAACTGATGACAATAGAATATTTAAAAAAAAATGACATCGAGCTGATCTGATGATGGAACTGGAAGGTTATAGGAACTTTGTAATTAAACAACGCAACCCCATCGAGTTTGGGCTCCTTTGATTCGTCTTAACGAGTTCTTTGGTACTAGATGGTAAAAATAATAAAAGCTTGTTTTTAAAAAGTTTTTTTAAATTTCACTTGTTTACCTATGTTAAATACGTTGCGCATCGTCACCCTGCGCCGGGGGCGACTGTCCGATGACTACATGACCGACAATAGGTCGACAATGACCGACACCGCGTCGCCACCGTGAAATGCGAGTTCAGGGCGGCACCGAATATCGCTCAGGTTTAATCAGACCTCAAAAGATGGCACATTTACTGTTCACGGTAAAACGGTTCTTCCCGTCAAACTATTCAGCCTGTATAAACCCACTGCAGGATACCCTCATGGGCCTCCTCATGGTCACGACACGCCTTCATAGATTTTTTTTTAAATTTCACTTGCTTTATTTCCTGTAAAATTGTTTAGTTTAATTGAAAGAAATCATCAATAATACCCAGCTACTCAACCCGATATCATAAGAAACTAATTGTACAAGTTAACGTAACTCGAGCGTTCAATTATAAGTATAAGTAAGTAGTCGTGATCAGTCTGGCAAGTTTCTGATCCAATTACGTTATTATTTTCATGAGAATAATGGTTTATAACAATAAATTTTATTAGTTAGGTTAGTAGCGTGGTTTTGCTTTGTTTAAGTGTTTATTAATACTTTAAAAATATTTTAGGGTTAAAAAACATGTCAAACACGTTTGTTTGGCTAATTGTTTTTCAAATTTATTTCAGCTTTTTTAATAACTTTTTAGGTTCTTGACATCGACTCTAGTTTCTATATACAGCAAAAGCGGAAAAGCATATTCCTGCCTCTAGTTTTAGTCTACTTTTAATAATTAAACATATGGTTAGATATAATGTAAGAAAGCTGGTGAGATAACGTACGATAATGAACATTTTTTAAAATATAAAATTGAATCATTAACAGTTTTACTCAAATACATGTAAACGCGTCAAGTAAAATATATCCAGTTTTAAACTCTGTCGGATACGTTTATTCGTTCGTAGGTAGTGTTGTAGCAGTTATCGTAGCAACTCCCGAATCCCAAATGGACAATTTGCTACGGCGTAGCACAAGCGTTCGAAGCTTCGTAGCTCGTAGACCTCGACAGAGGATTGTACAGAATACAATGTAGGTGAATAAGTAATTTACTATAAATTAATAATTTTACAATAATGATTGTTTGAAGTATTAGGGATTCTTAATTTCTTTTCTACGAAATTCACTACCAATCCATGTAAATTTTATATAATTAATTCCCTCTCTGCGAGGTTGGCTGGAAGGGATAGCTTTTATCGATAAGACCGCCAATTGTTAAACTTAAGTTACGATATTGTGTTTTATTTTAAAGATTTTTTCTGATAATTTGTGACGTTACCTACAATATAATATATGATTTTTTTATGTTTAATATATGATATTATATATATGATTGTTGCCTTTTTTATTTTATTCTATTAGCGGAATAAATCCATAAAAGTTAATCAAATATCATTATTCAGTGTTAATTCAGCGAAATTTTTTTCAAGATTTGTGCATCTTTTGAGCTGCCTTATCGCTTAAAACGTACACTTCTATTTAATCAGACAGGCACTGGATACTGGACGGGTCTTTTCCAGGTAAGTATTGAGTTTTTAATCACTTCTAATTCGAACCGGTCATACTCCCACTAGGCCACGTTACAAGCAGTAATTATGCAACTAATTGTTAAAGTGATATATTAGTAATATTAGTTACATACAGACACACTCGTTCGTCGTAAATTATGACATGTCAGCCAAATGAAGCGATTAGACGCGAGGGATTTCGCAAAGCGCAGTGTAGGTGGACTGTATGGTCTTGATACTTTATGCTTGTTTTAGAATAGAATAGAATCTGGGACTACCTCGTCGAGAGTTAACGCGGCGGGGTACCCCCTAAAACCTGGAAGTGTTGTAGCAGCACACCATAATATGCAACAAATAACTATACCTTGATTATCCGTTTAATAATATTAGTAAACAAATGTGCTAATATACCAAATGTTTAAACAAATAATTTTAATAACAAATAATTTAGTAGTCGTAGGTGGTCTTTATTGTACATACTCGTATTGTAGAATCACTCCAATTAATACTACGAATTTTTTGGAGTTTAGCAAGACGAGCTATTTAGTTGATTCAAGGGTCTTCATAATATTGCACTCATATACATACATTCAGGGTTTTTTCAAAACTATCGCTTTTAGTTACCAAGAACTGGACAAAACTGCGTCACCAAGAGGTCATTACGTCCGTGTTCCGGAATTATATTCTGTGATGCTTATACCTCGCCTACAGAACACACTGCGTCGATCTCACCATTGGTCTATAAGCGACATTAACCACTTACCAAGGCGTGCCCTCCATTTGTGAAGAAGACAAGTTAAATTTTTTATTTATATTTCCTATGAGATACATATGTACGCGGCAGTCGTTAGGTCTTGTTGCAGGCCCTGTAAGTAATCTCGACGACCTGAAACTGCAACAAATAGGTTCACCACACAACCTATAAATTGTGATTTGGCTCTGTCAGTGTTACCTGTTCTGTTGGAGTGTAAACCCTAATTACTATTATTATTATATTCTATTGTAAAGTATCAAGTGACATAGTGCCAGTACATGATGTTGCAACGGGCCGCATTTGTCGTGACAACGCAGACGTCCTTCGGCATTAATTACTGTAACTGTGTTAGACGGGCTCACTGACGCTTTATTGGACGAGAATCATCATCGGGTGATGGCCATCATCATCATTTGAATGACAAAACATTCAAATGATGATGATGGCCATTTAAACTGAAAATTAATTTATTTGAATAGACTATAATGAACACTTTTGCAAGTCAATCGCAAAAAAAGAAGAAGAAAATTTAAATCAGTATTATTTAGCACTTCTATGAGTATTTGCAAAGACAGACATAGGTACCTACTCAAGACTCAAGATAATGATATAATCATATATCATAATAATATGCATATTTTTTATTACTATTTTGGTATGTTGTTGCTTTTGTATTGTTTTATTTTATAAGTTGTTTTTGTACATTTTCTTTTGTGTTCCAATAAAGGGTTATCTATCTATCTATCTATGTTAAGGGGTCTACCCTCTTTAGACGGGCAAAGATAAGGCTATTTTCACGAATTTTTTTGACCGGTATACGTCATAAATATGGACATAAAAAGTGTTAGGCCTAAAAAATACACTATTTGATTACACAAGAAAATTTTTTTTATATTTATTTTAATCAGTTTTTATACATAAAAATGAGGGAGAAGACTGGTCCAAAAAAAAAGATGAGTGTGCGCTGTTGATGAAATATCTGGAATGGATGATCTGAAAAAAAAAAAAATTGTTTTAGATTCAGTAAGTAAATGGCTATAGCGCATATCATACGATTTTTTTTTTCAAAAATGACAAAATGGCAGGCATTTTTCGAAAAAGTACGAAAAATCACGTTTTTTCCGTCGTTCTTTGCCAAAAATAAATAGTTAAACTCAAAATTTCAAAAATCGTATGATATGCGCGATAGCTATAGTCATCAAGAACATGTGGTTAAATTTTGGTAAGGTTCGGTTGAATAGTTTCGGAGATTTTATCAACAAGCCGTCCAAAAACGTCATTCCGAGAAAAACGCGTTTAAAGTTTACTGTAACGAAAAATCGTGAAAAAATCTTACTTACGTCTAATCAGCGATGCCTGCACCATACATTATGCCTTCATCTTCTTCATAGTGCACATTTTCATCCAAAATAGCCTGCAACTAAATACTCTTGCAACGTAGAGAAAACCAGGAAAAACTGTATAATACTGTATCCCGACGTTTGATCCACGTGTACGTCGAAACTGGTATCTTCCGATTGTTGTAACTTCGACGCAGATGCACTAGCATAACTTGTATTTGCCTCGTGGTCATGTGGAAGCACTCCATGAAATTTCCGCTTTTTCGGCTTCGAACCTGGACGTCTCCACTTGGCAGTTTGATTTACACTTTTCTTGTCCTTTTCGGTAATCACGAGCACAGATTCTGACGGTTGAAAATTTCAAATACGACTAATATAGGGAGAAATTCTAATGGAACGGTATCCTTCGAGAATAACCTATCATAAATGAAAATTTTCAGTATAGTATATTATAATATTGTACATTTGTCAGTATACCTGAAAAAGGTTGCAGCTGCTAATGAATACAAAGGCAGGTAGGCCGTACCGCTCCGAGCGGTCCGCATATTAGCGCGCTCAGATAGCTACGTAAACGTCGTCCAAAAGTACAGTTAGACTGCTCGGATCTTTATAAATTTTCAGTATGATACTTTTAAATATGTATACTTTCAAAAAATACAAAAAAAAAAAAACGATTTTTTCAAAATTCTAAAGAGGGTTGTAACACTTTGAGGTGTTCTAAACCACCAGGAAGCACACTCACCTCTCTTTACATACTTAATAATACATTTCATACAGAAATATTCCATTTTCCATAACTTTTAGATTAAAATTCTACACTCACGAACTTGTAATAATAAACTATTACCAACCTGACAGACGTCAAAGTCGCTCATGATGTTCTGTCAACGTCACTTTTCGTTTGTCAATCTGACATTTTCTTTTTTTTTATCGATCCTTTTAGTCGATCTTGTTTATATCATCGGTATCGATAATTAATTCGCTCGATGTCGTATCAAGCGGGCAGGATCCCGGAGTTTCCTCCATTAGAATATTTCTCCAGTTGAAGGAATACAATCCTGGAGTCAGAGACCCGATTGGTAGCCTTGACAGCTGGAGAAACAACAGAGGAACCCGATGACAGTCGCCGCCGCTTGATACGGTAATCGACTACCATATCGATCATGTGAGGGAAAATCGATGTGAGCAAGCGCAGTGTCCCATCTTTAGCTGGCTTGGTTCTGTGAGGCAGTGTCACTGATTCCGGACCAGAGGTTGGACGTATGGCCGCTTCACCCCCACGCACCGCCTCCGGGCCGGTGCGCGTGGCGGTGGAGCGTCCTCCGCCATTTTGTGATCAACCTCGGACCTTCACACACTCAACCACAACAGCGGCGAGGTGCGTGATTTCTCCATCGGTTTCTACCACGTTTTCTCTCCTGATCATTTGGTTTAATATGCCACATTATTTGTCGTAGGATTCCTCGCCTTTAACAGCGTAAACCGGCGCACCAGTTCGCAGCACGGAACAACATAATCTCCGAGCCTGCGCAAGCGGTGAGTTTTTGGGGCTTATATTTAGCAATCCTCGGCAATATTTCGGTTAATTCAACATAAAATCTACCCCCTTTTTAATCTAATAGATTTCTTTTCGTTTACGTTACTGAAGTGTAACCTTTTGTTCACTTCAGGGTTCTTTGGAGGGGCGGAAAGCTCACCAGCATTTTTTCGGAGCGGCGGAAAGCTCGCCGGTATTTTTTGGAGGGGCGGAAAGCTCACCAGCATTCTCTGGAGCGGCGACAAAATCTCCAGCCTTTTCTTTGGGAGCGGCGGCAGCGCCCCAGCCTTTTTGGAGTGTCCTGTAACGCCGAGTCTTCCCGATTCGTGGAGATACGACCGCGGGTTGCCTGCCACGTCGGTGCTAGTGGGTGACAGCCGCGACCTCGGGCAGCGGGGACGTCTTGCCTACCTTTGTGTAGCGGCGCTTCTCTGCGGCCTGACCTTAACGGTACCTGTTAGGGCCCGACAGCAATCTGTTGGTCGTACTTCGGACTTCAGACTCCGGTAGCTTCATCTAAATTTATTTATAACCTCTTTACATTCTTTTTGCCTGGAACCTTCTATATTTTAACTTTTAATTCCAACGACACCAGAATATAATCCTGGGATCAACACTGCATACACAACATAACACTCACACTTCTTTATGTTATAATTAATTCTCTGTGTTATTACTATATTACTTGAATGTAAGTTAATTTAGGTGTATAAAAAGTGTGGTTAATATAATTTTATAGTGAAAAACTTAGCTTATTTCTTTATGTGTACATTTTGTATGTCCTTCAGACAACGTTGATCCAATAAACGAATATTGAAAGGAAACCTGGTGTTTTAATGAAACTGAAGTCTCAGTTTGTGGTGGGAGTCGCCTGGCGCTCTTATATAAATTTGGTGCCTTCCACCCTCTGGCTCGCATCGTCTCACGCCCTGCCAGCAAGCCTTACCATCTTCACTTGCTGACTCATGCTCTGGGCCTAGCCACCCTAACGGTTCGTTCCCTCTTCTAGGGACACCGTGCCTAATACGACTTGAGGGTCTCCCTCCGGGACCTGAATGTTATAAAATTGGCACCGCAACGTGAGGCCAGATGAGATTCTCAGTTTCATTAAATATTTTGCTTTTAAAACTTTGAAATTCAATAATTATTCTACTCTTAAACTGAAATTGGATCTGTATTGGTTGCGTTGAGTTTTTTTTTTTGCTCATAAGTTTTTTTTATAAGTGAATACTTATAGTTATTAATTTAAAAACATCATATTATTTAAACTTCTTTAATATTGTAAAGGTATTATACCTGTAGTTATACCAAGATACCATTGGTAATATTGTAAAGTTCCAATAGAACTTATAGAAGGTTGGTGAAGATATTGTATTATCTTTCACTATTATATGTGTTGGAAACCGTGTTGGTTAAGAACTATATTTTATAAAAAACATTGAACTGGTGCTGCCTAGATTTATAATTTAACTGTATAAAATTTTACATTACACACTTACTACTTTTACACACACATTTATGCTCCGGCCTTAGCCGAGAATCTTACTTTTGGAAATAGTTTTTAAATACTTGACATAAAGCTTTACCTTTATGAACTTAATCATCGGCCTTAGCCGACTCAATAATTTAATCAAGCATTTTACTTGATTCTTATTTTTAATAAATTGCTGTTGTGGACAATTTTTCTTTCTACACATTATAGGAGGCCTACGTCGGTTTGATACTGGACGGCTGGGGGATACCCATTAAACTTATTACTGATTTTCTTTGATTCCTTTTGAAAGGGGATCTTTGGTGGGATTGCATACTATATTTTTGATCTACGGCTTTACTTGTTACTTATTTGAATTTACTTAGAAAGTTATATTTCTTTCCTTGAACTTTGATATATACAACTTCATTTGTATATTACTAACTTTTGAAATGGATTTCCTACAAGCTGGTGGTAAGATAGCTCATCTCTTGAAAGATGAAATTTCACATGAGTTATCAATTAGAAATTTAGAAATTAACCCTGAGTCGCGGCGCGATAGTCTTAAAAAGATACTTACACAAACGTCTAGATACGCTCGTAGGGGTAGCCTTAAGCTAGCACCTTTAAAATCAGTTAATACTGATGATGAATTATCTCTTTGTTCTAAAAAGGTTGATGAGATAGAGGAAGACATTTTAAAAACTGAGGTCTTGCCGGCCACTACTTTGGCTAGGTTACCTGGGAGACTTCCATATCAAGGATTTAGTCCGCCCAGATGGTGTAACCGCTTAAAGGTTAAAGTACTTATAGATTTTTTTTTTTCTCCCTCTAACAACTTTGTCAAAAACAAATTCTAATCTTTTCCAGTAACATATAGCTTCTGAAAACTTAAATTTAATTTTATCTCCTTTGGTGTTGATTTGAACTGAGATATAATTATTAATATTCATTCATACCTGCTACTATAAGGAAGTTCACAAGTAAAAATTTGTTTTATGTGAATTTATATTTTTTTTATTCCTAGGAAAGCTAAAATCATTTATTGCTGAAGACTACAGTAATATTAAACAATAAATTTCATTCACTATCCATTGCTGTGTTGTAACACCCATTCTGGTGTCAGAGAGCATAGTACCTGTGAGCCTGATATCAGTGACCGAACACCATAGTTTACTTCAGCAGTGGTCAAGCTGAATGTATTCTGGTGATGTTTCGCTGAGCCAAGCTATCATTTAGTCTATTGTGAGAGGATGAACGAAAGGCGATTGACGAAAGATTGATATGCAAGGTAAGTGTGTAGCGTGTATGATGAATGTGATGTAAGAGGTATGTCAGGATAGTACTAAGTGAAAGAAAATAGAGTACCTAACGCTTTGGAAGAGTTTATACAAATTAGTCTATATCCTTAATGATCTAATACCTAGGAACTTATTCAAACTTAATTTTGAAAATTCATGTATTCACAGATTATATTGTGGTGTTTGTCTGGTATACCGTGCAGACCCACAGTTCATTAACAATTCTTGCTTCTATTATATATATTTCTTAAATAGAGTTATTTTTGGAAAAGTAAAGAAATAAAACTAACAATAATAATTATTAATAACTTTATTCAAGTAAACTTAATTTATTACTGGAAATAATATAGTATCAAGTATGCAATCACCAGACTCCGTCCGGTATCACTCAGTAGCCTCGTTGGTTTGGACTTGTCGTTTTAAGGGAGTTGATTTTCTTCCTCCCACTGGTGATGACTTTGAATGGGTTAGGTCTTAGTGGTGGAGTGTTGCGCCAAGAGAGCGTCAACACTTTGTCAGGTCAGCCTAACCTCCTTTACTTTGTTATGAGGATGTTAGTTGTTTTGGAGAAAACTTCGTTGTTAACCCCTGTAGTGGGCAACGCCTTGGTGGTACCATATTGGTCCCCTTCACCGCTCGGTACGCTGCCTTATACTTATCTTTACTTATGTAGTGACGAAATGGGCTCTGCCCGCACTACTGAGGGTATAGTTTCACCATGTTTGTGCCTATCCCTCTGGGACGGTGTTTTGCCTTGGGCACACTGCTCCTTTCAGCGCTTGGAACGCTGCCTACTGATGCCTTGTTTGCATCTCTTTCTGCATATATGTGACTAGTCCAAATTAGGTAGTTGATATCCCTAGGGCGTCACAGCAGCCTTGTTTAGTCTCACCACGGTCCCCGTACTGTATCCTGCTGTGTGGTCTATAGTACCCGGGTAATACGGGCCGTGCCTTGGACGATACTCAGCCATGTTGGTCCTTTAGTGACCACCATGAGACCGTTTTCTGGTTATACCTGAAGATAAATAAATCTTTGTTACGGTTTTTGTTGTTGTTGTTAGCGTTTTCTTGTTGTTTGTATTGAGAGATAGCTTGTGTAATTGTGGAATTGTTCTGTCCGTAGCAAGTATCTCGAGTTTTTCTTGTGAAGTCCTATGAGTGTCCTGCGGCCACTTTTAGTTGAAATGGTATCGGATATATCTCCAAGGTCCTGAGCCCATTTTCAACCCCGCGAGACCTCAATGTAAGATAGCTGTAGTTTTTTTTTTTCCCTTTCGTGCGTCCTGCAACATAGATTCAACTTTTAACTTCGTTAGCGAAAATTTTTGTTCTTTAGATAACAAAAATTTTCTTACTCAACCGAGGGGGTGTGTAACACTTTGAGGTGTTCAAAACCACCAGGAAGCACACTCACCTCTCTTTACATACTTAATAATACATTTCATACAGAAATATTCCATTTTCCATAACTTTTAGATTAAAATTCTACACTCACGAACTTGTAATAATAAACTATTACCAACCTGACAGACGTCAAAGTCGCTCATGATGTTCTGTCAACGTCACTTTTCGTTTGTCAATCTGACATTTTCTTTTTTTTTATCGATCCTTTTAGTCGATCTTGTTTATATCATCGGTATCGATAATTAATTCGCTCGATGTCGTATCAAGCGGGCAGGATCCCGGAGTTTCCTCCATTAGAATATTTCTCCAGTTGAAGGAATACAATCCTGGAGTCAGAGACCCGATTGGTAGCCTTGACAGCTGGAGAAACAACAGAGGAACCCGATGACAGTCGCCGCCGCTTGATACGGTAATCGACTACCATATCGATCATGTGAGGGAAAATCGATGTGAGCAAGCGCAGTGTCCCATCTTTAGCTGGCTTGGTTCTGTGAGGCAGTGTCACTGATTCCGGACCAGAGGTTGGACGTATGGCCGCTTCACCCCCACGCACCGCCTCCGGGCCGGTGCGCGTGGCGGTGGAGCGTCCTCCGCCATTTTGTGATCAACCTCGGACCTTCACACACTCAACCACAACAGCGGCGAGGTGCGTGATTTCTCCATCGGTTTCTACCACGTTTTCTCTCCTGATCATTTGGTTTAATATGCCACATTATTTGTCGTAGGATTCCTCGCCTTTAACAGCGTAAACCGGCGCACCAGTTCGCAGCACGGAACAACATAATCTCCGAGCCTGCGCAAGCGGTGAGTTTTTGGGGCTTATATTTAGCAATCCTCGGCAATATTTCGGTTAATTCAACATAAAATCTACCCCCTTTTTAATCTAATAGATTTCTTTTCGTTTACGTTACTGAAGTGTAACCTTTTGTTCACTTCAGGGTTCTTTGGAGGGGCGGAAAGCTCACCAGCATTTTTTCGGAGCGGCGGAAAGCTCGCCGGTATTTTTTGGAGGGGCGGAAAGCTCACCAGCATTCTCTGGAGCGGCGACAAAATCTCCAGCCTTTTCTTTGGGAGCGGCGGCAGCGCCCCAGCCTTTTTGGAGTGTCCTGTAACGCCGAGTCTTCCCGATTCGTGGAGATACGACCGCGGGTTGCCTGCCACGTCGGTGCTAGTGGGTGACAGCCGCGACCTCGGGCAGCGGGGACGTCTTGCCTACCTTTGTGTAGCGGCGCTTCTCTGCGGCCTGACCTTAACGGTACCTGTTAGGGCCCGACAGCAATCTGTTGGTCGTACTTCGGACTTCAGACTCCGGTAGCTTCATCTAAATTTATTTATAACCTCTTTACATTCTTTTTGCCTGGAACCTTCTATATTTTAACTTTTAATTCCAACGACACCAGAATATAATCCTGGGATCAACACTGCATACACAACATAACACTCACACTTCTTTATGTTATAATTAATTCTCTGTGTTATTACTATATTACTTGAATGTAAGTTAATTTAGGTGTATAAAAAGTGTGGTTAATATAATTTTATAGTGAAAAACTTAGCTTATTTCTTTATGTGTACATTTTGTATGTCCTTCAGACAACGTTGATCCAATAAACGAATATTGAAAGGAAACCTGGTGTTTTAATGAAACTGAAGTCTCAGTTTGTGGTGGGAGTCGCCTGGCGCTCTTATATAAATTTGGTGCCTTCCACCCTCTGGCTCGCATCGTCTCACGCCCTGCCAGCAAGCCTTACCATCTTCACTTGCTGACTCATGCTCTGGGCCTAGCCACCCTAACGGTTCGTTCCCTCTTCTAGGGACACCGTGCCTAATACGACTTGAGGGTCTCCCTCCGGGACCTGAATGTTATAGGGTAGACCCCTTAACATATTGACTGACAGCTACTGTTAGGTTGTATTTATTCTACTTTTGGGTATGCTTCATCAACTAAAAAATTATTATAAAAAAGTTATCAAATGCATACAAAATAACAAAAAAAAAACCAGTCTTAACCTTTTCACATGTGGTAGCTTATTCAAACGAACGGTAAAATTGAAAATGGCTTAGCCATCCCCGTTCTAAGCTAACAGATGGCTCGACGTGAGCGGCTTAGCTCTGCAACGTTTAGGAACTTTCCAAATCGGTTTAGTGGGTGCCAGGTTTTCGATTATACCTTAAGGTAAATCAAACTGCATTTTTACTGTATTGTTCTATATTTTGGCATTGTAAATATGTCATCTTGGAATTTAAAAACTAGGGTTGAAAATCAGTTAAATTAGCAATTTGTGAAATTGACTTTTTTGTCCAATTATGAAGTTTTTTTATGCAAAGAAGTAAGAAGACGAGCAAGACGCTCTCCTGATGTTAAGAGATAACGCTGACCATAATCAGTACAATGCCACCTAATTCTAAGTGACCAACGCTTTTTACTCATTATTCATAAGATGTTAAGACTCTTCAGTCGAGTAATTTCCCTAGCTACAGTGCCCTCCTACTGAAGCACAGTAATGTTGCCAAATACAAGGTCAAGGGATCTAAGTACACACAACTGTAAATAAAAGCTTGTAAAATGAAATTATAATACTGAAATTGAAATTATAATTTGTTATTATATTATTAAAATGAAATTATAATAATTATAAAATGTTATTAATTATATATATATTAAGTAAAAATTTTACAATCTCCTATGCGACTTCAAAAAAATATAAGGACCGTCGAACCTCGTTCAGTTGTGTTAGTAGGCATTGTGTTGCACGTAACAAGCGTAATGAGGTAACGACGGACTTGCGGCTCCTGACTGTACGTGTGTTAGCCACAGATAACGCGAGTAAACAACCTATTACACATCTACACACGGCCGACTAACATAGCATATCAGACGTAATCCAATGCGCCTGGATTGTAAGAGATATTAATCTAAGAATGTACTCGTATGTGATGAGTTTGTTTTTGAAAGCAAGGCGACTTCGAAAAATCCGTGGTTTACCCAAAAGTCTGTAGCGTTTAAATTGAAAATAAATAAAAAAGTTATTGCCAATACTATAAATACATAATAAAACATAACAAAATATCAATCTTAAAAAACAAAAACAAATAAAATTAAACAAATTATTGATTGATAGAATATATTGTTTAATTGAAGTTGAATTATATATTTACATTGAATTAATTTCTAGCTAGCACGGACTATTTTTTGCACAAATCCAAGGCTTGTATCAATTAAACCAAGTTGCTGAACACAATACGATGACGACGATTCCCTGACGATTCCCCTTTTTGAAACTCGTTGAAAATAAACAAATTTTAAGGTCTGTGCAAGCTAACAATCTTGTGACGCCGTGTGTCCATTTTATAACTAGCCACCCGGCACACATAGCTCGCTAAAATTCATTAGCATAATAAATTGCACGCCGCTGCAAAATGTAAGGGTATCTAACGTGTATTGTCTGTCTATCGATCCATGCGACGTTTATAATAATATCGAGAGTTTGGTAACAATAGATGTTACAAGTAGAATAGAATAATTTTATTGCAAACCATAAATCACACTAATCTTACTTCTTATTGTTATTAATGTTATTTTTTTTTCTTGACATTTTAGATTATGTATACTTTTCATATTGATATAATTTTCCAAATTGATTTCAAATTATTTAAAACTATGATTGACATAATAATATGATTTATATAACTTCAATTTTAATTATCTTAATTTTATATTGCTTTTATCTGTATTTTATGACTTGCCAACAATTTGTTATAATTATAAATGAATGATGATGATGATTTATTAAATGAATCTGAATGTTATCGTATTAATATTATATAATAAATTTGTAAAAATGTATGGATGTCTGGATGTATATTTGTTACTCTTTCACGCCTAAACGGGTGCACCGATTGAGCTGAATTTTGATATAATAATAACACATAGGCTATAGCACCGCGGGTGAAATCGCTTGGCGCAGCTATTTTAATATAATTTTTTTTAAAAAATCGGTTCAAGTACCTTTGAGTACATTACCTACATAAAAAAAAAACCGGGAAATATAAAGTGCTTATTTTGAACTGCACTATTTTTTAATTTAATTCAATAGACACTGCAACAATGCCATTTTAGTTAGCTCTCAAATTGGTCCTATATCTAGTTCTCACTTGCTAGCGAGTCAGGTAACTAAGCCTGCACGCCCCATTAGACTCAAAGACAAATCCGCGCTTACGGATTTTGCCGTCCAATTGAACGGAAACCGGTTACCGGCCGGTTTAGGGTGCGGACTCATGTGGGAAACCAGTCAGCTATTTTTTTTTATTTATACAACGTTGCTAGAAGACGAGCAAGACGCTCTTCTGATGGTAAGAGATAACTATGCCTATAGTACCTAAGTATCTTAATATAGATGATAATACATGCTCTCCGCTGCCAACTCCCAAACATATGTGTAGTTCCCTAACTGGTGGTAGACGATGTTGGTGGCATATTTATTTAACTTTTTTATTATTATTTATAAGTATTAAGCACACACTATGTCATTGTTTGTTAACCCAAATAAATAAATAAAAATAGTGCAGTGCTGCTAAGGATTTCACACATTACACATAGAAATATTTATACTGTATAATTCTTGGTACACTGAGCCAAGACTTCTGACTCAAGAGTGTAAGATGTTAGACTCTTTAACCCAGAAATTACACTAGCTACTAGCTACGTTTTTCTCCTACAGAAGCACAGTAATGCTTGTACATCCTGCTTAGGCTAGGCGGTAGTATATCTCCGCGAATGATTGCTTCGATTTCGACGTACCCGCTGCCCCGGTATTATGGCGTCCCTCAGTAACACCCCCAGGTATACCCGCCGCGCCTGTCTTCGGCGGAGGAGTCTTACACACCGCCCTGCGCCCCCAAGATCGGTTCGATATAAACCGCGTGCGTGCTTTGTGGTAGCTTTCAGCAAGGTAAAGAGATATACAGTATTTTGACTCCCTAGAAGCGGTCGAACTCAAGGTCGCGCAAGTTTGCGTCGCGGTCAACAGGGATCGGCAAGCAGCAAGGTGCCGAATAGACGTTTTTTTTATGCAGAAAGCTTCCGAATAATGGTTGTGAATTAGTAAAAATATCAAAAAGTATTTAATTCATTTTGATATTTCGAGTAATTCACAATAATAACGTCTATTCGGCACCTCGTTGCCTACCGAACCCTACTGACCTCGGTGCGAATCCGCGCGACCTTGAGTTCGACCGCTTCTAGGGAGTCAAAATACTGTATATATCTCTTTACCGTGCTTTCAGGCTGTTTTTTAATCGATATTTTGATTTTTGATTTAAGGTATTATTCTCTGTAAATATTGTTATTTTCAGCAGCAAACTAACGAGTGGACCGGTCCGCAGCTCGACCAGGCGGTTTAATTGAAACAGTATCTGGCAGAGATAATCCCATGTGTTGGTTCGGAAAACATGTCGCCGGATGGAACCTTGTCGGTATAAGGGCGGATAATTGTGTCCGTAATTTGTTCATTTTTATGGTGATTTCGAAAAAAGGTTCATAACATTAATCATATTTATTCATCATTTTCATTTCATTTTAATCATAGATATACTACTCTAGAGTAATATATCTATGATTTTAATCATAAATTTTTTTATTCATCATTTTCATTTCCTTTTAATTATATACTTTTTCAGTGTGCGTCTTCTGTTTTTTACTGTCAATAAATTGCTTTTTATTTAATTTATTTATTTTATTTAAAGCTGACTACAGACAGACGCAAAGTAGGACGATATATACGAGTAAGTAGGACGAGTTGCATTATTAAAATGTTATTTTATTTGATTTTCTACAACTCGTCTCATGTGGGCGTAGGCTTGTAGGACGAGATGATGAACTATAATAAATATTTTTATTACAAAAGTAAACAATAAAACTAAATATTCACACATAAATAAAAAACTAAACTGTCTTACTAATATTATAATAATATATTATATAAAAAAAAACTAAACAAAATCTAAAAAGGGCCCGCACCCGCGGCATTTTTTATTATTTCTTAAATAAGTTGCTTTTTTATGTTACCTCAGAACTCTATCATTAAAATACAGATTTTTACCTTTACCTTATATTAGTGTTGAGTGTTGGTTAGCTAGTAATTTAGTGTTAGTTTTTGTAGAATATGCTGTATACCTGAGTACTGTGTATCTAAAATAGGGTATAAATAAAAGAAATGTTTCAGTTGCAGTTTTGTTTATTGCAATGATTTTTTTTTATTCTACGAGTAAAAAAATAATATAAATTATCGTCGATTTTCTGTTCTATGGTGCCAATGTTGTGTTTGAAGTGATAAGGTCATAAGCAACTTTATTTTTTAAAACTTTTAATTTTTTTATTTAAAAATGACTTATCTACATAATACTCCTATTTATCTACTAAAATCGATATTATCTCAAGTATTTACAATTGTTATCAGACCAGCTGACAATAATATTGATGGACTAAATTAATTATATCTATAAGTACCTACTACATCTAGCTATTCTACCATTATGACGTCATCATTTCAAACAGAATAACACCTCGGTTCCTTCTCAACGACAATTCTTTGAACTAGCACCGTGTCACGATTGTGTTCCTTATTCCTATGGCAATACGGTCCTTTCTTGCGTCGATCGGTTTCGTTTCCAGATTCTTCGTCAGAAGTTGGTTTTCGCCTGCTGCATCTGCCTGGACGACCAAATCTTGGCCCGCAGCTTGGTCCACATTCGTTGCATTCGCCACCTTGATCTCTTCCACAACGGCCTGGTCGAGAATGAGGCCCGAAAGGTCCAAAATGTGGAGGAAACCAAGCAGCGTATTCAGGTCTCGGTTCTTCTCCATCGCGGTTAGGACTGCTTCTACGCTCTCTGTTGCAGTTTCTACCTCTGCAAGGTCCTTCATGGTTTTCGCGGCAACCACGGCGGTCAGGTGACTTACCACGTCCAAACCAGCAACCAAATCCTCCAAAGCTAGGTCCTGGGCCAAAGAATGGTTTGTGACCTTCGAAATGGCATCCCGGTGGTCGGGAGAATCCCGTACCGAACCCAGGAGGTCCGTGGCGGAAGGGTCCAAAATGATGACCAGGTCCAAAATGCCTTGGTGGGGAGTGATGGTGCCCAGGCCATGGACCGTGACCTCTGGGTCCACAATGATGTCCGTGATCTCTCGAGTCTCCACATTTTCGCGGACCGTGCTGACCTCTAGGGCCACAGTGATCTTTATGTCTGTGGTGATCTTCAGAAGGTCCTGGAGGTCCGTGATGTCCTTCGGGTCCACAACGGTCTCTAGGAGGCCCGTGAGAATGTCCGTGATCTCCATGGTCTCCAGGGGGTCCATGATGATCTCTATGAGGTCCGTGATGAAAGCCAGGAGGTCCAGGGTGCCATGACGCTCCACATCCAGGTCCATCGCAAGATCCAGGTGGAACATCCTGGCAATGCCTTCCAAAAGGCCTGAAGTCACCGTAGCCACGCATTTTCAAATACTATTTTGCAAAATTCGTGATTAATGGTTAAGCACTGATCTGAAGCGAGTCGTAAAGAGTTGTGCCGGTTGGGGGAATTACCTTATCGTTATATACAGAGAAATAATGTAATGTTGTGAAATATCTACTAAGAAAATGTATGTTTGTCTGGCAGTATATAATGGTGGTGAAATATTGCGCAATGTTATTAGACATGAGTTTTAATCAATAATATTTTTTTAACCAAAAACAAGGTATTAGGAGTAATTTATGTTCACCAAACAGAAAGAACAAAAAAAAAATTATCATAATATTTTGCAGTTAAAAATATTTATCATAATATTTTCCAAAAGCAACTAAATGACCAATGTGTGTCATCAAATTTCAGCTCAATCGGTCCACCCGTTTAGGCGTGAAATAGAAACAAACATACATATATACTTTCTTACAAACTTTCGTGTTTAATTTTAGAACATATTATGATAGATGATAGGAATGCGACCAGAATAAATATGTTCCAAAGTAGTTCATCAATGAGAGGACCTCGTGGCCAAGCCAAACATCATCGGTGAGACAAAAGCACATCGACTTCGCTGGCTCGGTCATCTCGAAAGAATGGGAGAGGATCGTGGTGTAAAGAGGGCGTACGTGGGACGACCAGTTGGTCGTAGACCCGTTGGTCGTCCCAGGTACCGCTGGAAAGATGAGGTGGAAAGGGATGTGCACGCCCTGAAAGTGAAGAAAACTGGCGGGAAGTGGCACAGGACAGAACCAGTTGGAGGCTCTTATTGTCGGAGGCCAAAACTTACTTTGGGTTCTCGCGACAACGTAGTAAGTAAGTAAGTTCATCAATGACAAAATTGTCAAGTAACAAACAAAATACAATTTGAAAGAAAGAAAATAAATTTGGTTTTAATTGGTATACCATTATTAGCTATAATTTTGTAGTTTTAACATTTACTGTTATATGTAGTATTAATAAAGAATTATATACCTTTAAAAAATACAAGTATTATGTTTTGTTTTTTTTTTAACTAGCTTATGCTCGCGGCTTTGCCCTATTTTGTATTGCGTAAAACCTATCTGTATGCCAAGTTTCAACCAAAACCGTTGCAACGATAGCAGCAGGATTTATAATTGTATATAAAAAAAAAAAAAAAAAACCGAAACCGTTGAGTGGTTTGGGTTGATAGATCAGTCAGTAAATCAGTCCCTCTTTCAATTTATATAATTAGATGCCAAAAGTTAAAAATAAGCAAATCCATAAGCACAACTAGTATAGTTAAACGATGCGTGTTTACATTGATGGCACAATTCACTAGAAAATTGCAGGAAATGTTTTGGACAAGCTATGACTCACTGTTTCTAATAATGATTGAATGGGCGAAGATAAGTCGGAACGACTGATGTAATAGGCGTGCTATACTTGCATAAATAAATAAATATTTACATGACTTATTTTATTAACCCCCGACGCAAAAACGACGGGGTGTTATAAGTTTGACGTGTCTGTCTATCTGTGTGTGTGTGTGTGTGTGTGTGTGTGTGTGTGTGTGTGTGTGTGTGTGTGTGCGTGTCTGTCTGTGGCATCGTAGCTCCCGAACGGATGAACGGATTTTGATTTAGTTTTTTTGTTTGAAAGTAGAGTTAGTCGAGAGTGTTCTTAGCCATGTTTGGTGGAAATCGGTCTAAGATGGCCGCCGTTACAAAATGGCGGATTACTTTTTTTCTCCACAACCCCGTCAATATGGGTAACAAATGAAACTTCTAGTCTTCTTAACTAGTAGAATACAACGCACTATAATAAATTTAAAATCCAAGATGGCCGCCACCACAAAATGGTGAATTACATATTGGGGAATCGTTAGGGGTTTTTTAAATTTTTAATTTAATACATTTATTATTATGTTGTCAATACTTTCGATTCTCGGGCCATTGATGACCCGGACCTTTGGTAGGCGTGCTTGGGCCCGAAGCCTACACGTAGAGGCCCCATTGACAGTTAATCTATTTTGTAATGTGTAAAAATTTTTGATGAGACTCGCACAGGATCGGAAGGTGTGGCGTGAACATGACATGGCGTGCCTATACCCAGCAGTGGGTGGATACGGGCTGAGTAGATAGATAGATAGAAAAAAATTGTTGTTAAAAGTCTTTATAATCACACTAATTATAAAGGCGAAAGTTTTTGAGTGTGATGTTTGTTACTTCTTCACACCTAAACGGGTGGACTGATTTAGCTGAAATTTGATATAGAGATAGCTTCCAGGGTCTAGAATAGTACATAGGCTATTTGGCTAGTTTTTAGGGTTCCGTAGCCAAACGTGTTGGGTATTGACGACCTCTATGTGGCGCGGTGGGCTAATTCCCGCCTGCAACGCCGAAGGTTGCGGGTTCGATTCCCGCATGGGACAAATGTTTGTGTGATCCACAGGTATTTGTTTCTGGTCTGGGTGGTTTTCAATATCTATTATAAGTATGTATTTACAAAAAAAAAAGTATATAAGTATTATATCCGTTATCCTAACCACCATATTACAAGCATTAAGTTGCTTAGTTTGGGGTTAGGTGGCGCTGTGTGAAACGTCCTGAAATATTTATTATTATTATTATTATTTATCTATGGATAGGTCTTAAAAATGATATCAAGGTTTCTTTTTTTTTTTCTAAACTGAATTTGCGCGATAGACACTTCCAAAATGGTAAAAGGTGTGGGGAACCCCCGTAACTTCTTAAATAAGAGAATTATAAAACAAAAAAATATATATTATGATGTACGTTACCATGTAAACTTTTACCGAAAATTTGTTTGAAAGAGATCTAGCAAGTTATTTTTTAATACGTTATAAATCGTAATCCGCAAATTAAGTTACAACGAATATTATACCTATAACTTGATACGGAACCCTTCATGGGGGAGTCCGACTCGCACTTGTCCGTTTTTGTATATATTACAAGCTTTTATTACAAGCTTTATATTACTTTCACCTGTCTGTTGTCTGTCTGTCTGTCTGTCTGTCTGTCTGTCTGTCTGTCTGTCTGTCTGTAATCAAATCTTGCAAGTTTAATTTGACCCACTTCCCGGTTTCCAATTGAGCTGAAAATTTGCATGCGTGTGTAAATCGGATGACAATGCAATATTTTTATGACATCGAGCTGATCTGATGATGGAGCTGGAAGGTGGCCAAAGGAAATCTGTCATAAAACAACGCAACCCCATCGAGTTTGGGCTCATTTGATTCGTCTTGACGAGTACTTTATGATGCAAGATGATAACAATAATTAAAGCTTGTTTTTAAAAAGTATTTTTTAAATTTCACTTGTTTACTTTCATCTGTATGTTGTCTGTCTGTCTGTAATCAAATCTTGCAAGTTAAATTTGACCCACTTCCCGGTTTCCGATTGAGCTGAAATTTTGCATGCAAGTATAAATCCGATGACAATGCAATAATATTATGACATGGAGATGATCTGATAATGGAGCTGGAAGGTGGCCATAGGAACTCCGTAATTAAACAACGTAACTCTCATTTCAGGGCTTATTTGATTCGTTTTGACGAGTACTTTATGGTCCTAGATAGTAATAATAATAATAAAATTGTTTTTAAAAAGATTTTTAAAATTTTACTTGTTATATTGTCTCCTTTAAAATATTAATTTCAACTCCTTTGCATCACATTGCATTAATATTGTTTTTCTGAATAAATTTCCTAACAATATGCAATATCCAGTTGCGTCATATTGTGCAATCACCGCAGACCGGATATAGGAGCATGAGTCATACAAAATAAATTGTTTTCGCAATATGTTGAAATTATTAAAATTATTATTGATTTTTCATGTTGTTTCAATAGGAATCCTATATTATGGACAAATTATTTTAAAAAATATTATTGTTTTTTCCTTTCTGTGTAGATCCGTAATAATAAGGCTTTTCCTAAAACTAAACATTTTCAGTAATTTATAATCAAAAATCATCAAAATCGGTCTATTCATTGGAAAGTTACTAAACCATTTTTTTACTATATAATATTAGTTATATTTCACTTTTTACAAGAGTATAGGTTCTTGTGGCTTCGCTCCAACAAAGAAACCCTTTCTTATTATTACAAAAATACTTTTTTTTTTGCTGTACTGTCCCACTGCTGGGCAAAGATCCTTCCAAATCCTTCCACTTATCTCTTTCCTGCGCCACTTCGGCCCACCAACCGAGAAAATACAGGTTTTCTTATTATAAGATAGAATATACTTCTTAGTCAGTTACACCACTCACCAAAGCTAATTAAAGTCATACCAGCGCAGCGTAAAATCGACCTAAAAGGAATTAGAATCTAGGCACCATATAATTCTAAGTGTAAGTACTAAGTGTATGTAATCAGGCCGTGTCAGGCTCTGTCTCTCGTTATCGAGTGTCTACACCTAACCGCGACTAAGTCTATAGTACTTACGATTAAATTTGGTACAATAAATATTAATTATTAGTTATTATTTAATATTTAGTGTTAATTCCGCTCTAAATTTCTGAGTCTAACTAAGTTATTAAGAGATGGCGAGGAATTCAAACGTTACCAAAATAGTAACTAGTATTAATTCCACCACCGAGTGCACCACCCGCCTTCCCGCATATGCATGCATTAAGGGTTACAACTATTTGTTAGTGTTAGTTATGTGGTTACGCGAAACTTAGCTAGAACAAAGGATACGAAACGACGACGACAACGATGACAAACCGCTGCCGGACGCTACGCAAAAATAGACTACAACCGTAGACAGAGAAAGAACTATAGACTTTGGGATGTGTTCTATCTCATTCGCACGAGAAAGAGAACAACTTATGCGAAAGCTGTGTAAAAGAAAGAAATAGAATGATGCTATTTTTTGTTTCATACAGCGTGCCGCTTTTTTCGTGTTTCGCAAAGTAGTTTGCGAAACAAATTTTGACAGCTAGCTGCAAAATATTGTAGTCGTCTTGATTAAAATATAAATTACTGATTTTCAGCAAAGATTTTTTTAATGAAATTACTTGTAAACGATAAAGACTGAATATATCTACAATTTAGGTTAAAAAATGGTGCGGTGTAGCGTGATAGGGTGTAAAAGTGATAGTGAAAAGAAAATGTTCGGATTGTCTTTTCATTCGTAAGTATTATACTATTTTTTTAATACAAGCATTTCGTAACAAAATTTTAATCATTAGTAATTGTGTTGTATGCACTCTAGACGTAACTTAGGCTTTATAAAAAGCTTAAATATAAAAAATAATTATTATTATAACCTCAAAACTGAAAACGCTTGTGTTGCCAACTTTTTTTATAAATATAAGACATTCATTGAAAAATAATGGCTTGACTTATTATTTATAATGTATATAGTAGTCAACTCGAACACGAGGGTGTGCTATCGGCCGTCTGAAAAAACCGTAGACAGAGGAAACTAAAACAATAAAGATAAAATAAAAAAAAGATGTTTTGACTAAGTTTTTTGGTCCATGAAGTCATCAAAATCCGTAATAAATATGATTAAATTTACATCTGGTATTAAAAATACCCAGGACTACCTTTTTTTTTGCCCTTGTCAATATTCCTATTCATAACAATAATTGACTTGAACGAGTGGCTGGGGCCCTGGCTTCCTGTCACATGTGGCGCAGTGGCGCAGATAGTGGCTTGTGGGTCGTACACTAGCATTTAGAATTTTTGGATTGAGTGCTTTTCACGAAAGGAGTCCCGCGAAATTTAAATTTAAAATAGGTATTTCTACGTTTTTTACCTCAACGACGTTTTTTTATTTATAAGTAGTATTTAAATCATTGCTTAATAGTTAGGTGATGTAAATACTTTTTCATAGTTGGTTTAATCTTAAATACATATATAAAATATTGAAGAAATAAATGCTTGTAAATAAACAAGTGAAATTTTAAAAAAAACTTAATAAAAACAAGCTTTTATTATTATTATTACCATCTAGCACCAAAGTATTCGCCAAGATGAATCAAATGAGCCCAAACTCGATAGGGTTGCGTCGTTTAATTACGGAGTTCCTATGGCCACCTTCCAGTTCTATCATCAGATCAGCTCCTCGTCATAATAATATTGCATTGTCATCCGATTTATATATGGTTGCAAAATTTCAGCTCTATCGGAAACCGGGAGTGGATCTAATTAAATTTGCAAGATTTGATTACAGACAGACAGACAACAGACAGGTGAAAGTAAATAAAAGCTTACAATAAAAAGGTTATCTCTTAAAATTATAAATTATAACCAAATACCATCCCATATAAAAAATGTAGACTCATTTCCCGTGTTTAAAAAACAGCTACAACATAATATCTTACCTCTATATTGTACCAACGAGTTATATATTGTAGAAAATAAATTTCTTATATGTTTAACTCAAACATTTAAAATTATAGGAATATGTATATTTGAATTTATCTCATATATTTTGTATCATGGCAAATATCGTTGATAATATTATAACCTTCCTGACCTGAAAATTATCTTTGTTTTTGAAACGAAGTATAGTAACTACCTTTTTTCCCCCCAGGAAAATGCGTTACCCGCGCATTGTCACCCAGCGCCGAGGGGCGCAGGGTGGTATGTGGGACCCCCCGTCGAAGATGTGTGTGGCGAGGATAACCATTAAAAAACATGGGGGTGTTCCTGCGGAATGCCATATCACCGGGGCTGCGGGTACACCGAAGCACTCGTCCGCGGCAACTAATAATATCTACCCTATCTTGTAATCTTATTATTTAAGTTTTATTTAACTTGATGATTGTGACTACTAACGAAATAATAATTGTTATGTACCAAAGTGTGTCTTTGTTGATAATTATTGATAATAAAGATCTTTAAAACCTCAACCTTATCTCTTACCATTAGGATAAAGTCTAACTCACAGAGTACATTTTATATATAGTAAGTCTACCTCGTATTTTACTTAATAAATGGTTAGGTACTTATTTCTAAAAAATAAAGGAACATGCACAAATTTTGGTTTAATTTTCTTCGTATGGTAACCCGAAATATGGTGACGTAATATTTCTTGTCCCTTTTAGCGGCACGCTTTGTGATAGTCTACAGTATCATCCGTTTACGACTACAACGCTGACACGTGTTTCGCCTCTACACGAGGCATCCTCAGAGAGATGTTCACTCGCCGACCGCTGGACAGGGAGAAATAATAACTAATAATTGTTAAATAATAACTAATAATTGTTATGATGGATTTCCGCAAAGTAACGCCTAGTTCCATAAATTACAATAAATATTATAAAAATATCGCCGGAAAGATATATTGTACTCTATTATAATAAATTATTCATCAATAATTCCATTTTAGAGTTTTATGTGTAATAAAAATATTTTTCTCACAAAAAAGATAAAAAAAACTTAGTTACATAAAATTTTGGTCAAGCTACATATATTGTAATTGTAGGTACTTATTAAACAGGGGAGCACTAACTTCTGGCCACAGCTCACGATATTCCAGAAATCATCGTGCCAAAACTATTTTAAGATGTAATGTTTGTAAAGTTAAAACAAATAATTTAGAAAATTTTGAACTATTTATAATTAAATAGAATATTATAAAATAAATAGTTTTAATTTTGATTCCCCTGCCACCCTTTCCCATGATTCCCGTGTCACCAAAAATTTAAATTGAAATATCTTCTGAACAAAACAAGTTTATAATGATGCTCATTGATGGATGTGCTTATAATTATGTGATATTAGAATAACAAATTAGAAGATTTAAAATCTGCCACGGGAATCACTTAAATACGCCCGATCTCAGGATTCACCCTAATACGCGTATAACAGGTTATTAATAAACTATCGCACCAACATCAGTCGTACATCCATTACCAAATCCTGGAGCTCGAGACGGGACTCGATCAAGCACCCGTCAACTCGAGATTGGGAGATTATGACCACTCATCCGTCGGCGCCTGTGGTGAGCCTTTGACGTAGGTCTTGAGAACTGGAGTGGAAATCAGTAGGTATTCCTGGTACTTGAGTAATTCATCGTTATAAAAAATATGTTATTTTATAAAAAAAGAAAATGTTACAGTCATCTTAGCTTTGAATCTTGGTCTAACTTGAAACGAGGTTAAAATTTTCCCTTCCAAAAAGCTCCATCGTGAGGATATTTGTTTTTTGTTCACCTAGAAGGCGGGATAAATCCCTCCCTGGCTTCACTTAACATCATGACGGAACACAGTCATCCGAACTGTTTTGTCCAGTGGTTGGTAACTAGCCACGGCTGAAGCCTACCACCAGTATAAAATATTTTACATTTTAATATATTTTTGTGTATATATGTATTTTTGTAAAATTTTCCCCATCCTTAGCAAAATTTAAAAAGAAATTTACTCGTCTCAGACAATGACAAGCGCGCGATGCCCCGCAAAATCTTTTAAAAGGCATTAAAAGTCCGGATTATCCCAAATCAATACAGCCGCAGATTATGGGAAGTGTCCTTAAGGAAGTACAGGAGTACCATCGTCAGGAGTGCGGAAGTGTCAGGGAATCTGGAGAGGCTTACGGGAGATTATGGGGATTGTGTAAAGGTGTGATAGGGATGTATAGACTAATGTAACCCGTGGCTTTTCCTGTTTCGGGAAAATAAAATATTGGTTTGAGCCGAAATTGGTACTTTTACTTTTTCCAAGCACATTTTTAAACTGCCTGAAAAAAGAAAGAAAAAGATGGCAACCCTTACGTATCGCTATAATCATTTGAATACCAAATTATAAAAAAATCCGATGTCAACTTTAATAACAAGATAATAAAAAGTATTAATATTGTAAATGGTTATTTTATTATGACATTTCTTGTAATTTGACTCATGACTTTTAAAAATTTTTAAATAAATCCGTAAATTTTTGAGAAAAAAAATTAAAGCCTAAAATTATGGCAAACTCCTTGCCAAATAGGACTTATACATACATACACCAGTGAACCTACTTAAGTCCCTACCAATAATTGTAAAATCAGAATCTGTAGATACATCACCGGGGGTAGACTTCCTTTGCAGGAGGTCGTCTAGGTGGGTACCCCAACAGTGCCAGTTATTCTACCGCCTTAGCAGTGATGTGCAAACATTACTGTGCTTCGGTAGGAAGGAACTGTAGCTAGTGAAATTACTGGGCTAAGGAGTCTTAACATCTTGTGACTATTGAGTAAGAAGCGTTGGTGCAGTGCACCTAGAATTTCACATTCACATCATTGTGAAATTCTTGGTAGCACTGTATTGATTATAATGGGCAGCGTTATCTCTTAACACCAGGAGAGCGTCTTGCTCGTCTTCTTTTTTTTTTACTAAATAGGCCTACGTTTGACCGCATCCCACCTGATGGAATGTGAAAATGCGGTCGACGATGGATCACAAAAGATGCCTAGATAGGCCCACATAAAAAAAAAAACATATATATCGCTTTGTATTCAAATAAAACGTCAGTACATCACCGGTTGCAGAGATCCAATCTACGTACCCTTGGCAACGAGTGGCTCATTACTATTTATCCTGGTAGCCCCAATACAGCTAAGCGTAGTGATATCAATAAAGGAAGTCTCTGGAGAAATAAGCAAAGCGTGGCGGTGGTAAAACAATATTTTCGTCTATCAAGCGTATGTGGGGAGCTAGCGACGAATTTGGTTAGGATGTTTAGATGCAATCTTATTGGCCAAGTTACTTGACGCAATTTTTTGTGCGAAGTGTCAAAATTAAAATTATATATATCAAAAGCACGTTTTTAGAATTTGTAAAGCACACTTTGTGCTAAATGTCGCGCTGGCTTAGCGCGCACACGCTGATTTGGGCTGGGTTGAGTTGAAATGAGCTGGGTTGTGCAGGATGGTTTTGTGGAGCTCGTTAGAATAAATACGCTGTTGGATTTACTGCTAAAATGTTAAGATTACACACTCTCAGGGAACATTAACAGACTCTCTCTGCATAATATTTTAAGTCGCATATTATTATGTCCATAAGTAATTACTCGAGATATTTTACCCTTCCAACCGGATCAAATCGCTGCAGTATTCGGTTTGGCCGAGTTTTCTAACACTGAATTTAGTTGGTATATCATCATCATCAATTGCCTTCAATTGCCCACTGCTAAGCATAGGCCTCCTTTTAATTATGCCATTTCCCCTGTCCCTTACCGCTCTCATTCATCCATTTTCCGCTGCTCTTGGTACATAGTTTATAATTATTGCATCGTCGAAATATTGCAAAAGAGCACCTTCACACTATTGAAGCCTATTCAAATAAATGTATTGGTATATGAGTTTTATTTTACATGTTTACTGTATTAAAATACAAAACACCTTTCCCACAAAGTCACCCACCTCCCGTCCAAATATTCGGCGTATCAAACACACAGGATTTTATTACAACATCGTTGTTCCGGCGTTTGATCCACTAAGTATATTGTTTTTCTATAAAACAATGCGGGTTTACTGCAAACGATTATGCGAGAACGAATTGAATGGAATAGTGAATAAGTTTTTTTTAAGGGACTTTGTCCATCAAAGCGTATCTTACCATGAGTATCATTAACACCAATAAAAGACGAAGATTCGGCCGATGTCCGTATAGAATGTTTTTAAAAAAATTCTAAAATGTCTCGTAAAGGTTGGCGCACAATATAGCAGACCGCATCGCATAAAAAAAACCGCCTACGCACATTGTAGAGGTAAATGCTAACTAACGCACTGCGGTTGGATAAAACCCGCTCTAGTGTGCATCATTATAATATATATTTTGAACTGATGCAGGCGGGTGTTTGTTATTTATTTAATACATCTTAGGAAGACCTAAAGCTTGCAGACAAAATCATAAAAAAAACTTACAATAGAAGCAAAAGCCAATAATAGGTCCGCGCGGCTAGCAACAACATAGAAACAATGCGTTAAACAGAGTCAAGAGCAGTCTGAAATCATATTATGTGTATAGACAATATTATAATAAAGCCACTTACATAATTCCTTATAGCAACAGAGTACTAGAAAATAATTATAAAGATAATATAATAAGTAATCATTATTTAATAAAGAAATCATATTACTCAATATTCTCCTAGCTGACGTTACACTTGTGCAAAACAAATCAATATCAATGCCTCGCTTGCTTAGTGTTTAAAGAACTACTCGCTCGCCACAAAAATGAATTTATGTATTATTGCTTTGCGATGCGGTTCACTCTAGTTTGCGCTAATGCGATAAGACCGCCAATTATAACACTTATTTCTGTGTAATCTTAGTTCGAAGCTTATATTGTTGTATTTGTGTGTGCAATCAAGAGTTTTCTATTTTATTCTATTCTTATGCTATGTTTGCTGCTGTTAAGCCTCGCCGTGCGACCAAAAAAGCAATAACACATAGACTACGCGCGTTTCATCGGATAAAACTGCTAGGCGCAGATAAATATTACACTTAATATTTATATAAAAACCTTCCTCGTTAATAAATACTGTAGCTATTACTGATGAAAATTTCATTAAAATACCGCCTAAAAAGCGATTGAGCTGAAATTTAATATAGTAGTAATTTATCCGAGAATAATGTATAGAGTACTTTCTATCCCAATTTTATCCCTAACTAAACAAATAGTTTAATTACGTTTCAATCCAACTTTTTTTTGTCTAATATATTTGATAACTAGCTGACTCGTGCGCACTTCATAGCGCGTGACTTTGGGCCCCCTTTTTCCTCACTTAGGAGTTGAATTTTCAAAAATCGTTTCTTAGCGGATGTCTACGTCGCCGTAAAACCTACCTGCATGTCAAATTTCAACTCAATCCGTCTAGCGGTTTGGGCTGTGCGTTGATAGATCAGTCACTCACTCTTTCCTTTTATATTCATATTTAGATATTATGCTTTTCACATGATACTTTCTTTAATTGTAGTATGATACGGTATAATGGACAGAATCCTTTAGTTGTAAAATAAGGAAACGTGTGGAATAGAATAGAAATCTCTTCCTTTTTAACTGACTTCTTAAATGAGGAGGTTTGCTATTCGAGGTATTTTTATATATTTACATAAAATGTATGTATGTTAACCGATTAGGTACTCAAAAACATTTTGAATTTTTTTTTCCGGGTTTTAATATTCAGGTACAGATTTTTTATAGGTAGGTAGTTCGATGTTTCATTTTTCGACTGATTCATATGGTCAAATTTTAATTTCACTTTAAGCAGTTTTTAATTTTAGAATAATCTTAATCTTCTATAAATATATAAAAGGAAAGAGTGACTGACTGACTGATCTATCAACGCACAGCCTAAACCACTGGACGGATTACGTTGAAATTTTGAACACAAATTGGTTTTATGACGTACACCTCCTTTACCACGCGGAAAAAAGCCGCGAGCGTAAGCTAATAAAATATAAAACGTGTGCACCAAAATGCTGATGCTCAACGTTAAAATTAGAAAAAGAAAATATAAATTAAAATCTTATTCTATAAAAAAATAAACAAACAATTTAATATTACAACAAGCTACAGCAAAAATAACGCGTTAAAACCAACACAAACTGGTTCAAAGCAGTTTCAGATGAGTTAAAATGTAAACAGGCTTAACTGTAGTCCGGTCTTGTATAAAACTGAAGGCTATTCTATGTGAGATCACTTTAACGTGTCGCTATTGCTAGCTGAAAGAAAAATAATAATAATTGGGGTTTAAACTCCAACAGAACAGGTTACCATATTTACACTGTCAGAGTCAAATCACAATTTATAAGTTGTGTACTGCAACATATAGGTTGTGTGTACCAACCTATATGTTGCAGTTTCAGATCGCCGAGATTACTAAAGACTGCCTTCTACATATCTTATAGGAAACAGCCGGGACCCACACTTTTACGTGCCTTCCTAAGCACGGTAGCGTCCGAGCGAAAATCTTTGCTACACTGAGATTTGAACCCAGGACCTCCGGCTTACAAGCCGGACCAACGACCACTGGGCCACGGACGCTACAAAAAACTAGAACAAAATCCGTTCATCCGTTTGGGAGCTACGATGTCACAGACAGACACACACTACAAACAGACAGGCAGGCAGACACGTCAAACTTATAACACCCCGTTGTTTTTGTTGGGGTTAAAAAAGAAAGAAATGAAATAGAAAAGATAACTATATAACAGTTACAACTTACCCAGTGTGTAAGAACAGTAAGTTTTTTCTCCTTAAGGTAAAAAACATTTGGGATAAAAGCTACAAAAACAATTAAAAACAAAAATATTATTACCTACTTATTTGAACGTTAACTTTTAAAACTACATTTTCTACAAAATACGAGCACACATACATAGGTGGTATCTTCTTTAGAAATATTTTTTTCCATATGAACACGATATAAAAAGCATTTATATGTCTTTTTGCATCTATATACCTTCAAAAACCTAAAACATTACCTTAAAAAATCTAAATCAATCACTCAGCATTCCCACACGCCAATTTGTCAGACATTTTTGTACATTGTGCATCTTTGACTCCTAAATGTCTTTTACCCCTTGTTCAAAACATAAAAATTGCTATCGCGTTGCCACACCATGTAATTATATTTCAGAATCACCTCTCTGGTATAGGATAAAACTGTAATGCCTTAATCTAGATGCTAGAATGTGCTTTAAATACTAGAATAGCTGGAGGAAACTTTTGTAGGAAAAACTAATAAAGTTACTTTGCATTAATGAAAGAAGGTTTTTATAGAGATTTTTTCTAGATTAATTAATGAAGAATTTTATTACAACTACCTCTAGTATTGGAAGTTCTTTTTTAATTAGTGTTTTACCATAAAAAAATGGATAATGACTGTAGCCCAGAGGTTTTTGCCGTTTAAAAAAGACTTTGTGCTATTCTACCTAAGCTACTTTTTTTAGTAGAAGTAAGAAGACGAGCAAGACGCTCTCCTGATGGTAAGAGATAACGCTGCCCATAATTAGTACAGTGCTACCCAGGATTTTACAAAGGTAAAATTCTGATTGCACTGCGCCAACGCTCACTTGAGAGTCATAAGATGTTAAGACTCTTCAGCCCAGTAATTTCACTAGCTACTGCCCTTCTACCGAAGCACAGTAATGTTTGCACATCACTGCTCAGGCGGCTGCTATTTCTATCTTATTAATATTATAAACGTGAAAGTTTGTAAGAATGGATGTCAGGATGTCTGGATGTTTGTTACTCTTTCACACCTAAACGGGTGGACCGATTGAGCTGAAATTTTGTGTAGAGATAGCTTAGACCCTGGAATAACACATAGGCTAAATAAGTACTGCGGCTAAAACCGCTGGGCGCAGCTAGTTATTTATTTAGTAACAATTGGCGGTCTTATAGCTAGCAGCGAGCTAGTAATAACTCAGAAAAGTGTTGTTTTCATTAAAACGTAAAGCGCTTGAACATTTTGTTACGTATATCATCGTGGAGTCAAAGTACGTTATTTACGTAACCAATACCGTAGTTTAATTATGCGATTGTGGCGCGCTTGGCACTTTTATTGTGGCCCTGAGTGATTTACCGTCCGTCTGTCTGTCTCTACTCAGATTCAGGATATTCCCTTATTTATGGCTCTTTCTATTTAATCTTGTTTGAAAGGAATAAAGGAACCACAGAATAAAGAATAGTATCTATTGTAACTTGAGAAGATAAAACGAAAGTTATCTCAAAGATTTTTAAAATACGAGTATAATGAATCAATAAATGAAAATCTAAATAAATATTTATTATTACCGCATAAGAACAATAAATTAACTGAAGAATTTATATGCTGTGAGGTGTTTAAGTCCTATCTTCTAAATATAAAAGGAAAGAGTGACTGATTGACTGACTGTCTGATAGGTCAACGCACAGCCCAAACCGCAGAACGGACTGAGTTGAAATTTGGAACATAGACAGCTTTTATGATGTAGACCTCCGCTAAGAAAGGATTTTCGCCATGCGGGCAAAGCCGCGAGCATAAGCTCCTCCTCCATCAATCGTGTTCCTCATGTCTGAGGGTCGTGACCCCCTCCATCTATGACTTTCGTCCGAACAATGGAGTGCCATCTGCTCCTATCTCCGGCTACCCGGAGAGCATCGTAGACGGTAGAGTCGAGCGTGGTGCGGATCTGGTCGGACCAACGCATTGGGCTGCGGCCACGTGTTCTTTTTCCATCCACTTTGCCGGTGATCAGCATAAGCTAGTAACTAATAAATAGGTTTAGTCTATATCGTGGAGGTCTAGATAGAGTTACCTAAAACTGAATAAATGATAACTTATTTATTGATTTAAAGCATGCCAACATAATGTACACCTTTACTAACAATTACGCACATTTTTTATATAATACATGCTAAGTGTCATTACATTTATAGGCACAGACTGCATTTAATGAGGTGTGCGAGTAACTTAGCATTAAAATAATATTTAATAATTAATACATATAATATTATATATAATATTAATTAATAGTACATAAATATGAATATAAATACGAATAAATTTCTTTATAAATATTTAATTATAATAAATATACTACCTTTTAATGAAACACCAAAATAAGTATATGCAGAAAAACTTAAAACTATGACATAATTAATAAATTATCAAATTGCAACAATTGAGAGTATAATGGAAATTTAAAGCTGTGGTCGCCATGGGGCTTATGTGGTGCAGATTGCAGATGATTCTGGATAACTAAGTTCTTTTAGTGTTTTAGGTTCTAGGTTCTTCCATCTTCTACCGCATTATCATTAAGATCAGGTGATACTTTGGATCATTAAGATCAGGTGTTACTTTTGGAGGGGTCCTCCTGGCAGTGAGGACCAAACGCCGTCGGGGCCGCGGATGAGTCCTTCGGCGTACTCGCTGCTCCGGCATTATGGCGTCCCGCAGGAACACCCCCAGGTTTTTAGTGGGTATATCCGCCGCTCCCATCTTTGGCGGGGGAGTCCCACATATCGCCCCGCGCCCCCCGTCGTGGGGTGATGATGCGTAACGCATTTTTCCTGGGTGAAAAAAAAGGTGATACTTTGTTAAGGCTAACCTATTATAATAAATCAGTCATAATAAGCACACATTTTGCCTCAGTTACATAACCCGTGGTGGAGAGGAGTCTTAACGTGACCACGTCACATAAAAAAACTAAAAATAAATAATATGTACTTAGTACACAAATTGAAGAGAAAACGGGTTGCTAGTTAAAAATATAAGTTTACTGAACATTCGCCCATAATTTGCTGCCACCAAACTCCCCACTTCCATAATCCACGTTTTGGAAACGAACGCTAAACCTTAAGGGCCTATTTAGTCGGTGTATCGAGAACACATTTTGGTGGCGCCTTAATTTCCGCTTCGTGAAGACGTGTTTTGGCTTTACCTGATGAAAGATAACATAAAGGTCATGAATTTTAATAACTGAGCTAGGCGTTTAGCTTAAATGTAGTGCCTTAAATAGCGATTTTATACTCTCCAGGGATGTACGTACACAACAAAGGGATAGACAGATAACATTTTATTCAAACATAAAAAAACACAAATTAACTTTAAAAAAAAACACAATAAAATAATAATGTACGTGTCTAAGGGAAGTTGACATAAAAAAATTGGACGAGTAAGCAATTTTTTCTTTGTAAATTTGATAAAAAATACGTTTGAAATACAACGATTAAAGTTAATCGGTTGATTACTGGCTGAACTTTGGTACATTTTGTACCGGATTAAAAGTTATTTAGTGGTTGGCTATTACGACATTTTTAAGTAGGTACTTTTCTGGAACATTTTACACTGCAGTAGTATATATGATATAGCCCGTCCCTACCAGAAACGTTATACAGCAACCAACAAAAATAATTTGATAATCCAAAAATACAATACGTATCTAGTATATCTTTATATTTTAGCTAACAGACTAAACAGATTATAATTTTTTGAACATTATCAACAACGCCCAATTTTTTTTTCAAACAAATCAATTTAATGTCTCATCTAATGGATAGTTATTCTATGCCTCATACACCTCGTCTAAGATAATAAATACTTGTGGCGAAAATTGGAACTGAATTTCACCATACAAAACAACAGTCAAGATATCCTAACACGTTGATACTAGCGCCATTTAAAAATTTATTTAGATGGTAGCATATACTTATTTTATAAAGCCGGCTCAGTGAATAAATTTAAATATCTAAGGTGGTGAGTTAACTTGGAAATGTGGAAAATGTTACGTGACATTTTCTATAAGTTTACTTGAATTTTGATTTTAGTAAGACATGGATACACAATTATGGTATACTAGCTGCGCCCCGCGGTAATACCTGCAGTATTTACGTAGCCTATGTGTTATTCTAGAGTCCAACCTATCTCTAAACAAAATTTCAGCTCAATCGGTCCACCCGTTTAGGCGTGAAAGAGTAACAAACATCCTGACATTCCGACAGCCATTCTTACAAATTTTCACGTTTATAATATTAGTAAGATAATAATAATTGGGGTTTATACACCAACAGAACAGGTTACCCTACTTACACTGTCAGTGTCAAATCACAATTTATAGGTTGTGTGGCCAACCTATATGTTGCAGTTTCAGGTCGCCGAGATTACAAGAGGGCCTGCAACATGACCTGACTGCTTCCTATATATCGTATAGGAAACAGCCGGGACCCACAGTTCCTTCACAAAATGAAAAAAAATATAGGTATATTCCTACCTTACCTTACCATATCTGAATTTAAATCGCAGAAGTTTAAAAGATTTATATAATAAGCTTAATAGTCTCAAAATAGAAATAATCACTGGAAAATTTGCTTGAAAAGTGCTCAATAACTGTAGGCTATTAAAATTATTTATTGATTTTTTATTGGAACACAAAACATTAAAAAAAATATGAAAATAAATGAAATTAATAAATAAAAATGCATTTTGATTTGATCTCAAGTCCAAGACCTAAAGTCCATTCTATTAGTAACAACGCATTCCTGCTGCTAAACATAAACATTTCGTTCAACTTACACGTGCAATATAAAACTGGACCAACCTAGATTATAAGCTAAATACATCGAGTAACGTCGGTCAGCTGCACCGATACACACGATTAAGCAGTTGATCAGATAATCCGGACGGGTTGACTTGACAGCCGTGTGTCACGAGATTAGCCTTCGGCGATTGGGGATTAAATAAATTAATATACTAGGTTATGCTTGCGGCTTTACCCGCATAGCTAAAACTTTTCTTAGAGGAAGAATAAGGCCTTAAGAGCGTATAAATCGAGTGACGCTCTCTCGCTCGCACTATTCAATTTTCAAAAATTCTTTTTGTGCCGTTTTTAAATATATCAAACTGGAAACACTTCTACCGGGGGTAGACTTCCTTTGCAGGAGGTCGTCTAGGTGGGTACCCCAACAGTGCCAGTTATTCTACCGTCTGAGCAGTGATGTGCAAACATTACTGTGCTCCGGTAGGAGGGCACTGTAGCTAGTGAAATTACTGGGCTAAAGAGTCTTAACATCTTATGACTCTTGAGTAAGAAGCGTTTGTGCAGTGCTTCTAGAATTTCACATCATTGTGAAATCCTAAATAGCACTGTACTGATTATGGGCAGCGTTATCTCTTAACATCAGGAGAGCGTCTTGCTCGTCTTCTACTTCATCACATAAAAAAAAAAAAAAACTTTTAAAATGTGTGCAATAATATTATGGAGGGCTGTTCTGGAATTTTCAATAAATTAATTCTATGAATTTATAATTCAAAATTTGTCAACTAGTGCAAGCGAGAGAGCGTCACTCGATATATACCTACGCTCTTAAGCCAAAACACCAATTACTTATAAGTTGCTCTCTACTCTGTCTGTGAAGCGCCTAAGTTATAAAGCCTCAGTCTAAAGCGCCTAAGTCATTAAGCCTAAATATATTCCAAATTTCAATCCATCTCGTTTAGCTATTGAAACCGTACATTGATTATAATAAATAAGCTCATACCAAATTTCAGTGTACAAACTTTTACCTCTATAATATACGAAGCATAATATTTATTACAAGCTTAAGCTCGCGGCTATGCCCGCGTGGAAAAATCCTTTCTTAGCTAACTTAAAACCTACCTATATGCCAAATTTCAACTCAATCCGTCCAGTGGTTTGGGCTATGCGTTGATAGATCAGTCAGTCAGTCACTCTTTCCCTTTATATATTTAGATTATATGCCTACGTTGACGTAGTTTTCAAGTATTTCTATATACGAGTAGATACTGTCAAAATTCAATATAACTTATGCAATAATAGTTTTCAACTCCAATACTTAGCGAGGTACGAAAAACTTTTATTAAAATCGGTCCAAGAGTTTATTTTTCCCTTTTTCAATTCGAAATTATCTGAGAGGTTAAATTTACTTCCTGAAGACCGAGATTAATAAAAAATAAAATTCTCACTCAAACTTTTAATGTAAATTTATGACATCTGTTGTATTGGAAGTCACATAGAGTTGTTTAAACTTACATAAATAAATTGTATATTTGTCTAATTTCTGATCTATTCTTACTTATATCATAAATGCAAGTGTATAAATGTGACATTATGTATACCTAATTAATTTGACTATTTTTTGTTATTGTTATTATATTGCACACCACATTATATTGTATAATGTAATCGATTGTCATTATAAGCTGAAAAACATAATTATTGTACACATACGACATTCTTGCAATTACCTAAATTATTTGATTTTATTTGATTTGTATTGTATGCGTGTGTGTTTTTACCTAGGCAACAAATTGACTTGAAATTTGGTTTGTAGTTTAGGATGGCTAGCTGGAATAAAACATAATAAGCTACTTTCCACGATCATTATTGTCAAAGTACCTGCCAGCTATTTCAATTTAGGTAACGTGGTAAAAGCCGGTAAAATACAAATAAACAAAAGTAAAGGTGGAAGATAATATTATTATCATGCCTATTGATTTCAATTCAAAATTTATTATCATTTTATTATTACGCGCGTTCTGAAGAATAAATTCAATGAATATAACAGGAGGAATCCTTCAGAAATAAATAAAATCGAAGGGGGTATAAACCGCTCTATAAAATTCAAATACTCAAAGGTTTCATTCTCGATTGTTATTAAGTTTTTTCCTTCAGTTCATAACTTAGAACATTTAATCACGGGAATAGAAAACATTACTAAATATGAGAAAAGTCTATCAGTTTCTGCTAAGAAAAAGGCAAATCACATCAATATAATGATACCACACTTTTGAATTTAGATAACGTTACTACAAAATCCTCAAACACTGGCATAAAATATATTCACACAAGTACATGCACACAGAGATAACCTGTTTTTTTTTTTTTTACAAATAGAAGTAGCAGCGAGTAGATCGCTCTCCTGATGGTAAGAGATAAAGCTGCCCATAATTATTTGTACAGCGCTACCCAGGATTCTACAGTCATGTAAAATTCTAAGTGCACTGCGCCAAACTCAAGAGTCATATAAGATGTTAAGACTCCTCAGCCCAGTAATAGGGTAGTTGACAAGGTCAACATGTTTATTTATTTATTTATTTATTTATTTGAAAATTACAAAATGTAGCCAAGACGCTTACAATTAGTCCGTAATTTAAATAATAAAAAAAGATTTGACACGTATCTTTTTTAGTGAATAAAATAAATAATGGCTGAGATATAAGTTTTTGGACGAACACGCGCTACGTCACAGGATGTTTCGCTTTGTACTAGCTCGAGTACCAGACCTTGACATCATTACCCCCACCACATGACTTAAGAGCGTTGTAATACTTACGTTTTTTAACAAAATACATAAATAAAAAATACATGTCCATTTTTTTAACATTATGAACATAAAAAATTTTAGCCATTTCATCAGTTACAGTGCCCTTCCACCAAAACACAACGACTTATTACAACTAGTTTTAGCCCCGGTGGTAAATTTTTTGGCGAGGATTGCTGACAGTGCCGTATCCACTTGGATGTCTAATCGAAGATTCATAACTCGAGACCCGATATCGGGATTATTGGAGAATTTTATTTTTGAACGCGAGCGATATTAGTTTCAAAGTTTATTCAATTAGAGTCTATTGTTCTTTAATTATGGTGGTTAAATGTACGGGCTCTCTATTTTAAATATACACCTTCTCTACTGCATATATCGCTATCTTCTAAATATTTAAAACGAAAGAGTGACTGACTGATCTATCAACGCACAGCTCAAACCACTGGACGGATTCGCTTGAAATTTGAAATATAGATAGATTTTATGATGTTGACCTCCGCTAAGAAAGGAAATTGCCGCGCGGGCAATGCTGCGAGCATAAACTAGTTAGGGATAAGACCGCCAATTGCAGCACTTTTTAAATCAAATGTACCTATTTTTTTGTATTGTTTTTTTTGTAATTATTGTTTGCAATAAAGAGTCTATCTATCTAGCTACTAGGTACTGGTGGTCACTGGTGGTAGGCTTCGGCCGTGGCTAGTTACCACCCACTGGACAAAACCGTGTCGCCAAGCGATCATTATAACCGTATTTCGGCAAGATGTTCAGTGAAGCTAGAGAGGGATATGTCCCGCCTTCTGGTTTAAGTTCGCTACCAACATAACATACATATATTTTATTTTATACACCGAAGTAAGCAGACGAGCAAGACGCTCTCCTGATGGCAAGAGCTGCCATCAGGCTGCCCATAATTAGTACAGCTACCCAGTATTTTGCAAAGGTATAAAAATCTGGGTGCACCGCGCCAACGCTTCTTACTTGAGAGTCATAACAATCAATCGTATCAATGGTATTTGGTAGTTTTTTTTTTATTAATTACTTATAAATCCTGCTGCTATTGCTGTTGCAGCACCCTTAGGGCTTGTTCACGTTGAACACGCGGGCGCGGGCGCGGGTGCGGGCGCGAAATATCAAACATACGACGTGCTATGAAAGTGTTCACGTCCAAACGCACGTGCGGTGTAAGCAAAGTCTGTCGCGCCCGCGCCCGCGCCCGCGCCCGCGCGTTCAAACGTGAACAAGCCCTTATAACGAAGTCTGAAACTTAGTTATAAACAATCATTTCTTCTTATTTACCCCAGACGCAAAAACGACGGGGTGTTATAAGTTTGACGTGTCTGTCTGTCTGTCTGTGTATGTGTGTGTGTGTGTGTGTGTGTGTGTGTCTGTCTGTGGCATCGTAGCTTGCGAACGGATGAACGGATTTAGATTTAGTTTTTTTTGTTTGAAAGTAGAGTTAGTCGAAAGTGTTCTTAGCTATGTTTGGTGGAAATCGGTCCAAGGTGGCCGCCGCTACAAAATGGCTTTTTTAAGGGTTACTTTTTTTCTCCACGACCCCCTCAATATGAATATCAAATGAAAGGGATTGACTTGACTAGTAGAATACGACGCACTATAAAAAATCCAAAATCCAAGATGGCCGCCACCACATAATGGTGAATTACATATTGCGATGGGGGGTTTTTAAAATTTTAATTTAATTCACTTGGTATGGTAGTTGGCATTATCAATCAATGGTAGTATCAATCGAGCAAACATCACAAGTAAGCTCTCCGCAGAATGCTGTCAAAAGAGCTCTGAATATTTGGAGGGTATGAAACGTTTTAGGATGAATTGCATTTCCCAGGGCACACTATGTCACTGTGGTGAAGCTCCACAACGGGAAAATTTAATGAATTCTTACCGAGATGCTGAGATTTAAAGCTAACTAGATGCGACATGTTTTTTTTTTAATTATTATACACTTTTAAATCCTGCTGCTATTGCTGTTGCAGCACCCTTACAACAAAGTCAGTAACTTAATTATAAACAACAATTTCCTATTAGACAATCAATCAATCAATCAAGTCATCAGTCAATTTCCTATTAGATGTGACATGTTAGGTTATCATTGAAGATCTGCGGGCGTTAATGTGTTCCGGACTAAAGGTTAAGCAATGTTACCAAATAGCAATGTTGATAACATTTTGGATTAGAATTATTTAAAAAATATTGTACACGTATTTTTCCTTTGTAAATTTGTTAAAAAATGTGAGTGATACAACTCACTACAACACACTAAAGTTACTTGGTGAGGGATTGTGACGTCACTGACCGGACTCGGGTTGGTACATTTTGTACTGGATAGTGACGTAGCGCATCCCCAACCAAAAACTTTTAAGAATTATTATGCCTCCGCCATTTTTTATTTTATTCGCACAATAGAAAAAACAAGGTTATTTTTTTAATATTTTAATTACGATTAACTAACAATTATAGACTTATTTAATTTTTATGACCTTGTCAACATCCCAAATATGTACCTTTCAGAATTTATATTGATTAAATGTCGCAAAATATTATCACTAGGTGGCGATACTTACTTGAGAACTATTATATTATTATCATCGATTGCGTATCATAGATTATAATAAATCGGTTTTGTTTGGATATTCCAGATAAGATAGAAGCAATTAAATAATTTATTGTATTTTATAGCGTAATATTCTAGTTTTCACTGCTATAAACTGCAATAAATCTGTATTAATAATGCAGTTTCAACTAACTACATTGATAAAATGGAATGTAATGGGTAGTTATATTATATAAGGCTTTGGGGTTGGTGCATATTTGTTTTCCTTTCATCATTGTCAGCCCTACTATAAATACATATATCATTACTATTACATAGTAAAATTACTGGGCTCCTCTTAACCTCTTATGACTTATGAGGAAGCATAAGCGGAGTCCGCCTGGAATTTTCGATCATTGTAAAATCCTGGGTAGCACTGTTCTCATTATGGGCAGCGTTATCTTTTACCATTAAGAGAAAGTCTTACTCGTCTTCTCACTTCGTTGTATAAAAAATCCATAACTGGGTATTAACCTCTTTGAAGCATAATCATAGGAATAATGATTGGCGTTTATATACTCTGTCAGAAAAAAAATCACAGTTAAAGATAGTGTCGCTCACCTACTACTTGCAGTTTCAGGTCGCCAGCCCCTTTAGCATAGAAAGAAATTGCCATAAGAGTTACAACTTTCGTCCTACTGTCAAGACTAAACTGACATAAATCAAGACGCTACTTGCTACTCGCGCTGTCATTGCATACAATTTGCAGCTACTACCAATGTCATTGTGTTCTTACAAACGTTAATTACTCTTGACAGTGGGACGGGAGTTGCTAGTCTTATGTCAATGTTTTTATGTGCTCAGGCCGCAGGATTTACTAAAAATAATAAATTTTAGCAGAGTTACTGAAGTCTGCATCTCAACGCATCGCGAAGAGCGTTAAAACTTCTTCTATTATAAGTATGTATTTTCAAACGAAAAGTATATATGTTAGATGCCAGCTCTGGTGTTGGAGAATGGTTCTCTGTTGTTGGTTAATTTGATGTGGTGTCTGAGACTTCTGTCCGCCATGGAGGTTCTTGTAAAATGATAATACCAGTTGAGATGCAGTAACACTTTTATTAGAGCTCTTCACGCTACCGATGCCACCAGAAAAGTCACAATTGTGAGGGCTTACCCCCTTTACATTGACTCGGTTATTGTAAACAACTTTCACATTGCGACCTTGAGAAAGACTACAGTCAACCCATTGTCAATTTAGTATTTTACACAATCTTATTTCAATAATAAAATCACTTCATTATTTCTAAATTCTTAATACTATTTTACAATCACATTCAATAATGTTTCTCGCCGATAAACCTCGGCTCGAACTTAACTTGAGTGTTAACAACTTTTAGGTTGCAAACTTGAGAAAGACTCGCAGAGTCACGAGGTGGACTCGTAATCAATTACAATCTTATTAACACCACAAAATGGTTACAATATTTCTAAATTCTCAAGACTATTTTTATTATCATTTTCATCAATTAATTAACTGATAATTGTTATTCCTTGAATTATTGCTTCTTATGAGCAATAATTCAATTCACTTAAAATAGTAACGGAAATAGGTCATTCAAAATAGTCATTTTTAACAAAGGCGCTAACATATAAGTATTTCATCCGTTATTCTAACCACGATAACAATATAATAACCATAACAATTAAGTTGCTTAGTTTGGGGTTAGGTGGCGCTGCGTGAAATGTCCTGAAATATTTATTTATTTATTTTATTCTTCATTTATTTTTATTTTGACTTGTCACATCTAGTGAACCTAATTTCCTTGTGGCACCACCCCGTCGCGCAGGTAATTAAGTGAGAAGGATTTAATGAAAATTATTATTGGCTCCGACTGCTTGCGATAGATAATTTTATAATGTAAACTGTAGGTATTCTCTCATGTTTACTTTGGGTAAACTTCATTATTTTAAAGGTAATTGTATCGCCTCAGCACGGGGTTGATTGCGGGTATGAAAAGAATAGAATTTTAAACGAATGACGAACTCCTTCAAAGCTATATCCTTGAAAAAAGTTTACACTGTATAAAAATAAGAAATATTACCTAGTACATTTTTTTTTTTTTTTTTTTTTATGTGATGAAGTAGAAGACGAGCAAGACGCTCTCCTGATGTTAAGAGATAACGGCTGCCCATAATCAGTACAGTGTAACCTAGGATTTCACTAATTTCACGAAATTCTAGGAGCACTGCACCAACGCTTCTTACTCAAGAGTCATAAGATGTTAAGACTCTTTAGCCCAGTAATTTCACTAGCTACAGTGCCCTCCTACCGGAGCACAGTAATGTTTGCACATCACTGCTCAGGCGGTAGAATAACTGGCACTGTTGGGGTACCCACCTAGACGACCTCCTGCAAAGGAAGTCTACCCCCGGTAAAGCCTAGATTTCTAAGTTATAAAATCTCAAAGCTTTGAAGATTGCAAGATATGGATTAATCTGGCAAATGGACAGAACGTAACGTCAAAAGAAAATCTGTTGGATTTTGGACAGTTTTCAGAATCCGCAGCTCGAATAAATATAAAGCAAACTAGCTGAGCCCAGTGATTTTACCCGCTAAAAAAAGTATTATTTGGCGACCTGAAACTGCGACATATAGTTTGGCCACACAGCCTATAATTTTGATTTGACTCTTACAGTGTAATTAGAGTAACCTGAAATAATGACCTCCTTATGAAGGACATCGTAATTGTCCGAAACCCAGGGTCGAACCTAGCTTCGACCATTATTTCCGTGAGTTTGTAGATAACACTCACGTTAGTTTTCAAAAACGCATAGAGTAACCTGTTCAGTTAAACAGCCATACCTATACAAACCCCAATTGTTTATTTTTATTTTTTAATAAAAAAAAAAGGGGGCGCCCGAAAAAGGTTTGGATGAACTGTGTGAAAGAGGATATGCGTGCTAGGGGAGTGGATGCAGATATGACGGATGATAGATCAGAATGGAGGAGAAAAACGTGTTGTGCCGACCCTACCTAGTGTGGGATAAGGGCAGGAATGAGATGAGATGTTTATTTTTATTTTATTGTTAGGTCTTCGGCATCTTCCATGTTGAGATCATTGGCTCTCATAACGTTCCACACGAATTTATTACAATGTTAGTAATTAGTATATATATATATATATATATATATATATATATATATATATATATCTAAGTATAATATTATACCTTCAAAATTTAGTTGCAAAATCCTCACTGAAGATGGGAATTGCCATAATTTTATTACAATCCCCAACTTTCCAAAAAATTTAACGGGGGATTTTCCTCGTAATTTTAAGGATAAACTAATAATATTATTATTATTTAAAAACTTATGTTTAATAATTATTATTAGACATTTATTGTTTATATTAACATAATTAACATTAATTGTTCTTACAAAAATATTAACACTAGGTAATAATAAATTCATTAAACGCACTGCATAAGCAGGTTATATGCGAAGTAAAAAATAAACAACCAAACAGTTTATTCCCTAAAATTGGTATCCACAAAATCGGGAACTCGGTAAAAGGTCCTGTGGGAGCAATTCCTGAATAGCAACACCGGTTTTTGTCTCGTTATATTTATTATACTCGATATTCGCTTGTTTCCTTTTACGACAGAGATTTTAATTTTCCTTGACTGTGATTGAAAGTGATTTTGTTTGAATTTAGTCTAAGTAATCTCTTCATGGTTTCTGGTATCCTAGTTCAAAAGCGTCTTTCCCGATCGATACTTATAACTTGGGAATCTTCAAGGCACGAGTGAACATGTAGGTAGCTTTCCAGGCATCTTTCGTGATTTATTGTCGACCGCATTTGCACTTTCCATCAGATAGATGGTCAAACGTAGGCCTATGAAGTATAAAAAACGTATTATTATATACTTGCGGCTTTGCCCGCGTCGATAAATCCTTTCTTGGCGGTAGACATAAAAATAAGAAAAAGATCTATGTCATAAGACATATCTGTGTTACAAATTTCAAACCAATCCGTTCAGTGGTTTGGGTTGTGCGTTAATAGATCAGTCAGTCAGTCAATAAAAAAATCCTTTTATATGTTTAGTTAATATAATAATTACACACATTATGTTACATTCATTATGTATATTCTATAACAAATTCTGTTCTCAAACTCGCCTCACCTTAGCATGCGTGTAAACTGTAAACTTACAATTTTAATTGGAATTTCTCCATCGTCGCAAACTTTCAGCGTCGGATCAATTTTACATTCAGAATATTCTCTTCGCGTTCGCTAGTGTGGGCTTTGCAATTATCGATAAAGTTTATCGATGATAAAAAACCTACTTATAGGTATTTCATGTTTTAATTTCGCTACTAAGAAAATGAAGCAATGGTGGCAAAGGAGTTTAGTGCAAATGTGACTCTGTATAACAGAGTTCAAATTACACAAACTACATAAACCTTAACCTCCGCACCGCTTCATGAAGCTGTTTTGTAACGTATTTTGTCAGTTTCACAGCTTTTTTGAGCATTATTTTATAATTTATTTTGTAACTTCCGTGGCCCATAGGTACTCATTGAGCTGACATAATATAATCCGAATATCATGAATTCAAATCTCAATGTGGTACTTGAAAGCGCGTGATAAATTTGAGAAAGAAAAAAAAATATCCATTAGGATTTTAACATTAGTCATATTACCTACATAGATAGGTAACATGACTATCAAACAAACTTTAAAATATCCTGTTGGATAAGCAAACTTAAAAATATCCATCAGGATATTTTTAGGTTTAGTAAAGTCCTAACGACTCTATGTTCTCATATATTTCCAAATTTATCACGCGCCCAAAAGAGACAAGTACCACATTGGGATTTGAATTCGTGATATCCGGATTATATTGTTTATAGTAGGTAGGAGAGAGGATAAAATGGAAATTTAATTTCCTTATTTCCAGTGGAATTTTTGAAAACCTTTATTGGGAAATCTTCTAATAAATCATAATTACTAGTTCATAATATCTGATACGTAATTACTTTCCAATAATAATATATTAATTAAGGATTAACTACGCAACCGCCTGAAATCTTATCAGGGCTTAAACGTTTGAACTAGTTTTACCTACATCTTGAGAAATTACACTAAAGGGGGCGTCTCTTTTGATAGCTTATCAATATATTATATACCTAATTACATGGTTATTCCACCTCCTTCCATTGTTTCCACTGCAATTCCACTGCAAAATATACGTTGAAAAATAAAAAAAACATAATTTAAATAACATTATTATAAATAAAAATAAAAAAGAAATTACGTCCTGCCGCAAAGAGGTACCAGTTCAGCATGTGTAGATCTGGCTTGACCTACATCGGGCTTCCTCTGGAACCGAAATTGTAATTTGTAGTTACTTAATTGTTATTAGCAAAGTATTGTATGCTGTATTGTGTATTGTTTTGGAAATTGGCTATAAATGGTCATTTATTTATTTATTTATTTACCCTATTTTGGTGACTTCACAGCTAGATCTTAATCTAAGTAATAAAATAATACACTCAAATTCTTAAACGCTCTGAACGGTGTGTTGGTAATTGTCGTTGGACACTCAATCTGCAATAATCGTGATTTGACTCGGACAAGATAGGATGACCTGTTTCCGTTGGAGTATTAACTCCAATTATATTATCATAATTATTACTTAAGTCCAATCGACAAGCAGATCAAACGCCGCTAATGGAGCGCATACAAATGTCTTGTCATTTTACTTTTCTGTAACAGAAATTAGACCGCCAATTGTAACACTTCTTTCTGTGTAATCTTAGTTCTAAATTTAAATTGTTGTATTTGTGTGAACAATAAAGAGTTTTATATTCTATTCTATTCTATTATATCTCTATGATATTGATTACCTCAAGGAGTTCTTGTTTCACCAACATCATCATTATCATCAGCCTATGTTCGTCCACTGCTGGACATAGGCCTTCCCCACAGATCAGAAGATTTACTTCGTGGCCTCCCCCATGGTATGCCACTCAACTCGGTCCTCCATCTTTCTTCTCCACCTACCCATAGTTATTGTTTATTGTCCATAAAATACAAAAAAAAATGCCATTATTGGAAACCCCTAGAGTCAGTAAACGTGGCCGTTCCAAACTGACCCAACGGTGGTCTAGCAACGGACACTATCAGAAATAAACTTCACGTGAGAAGTTCTCAGTAAGTCCTTAGAAGTTATAAGTGAAGCATACTTAAAACAAAAATTGGTCTATGTTTTTCTGCTGTATATATACCTAATATATTTTTTTATACAATGAAGCAAGAAGACGAGCAAGACGCTCTCCTGATGGTAAGAGATAACGCTGCCCATAATTAGTACAGTGCTACCGAGCGCACTGCCCCAACGCTTCTTACTTGAGAGTCATAAGATGTTAAGACTCTTCAGCGCAGTAATTTCACTAGCTACAGTGTCCTCCTTCCGAAGCACAGTAATGTTTGCAAATCACTGCTCAGGCGGTAGAATAACTGGCACTGTTGGGGTACCCACCTAGTCGACCACCACCACCTAGTCGAGTGGTTTGCTGTATATTCAGCATATTATGGCCTTAAATATGTTGATATAATATGAACCCTATATTAACAGAGTATTGTATTAAAACGGAATTATAGAATGACCATAAAAATAGGACACTTTTTTATGCAAAGAAGTAAGAAGACCAGCAAGACTTTAATTATAATAATAAATACAGTGCCACCCAGGATTTCACAATGATGTAACATTTCAGGTGCACTGCACCATCACTTCAATAATGATTTAAATTCGTGCTTTCCTTTAAATCAAAGATTACCATCATAATCCTGGATTAACGTGTATTATCTACGTGCTGCTGATTATCTTTGCACCGGAATCAGAGAGTGATTAAATTGTTTGTAACTGTGCCTATTATTTTGTTTAGGTATTGGTTTTAATATGAACAACTTTACAACGATTCAACATCATGTTGCAGCCCCATTGCCATTATATACGACAAATGTGGGTACTTTTTAAAATTCATAATGCCCGGGCTACACAAGGCTAGTTTGTCAAGCTAGGATAGCAAGCTAGTTTTTTATCAAACTGTCCTGGCTTGCTGACCTAGCTTGGAGCATGCTAGTTCTGTTTACATGAGGCTAGATTTTTTAAGCTAGTACTTAACAAACCAAACGCGTGGTTCCTGTTTTCTAGCCAACTGCAAACTAGCTTCGCCTGTCACATGAAGCTAGTAAACAAGCCAGGATAGTAAAATCAGTGGTGGGGGGACGCTACTAACCTGAAAATAGAACTCCATCCTATTCAAAACTGTCCTGGCTTGTAAACTAGCTTACTATCTTAGTAGCTTACAAATGAAGATAGTTTTGTCTACACGAAGCCAGAAGTACTACTAGCTTGCTAGCTTACTAACACTAGCTTGCTATCCTAGCTTGAAAAACTAGCCTCGTGTAGCCCGGGCATAATATAAGAAATCATCATGAGCTCCTAAGGCATATGTACGAGTATGTATCGGGAGTACTTCTAATAACAGTATATGTGGTGGTGGGTATTTACTCATGAAGTTGTGTTCTGACATTTACTCGTAGATCAGCTAATATTTACTGTAAAGCTATAATATATGCCTTTTCTATCTGGTCAGTTATGTAAAATATATCTAATAAATAGATAGATCATAAAATATATAAGCGGATAAAACTTCTGACTCCGTAAAAATATACCAATCAACAGCCTAAAAGCTCCACAATCAAATATTCATAAAAGAAATAGGAGTCAAAACTAGTTTATCGAAGAATACATAGTTGCAGAGAAATTCTTAAACAGGATAATAGCTATGCATCATTACGATGACAGATCTATGTATATAGTAGAAATGAAACAACCTTTTGAGTATCAAAGTATCACAGTTTTTATTAAATTACCATAATCAAATTTAGGGCAGGGGTGTGAAAAGGTCGCCAGCTCTTCTCGCTCCAACAACGATACCGTCCCAAGTTTCTCTGCAGACTTGTTCAATCCATTGTGGCGGTAAGTGGAAGCCTTCGAAACCACCAGAGAGACCAGGCAGCTCGTACGTGTAAGCGAGAGGCACTCCGATAGAATGGGCGTAGTCTTCTGCAGCACCAGCGACGCCATAGCCAATGACCAAGAGTGAGTTACCCACTACGTAACGAGGGAAGTTAGACAGAGCTGTGACATGAATGGCATCAACCATGGCAATACCAACGGTGTGAAGAGCCAAGGCGTTGTTAGAGAGTGAACCATCATGACCCCAAGGATACAAGATCATGCTTCCATAACTGTGCATGGTTAAGTACAGGGCTATTCTATGAAGGTTCTCATTCAAGATGTCACGGACTACTTGGGTCTCTACTTCAGAAAAGGCACGGTTCCCCGCGTATGTATCTGTGCAGGGGTTGTTGCTAGTACCGACAGTGTTCCAAACGAAGTCGTAGTTGCGGTTTCCGTCGACTCCTGGGCAAACGCTGCTGAGAGAGTGAGTGTTGGTAGAACGAGTCTTCCTCCAGAAACGACTCTGGAATAAAAGCAATTAGTATAAAATAAATAAAACCTGTAGGTTTAAAAAAAAAAAACAGAGACACCGACAGATAAACAGAGACTTAGTGGTAAGCTATCTTGGCTATATAGATGATAATATTATTATGCTCCTTTGTTCAATGCTTTTCTCAGGGGTCCAAATTTTTCGTTAACATAATACAATTTTAGTATCAAGCAAAATATTAATTTTAAGAACAATACTTACGGTGGTAAAAGTGTACTTGTATCCATCAGGGTTAACAATAGGAAGAATGATCCAGTCGAATCTATCCAGAAGATCAGGTTCAGTGACATCTTCTACCAATTTCTTGATAGCCCAAGTAACAGTGGGTGGGGAGATCCATTCCCTGGAGTGGATACCACCATCGATGAAGATGACCGGTTTGCTTTGGTCTCGGAAGTCGGTGGTGGAAATTTTAAGGTATTTGATGGGGCGGCCTTCGAAGGAACTGGCTGGAGTGACCAGAGTAACCAAGTTGGGGTAGCGTGCTGCAATGTCGTCCAAGTAGGCATCGATCTGTTGAAACACAAAGGTATATTAGTAAAAGGTAAAAATAGAATATTTCTACAAGAGATTAATAAACATGGTTATGAATTTACATGGGTATAAATAATGTTCCTACACAATCCTAATAAATTCGAAATATTACCTCTATAATGATTACGTATATCAATAGCCTACCTCATTGCAGTACTCAATTTAAATAGATTAACAATTCTAAAAGTGGTTGATTATAATAATCCCACCTACAATACTTATTATTTTTAAAAATCTTTGTAATATTAGTCGATAGGTTGGAGAAAAAAAATTTCATGTCTTTTTATTATAAATCAATCAGTCAGTTTAAAAATATTACAGTTACATATACACACTATAAAGCTCGTCTTTAAATCACCTTGCATAGATTTAAGTGATGATGATGACGATGAAGCAAGTCAAGTTGAAGTTGATTCAACATTGAGTTTATGTTGTTGAGATGTTGATGAAACGATGATGCATGATGATTTATTTTTCCTTCTTCTTTATCTTGTGCCATTATGCGTCATTGCGCCATGCGCCATTGTAGCGTTTGTGACTCAGTTGGCGTACGTCCGGCTTGTGATAAGGAGGCCCTGGGTTCAAATCTCGGTGTGGCAAAGATTTTCCCCTGGACGCTACCGTATTTCGGAAGGCACGTAAAACTGTGGGTTCCGGTTGTTTCCTATAAGATATGTAGGAGGCAGTTGTTAGGTCATGTTGCAGGCCCTGTAGTATAATCTCGGCTTACTAGCCTACTTAGCCCAGCAATCGGTAGTTGACTTTGTTGAAAATTATAATTAATATTATAAATACATTTTAAGATACATACCACTTCCAACTCTTGATAGTTATCATAAGGTAATTCTTTGGCATTCCTAGCTCTGGTTGCGTTCTTCTGAGCTTCGATGTGCTTATCATCCAAGTCAAGAGACCTGGAAACACGTTTACGTTAGTCATTTGCACGGTCACAATATTTAGGTTTTTTAAAGTTCCATCATTATTCCATCATTGTAATTATTTGGTATGCAATAAATTTTTTATTCTATAAGTACCTACCCAATAATTAATACCACTGTTATCCTAAAACGATTACTAATATTATCGATGGCATTATTAAAATTTCTATAAGCAAATTAGGTCATGGAAAGAACTAGATTTGTATTCGATTAGAGAACTTAAGCATTGAATAGAATAAAATGGCCTCAGGAATATTCCCGAATCATTGGAAAGGAGCAAAGGTTGTGCCCATCTTCAAAAGTCATAATGAATGTAATGTCGCTAATTATAGACCCATATCTATGTTGTATATTTTTCAAAAGTTTTATAATCACTAATATTATGCCCGTACATTCAGAGCTACTTTAGGAATATATAATTATCTCATCATCAACACGGATTCACATGTGGCAGATCAACTAACACAAATTTATAGCATGTTTTACAGAGTCAGTGATAGAAGCAATAGACGCACACAAACAAATTGACGTCATATAATACTGATTTTAGTAAAGCTTTCGATAAAGTTTCACACGCAGTACTTATTAAAAAGCTTAACAAATATGGATTTTAAGGTGCTATGTTGAAGTGGTTCGAATCGTATTCATCTGAGCGAAAATTCTATGTTGTCGTGGTAGGGCATGAATCGACCCGCTTTAAAATATCCTCTGGCGTTCCTCAGGGCTCTCATCTAGCACCGATTTTATTTAATATATTTATTTATGACCCGGCGAACTTTGTTCCGCCTTAGAGGCAATAAATGAGCTAATGACTAATGGAACAGTACTACTATTATATAAAATTTATTTGTGTTCCAAAATTTAACCCAAACCGCTGAGTGGTTTGAGCTGTAAGTACGTTGATAGCAGATCATTAACGCTATTCTTTTACACATTTAGAAGTTTTTGTTTTAGAAAAAAATCGGAATTTATTAGACAATCTCGTAAGTGCTGAGCTTTAAACATGGAAAGCTTCTTACTTACGTTTTAACATTTGCGCTGTGGATCCTGTACGAAATGTCATGTTCCTCTAAAGCCTGGATGAAGCCGTCCAGGTGTTTCGGAGTGACTAAAACTACTCCTTCCCTCTCAATGATGGGGTGGCTGAGGACGTCCACTTCGTACGCATCAGCAAGGGCTCCGAAGGTTTTCATTTGCTCCATGCTCGTTGTGCGAATGTAGAAGGACTTCCATCTGTGGAGAAAATGTTTCTTTAATTTTAAGATAGGTACAAATTAATTAATTTGGTGGTTGGTATGATAATAAAAAATAATAATAATTGAAGTTCTTCAGCTGAAACTGACCCTATTTTCAGAGACAAATCTTAATCACAACAGTCAAAGGTGGAAGTGTCAGTGATTTCAGTTGGTGGTGCCTAAATCCCATCGTGCTCCAGGATCCCGATTTGATGTTATTTTAGATAACGTTAGGAGAGTAGATCAGAAAAATGACAACGCTCCAAAGTGAAATGGTAAAACTAACGCAAAGAATATGGGAACGGATGGTTGGGAAATTACTTATGTCAATAGCACGACACGATAGGTATCAAGACGATTTTTTAAATGGTCGAATGGAAGATTAATAAAAAGGTAACCATAAGATTACATGCTGGTTAAGCTTACCCCTTTGAAATACAATTTCATGAAATAAGATGACAAAGCTAGACTAAATTCCAAATTGGAAACTGAAACGAATAATAATATCCCACCAAAAACATTCTGTAAAAAACTAGCCAAGTCTCGATGGAGCTGCTTGTTTATCTCTAAAAAGTAATGAAATCTAGACAAAGTCGTGCCAAGTATAAGGTTCCTTACTGCGATTTCTTTATTATTATAGTTAATGTTGTGTGACTTGGCCGTTGAAGGGTACACAAGGGTACAAAACCAGATGCTCCATGACACTTGGATCGCCTAAACATAAGTATTATTGAAATACGCAGCTATCAAGTCTAGAATTGATTGGTTATTCAATCAACGTTTTCCAAGTGGCAATTTTCTATCGTGAATGGGTAGTGGACAGATTGGTGCAATGGTGTCATGGAGCACCTGGTATAATACCCTTGTGTACCCTTCAACGGCCAAGTCACACAACATTAACTATAATAATAAAGAAATCGCAGTAAGGAACCTTATACTTGGCACGACTTTGTCTAGATTTCATTACTTTTTAGAGATAAACAAGCAGCTCCATCGAGACTTGGCTAGTTTTTTACAGAATGTTTTTGGTGGGATTTCACTTATTTTTGTAGAAATGCTATATTATAAGGTTATCAGAAATACAAACCGTAAGCGCGTTTTAAAATACAGTCAGCGCCATCTAGATACGTGTGCGTTCACTCTTAGTCCAATGCATTATAATAATATTATACCGGGAAGTGGGCCTAATTAAACTTGCAAGATTTAATTACAGACAGACAGACAGACCGACAGATAGACAGACAGGTGAAAGTAAATAAAAGCTTGTAATAAAGGCGGTATGTCGATCTCTTCTAATAGTTTGGTTGGGCTTTTGTGATAGATTCGTTATAGCCTTAGACCACGATATCGCCTGATCATAACTGACGATTTACGACACATATACTATGGCTTTTTTATATTTTTAATTAATAATTTGGATATTACACAATTTCAACCATTGACTGCAAATGTAACTTTGTAATCCCATACATTTATATGAGATTACAAAGTTATTTATGCAGATTAATTATTTCGAAAACGAGACCGAAATTGCATGTTTTTTTAGTTTTTCTATTGTTTATAGAATAAATTCTAAGTATGTATCAAATTTCAGCTCTCTGAGTTTATGGGAAGTACTAGTTCTATTTTGATGATCATGAGTGAGTGAATGAGTGAGTGAGTGAGTGTCGTAAATGCGAAACTTTGCTTTCGCTTAACTTCGGAACTTAATGACCTACAGACTTGAAATTTTGGATTTAAGGTATGTAATTATAGCTTACTGGATGACGAAAATTTCTGTGTTCTGGTCTTATGCAGAGGTTCTCAAATAGGGGCCTGAAAATGCGGCGAAATGGTTCCTGTAAAGGATGGTACGGCAGTGCTTGCTTCGCGCTCGACTTGGCGGGGGCACTACCGTGCCCCCAGATTATACCATACGATTTTTTTTTTCGTAATTGTCCAAAACCGTGGTTGAGATATTCTCGACTATTAGGCGTGAGTTGTGCCGATTTTGTTGTTTTAGTTTTGAATATAAAATTAGCCGTTACTTTGCAATAATATCAATATTTAATGTAAATTTGTGGGTAAGAGGTGGGTGATGGTGGAAAATATATAAAAAAGGTAATAAAATCTTACCCTTCATAATGCTCGTGCTTGGCAAAAGCCACAGCAAAGAGTAGAACAAAAGCCAATGTCTTCATCTCGTCTCGCTGCTGATCCAGAAACTGGCACCAAACTTAGTTTTTATTACATTTCAATACAGATAACCCTAATCTAATCCGTTATCTAAAAAACCGTACTTCAGTAATCTCAATTCGGTAATTAGGTTTATCTGTTTAAAGTTTCTACCAGAGTTACGTAAACTGAAATTAGGTACTTTTTAATCACGTACTCCACTTTTCAACTGTGCGTGGCAGTGTAAAATTCTAAAACAAAAGTCAAAAACATTTTATTCCCTGTTTTTTCATCTTTGTTTTTTGTTGTATTAGAATTAGACGTTGCGTGCGTTGTGCAAACCATAGATTTAGGAAGTTTTGGAACTCTGTGGTGCAACAAAACATTTACAACAACACACAATGAACAACACAAAATTTGTGCGAAGTAGAGGAAGGGTTTTATTGCCGTGTTCAAATTGTTAAATGAGAACATTGACTTTAAGGTGGATAGCATTTTATCAACACAACTTAATGAAATTCCTGAATGCTATGCTAAGGCATTAATTATCATAGTTTTTATTAGATAGCAACATTAGGTTACCAGCATGTTTTGCGGAGTAGTTGCCGAGAGTCACAGATTAACAGATTATATATTAATACCGTGCCACCCAGGATTTAACAATGATGTAACACTTTAAGTGCACTGCACCATCACTTTAATAAAGATTTAAATTCGTGCTTTCCTTTACAGTGATCCTTTGACAGTGACCATCTCACCATCAGGGGGACCTTATGCTTGTTTGCCACTTATGGCATAAATAAATAACCCATCTTTAAAGTGAGTCCCAAGGTTTTGAGTAGTATGTGGTTCATAAAACCATTATCTGACAACAGGTATCGGAAACAAAACAACCTTTTGAGTATCAAAGTATCACAGTTTTATTAAATAATAATTAAATTTAGGGCAGGGGTGTGAAAAGGTCGCCAGATCTTCTCGCTCCAATTACGATACCGTCCCAAGTTTCTCTGCAGACTTGTTCAATCCATTGTGGGGGTAAGTGGAAGCCTTCGAAACCACCAGAGAGACCAGGCAGCTCGTAGGTATAAGCAAGAGGAACTCCGATAGAATGGGCGTAGTCTTCTGCAGCACCAGCGGCGCCATAGCCGATGACCAAGAGTGAGTTACCCACTACGTAACGAGGGAAGTTAGACAGAGCTGTGGCATGAATGGCATCAGCCATGGCAATACCAACGGTGTGAAGAGCCAAGGCGTTGTTGGAGAGAGAACCATCATGACCCCAAGGATACAAGATCATGCTTCCATAACTGTGCATAGTTAGGTACAGGGCTATTCTATGAAGGTTCTCTTGCAAGATGTCACGGACGACTTGGGTCTCAACTTCAGAAAAGGCACGGTTCCCCGCATACACATCTGAACAGGGGGTATTGCTAGTACCGACAGTGTTCCAAGCGAAGTCGTAGTTGCGATTTCCGTCGACTCCTGGGCAAATACCGCTAAGGGAGTGAGTGTTGGTAGAACGAGTCTTCCTCCAGAAACGGCCGTTCTAAAAGAAACAAGTAATGAATAAATAAAACTTGTAGGTTAAAAAACAACTGGACGCACTCTGCGGTTCGCGGTTTTGGCTATCTTTATAGATAATATTATTATTAATATGCCCCAATACCTTCAATGCCTCTCAGGAATCTTATTTTCGAAAATGTTTGTCAACATGATGAATTTTAGTATAAACCAAAACATTGGTTTAAAGAACAATACTTACGGTGGTAAAAGTATGCTTGTATCCATCAGGGTTGACAACAGGAAGAATGATCCAGTCGAATCTCTCTAGAAGATCAGGTTCAGTGACGTCTTCTACCAATTTCTTGATAGCCCAAGTAACAGTGGGTGGGGAGATCCATTCCCTGGAGTGGATACCACCATCGATGAAGATGACCGGTTTGCTTTGATCTTGGAAGTTGGTGGTGGAAATCTTAAGGTATTTAATGGGGCGGCCTTCGAAGGATCTGGCTGGAGTGACGAGAGTAACCAAGTTGGGGTAGCGTGCTGCGATGTCGTCTAAGTAGGCATCGATCTGTTGAAACACAAAGGTAAAATAGTAAAAGGGAAAAATAATGTAACACTACAAGGGGTTAAACATAAGCAAGATTATGAAATTACATGGGTATTAAGAATGTTCCAACACAATCCTAAAAAAAATCGAAATATTATTAAAATCAAAACAGTTGCTTACCTCATTTTAGTACCTAATTTAAATAGATTAATAATACTAAAACTGATTGATAATAATCCCTGATAAAGTACCTACTGATTATTTTTAATAATCTTTGTAATGTTTGTCGATAGGTATGAGAAAAATTTCATCACATCCGAATTTTTTTTTAAGCGAATCAGTCAGTTTAGAAACATTATTCACTACAGTTACAAAAACACACAATAAAGCGCATCTTTGAATCATCTTGCATAGATGTAAGAGGCCAGTGATGACGATGATGATGATAAAGCTCTACATTCTTTGCAGAGCTGTAACTCAAGTTGTAGTTGATTCAACATTGAGTTGATGTTGATGAATCATCATGGAAAACAATCAATCATCATTGATTTAAAAGCTTTTCTCGTATGTATTCGTAATTCATAATATTATTATTATCATCAAGAATCAATTGTTCCACTGTAGGGCAAAGGCCTCACTCCCCTCTTGTTTATTTTGTGCCTTTATGAACCTTTGGATGGACGATTCTTTGTGAAGTTTGATGACAATATCAACCATCTTTATCTGGACCTGCCACGACGTTGTTTCCCTTAGCCCAGCAATTGGTAGTTGACATTGTTGATAATTAATATTATTATTTAAGATACATACCACTTCCAACTCTTGATAGTTATCATAAGGCAATTGTCTGTCATTTCTAGCTCTGGTTGCTTTCTTCTGAGCTTCGATGTGCTCATCATCCAAGTCAAGAGATCTGGAAACACGTTTACGTTAGTCATTTGCAATACTATGGTACGGAACTACATTAATACTTTCGCTGTGGTATGGTCGGGACTTATCGTCGTGTCCTGTGTGTCATAAGGACTGACGCCTCTTCAGTCTGCTCGTGACCACGTTTCTTGTAACAGAATCGAAACGTCGAGTTTGGTTTTATAATAACGTCTTTGTAAAACTAGCATTTTATTTACATACGCGATAAGTCTCGACTAATATAATAATATGAGTTTAAATCGCGGAAGTTCAAAATGTTATATTCCGTCATTGTTTTTATATACTGTAATATTAAAACGTGCAAACTAAATATACAGCATTAAAAATCAACTTGATTAATGAAAAAAAAATAAATGGAAAGTTTTTTCTGTGTTACCGTTATTGCAGGAAATAAGCGTGAGTTATCCACTGACCGGCTACGTGCTAATGTACAGAAAATTCGTGGTTGCAGCTGCCCAGAATGCTGGCAGCATTGCCACATTGTATAGTAACACTTATACATTGGTTTATATCTGACACCAGCATTTCTGTCAACGGTGATATCGACCAAAGTTTTGGAAGGAAAAAGGTGGTTCAAGTCTTCAATGACTTAAAATCTCTATTTAAACGGGTCAAATATGTAAATACTATCGATGTTATCATGTTGACGCCGTTTGAACCACTGAACTTTAATCTAGAAATAGGCTAGATATTATATTAAAATTATTTATGTTTGTATTAAGTGTATGTATTTAATTTAGATATATGAAACAACTAGTTGCCAGAAAGTTGCCAGTGCATGTTGCTGTGTAAAACTTTGTGCACCAGCAATATATTTTAAAGAAGAATTTCTGTCCTTTAATTATTGCTAGAAATATAATTAAAAAATGTTATAGTATTCATAAGTAAATTGTTTTTATGATTCACACCTAAAACTATGATATCGCGGATTAGAACTTGTTTTTCAAAAAAATACCGTGTAATATTGTTTTCTTTTTAAATAAGGATACCTATCATTTTTATTATTTAGTTGCTATTCGCGGTAGGTACCTAAGTAGTTGAAACCTTGTTTCTTTTTCTTTATAGACCAAACCATCTTTTTAGGTGTTCTCTTAAAGTCTACATAATATTAAATACATTTATTACTAGCTTTTTCTAGTGGCTTTGCCCGCGTGGAAATATCCTTTCTTGGCAGAAATTTAAATAACAAAATGAAAATTAGATTTTTTAATATTCTTTTTGTTTATAATGTAGAGAAAAAGAAGTAAAGAAATCATCATCCTTATTGTATTATCTGACCGTTGAATTCAGGTTGCCTAGTACGATAAAACCGTCTTTGTTTTTATTTTATGTGAGGACGTAAGAAGAGCAAGAAGTTCTCCTGATGTTAAATAACGCTGCCCATAATCAGTACAATATAATACCTAGGATTTCACAATGATGTGAAATTTTAGGTGCACTGCACCAACGCTTCTTACTTAAGAGTCATGTAAAGACCTACCATGTTCATGTTCTGTGCTTCGGTAGAAGGGCACTGTAGCTAGTGAAATTACTGGGCTTAAGATTCTTAACATCTTATGACTCTTGAGTAAGAAGCGTTGGTGCAGTGCACCTAGAATGGCACATCATTGTGAAATTCTGGGAAGCACTGTACTGATTATGGGCAGCGTTATCTCTTAACATCAGGAGAGCGTCTTGCTCGTCTTGTTACTTCTCCACATAAAAAACCATGTTCACCTACTATTTAAGATATTTTAAAGCTCAGTAAGTTTTATCTTAATTATTTAGTATGCAATAAAATATTATTCTAAAAGTACCTACTTCATCATTAATGCCACCGTTATCTCATAATGATTTTATCGATGGCATTATTACAATTTCTATAAGCGATAAAGTCATGGAAAGAACCAGATTTGTATGTTATAAAAGAAATTAAGTTGTGATAAATATGTTATTGATTTAGGTATCTTTAATCTTTAGATCGGTTTTTATGAAAATTATTAATCTGGCCTCTTAAAAATATTTTCTTCTTAACAATACTTAGGTTTATAGTCAATTATAAAGTTACACTCAGTCATTGAAACATACAATTTTAAAGTTAATCCAACTAGTTGTAGTGGCATAAGTTGCAACCGTAGAGTCACAGCAATAAGAATAGAATGATACTTTATTGCAAACCAAAAATATACAAAAAATAAAGTGCTTATTACTATAATATTAAGTTATAAGTAGGTTAACAATCGGCGGTCTTATCGCACTAGGCAATTTCTAAGGTACTAGCAAAAGAGGATAGTAAACCTACACATGCTGAACCTGAACTGATAACTTTTTGCAGCAAAATCATATAGTCAAGAGCTATTTTGTAATTGTTTTTTTTTTTTAATTTCTTTCTTCCTTCTTTCTCAAAAATAGTCACCAAGACTGCCAAGACCTTCCTACTGATGCAAATTGCGGTAGATATGCAAGGCGGAGTACCTTTTCTACTCAACTCGCAACTTTTTGTTTATCAATTGGCAATTTATTTTACTATGTGTATGGTTGTGGTCATTAAAAAGGATGTAGTTCTGAAGATCTAAAGGGCATCAAGGACAAGAAATCAGTACACCTGTTGGCTTATAACTGGTAGAATATGCTACTTTAGCGTTAAGTTAGCCCTAGCATTGCATTGTGCTGAATCACATCACACTAAGAAAAAAGTTTGTGAGTTAGTGTGTATATTTGTAACTTCTTCACACCCAAATGGGTGGACCGATTGAGCTGAAATATGGAATACAGATAGCTTATACCCTGGAATAACACATAGGCTTATAGTACAACAACTTGGCGGAGCAACTAATAAAATAAATTGTTAATTTCGGATTAAATAAAAGTCGGGTTTAGGGTATTAACTGCAGAGTTATTTATTTTACACAAATATTACACGCTCTCACACACGGAAGTATATCCACCATCTTTATATTTCTTTGACATAAGTAATGAAAGCCTTCATCGTTCATTCAATCGGTGACAATGACAATTGGTGTTACCTTAACTAATAATAAGTGTTACATTGGTAGTTTCCAACACCCCCCCACAATGTAATACCCTCTACTATAACTTTACATATTTTTCCTTCAAATCTATATGCTATATATATCTTTAACTATATATTTTTGAATCTAAAGTTTACTTCGTTTACAAACAATACTCAAGTTTCAATTACTATACTTCCTATCTTACTCTACAGTACATCTCAAACATCTCTACAAAACATTCTTTCATACTAATTATATATTTACTCTAAATTACACATTTTAGAAAACTTTTTCAACGAAATTTGGTTCAATGGCTTCGTTAACATATCTGCAATTTGGTTCTCCGTACTAACATATTCACAATTTAATTTATTCTTATTTATCAAATCTTTTACAAAGTGAAATCTGATCTCTATATGTTTAGTTCTATTTATAGTATTCGTTTTAGCAATTGATATGGCCGCTTGACTATCACACAATATCTTGGGTTTAAGACCCTTAAGGCCAAAATCATCAAGTAAGTTAACAATCCAGCAACATTCAGATGCAGCTGTACTCAATGCTACATATTCAGATTCAGCAGAAGATAAACTTACACTATTCTGCTTCTTACTCGCCCAAGAAACTAAACAATTATCAATTTTGAAACAATATCCACTAGTCGATTTCCTATCCTTTGTATCACCTCCCCAATTTGCATCACAATAACCTACTAAGCCATCCTTGTTACATTTATATGTCAGTTTATAATCTAAAGTTCCTTTTACATATCTCAAAATTCTCTTCAAAGCAGTTAACAACACATTACTTGGTTTATTTTGATATCTACTCAGTATAGAAACTGCAACAGATAAGTCAGGTCTTGTACCACATACAGCGTACATCAATGAACCTACAATCTGCCTACATGTATGTTCAATACTTTTATCTACCTCAGCTTCATCTAAAATCCTTACATCGAAATTATAATTCATCGGAGTAGAAGCTGGTTTACAATTTTTAAGTCCAAACCGTGATATTACATTTTTTAAATAATCTGTTTGACTAAGTTCTGTTATTCCTGTTTTTACATTTTGTTTCACATTTATTCCAATAAAATTTGAAATTAATCCCATGTCTCTCATTTTAAATTCCTTATTTAACATATCTTTAAGTTTGTTTACATCATTAATGTTATTCCCTGAGATTAGTATATCATCTACATATAGTAATACAAACAATTTACCTTCTTTACTATACAAAAATGTATCACTTTGTGACCTCACAAAGCCTGTTTTTATCATAACCGCGTTAAATTTATCGTTCCAGTACTTAGGTGACTTTTTAAGGCCATACAGAGATTTCTTAAGTTTTACAATATTATTACTACCTTTATAAGCACCTTCAGGCAGTTCTAAATACACTTCTTCATTAATATCCCCATACAAAAATGCTCCAGTTACATCAAGTTGGTATATAGGCCAATTGAATTTAGTTGCTATAGCTATAAACAATCTAAAAGTTGACAATTTAGCTACAGGTGCATAGATTTCTGTATAGTCTAATTTATCTTGCTGTTCAAAACCTCTGACTACTAACCTAGCCTTAAAATGATTTACATTATTTAGAATTTTAACTTTAAACACCCATTTAGAGCTAACAATATTCTTATGAGTAGGTCGCTTACAGTATTCAAAAGTATCATTGTCCTTTAATGTCTCTAATTCTTTGTTAATAGCCTCTTGCCACTGACTCTTATATGGTCCTCGCATTGCTTCAGCAAATGTCTTCGGTTCGTCCGGTACATAGACATTATTGCATCTGTAGAACTCGGGTGGTCTCCACATCCGTCTTTGTCTTTCAGGGACCTCTCCTGTCAGGTTTAAGTCGCTTTCCATTAAAGTACTATTCCCTTCCTCTTCCGAATCAGCTTCACTCGAACAAGGCTCGTAATTACTTTCTAGTGTCTCATCCAAAGTATTGCTTATTTGCATCTCAGGTTCATTATATGTATCCTTTTCTCCTTCCAAGTCCAGAATAATCACCTCTTCGTCTTGAAAATCCTTCGTATCTTTATCTTCGTCTATCTGTTTCTCCAGGAATGTAACATCTCTTTTCAACTCTACTTTGTCTTGATCCGGGTAGTATATTCTATAGCCTTTTACTACGTCGTCATATCCAACCATGATACCTCTCTCTGCCTTCGAGTCTAATTTTCTCCTCCTCTCTTTGGGTATATGTGTCATAACTGGTGTACCAAAAATCTTCAATTTATCAATGTTGTAAGTCCTTCCCGTCCATACCTCATATGGCGTCTTATCCTCTTGACTACTGTTTCCAGTCCTATTCAGCACGTATGCCGCGGTATTGACCGCCTCTGCCCATAAAGTCTTTGACAAGTTCTTTGTGTGTAGGAGTGTTCTCGCTGCCTCAACCAACGTCCTGTTCTCACGTTCCGCTATTCCATTCTGTTCCGGAGTGTATGGTACAGTCATTTGGTGAGTTATTCCATGCATCTCAAATAGTTTTTGCACATCTTTGTTTACAAATTCTTTACCATTGTCGCTTCTAAAAGTTTTGATTTTATTCCCAGTTATATTCTCTGACATCTTAATGAATTTCTGGATATGATGCTTTACCTCGCTTTTTTCTTTAAGAAAGTATACTGTTCTGTAGTTTGAGAAGACATCCTTAAGTAGCAAAAAATATCTGCTTCCCCCAACAGACTTTGTTTCGAACGGGCCACACACGTCCGCTACAATTAGCTCGCAGTTCTTTGAACACCCGTTATCACTCGTAGGAAAGGATAATCGATGCATTTTACCTTTCGTACAACCTATACATTGTTCAAAACTATTATTGTTCACTTCGATGTTATTGTTCGACAACACCTTTTTCACATGTTGAATGTTTTGATGTACAAGTCTTTGATGCCACTCATTTAAATTAGTTTTCACTCGAGAAACGTTCGCACACTCATTTTTAAATCGAAAGTTCATAAAATAAAGTTCACCGCGCCTTTTCGCAATCGCGCAAATTTTGTTTTCTTTATAAATTTTACAAGAACTGTCATCTGTCACAACGACATAACCATTTCGCGTCAGTTGGTACATCGATAATAAATTGAACTTTAAGTCCGGCACATACAACACATTATTGATCGTAGTATCGATCCATTCACTCTCGTTCGACACTTCAGTTTTTATCTGTCCACTTCCTAACGTACGAACTTCACTACCGTTCCCTACAATCACTGGCTTTTGCGGGAAATTTGAAAAAGAGTCAAAGAGTTTTTTATCATTACACATGTGATTACTACAGCCACTGTCCAAAGTCCACTCAACATGACTATAGCACTGTTCATCGGTTTCACCTTCACAAAATGTTAAGAAAGCACTTGCTTTATTGTTTTTAGAATTCACATTCGAGTCTTTACCCTTTTTAAACCAACAGTCACGCACTATATGTCCAGTTTTGTTACAGAAATGACACCGTTTCACACTATTCACATTCAAGTTTTTATCAGTCTTTTCACTCCGACAGTCACTTTGATAATGTCCTAACTTTGAACACTTGAAACACCGTACCTGTTTCACATTTTTCTTCTTCGCTATAAGTGCAGTAGCCTCGCTTGGGCTTGTTTCTTGTCTTTCTTTCATTCTCTCTTCCTCAATCATCAACCTAGATACGAGGTTGTGATATGTTTGCTTTTCCTCTGGAGTCGATTCCCATGCTGATATAAAATGATTGAACTTATCTGGGAGCGACATCAGCACTTTTGTTATAGTAAATTTGTCAGATATCTCTTCTCCGAGAGATTTCAACTGTGTTTGGAATTCTTGAATCTTTGACAAAAATACTGATATTTCTGTGCCTTCTTCATACTTGAACTTGAAGAATCTTTGTTGGATAATGTGAATGTTTGTTTCAGACTTCTGTTCGTAGATGCTGCATAACTTTTTCCACATATCGGCTGAAGTTTCACATGATAGTACATGCACCATTACCTTTTCCGTCAGCCTGGTAACTATTATGGTCTGTGCTTTGGCATCTTTGCCATCCCACGCCTTATTGACTTCATCCGCCTGCTTCACATCGCGGCCCTCCACGACCTCGAGCAAACCCTGCCCCCTGAGCAGTACTTTTACTTGGAATTTCCATGTGCTCCAGTTTGTGCAACCTTCCAATTTGATGATGGACTGCGCCATGCTCACATCAATAACATGAGCCATGCTGGTAGGAACTGTACGGACCTCCGCACCGCCGTCTCGTGCCCTTGCAACCGCAAGTTTTTCTCCAGTTACCATGCGCGCCCGCGCACCGGTAACTTTCCACGCGCTCGCCGCCACGCGAACCCCGACGCGTTATTATTTCACACGAAACCCTTCCGTGCCCCCCAATTATTTAATCCAAATCAGGAATATGTGCCTGGGCCCATAACCTGTTAATTTCGGATTAAATAAAAGTCGGGTTTAGGGTATTAACTGCAGAGTTATTTATTTTACACAAATATTACACGCTCTCACACACGGAAGTATATCCACCATCTTTATATTTCTTTGACATAAGTAATGAAAGCCTTCATCGTTCATTCAATCGGTGACAATGACAATTGGTGTTACCTTAACTAATAATAAGTGTTACATTGGTAGTTTCCAACATAAATAAATAAAAATATAAAGAAGGAAAAAATTAGAAAGGCAATCTTACGCTTTAACATTCGCACTGTGGATCCTGTACGAAATGTCATGTTCTTCCAAAGCCTGGATGAAGCCGTCCAGGTGTTTCGGAGTGACCAGAACTACTCCTTCCCTCTCAATGATGGGGTGGCTGAGGACGTCCACTTCGTAAGCATCAGCAAAGGCTCCGAAGGTTTTCATTTGCTCCATGCTCGTTGTGCGGATGTAGAAGGACTTCCATCTGTGGAAAAAAAAAATTTTTAGTTTGATGAAAGGGACAATTAAATTGATTTGGTAATTGAAGTTATTAATATACATATATAAGTACCAAGTATAATGTAATATAAGTCTGACATCTAAGTATATTATAATAATAATTGAAGTTTATACTCCAACTAAAACTGACCATATTGTCAGAGTCAAATCTTAAACATAACAATCAAAGGTGGAAGTGCCAGTGATGTCAGTTGGTGGTGCCTAAATCCCATCATGCTCCAGGATCCAGATGATAATTTAGATAACGTTAGGAGAGTAGTGGAATTAGAAAAATGACAACGCTCTGAAGTGAAATATGGTAAAGTTATAGGAAAGAATATGGGAATGAATGGGAGGGAAATTACTTATGTCAATAGTACGACAAGAAATAAAGAAGATTTTTTTAATGGTCGAATGGAAGAGTAATAAATTGTAACTTATAAGATTACATTATGCTAGTTAAGCTTACCCCTTTGAAATAAAATTTCAAGAAATAAGATGCCAAAGCTATAATACCTAACTGAAAACTAAAACGAATACAATATTAATACGACTTTTTTTCTTAATTGTCCGAGACCGTGGTTGAGATATTCTCGACAATATTAGACGCGAGTTGTGCCGATTTTGTTGTTTTAGTTACGAATATAATATTAGGCGTACTTTGCAATATTAAATTCATTTTATTATAAAAATCCAATTCTATAACATTATTTTAATTACAAATCACTAAGCAATCATGTCAAATTATTCACTAAATAACCCACCGCTGATTGTTCCCGGTCCAAAGGGGTCCATTACGCTCGCGGCATTGCCACGCTAAATAGCGATGGCCAAGGTCTGCACGAAACACGACCCGGAGCGGGAGTCACCACTTTTGTACCACCACTTTGCAATAATATCAATATTTCATATAAATTTGTGGGTCTGGTCCAATTAAGCTATATATATTATGGTTGTCTTAACGCATCGTAAAACTTTTGCGATTAAGTGACATGGTCCAATTAAGGTAAGAGGTGAGTGATGGTGAAAAATATATAAAAAAGTTAAAATAAAATCTTACCCTTCATAATGCTCGTGCTTGGCCAAAGCCACAGCAAAGAGTAGAACAAAAGCCAATGTCTTCATCTCGACTGCTGATCCAGAAACTGCCAGCAAACACTAGTTTTTATAACATTTCAATACTGATAACCCTTATCTAATCTGTTATCGGTACAAATCTAGCGATGTCATGAACCAATACTTGTCGATATACATACGTAGGTAATTCAGTAATCTCATTTCGGTAATTAGGTTTATCTGTTTAAAGCTTTTTTACCTGTGTTGCAAATGCTGAAATTAATTATTATTAAGCCTGCACCTAACACACTTCACCGTAGGTACTGTCCAATTTTTAAACATAACAAAATGTTAAAAGAATCTTTGTTAATCATCATCATCAGCCTATGTTCGTCCACTGCAGGACATAGGCCTCTTCCATAGGCCACTCAACTCGGTCCTCCGTCTTTCTCCTCCAACCACTTTGTTAATAAACGGCATAAACTCACTTGTAGATGAGTTTGTTGGTGAATCTGAATACTCACGTATCGTTTAGTGTAAAAATGTTAAAAGCACTTTTTGAATTGGAATTTAGTATTACGCGTTGTGCAAACAACATTACAACAACACACAATGCAAACAACACAATATTTGTGCGAAGTGGAGTAGCTAAGCCATTTATTATGTCGTGTCCGAATTGTTAAATGAAAACACTGACTTTAAGGAATTTGATAGTCTTTTATCAGCCCACCCTGATGGAATTCCTAAATACCTTATTCTGATAAACCAATCGCTACAAGATACGTAGTAAAAAACGTTAAATAAAACAATCTTCCGAGCGGTAAATTATCACAGTTTTATTAGATAGCAACATTGGGCGACCAGAGGGCCTATTGGCTAATTCACACCCACTACGATTGATGACAACTTCAATGTACATTGCTGCGTTTGTTATTATACTCATATTAATGATGAGGTTTAAGCAAGTAATGTACGCAATTTTGTTTATGTATTCTAGTGTTTTACATATCGTTGACCGATAGCTAATATGGCCCTCTGATGAAATTCCTGAATGCCTTTATACGTAGTAAAAACCGTTATATAAAACTATCTTTTGAGTGTTAAATTATCACCGTTGTTATTAGATAGCAACATTGGGTTACCAGCATGTTTTGCGGAGTGGTTCTGTTCTTTTTTGTTAACGCCGAGTAAAAACGCATTACGGGGATATGGAAGGGTTATGTAGGACTCCCCGTGCTGGAAGACTGAACGGTATACCCTCTAACACTTCTCGGCATCGTCTTTGTGACGGAGGACTGGGAATCGGCAGAGCTTTTACATCCAGTCCCCCATCGACGACCGCCCGGTCCCGGAGTGGTCGCCGAGAGTCACAGCCGCCCAATGTGTGGGTGGCCTAATAAAACCTGATCACGATGTAGTCGTCGAAACTTGCCGATAACTTTCGTAATCTGCTCTAGAGGCGCTTCAAATCTACGACAAGGGTTTGAATAGGATTTGCATTCTGGTATCAAACCTCAAAAAATGTAGCCACCCTAATAATGATTGATTAATGAAATTATCTCCCAAATTAGTTATATATTACTTTTACAAGTGATAAAAATATGGAAACGACTAGATTTGCATACGATTATAATTTTGATATAATCAACAATAACACGTAACAATTTTATCTTTTAATCTTCAGATCTAAAGACGATGACGTACTTATCTTTTTCAAATTTGATTCTTTTTAATAACCTGGATCTTTCCAGTTAGTTTATCTTTCTAAATCTATCCTTAAATCTACCGCCTAATGAAATTTGGCATCAAAAATTACAATTGTTCTACCTACTCAGTTCACATTCACTCACTACATGTTATAGGCCTCCTCATGATCACGCCACACCTTCCGATCCTGTGCGAGTCTCAGGCAGAGGGGCTATTGGCTAATTCTCACCCACTACCATTACTCATATTAGTAAGGAGGTTTAAGCACGTAATGTACGCAATTTTGTCTATGGATTCTAGTTTTTTACATGTCGTTTTGCGATAGCCAATAGGCCCTCTGTCCTCTCCAACATATTTGACAATGTAGTTCTTGCCTCTATTGGGGCTATCTATACACAAACTTTCAGCTTTTATGAAATGACGAAGGTCTGCCAATCGCTTATGGGCCATTAGGCTGTCCAAATCAGAGTTGCAAAACAAGCCATGTAAAATTGGCAAAAGGAATCTCACTTGTCCAAGAAAGAAAGAAAACAAATTTATTCAAAGGCTTAAATTGATACACAAGAATAGCTAAACAATAGTGATGTACTCGTACATGAATAAGTTAACTATATAACAAAATGCGCCACTAAGCCGCCGAATAGGATCTGACTCAGCATTGTGCTGTGTGTAAGACACCGAGCGCTGGTATTCTGACATTCCCCATTAAAAGAAGAAAAACATTAGAAGAAAAAAAAGAAAGAAGAGAGAAGATTGGTTTTTTGAAGAGGAAGATGGGAGGACATTAAGATGGATGAATTCGTATAGGACAGGTATTGGTATAGCATAATATCATAGACGCTACCCGGCAGTGGGAAGTAAAGAGCTGTAAATGATGCTGAAGCGATATGATATTATGCTAATTTTTCACTTATTTTTTTACTTCTAAATTGTGACAAAAGGTTATGATAATATATATTGCATAGGTACGTTAGTTTTGAAGTACTGAAACTGAAAACATCACTTGTATTTTCTATTTATTACTTTTCACTTACTTGTGCTTTCTGTACTATAATGTATAGTTGCTGTATATCTTATTGTTCTGTAGTATCAATACAGAATTGTTATCGTTATCATCTATTGTTGATCAAATTATATCTAATACTTAATTAATGAGATTATTATCATATTGATTTTATGTACGTAGGTTTTACTTAAACTTCATTTCTATTCCTATTAATTTTTTTTTTATTACGTAAAAATGTTTGATGTATTCTCTAGTCCAAAATTTGTCAAACTGATCATTTTTTCCTGTCGCATACACGAGCACTGTTTACTGACTGACTAATTGCTTGACTTTGATTATTACTTCACCTTCTTTGAATACGTGTTATTGGACACTTTCTTAGATTAACTCTAGTAAGCAGTTTAAGTGAGAACTAAATTACTTATTAGTCTAATCAAGGCTAGATTGTAGTTTTTTTATACACTTATTCTAATAGTAGGTGTATGTAACAAAAAAAAACCTTTTTTGAACGCCTGTAACATATAAATACCCAAATCAGAGACGTAAAGCTCACAAAGATAAACAATAATGAATTACATTAATACGATTATAATGCTACCGATAAATGATAAAAAATCGATTTATTTTATGAGGAAAAGCGTCCTCTTGTAGACGTGGGTGGAACTAAATATTAAAATAAATGTGGGAGTGTTTTTAAAGATATTAAATAGATGGTGCTTAGAGTTGGTGAAAATAAAGATGAAAATAAATTAGCAAATGTGGGTGTAGGAATGTTAAAGGTAAAAAATGTAGGCGTTTGAAAATGAGGATAAAGTTGCTCATTTATGAAGGTGAGTAAGGTTTTAAAGTTTGCTATAAATTTTTATTTTTTAGAATTACTGACGAAAGTTTAGTGTTTGGAACAGATTTCTGAATATTTCCTAAGATCTTTCCTGTTATATTTTTAAAATTATCGGTAAAGTCAAGGTACTCCTGCCTCTTAAACATTAGATAGGAATAAGTCATGAGTTTACCTGTTAATGCTACTTTAGAAAATTTGTAAAATCGGGGGCACACTAAGCTAATGAAGGATAACGAAGGAATTCGTTGACAATCAATTGCAAGGCCTAACATAACCAAACGAACGAACGCGTGCGAAACGATCACTAAAATTGTCATTCATTGATCGTCTTTGTAACATAACTCATGAATAGATAACAACGAAAAGATTATTAGAATAGAATAGAAAAGTATATAACACTTTATTGCATACCAAGTTACAAGAACTAATTCAAAATATAAAACAATCTTAAAAACTAAAGGTAAACAACTGGCGGTCTTTAGCCATAAAGCAATTTCTTACAGACAACCTAATCTATAGGAATTTTTTTCCTATTTGGTACAAGAGAAACTAGAAGAGCCGTTTCAGAATCAATTTTATAAGTATTTGGGGAGATTTTTATTTTTTATGTATGTATTACTTTTATACACTTAAATATCTACATTATTACAGCTTTGTGATCAACAAATGTTGTTTTAGGTATACTAGTTAGTATAGTCACACTAATTAACTCATTTGTGGATTAGCAAGATAAAATAGATTAAATTAATCAAATTAATGTTCTTTTATTTTGGAAATTCCATTGTATTTGTAATTCAGTAAACATGCAAATTTGATTTTCCGGTGTGGTCATACATTTTATTGTTTGTTAAATAAAAACTTGAATTCTGTCTCTTTCTCCATGCACCGTCATTACGTGGTTCTTCGTTTCTTCTATTGTTTCTTCTTTCGAGTCTTATTACTCTCTTTTTACTACAACTACACCTATTTTATAAAACCTATATATGTTATGTGTATGTATTATGTTTTTGTTTGATTGAAATAAAGACATTTTTGACTTATTTTTCTATGTCCCCTTCTATGTCCTATGAATGTGTATCTACTAGGGAAGATAGTCCATTGAAATGTTACATTTTTTAGGCCTTACCTTGCGTTTTTTAGAGGACGCAATTTTATTTTTTTGATGTGTAGGGGGGGGGGTCAGTGTAAAGCTAAAACCAAGTTTGTGGGGTCGCCACCCTTGTCCCACGGCCGCCATCTTGAAAATAGGGGTTGAAATGGTTTTTACGATATATCTCTTAAACTATTCATCTGATCAAAAAAAATTATTAACATTTTTTGTTGCAGATTAAATTCTCTACAACTTTGGTCCAGTAACTTTTTGTCGTAGATCTATAAATAAAAAAGTTATAAGCGAAAATTAATTTTAATTAAAATTCATATTTTCGAAAAAAAATGATGATGATGAAGAGGGCATCCACTGTAGAACGCTATAGCGTGATGTTAAGCGAAAATGCAGCCGTACGTGATAGCAGACTTAACCTAGAAGACGGGATAAATCCCTCACACTCGCATCCAACTTGTTTTGACTGATGTACGTGATATTATGAACCCTGTATATTACATACATACTAATATAATCACGCTTGGTCAAGTGCAAAAACGGGAACTCCCATTGGGGTAAGTAGAGACTATCTCCCTCCACTTGGTACGATCCTGACACACCTCTTTCGCTTCCTCAGCTTTCTCTCATACTTTATAACCGCTCTCCGGATCTTGGTATTCTTGACCTGGCCTTTCCCTAGAACAACATTTATTTGGTCAAAGAAAGTAGTTTTCATAAAGTAGCTAACATTTCCTGCATACAAAACTAATAATAATATTAGATTATTATAATCGCCAGGATTAACTAATGATAAGAACTGGCTTAAAAGGTAAAGTCTCGTTTTTAAAACACTATCACGTTTCTTGGCCACGTTAGTGGTATTGTGGGGAAAATGTTGAGATTAGTTGTGTTTCTTTGTTTGTCCGTTTGTTTGGTGGTGGCCAAACATGAGTTGTACGATGGGTAAGTTAATTTGAAGCCAAAAAACAAAATAATGGCTACATTACACATCCCAAGAAGTTTATATTCAGTGGAGGCTGCAACGCTAACACCAAACTGCCCCTTTAGCAAAAAACATTAACTAGCAACTCCCGGCACACTGTCAAGAGTAATTGACGTTTGTAAGAGCACAATGACATTGGGAGTAGCTACAAATTGTATGCAATGACAGTGCGAGTAGCAAGAGTAGCGTCTTGATATAATAAGTCAGTTTAGTCTTGACAGTGGGACGGGAGTTGCTCTCTTTTGTCTTACTATGCTAAAGGGCCTGAAGCAAGAAAAATGACGTCACGTTTGTATGTCATTTCAAGTGAAATGAGTTAGTACTCTACTGAATACGTAGGTTGACGATAGTAGGTATTTCGTTTTTAATTTGTCACATACGAATAAAATTAAAAACAAAAAATTTATCATAAGTGAGATGGCAAATAACATCCCTGACGTCATTTTCCTTGCTTCAGTTTGGTGTTCACGTTGCAAAATCCATTCGGGTGTAAAATTCTTGAGACGTCCTCATATTGAAAATAAATCTTCTTAGTGATCATGTAAAAAATGACAAAGTCTGATATTTCTAACTGAAATTGGAGAACTGAAATGTAATAAATGCAGTTGAAATATAATAATAAATGTGAAATTAGGTTTCTTAGAATCAAAATATGACCAAAACGAAGCATAAATAGATAATTGCGGTATGAATAATGCATACTGCAGTAATGCGGCTCTTATTAAAAGTAAAAGGTTTCAAGAAATACAGAATTGAACACTTGGTGCACATGTACACAGGCATTGTCAAATGCCCATGTGTGCTCATTAAACATGCTTTTAAAGTCTTGTATTGCTCAAACAATAAATTTTCAACAACACAACGTGTCGCAAGTCGTTCTGACCCTTTTAACATTTAATTTTATTAAGTGGTCAAAACAATAAATTCACAATTTTAACATCTAAATATATAAAAAGGAAGAGTGACTGACTGACTGCACATCCTAAACAATCAATCAATGCACAGCCTAAACCGCTTAACTGATTGGGTTAAAATTTGGAACAAAGTTAGGTGTTCTGACGTAGATCTTTGCTAAGAAAAAAATTTGCCACGCGCGCAGGCACAGCTGCGAAAGTAAGCTAGTAACTAATAATTCTTTTCAGACATGCCCTCTACGATGTAGAAGTAAAATTCCAAGACCAAATGGAAGCTCTATCCCATGTCGAAGCCACTTTGAACCTAGACGTCTGGTCTGATGCAGTCATTGGAAGATCAGGGAAGGTTCTCGTCGCCAAAGAGAAGAAGGAACTCTTCCAAAATGCTCTGAAGGATTTTGGCATCGATTACAAAGTCGAAGTTGAGAATATTAAAGAGTAAGTCAAATAAACTCTTACTACTTCCAGGTATAATAAGTCCAGTCAGTTACGAATTCTATTATCTGAAAGCTCTAGATAAAAAAACTTGAATCCTGCGTACTAACTTATTTTGAAGATTTTTTTATACTAAATAGACCTACGTTTGACTACATCCACATCCATCATTACGTAAAGTGCAAATATGATGTCTCAAAAGGTTCCTAAAGGTTCCTATTCGGTCGTGCCTTGAAGGTTTGAAAATACGAGTAACAGAAGTACGAGGGGAGAAGGTGAGTGCAGCCATCTTCGGCACTCGGCAATCGTATTTTTTGGCCTCTTCTATCTATTAACCTGTGTTGAACGCGGTCATTTTGGGTCAAGTTCTTTGATGGACACTACCTGTATACCTACTATGATATGACTACACCCAGAACCAATGATGCATAATAAAATGACATTGCCAATTGCTAATTAGCTCGTTCATTCCAGGCAGCTGGACCTTGAAGATGCTCTTCTTGCTGCAAGCAAGACTAGGAGCAACCGGTCGAGGAGTGGTGGTCTTTCTTTTGACACTATCCACACTTATGAAGTGGTAAGACAGTTATACAAGCATTATCATATTTTTCCTTCTAGCCTACATGTCAGTTAATAGTCCACTTTCCGATATACCTTCTCTCCACGGTATCCTCTATGTAGTATGTAGAATTCATTAACTCAAGCAACATTCTTATTTAATTACTAGCGGCCCGTCCTCGCTTCGCTTCGGGTGCCATTATGAATAAAAAAATTAAATTAAATAATAAGACTCACGCAATAAATATTTCAATGATTTAGTATAATACCATTGCTAGAAATAGGAAATGATCACGAACATTAAATTCGCATCTTAACATGAATTTAGTCTTATACAACTTGTGATCCTATTTATGATATTTCTATCTTAAAATATTCTAGTAGCTTCTGGTGCTTCGCCGGCCACTGCCGCGGCCTTTACAATGTTTGGAGATACTACAAAGATTTCGGGGAAATAAAAACTATCCTATGCTCTGTCAGATTCCTTATACAAACTCTTAAAAGCCTGGTTTCCTCTCTGAAGCCCTTTCAGAGAGGTTTCGGGGATAAAAGCCATTTTGTGTCCTTCCTGGTACTTAAACTAACCTTTGTAGAAGTAAAAAAAAAGCTTAATTGGCCTAACGAATATAGATAACTCATACAAACTTCACCCCTGTTCCCCTTATAAAAGGGGATTTCTAAAATATAAAAACCATCCTATGTCCTATTTTGGTATACAAACTACCTTTATTATACTTACTAAATTTCAGGCCCAGCGGTATTAGAAATTTCAATACAACATTTGCCCCCACTTTTATAGGAGAAAAATGGCCCTCTTTTCCTCCTCTAAGAGGGAATATCTGAGATATACACTTTTTCACATCCTCTCCTGGTACTTAAATACCTTTATGCCAAATTTCAACTCTATCAGTTCAGCAAAAAGATAATAAAAATATATATGTTTAGGTATTAAAAAGAACCTATAGGATAGGTATTCCAAATTTTATCATTCTAGGTTCAGGAGTTTCGTCTCTACTGTGATAATGATGAGTCAGTCAGATTACCCTACAGAGTTTAGTGTAGTCCCACATATTATGTTAGTTATGTTGGAAAGTATCCACAATGCGCAAATCGAGCACACGAAGCGAGAATGCGGCGATGCGCTTGAGCTTGGGAATCAAACAACTTTTTATACCAAATTTCAGCTTAATATTCCTGTTCCCATAGGAATATTGGGATGAATAAACAATCCATTATCGTTTCTTGGTAGTCAAACTACTATTACATCAAATTTCAAACTATTCAGCTCAGGTTACATTTTCGATATTACATTTTCCATATTAGTCCCGTTCCCGTGGGAATTTTGGATTAAAAACTATCTTGTATACTTTTTTGGTAGCCAAACTACCTTTTCATTAAATTGCAGCTTAATTGGCCACGTGGTTACAAATTTCTATATTATACACGTTCCCGTGGGAATATTGGAATGAAAACTATTTGAACCCTTTCCTGATAGTCAAACTACCTTTATACTAAATTTCAGCGTTATAGGCTTTACGGTTACAGATTTCCATTTTGTTCCCGTTCCCATAGGTATTTAGGAATGAAAATGATCATGAATCCATTCATGGTACTCAAACTACCTTTATAATGATTTTAGCTTAATAGGCCTAGTGTTTACAGATTTCCATTTTGTTCCCGATCCTGTAAGAATTTTGGAATGAAAACTATCTTGTATCCATTCATGGTAGTCAAACTACCTTTACAACAAATTTCAGATTGATAGACTCAACGGTTACAGATTTTCATTTTATTCCCGTTCCCGGAGGAATTTCACAAAATCCCTTCTTATCGGTCGCCTACGTTACCTAAAAAACACACTGTACAAATTTCAGGTCAATCGGTCCAGCGGTTTTATCCCTGCGATGATAAGTCAGTTAGATTTCCACTTTAAATTTTAGCATGGACATAGATTGTTCCCATTTCCGTAAGAATTTTGGGTTGAAAACTATCTTGTACTTTCTTGGTAGCCAAACTACCTTTGCATTTAGTTTCAGCTTAATCGACCAAGCGGTTACAGATTTTCATAATATTATTCCCGTTCCCGTGAAGAACCGTTGTGAATCCTTTCCTGACAGTCAAACTACCTTCCAAATTTCAGCGCTATAGGCGTTACCGCGATTTCCATTTTGTTCCCGTTCCCGTAAGAATTTTAAAATGAAAACGATCTTGAAACCATTCATGGTACCCCAACTACCTTTATACCAAATTTCAGCGTAATAGGCTAGAGGTTACAGATTTCCATTTTGTTCCCGTTCCCGTAAGAATTTTGGAATGAAAACTATCCTGAATCTTTTCATGGTAGTCAAACTACCATTATACCAAATTTCTGCTTAATAGACTCAACTGTGACAGATTTCCATTTTTTCCCGTTCCCGTTGGAATTTCGCAAAATCCGTTCTTATCGGTCGCCTACGTTTCCTAAAAAACACGCTGTTTAAATTTCAGCTCAATCAGTCCAGCGGTTTTATCCCTGCGATGATGAATCAGTAGATTTCCACTTTAAATACATATTGGTATAGAGTATAGACATACTCGTAGATTGTTCCCGTTCCCGTGACATTTTGGGTTGAAAACTACCTTGAATCCAGTCATGGTAGTCAAACTACCTTTCAACTAAATTTCAACGTAATAGGCCTAGCGGTTACAGATTTTCAGTTTTGTTCCCGTTCCCGCAGGTATTTTGGAATGAAAACGATCTTGAATCCATTTATGGTAGTCAAACTAACTTTATGCCAAACTTCAGATTTATAGGTTTAGCGGTTACAAATATCCATTTTGTTCCCGTTCCCGCAAGAATTTTGGAATGAAAACTATCTTGAATCCATTCATGGTAGTCAAACTACCTTTATACAAAATTTCAGATTAATAGGCCTAGCAGTTATAAATTTCCATTTTGTTCCCGTTCCCGTAGGAATTTTAAAATAAAAACTATTTTGAATTTTTCCATGGTAGTAAAACTACCTTTACACCAAATTTCAGCTTGATAGACTCAACGGTTACAGATTTCCATTTTGTTCCCGTTCCTGTGGGAATTTCGCAAAATCCCTTCTTATTACCTGCCTATGTTACCTAAAGAACACGCTGTCCAAATTTCAGCTCAATCGGTCCAGCGGTTTTGTCCCTGCGATGATGAGTCAGTCAGTTTTCTATTTTATATAATAGTATAGAAAAGGAAAAAAACTTGCTAACAAATTTTTGTAATGGATTTTGAAGTAGTACGACACTCGTTCTGATATTTATGATCACTACAAAATCTAAAACTGTCATATAAGATATCTAAACCTTTTGCAAGAGCGAAATATACAACCGCTCAGTAGTTCTACCTACTAAGGCCAGCACATTGCGCGAAGTGGAGCGCGTGCTTTATTTTGAAACTTTTCATTAAAATAAGAATATAGTTGCGTCTCTGATCTGATGCAAGTGGTGTGTAAAACTTAGAATTTTTATTCAGTACTTAAATCAGAAAAAACCCCGCGATAATGAGCCATTGTATCTCCAAGAATAAATATAAATTGCATAGAAACTGACCTCAAAGTGTTCAGTATGTCATTCAGTACTACCAGAAATTACCAAAGTTAACAGTCACGTGAAATTTGTGTTTTATTGAAAGGAAAATCTACAACGTCGGGTGATAATCATGACAAATGAGCGCAAGGATTATACCTATATACTCATTAAGATAATCCCATAATCACCAACAGCCAACGTTTCAAAATAATTTATTAATAATGGCCAAACATAATAATCAGATTAAATGTGGGATATTAGCTGTATTGAGAGATTACAGAAGAACAATCTTATCAATTTGAAATAAATCTAATTCTGCAAGTATATGATTCCCTGGTACTCTAAAAATACAAAACGAGTTGCGAGTATGACGATGGCGTTGTTTAATGTTTGTGTCCACTTCTCGCCAAAGCGGCTTACCGATTAAGCTATAATTCCCTAAAATAACTTCATATTATAGACTATTTTTCAACAAGTCAAACCACTGGACAGTAATTAATGAAAGCCATGATTGCCTATATCAGACACAGTGCCATCCCGTGTTTTGAAATGCAACATTATGTACCTACTAGCTGTGCCCAGCGGTTTTACCCGCTGTCCTATAGCCTATGTGTTATTCCAGAGTATTAGCTATCTCTGTACCAAATTTCAGCTTAATCGGTCCACCCGTTTAGGCGTGAAAGAGTACAAACACACATCCAGACATCCATTCTTACAAACTTTCACGTTTTTTAATATTAGTAAAATTGCGCCTGTCACCTTAGGATTTTAGTTGTTGAATCTACATGCCCAGTAATTTCGCAAGAAACGTTGCCCATCAGTTCGGAAAATGATACCTGCAATTGCAAATTACTGCTTAATGACCGAATAACTGGCAAAAGGTGTGATACTTCCCATGATGACCTCTACAATAAAGGTCTACTACTAGAGACTATGTATAACTAGAGGTGCCTATACTCCTAACTTATCCAATTCCAAAACCTTTTCAGGTAGATGCCTACCTAGACGAGCTGGCCCGGAACTACCCAGAAACGGTGACGTTAGTGCGAGGGGGCGAGAGCATTGAGGGCAGACCCATCAGGTACCTGAGGATTTCCACTTCCAACTTCCAGGTATTTTATCATTTACGATATGTTGTAAAGTATAAGATACTTATATAAATACAGTCCTTACAAACATTAAATATTGAATTCTGTGGTCAAAATAATGGATCAGCGTAAATATGAACCAAAAGAAAAAAATATATTATGATGCCAACTCTCGAAAGTATTTGAGATGTATAAAATAGTTCATTTTACCTTACATTATACCTATACTTCGTTTCATAAACAAAGATAATTTTTGCGGGGTTCGAAGGTTATATATCTATGAAAATATCATAGATATATTCACAAAAACTGTTATATCCGATATATCTTATGATATTTATCAGATATATTATGAAAAATATCCGATATATACCCAATTTATTAAGATATTGATCCTTTGAACCCTGCAAATTAGCTAAAAAATTATCTTTGTTTTTGAAACGTAGTAGTATAGTGTGACTGCAATAAACAGGCGGTATTGCTTATCAGCAGGCAAGCGGGGCTCCTTCATCTGCTAATCTGTTAAACGAACCACCAAAATGAAAAAAACATAGCACTGTAATTGTCCGAAACTGCAGTTGACACACTCCCAAAAATATTCGTGTGTTTTGCCGTTTCCCTATTTTAATGATAACATGTATCATTGTCTAATTTTCATCCAAAATCCCCAGGACAGAAACAAGCCCATCGTGATGCTCCAATCTCTTCTCCACGCTCGTGAATGGGTGACTCTCCCTGCAACTCTGTACGCCATTGAAAAGCTGGTCATCGATGTTCAAGACAACGATCTGCTGCAGGACCTTGACTGGATCATCCTCCCTGTTGCTAACCCTGACGGATATTCCTGGACTCATGAGTCTGTAAGTTTTTTTTCTAATAAATATGCCTGTTTTTGACCACATCTTACCTGATGAAGTGCAGTGGCTGTCGACGATGAATATCTTAAGATGCCTTGAAAGGACTACATTAGAATAAACAAGATAGTGGCGGTGGCCTGAGTGGATAAAATTTCGGTTTCTGGATCAGCTAGTTCACAAATCCTGGCCTAAAATCAATAGCTTTAAATCGTCACGTGTGTAGTTTTTCTATTCACTTTATTTTCGGTTGGTTTTGGTTGTGACTCACTACCACTGACTGGACAAAAAATGCCATAGCGACGTGATGTTCAATAATGCCAGTGAGAAATTTATCCCGTCTTCTAGGTTTAGTCTGCTGATATCTAAATGTTGACTTAACAAAAACGAAGGCACGAGCATAATCTATAGCCCTATTACATAATATCTATTTAGTTTTATTAAGTTTTCTCATCAAATCTCTTACATTTACTCGTATAATTACAGGCTCGTTTTTGGCGGAAGAACCGCGCACGCGGCTTTATGGTCGGCGATGTATGCATGGGCGTGGACCTGAACCGCAACTTCGGCGTCATGTGGGGCACAGCATCCAGCAACTCAGCCTGCATGGACACCTTCCACGGACGAGGACCCTTCTCCGAGCCCGAAACATCTGTCATCAGAGACATTCTGAACGAACACGGCTATAGAGTTGAACTGTACTTGGATATACACAGCTTTGGCAGTATGATTCTCTATGGCTATGGCAACGGTCAGCTCCCACCCAATGCCTTAGGAACTCACGTCCTCGGCGTCAACATGGCCCAGACAATCGACTCCGTCAAATGGCCCAGCAATGCTAACTACATCGTTGGTAACATCCAACTGGTCCTCTATGCCGCTTCAGGTGGTGCCAGTGACTACGCAATGGCTCAAGGAACTCAATTCTCCTACACCTTTGAACTGCCTGCGTGGAGAAATACGGGTACAATGAATGGTTTCTTAGTAGACCCCGAGTTCATTGAACAAGCTGGTTATGAAACCTGGGAAGGTATCAAGGTTGGAGCCAGATTTGTGGCTGACAATTTGAAGAGAAAGAGGAGTTCAGTGAATTAAATAAGTAAAGCAGCATATTTTAGCAATTTTATTTCTATTTTTGGAAGGGATATTTTTTCAAGATGGGGTAGAGATGAGTCGCTTGAAACTAGCACTGGATCACATACCTTACTGCAATACTTACATCGAGCCCTTTAAATAAGCTTAAAGATTGGCTGCGGTAATAGATTTTTATGTTTTTTCTTGGCATAATGTAATATTGTTAGCCTGGCCGTGATGTCACCGCTGATGGAGCCAGCGGAAGACCAGCGTAGGTCCTTTTTGACCTGCTTATGCTGAGCAGTGGACATTTTGTACAATCACTGTGCAAACATTACTGTGCATCGGTAGGAGGACACTGTAGCTAGTGACATTACTGGACTGAGGAGTCTTAACATCTTATGACTCTCAAGTATGAAGCGTTGGCGCAGTGCACCCACAGTTTTACCTTTGTAAAATCCTGGTTAGCACTGTACTAATCATGGGTAGCGTTATCTCTTACCATCAGGAGAGCGTCTTGCTCTTCTTACTTCGTTGTATAAAAAAATATCGATAATCATATATCGTTATATGGTAAAATAGAATAAAATACTCTTTCGTCTGTAATCTGTAAATCATTGTAAATTAACGGCATAAACTCACTTGTATTTAATTCGGCTTCATGTAAGAATACTCTTTATTGTAACACCACAAATTTACAGAGAATCTTAACCCTTTGACGACCATGGGGACATCCGTGTACCCAACACAAAAGTTTAAAAATCTAAATAAATTCTTGGCCAATTTCAAATATTTTTTTGTTTTTTAATATTTAAATGTCCATTTTAACTATTCATAGCAAGCAGACCCATAAAAGTAGAACTATACTGTGTCTATAATCTATAAAAGATGACATATCGTCAGGTACGGATATGAAAAAGTTTTCACAAGAATCACAAGATGTTAAAGTGAGAATCATAAATTAATTCCATGAATTAACTATAGCCTGGTAAATGTAATATTTATGTAAATTGCTACACAATTAGATAATCTAATCCTAATAAAGCTATAAAGTCATAAATAAAAAGGGACAGTACTGTCCCTATGGTCGTAAAGAGATACTTTTTTCGGACGACGATATGAACAAAATATTATGATAGTTATTCAAAAAAACGAATAGTTACCAAGCAATATCAATAAAAGAAAAATAACTGATTTCAATAAAGTTATAAACTTTTAAAAATATCGTGTAATGAATAGAAACAGCCAACTGTAAAACGATATTGATTCTTAGGATAGCCTTAAGATAATAGTAGTTGTCATAAAATGCATTCTTGTATCATATAAAAAATCCGTGTGAATTCGGGTAAACTTTCTACCTGGGTGATTAACGGTACCTACACCGTTAGAGCCGTACCCATGTGCAAAGCTTCTCCTACGGTTCCTTTAGGACAGGGCGCATGGGTCATTGTTTAGCCAGACTGGAGGGTAAGGTTGATTGCATAAAAGTGCACCATGTAATGGTCAATCATGTCATTCCAATGATAATTGAAGCTGGCTACCAGCCAAGCTTCCAGTTGATTACAATAGTAAAGTCGTAAGGCCCGATTAGGTACGATTTTTTACTAAATATGTTTCATATCACACTACAATAAAACACATGGGTGGCATTGGTCTAATGGATCAACGAAATGTAACACACGAGCTTGATCGGAGGTCAAAGATAAAATAAGAATAAAAAGATAGATATATTATCTAAGACTATTCTTCGACCTTTTTTATATAACAGTGAACAACGCATATACCATGTACACAGAGAATCACGGTCAGAATAGGTTGATTGGTAGTTGGTGAATCAGGCACGTCTCTGTGGCTTCCTGAAAAAATGAGTAAGTACCTACCATATTATTATGCAAAGCTATAAAACGATCTACTCTATTACAACCCATCGAGAAAACGATAAACAGAAAACGATGCGCGTATTGTACACGTTTCAAAAGATAATCGCACTAACAACACCTGTATCATATGCAAAGTTCAGCTGTACTATACGACTGATTGAATTGTTTTATTCTGTACCTTGAAAAAAAAAAAATAATAATAATAATTATAGGAAGTAAATTTGCGTTTTTAATAAGTGTTTAGATCCTAGATATTCCTCTAGCCTTGAAACAGAACTATAAATAATTTCGAATAAAATTTACCGTTTACGACCATAGGGACATCCATGTACCATGAAATTCCAAAAAAACTAAAATAGGTTTTCACTTTTTGTCTTTAAAATATGTTTTATAGACATAAAAAAGATCATAATATTATACAGAAATAACCATAACATTACCTCTCCTAGTCTTATGGTCCTGAAAGGGTTAAAACTAAAACACAATTTCGCAACCAAAATACTAAACCGGATACTAGATATTGCTTTATGTGAGAAGACCGCCGATTGTTTACCTCTAGTTTTAAGTTTGGTTATTTTATGTTCGTAACTATTTCTTGTAGTTTCACGTACGTATTTGTACGCATTGAAACAAACTCTACACTCGATCATTTATTATCATGAAATGGAATGAATTACAATACAGTTTATTAGATGCGACTACTCTATAGCGCGTACGCAATCAGTCTCACCCACGCCACGCTAAGAGAACGCGGGCGCACAAGGCCTTTAAGGCAGGGGCTGGGGTGCGGACCGCCACATGTGTTTGGGGCAGGTAGTCGCTCCACCATGACCCAACATGCTTAGAATTAATATTTATAAACTTTGGCACGTTATAGTAGGTATTTTGGTATGCAATAAGGAGTAATTCTATTCTATTTTATTCTAAACCAAGAGGACAGAATAACCTTAACTTCGTTTTTAAAAATATTAAACGGAGCTATCGATATAAAATGTGCCCTTCACTAAGACTCGGCTGAAGTTTTCTACAACACCGAATGGTAATGCGATGTAATCCAAACGGCGGAAGTTTTCAATTAATTCAGGATACCTGCGGCGCTGCATTCAGCCTGTGCCTTCCAGACTTAGGCTACAAACACACTACTGTGTGAAGAGACAGAATTGAGCCTTTATTGAGGAAAAATAAGCAAATAATACTTCAGCTACTACAGCAGTCAAGACCACTCGTTTTAACCACAGATCGGCAACGTATTGTAGCGTCCGTGGCCCAGTGGTCGTTGGTCCGGCTTGTAAGCCGCAGGTTCTGGGTTCAAATCTCAGTGTGGCAAAGATTTTCGCCTGGACGCTACCGTGTTTCAGCGCGGCACGTAAAACTGTGGGTCCCGGCTGTTTCCTATAAGATATGTAGGAGGCAGTCGTTAGGTTGCAGACCCTGTAGTAATCTCGGCGACTTGAAACTGCAACATATAGGTTAGCCACACAACCTATAAATTGTGATTTGACTCTGACAGCGTAAGTAGGGTAACCTGTTCTATTGGAGTATAAACCCCTAATTATTTCCTATATTATTATTTAACACGCAGATCTTCATAAAATCCAAGTGCTCCAAACCACTGTCAGATGGTAGCGTGCCCAGAATGCTGACACCATTGCCACGTTGGTTGGCAATACTTAAACGTTGGGCCAAATATACCCCAGCATTTTGGACACACGTCGCCTTGATCAAGCGCTCAGATAAGATTTGGAAAATGCGGTGTGCCGCCGGTCCCCAAGGACCCAATGTCTCTACCCCAAACGGCTCAAAAATGTAACCACTAAAATATTAATATTATTATATTTATAATAAACATCTTATCCCACATAATGTAGGTTTACAATGTACTGTAGCGATAATATTATAAATAATGTGCCTTAAAGAAAAATAAATAATTTTATTTTTTTATTTTTTTCCTTCTTTGTCTATCCACGATCAGTTTTTCAACTATAAGTGGATTTATTGAGTTAAGTCATGAAGTTTCAGGCTCGGGCTCATTAGCCCGTCTTCCTTCTGGAATCAACTTCTCGAAGACATGTGCTCTCTTCAGTCGTTTTGTTGTTTGCGGGTTCTCTATTAGCGCTCTAGCGAGAGGATTTAGGTGAGACCTGAGGCGATCGCAGTATCGGCCTCCCAAAGTCCTAATTTCTTCGTCTACTGTTGGGACCTCCAGGTATTCGTGGATTTCTTTATTATTGGTGAACCACGATGTATTTGCTATGGCGCGTAAGATCTTATTTTGTGCTCTCTGGATGATCGTGCGATGACTCTCCTGCCAAAGCCTCGACAGCACTCCAAGAAAATAAATAAATAAGTGTAATTTAATTTATGGACATAAGAAATTACATTTGGGTATTTTATGATTTTTTTTAAAAACCAATAATAGATATTATTAATTTTTAGGTCATCAAACTGAAATATATACAATTAGAGGAACTGCAGCATATTTGGAATACTAGTTTGTTTTTTGAGAATAAAATTAAAGAGGAACGGGATAGCTCAATAAAAAATACGTTAAATTGTTGACAAATTATTTAACTTTAATAATAAAAATAATCAACTATAACAAAAACAAAAAACCTTATCAAAATGGTAGTCAAACAAAAAATCTCCAAAAACGTCATTTGACACGGAGTGCAGGTAATTTGGAATATAGAATTCCAAATTATATTCAATTTTTTTCTTTAACAATAGCTAACACTTTTTCTTACAAACTAATAGATTTCTTATCTGTAATAGCTTTCTAATCTTTAGTTATGTAGGTAATCAATCTTTTGAAAAAAATATACTAAAATAACATTAACCATTATGTTCACTATCGGTATTCCAAATTAACAACATACCATCCTAACCTAAAATTCCATGTCACGTTTTTAATTCTAGAAATATCCACAAAATCATATTAACATTATAAGCTAACAAGGTCACTTAACATCTTAAATAATTATAAAGAAGATTTAAAGTATTACAGTAAATGTATCACAAATTAGATTCTTACAGAAAAAGTTTTCAAAGCAGACGTCTCGCTTTCTTGAGGCTGGCAGCCGGAATGGCAAGATGGCGTCCTGATATTAATACTTAATGGTTTTGTGTGTCGTGTGACGTTATGTTTACGGCATAAAAAAAACAGATGGCGTTTATATTAATTTAGATATCGAAGTATTCCAAATTACTTGCAGTATCCCAAATATGCTGCAGTTCCTCTACCTACTGCGGGGTGGCGACCCAATTTGAATCTTGGCCTTCGATGAGAACACACCATTCCTAGCAGTAGTGTGTTTCTGCCTTTACAGACAATTCGATTTATTGCATGAATGTTCTAGTATTTTGGAAACGGAACTATTTTACTCAGCTCAACCATAGAATTGAAGGCTACTTACTTTAGAAACGTGAAAAATTAAGAAAATGATATTTTACCCGGGGTAGACTTCCTTTGCAGGATGCAAAGGAAGTCTACCCCGGGTAAAGTGGATCTAGGCGAACATTTTATCAATCACAGTTTAAATAATGACATGCCATTTGCTAACATTGCTTCATGCTTGCTGCATCGCATCGTTCCGACAAAAAGTATAATAATAGTCTACCTTACAACTCTATGAGGTCATAAATATTAAAAAGGCTTTACAAAACTTTATCGAAGGTATAAACTTTTAAAATATGTAGGCTCACGATCTGCGGTCAATAAAAACAGTAAAATTCAGAGCTTAAAACAAATTGAAAATTATGGCCGTCTTTTTGTGAAAGGTCAAACCGCAAATTTAAAATGATAAGAGACATTTTACCTTCTAAGGGATCCTCCCTGGTTGTTTTCAATATGAAAAACTTTATATTATTAGAAAAATAAGGTCTTAGGTCTTTTAAGGTCATCTGATGCGGGCTGAAATTGACACATAAGAGTACCTGAATATTTTTTAAATATTCATCCCAGCACTGTGATTGATTTGTGCCTGGTTATTGTATTTTAAGAAGATCAGTGGGGTTATTTCGGACCAAAATTGCTTCTCGTTTTGCTAACGTCCACTGTCAAATTTTAACAAAATTTTGAAAAAAAATCTTGAAAATTACGATACCAGTACAAAATCAAATGCAACTTTTTTTTAATTTAGCATCTTTTAGTCGCCTCAAAGTGGCGTTTTTGAAAATAAAAATGTGTTTTATTTGCTGATCCGTCGTCTCTTTTTTGCAGAATTTAAGCCCAGCAGTATTTTCTATTTAAAAACAACTGCAAAATTAAAATTAATTCAACACACCACTTCACCTAAATGTGCGCATCGAATGTTAAATTTGAAATTCGAAAACACTTAAATTTAACAGCATTTTTAATGTAAATTTGACAATTTGGTTGGTTACGAAATTGATGAAAAAACATCTCAATTCAAATCAATTAAGTACTTTAAAGTGAAATTTTAAAAAACCTTTTTAAAAACAAGCAACATCTAGCTCCAAAGTACTCATCATGACGAATAAAATTAGCCCAAACTCGATGGGTTTGCGTCATTTAATTACTGAATTCCTATGGCCACCTTCCAGCTCTATCGTCAGATCAGGTCAATTTCTTAATGATATTGCAATGTCAACCAATTTATACATGCATGCAAAATTTCAGTTCAATCGGAAACCGGCAAGTGGATCAAATTTAACTTGCAAGATTTGATCACAGACAGACAGACAACAGACAGGTGAAAGAAAATAAAAGCTTGTAAAATCAATATTCTTCAGCAAATATTTTTTAAAAATATTACGTAGTAAGGACGGCATACAAACACGATAATACTCTACACTAGCAAATACATTAACGCGTGAGTCCATTTACGCGTAGGCCGAAGAAAAACAAAACCCCACTCAGTGTATGTTTTCAATCTGACTTCTGAGTAGAGTTTGACAAACGTTAGGAAAATTCCCACTTTCCTACGTGTCACATGTTTTCCTGAAGTACATGAACGTGTCTCGAGACATTCCACGATTTTGTAGGGATGGGAATCTTTCTATCGATATTTTAATCGTTTTATCAATAACCGATTTTTTCTGCATTATTTTATCTTGAGGTACCAACCTATACACACCTATACATAATTTGAGTATCTTGCGTGCATATAATTTTTATTCCTTTCTTGCGTTATTATTTAATAATATCGATCAAAATATTATGGGATTGTTATGATGGATAACGGCATTTTTATACCAACCTTACTTATTGTAACAACACTTGCCCCCCTGTGAGCATGAATAAAAGAAAAGTTCTAGTCAAATAGATACATAGAATTACTTACCGAATCCAAATTATTTAAATAGGTAATATGTACACTGAGCTTAGTGGTTTTCCTTCTGAAAGTAGCCCTATGTGTACCAACTTATCTACGCATCCAATTTTAGCTCTGTGACGCATATTTCTGTCAATAAACATTATTTGCCCAAAAAGAAGAGTTGGTAAGAGTTTATAACCAGTATAGTACCATTACCGTAGTATTTATTCAACCACTCACTGACCAACTATTTAAATAAAATGTTTTATCGACTTTTTGTATCGAAAAAACTATCTCAACTAGTCCCATCCCTAATGTCCAGGACTCGGCGTCGTGTCACGTCTAGGAGAGACGTGAACGACGCCCTCAAGAAACAAGGAGACCAGCATGCAGGCATCCCGCTTCCATTATTGGTTTCCCAAGCTTTGCTATTTTACCTGTTGATAAAACCATACGTGTACCGACTTATCTACGCATAAAATTTTAGTTCAATCACACACATTTTGACAATGAACGATCTTTGAACTAAATACATTGAATTTATAACTAGCACAGTACAGTTATTACCGTACACAGGATTATTTTAACAATTTCATCCCAGCCAACACTTTAAAACAATTATCGATATATCGATAAAAACTTTCTCCTCTAGTCCCATCCCTAATGTCCAGGACTCGGCGTCGTGTCACGTCTCTCCTCGGGGCAATATTTCCTCTCCTCCCTCAAGAAGCAGGGAGACGAGCGTGGAGGCATCCCGCTTCCATTATTGGTTACCTGCATCCAAAAACAACCACTTCAACAACTATTCTTAGAGTCCCGTGGGTTGAACATGGAACCTTTACAATAAAATATGAGAAATATTGCCCTTCTATGAAGAGTATGTACATATATTAATTATATAACTCGGGACTTATCGCGAGTATTCTCGTGACCACGATACATGCAACTGTATCGAAACGTCGAGGTTAGTTTAATAATGTTTTTGAAAAACTAGCATTAAATACCAACGCGATAAGTCCCGAGTTTTATAATTAATATGAGTTTAAATCGCGGAAGTCTAAAATGGTATAGTATGTACATATATTACAGAGTTCAAAGCATAGGTATATTATGTATGCTTGTTAACTCTTCACTTCTAAATGATAACCGGTTACTCTGAATTTTTAATCGGTATACAGTTTGAGAACTTCGTATTAACGTATGAGCGTAAGAGTCACACAAAAAATAAGCTTTAAAATCATGGGATCTCTATTAAAGAATTAAAAGCATTATTGGCTGTTGGATTAATTTATCTCCAAGTCTGACCCCATATTAAAAATATTAGACATAATAATATGTACGCAATTACGTAACAGTTCGTTAAGCGATCTATTATATTTTTAATGATGATCATGAAAAAGTTAAAAAGAAGAAAATACACATAATAAGGTACCTATCTGTGTTCTTCAGTCTTTTTTTAAGTTATGATAATAGGTTAACCTTTGACCACAAACTCAAGTGATGTTAAGCGACTAAGCAGCCGTAGATGGTGGCAGACTAAACCTAAAAGGCGGAATAAATCTCTAGTCAGTCGATCGCTCTATTTTATGTATTTCCTTTCCCTGCTTGGTTGTCTGGAAGAGATCGCCATTAAGACCGCCAATCGTAACACTTTTTTCTGTGTAATCTTAGTTCTAAGCTTATATTATTGTACTAACTTAGGCTCGCGGCTTTACCCGCGTGGCAAAATCCTTTCTTAGCGGTGGTCTGCGTCATAAAACCTATCTGTGTGCCAAATTTCAACTCAATCCGGTTTGAGCTGTGTGTTGATAGATCAGTCAGTCACTCTTTCCTTTTATATATGTATTTAAGATTTGTGTGTGCAATAATGAGTTTTCTATTCTATAAATCCCTCCCTTTTTTTATCCCAGGAAAAATGTATTACGCATCGTCACCCTGCGTCGGGGGGCGCAGGGTGGTATGTGGGACTCCCCCGCCGAAGATGGGCGCGGCAGGGATACCCACTAAAAAACCTGAGGGTGTTCCTGCGGGACGCCATAATGTCGGGGCTGCGGGTACGCCGAAGCACTCGTCCGCGGCCCCGACAGCGTTTGGTCCTCACTGATAGGAGGACCCCTCCGCGGTGGGGTGAAGAGGAGTATTCACCCCCTATAAATCCCTCCCTGGCTTCACTGAACATCATGCCGGAGCGCAGTCACAATGACCGCTTAGCGACACGGTATTCTACATAATACCTAAATGAACTTCGCTAGAAAAGTTGCATATTTTATACAACGAAGTAAGAAGACTAGCAAGACGCGCCCCTAATGGTAAGAAATAACGCTGCCCATAATTAGTACAGTGCTACCCAGTGCACTGCGCCAACGCTTCTTATTTGAGAGTCATAAGATGTTAAAAATCTTCAGCCCAGTAAGTTGCATATTGTAAGGAACCCTACACTAGGCCGCCCGCTCTTGGCCTGTTTTATTGTTTGCACGGGAAATGTTCGCAGATTTTAAAGAATGTTTATGCAGATTTAGTTTGCAATTTGAATGCATTGTTTGGAAAGCCGATATTGTTTTGTATTGATTTTGTAAGGTGTTATTGAACAGTTATTAATTATTGCCATATATTATAATACTCATAGTAGTTACATATAAGTTTTTAACGACACCTGCCAAACGGGGGGCAATGGTGGCTGTAACACAGTTTGATTACTAGCACGGCCACCATCACTCCTAAACTATAATGTGTCACCGAATAAATTAAATAGTTAGTAGAATGTTCACAACATTTTTCTATGCATGTTACAAAATAAACCTCAAATGATTGTGAATGCATGATACTAAATAAGCCTTTTAAAATTTGTAAACTGTGCCTATTTTTTCAGAGTCAATAAATAAATAAATAAAAAAAAATATAGTTAAATTTTTATAAGGTTATGGAGAATATTATGGTTTACCACCTTTTCAATTAATAATTGTGGTATAATCTCGCCACAGCGAGATCAGCGAGATAAAAGTACCTACTTATAGCTTTTACAATTGTCCATTCTATTTTCGACACAACTTGTATACATCCTCTTGTGTTAAATGAAAACTTTCGCAGTGAAAGTATTATCATTATATTTTATTCATAAAAATGCTATATGTCACGGCTAAACTCCGAAGTGCGGCTACACCTAGGTTTAGCCGGTTAAACCTAGGTGTAGCCGACCGCAGTCGGTTAAAGTTAGGTGTGAACAAAATGTTTGAGCGAAGCGAGCTTGCTGCGGTAGCACCCGGCGAAGCACCAGATCCGACTTTTCCTCATTCCAGAGTTCTCAATTCATCATTAGGCTATATAATACTTAATGCTAATTTTATGACGATCACCATACAACAACAATTAAACATGAAGCGGCATCCTTACTTAGTGGCGTTACCTACTGCCCGCACCAAGCGTTTTGCTTCGTCGTTCTTAATGAGAACTGGTCGCGTTTGGAACACTTTGCCGTCATCCGTGTTTCCCGAGCGGTACAACTTGGGTATCTTCAAGGCACGAGTGAATAGGTACCTTTCTAGGCATCTTACGTGATCCATCGTCGACCGCATTTTCACTTTCCATCAGGTGGGATGTGGTCAAACGTAGGCCTATCTCGTATAAAAAAAAAAATTAAGTTAATTGATAGTTTCTTAAAACATGTCAAAATATGCCTTAGTTGATTTAATTTTAATAGTCCCACTTTGTCTAGTTTTATTATCAAGTTACGACTTCCCGATTCTTAAGCTAAAATAACATTTTATAATATGTTATTCAACAAAAAACCAGCTAAGCTCTTTCCCTTTAACTTTTCCATGCGTGGGTGTGGTAAAAGCTTAAAATGCTTGCTGTAAACGTTATTCTTATATTTATCGTACGGCTACCTGCGTGTAGCACCAATAAATATAACTTAGTCTTTTACATAAAAAGAAATAAAACCGGACAAGTGCTAGTCGGACTCGCCCGCCGAGGGTTTCGTACAAAAAACAGCAAAAAGTTGGGTCACCTATTATAATTTAAGTGCGTATGCGCGTGACATTGCTAAGCTTTGATAATTGATTGCTGATTACTTGCTTTATAGAGACATTTTTATTTAATTACAATGTTTTTTTCTGGACATAAATAAACAGGGGAAGGATTTACTGAGAAGGTCGAAATGTACGTTTTTTGCTGCATCTTTTTTCTAAAATTTTATGTTTAGCTGACGACAACTCTACGCGATTCCGAGTAAAAGGGTCTTGACAGACAGACGGACGCACGAGTGATCCTATAAAGGGTTCATATTTTCCTTTAGAGGTACGAAACCCTAAAAATAAAGGCTCCCCAGAGTTTTTATAAGCGTTATACCATTAAGCACACACGTAGTCGTAAAACTTTTAACTTTTCTACTTTTACAGGCAATAAATTACATTTTAAACGCAAATAATTCGTGCAAAGAATAATATATAAGGGAGAAATTTTCTCCCATTTTTTAAGGATCAAGACGATATTATCGGGGATATTTAAATTCACAATCTATAAAGGTGCCTTTCGACCAGAGACTACATTGCTATGGATGCGTTTAATATCCACCAATCATATTCATTGGTGCACATAACTTGGCACTGGTGGAAACGATTTCAGCTAAGCTATGCTTTTGTATGGAAGGATGCGAGCTACGGATGCGTGCTACGGATGTGTGATATGGATGTGAGCTATGGATGTGAGCTATAGATGTTAGCTATAGATGCGTGCTACGGATGTGTGCTATGAATGTGAACTATGGATGTGAGTTATAGATGTTAGCTATAGATGCGTGCTATGGATGTATGCTATGAATGTGAGCTATGGATGTGAGCTATAGATGGTAGCTATAGATGCGTGCTATGGATGTGAGCTACGGATGTGAGCTATAGATGTTAGCTATATATGCGTGCTACGGATGTGTGCTATGAATGTGAACTATGGATGTGAGCTATAGATGTTAGCTATAGATGCGTGCTATGGATGTATGCTATGAATGTGAGCTATGGATGTGAGCTATAGATGGTAGCTATAGATGCGTGCTATGGATGTGAGCTACGGATGTGAGCTATAGATGTTAGCTATAGATGCGTGCTACGGATGTGTGCTATGGATGTGAGCTAAAGATGCGTGCTTCGGATGTGTGCTACGAGTTGCGTGCTACGGATGTGAGCTATGGATGCGTGCTGTGAATGTGTGCTATGGATCGTCGCGAGTAGAGTGCGCACAGCTACATAGCTTAGCATTTATGGAAACGGTCACATAGTTTCGTAGCGTAGCTGAGCCTATTCCAATTATCAGTGGATTGTTTGTGTTGTTATTTTTTATATGTAATTTTTGTTTTGTTCATAATGCAATTTGTTCTAACATGTCACTAAAATATGTATCTTTTTTTTAGTGATAATAAATACTTTTTTATCTTTTTTTTTTTATCTCTTTCACATCTTCCTAGCATAGCTGCATAGCACACCTCTGATGGAAAGGCACCTTAAAGCGAGGATTTCGAAATTAAATCTTCTATTACAATATTCGGGTGTCAGAGCCGTTTTCAATTTGAAAGATCAGTGGAAGTTTTTCACAAAAATACGATCCGTGGCTTGCTCGGGTCGGATCCAATTATTTTAAACTATTGGATGTTAGGTGGATAAAAGATATTGACTTTTGTTTTGAGATAAATTTTTTGATGGAATCACTGAGCTGATTTTTATCGAAACTAGTTTAAAATCTTTAATTTGTGAGAGAGAAATTAATGAAAATAGTAAGTCTAGCAATTTCTCGTTCTCAACTTATGTTATTCAGAATCAACAAGCTCATGGGCTAATAAAATTTTGTCGAACTTAATATCAGTTTAATAATAATAGATATTATCGTTTAATAGATATCAGAGCAAATGGTTATCTTTAAAAAACCTGGCTGACATTCTGTTAATAGATCGACTTTATATAATATTCTGAGGCAAACGTCTCTTCAAGTAATTTCTTTGATTCCTGTCTCTACGTTTACAAAGAAATATTAAAACACCTTCCTCAGGAGGATCCTCTGAAACAGAATTTCATTTCTCTCTTTGCTTGTCTGGACAAGATCGCTATTAGCGATCAGATCTCCAACTTTTGTACTCTTATAACATCAATTGTATTTAATTCTAAATTCTAGTATTAAATTGTGGTGTATCTAACAAAAATAAGTTATCTTGTGGAAATAAAAAAAGGCTGTAAAATTCAGTTACTGTTTATTACACCATCAGCTGCAGCAGCGACCGCTCTCCAAACATCTTCAACCAACACCTTAATATTATCTTCAGCAACAATCACTCCATCTTCACCAGAACCTTCTATGCCAATGTTAAACGTGTACAAAGACTTGGCGCTCATTCTCGCATAATCAGTACTAGTTCCTGATTCCCTATCACCTAAAGCAACAGCACGGGAATCTAAGGAATACCCTTCTAGGACATTCAACATTTCAAGTCCTAAAAGAAGATGTCTTCTGAATAGACCAGTGGCAGCTTTTTCAAAAGCCCATGGATACGTTAAAAATTTTCCACTGTTTTGCAAGGTTAAATATAGAGTTGGGTTGAATTCTTCAAGCAGGTGTCTGATCATTTGGGCTTCTATTTCGGAGAATGGGTCTACGCCAGCGTAAAGGTGGCTGCAAGGACTGGTACTTGAGTCTGAGATAAGCCAATTGACATCGAAGTTCCGATTAAGATTGACTCCAGGGCAGATGAAGCCGAGGTGGCTGTTCAGGCTCATTGATTTGCTCCAAAGACGTAGCTGGAAAAGAAAAAGATTGTCAATTGTGGTTTTAGGAGACGATGATAAGAGTTTTTTTACATTTTCTAAGTTTGTTTATTTTTTATACAGAAAGAAATATGTATGTAATCTTCATTTATCGAGCCTATAAAACAATCATTACCAAACGACAACATGAAAAATGAATGTTTTTCAAGTTTTTGCCCAAACGATATAAAACGTATCTCACTACGTTTTATTATATTAAAATGTTGCAAGTCATTTCTAAAATTTTTGTTATCGCCATTACCATTTATCATCATCATTTATTCCTCATTGCTGGGCATAGATATTGTTTTAGTTCTATTAGTATCTCAATAAGTTAATTATTATTTCTCGTTGTATAATTAAAACTTACATTAGTATGAGTGTACTCATATCCGTCAGGATTCAAAACAGGAACTATAATCCAGACTATTTCATCCAACAGCCTTTGTTCACCTTCTAGAAGACGATTGATGACATTCAAAGCTGAAGGCACAGTTATCCACTCTCTTGGGTTTGTTCCTGCTTCTATGATCACTACTTTCTTATTGATATTTCTATTATTACGGTCTGCATTATTATTATTATTAACACCGTCATTGCTTATGTTTTCACCGCTGTTATTTCCATTGTTTTCGTTGGTATTATTATCAGTTTCACCATTGTTATTTCCATTAGTATTATTATCAGTCTCTTCACTAGCGTTTTTATCACTGATATTTTCATCACCATCATCATCATTTTTACTGGTTATTTTAACGTAAACCAATGGCCTGTTCTCTGCAGTGATTCCATATTGAACTATTTCAAAGTCTGTTGTTGAACTGGCGTATGCATTTTGCAGGGCATAGAGGTGATCTAGAATCTGGAATTAAATTGGTTTATTATTTTCGTCTTAAAAAAAGACAGAAATTTCTTAGAATTCAGATTCAAACTGCTTAAATCGATTGAAATACAATAGTTATGACAACAATATTAATTATACGTAATTTAATCATTGTTTTTTTAATGATTGAGAACATTAAGCACTTTCTTTTTTTTTGTATATTCTTTTATCAAAGAACACATTATTTTAAGAGCAAAGAAACTTACTACATCATAGCGATGGAAAGCATCAAAATTAAACTCCCTGGCACCATTTGCTCCATTTCTTGTTGATTCTTCAGCGTTTTCATTTAAAAATCTGTAAAATAATATTTTTACTTGGCTTTATCAATGTGGATTAGGGTATCAAAATGACGCTTGTAATTTTTGTTGTCATGTGAAATTCACATGAAAGACTTTGAGTGCATGAAATTTATTTTATATCTATAACGTACCTAATACTCGACTTGTATTTTTTATTCTTTGTCTTTCATTTAATTAGTTTGATTAACTTTTATGCAATATAGAATAACCAAATTGATTACCACGTCTTCATTTTCATCATGGAGCGTAGTTTCTACTTTTATACCATTCATCATTATCATCATCAGCCTTCAATTCCCCACTGCGGGGCACAGGCATCCGATTTTGTCACTATCCCCTGTCTCATGCTGTCCTCATCCAACTGCCTCTTTTTTATGTATTAAAGGAAGAAGACGAGCATGACGCTCTCCTGTTGGTCAGAGATGACGCTACCCATAATCAGAACAGTGCCACCCTGGATTTCACAGTGATGTAAAATTCTAGGCATACAGCACTACATCTTCTTAGTCAAGATTAGAAGAATCAATAAGATGTTAAGACTCTTCAAGGCAGAAATTTCACTATCTCCTCCCTGTCTCTCGATATAATCAGTCTATCGCACCATCGGATGACACACAAATCTAGGCCACTATTCTTTTAACGCCTGACTTCACCTGTCATCACCACGTGTCATGTATTTATTCCATTAGTTTGTAGTCAACTCCCTGTAACTCCCTTACTTTTTCTGCAAAAACGTGGTCCCAAACTCACACCACTAAATTATAATACTCACACGACACACGGACATTGATAAGGCATAACCATGCTAAATTTATTTTCTGTACATGAACTCGCCCATTCATTCATTTGGGGTGTCATTTTACTTAGTCGGATAGTGTTGAGTGAAACAGAAATATTCAATCAACATGTGCAAATGGGATGGACAAAACGAAGGAGTACAAATTTAATAAGAAAAAACTAAAATAAAAATGGCAACATTCTACCTATTTCTTTCAAACTGCTTCTGTCAAATTTGACAAAAAAAAGGTAAACAACAACATGTTGTTCGTATTTTTAGTGATTAATAAGTTATTTCGAAGATTTTTCACAATAATGTTGATGAAATTGAATAAAATAATCCGTGGCGGTGCTTGCCAAATGAATTACAAAATGTATATATACGGCGTATACAGCAGTTGCAAATAGAAAAGTGGTTGCTGCTTTGACTAAGTGTTTCTAAGAGAACAGCGTATATCTCAGGTACGTTTAAGTTAGATTAACAGTACATCATCAAGCTCATTGAATATTATCATTGAAAACGTAAAATAATCGTTATTTTGTCCATAAATAACTATTTTGTGTTATATATTTGTTTACAACTAAAGTCATAAAATACATTATAGTATGACTGAAAATTTTTGATACTTTTCATATTGTCCAAGTTTAATGATGATATTATGTGTATGAAAAATTGCGTTTTAGGGTTCCGTACCCATAGGGGAAAACGAGACCATATAACTAAGACTTCGCTGTCCGTTCGTCTGTCTGTCTGTCATCTCACGAACCGTGATAGTTAGAAGGTTGAAATTTTCACGGATGTATTTTTGTTGCAATACTAAAAATAGAATAAAATAAAAAAGGGGCTCCCAAACAACAAAGTGCTTTTTTCCGTTTGTTTTTGTATATATGAGATGTTTCAAGAAAGAGTTCAATTCAAACGAGTCCGACTTGCACTTGGCATTTTTATTTTGTTTTAATGTCTATAAGATGTCCCTACGTACAAGTACAAATACAATTGCTTTATTTGGGAATTTCTTTTAACATTATATTCATGGCACCTATTTTACTGTTACCATACTGGTACGCCTTTTTTACTTTTAAAAGATGATATTAATCTTATTTATTTTGTATTTTCTAGGCGAATCGAAATCATCAGTCAGAAAATTTGTTATGGAAAGTATTAAAAATAAAGGAAAATGCCCGCCTACGAGACATCGAAAAGACCACCCCACCGCAAAAAATAAAGAATTGGATTACCCTATATAAACGATTTATTACTTTATTTTATGTATTTTTAATATTATATTTGTGTCATATAACACATCGTCTTTTATTATCATTTTATAAAAGTATCATTATTAGACGCATGTCTGTTTTATGTGAAGCATGTGTGTTACTTTTTCGCGCCAGAGCTACTTATCTGATTAAACAGAGGTCAGTGATCAAGTACAGTAGCGATTTTTTTAAAATTATTAAAGTATCAAAATTGTTTATAGTTAAATTCAGTATTGCCATACGGGTAACTCAAATATATTATTTTATGTCAGACTAGGGTAACCTTGGTATGCTTGAAACAAAACGAATATCTCATCAACCATGCGTTCGACAAGGTAATGGCAAATTTGCCAAATTTGGTACAGAGGTAGTTAGAATCCCCAAAAAGGATATAGAAGAAGTTTTATCGGTTTGTACGACAAATGTCCAAAATCCAAATTGTCCAACTAGTATTAATGTCCAATACTAATTTGGTCAAACACTAATTTGGTCCAACATGGCTTACGTCCAACTAGGAAAAATGTCCAACACGAATAATTTCCAACATGAATTTGGTCCAAAATGAAATATCTCCAATTAAGAATAATGTCCAACACGAATTGGTTTATTTCTGACGCTGTCATAGAAGAAATGAAAGGTCTTAGGAAGATCTACCTTTCAGATGACAGCTGTCAAACTTGAAATATCAAAATCTGGAAGATCTTCAAAGTTTTTTCATTTCTTCTATGACAGCGTCTGCTTAGGACGAGTATTTTTCGAGATATTGACGTTTCAAGTTTGACAGCTGTCATCTGAAATGACAATCTCTCCAAGACCTTTAATTTCTTCTATGACAGCATCAGCCTAAGACGAGTATTTTCCGAGATATTGACATTTCAAGTTTGACAGCTGTCATCTGAAATGACAATCTCTCCAAGACCTTTAATTTCTTCTATGACAGCATCAGCCTAAGACGAGTATTTTCCGAGATATTGACATTTTAAGTTTGACAGCTGTCATCTGAAATGACAATCTCTCCAAGACCTTTAATTTCTTCTATGACAGCATCAGCCTAAGACGAATATTTTCCGAGATATTGACGTTTCAAGTTTGACAGCTGTCATCTGAAATGAAGATCTCTCTAAGACCTTTAATTTCTTCTATGACAGCATCAGCCTAAGACGAGTATTTTCCGAGATATTGACATTTTAAGTTTGACAGCTGTCATCTGAAATGACAATCTCTCCAAGACCTTTAATTTCTTCTATGACAGCATCAGCCTAAGACGAATATTTTCCGAGATATTGACGTTTCAAGTTTGACAGCTGTCATCTGAAATGAAGATCTCTCCAAGACCTTTAATTTCTTCTATGACAGCATCAGCCTAAGACGAGTATTTTCCGAGATATTGACATTTTAAGTTTGACAGCTGTCATCTGAAATGACAATCTCTCCAAGACCTTTAATTTCTTCTATGACAGCATCAGCCTAAGACGAATATTTTCCGAGATATTGACGTTTCAAGTTTGACAGCTGTCATCTGAAATGACAATCTCTCCAAGACCTTTAATTTCTTCTATGACAGCATCAGCCTAAGACGAATATTTTCCGAGATATTGACGTTTCAAGTTTGACAGCTGTCATCTGAAATGAAGATCTCTCCAAGACCTTTAATTTCTTCTATGACAGCATCAGCCTAAGACGAGTATTTTCCGAGATATTGACATTTCAAGTTTGACAGCCGTCATTGCATTGGAAATAAAGATTGTTCACTAGGTACGTGACACTTTTTATAGGACTACGGGATTAGCTATTGATAGAACCACGGATAAAAAAAAACTTTATTGGACATTTTTACGAATGGACGTTTTAGAATGGACAATTTTCAAATTGGACCTTTTTACGATTTGACATTTTTATGAGTGAACTATTTTCCGAATAGGCATTTGTATGATTGGACGTCAATAATATTTGTCATTTTTCATAATTGGACATTAGTCGTATAAACCTGGGCTTTCGATCGGTGTCGGCTTGTGCGGTGATAAAAGCGCGATGCCAGAATCAGGTCGAATCAGGCCGAGCCGGGGGGGCCGGGTCAGGTGAATTCTTCACTTTAGAGGTTTTTTCTTTCTTTCTTCAGACTTTTATAAAAGTCATTATTGATTTAATTTAAAAAACAAATATTATTTATTGTACAAAAATAACATTTTTGTAGCGGGGGTGAAGCCGTGGGTTTAGCTAGTAAACAAAATAAATATAACGTTACCTAATCGAATGCGAATGCAATGAACGACAAAAATAACATTGTTTCAGCCATGCCTAGTTTACCCTATATTTTTATGTATTTAATGTCAACTAAAATCGAAATTATATAATTTGGTTTTAAATAATATTAGTTAGCTTCGATAAGTTTTTCCTGCTTTTTACTGCCTTCTTTCCATTTTTACACCAATTTACCACACAAGAGGTCATTTTTGTCCGTTAACTATATTATTTTGGATATTTTTAAAAATCAAACGATGCGTGCATCTGTCGCTGAGCGCGTTGTGTGACTGAGCGGCGGGTGAGTTGTACTTTTTACGCCCCGCCCATATAGTTGTACTTTGCGTTGAATCACTTTTTGAGCTGTGTTCGACTTCTATTATTTCCCTAATTCGTTGTTTGTAGTATCACAAAACTTACAAAATATTTGAGAACTAGCTTTTGCTCGCGGCTTTGCCCGTGTGACAAAATCCTTTCTTGGCGGAGGTCCAGGTCATAAAATCTATCTGTATTCCAAATTTGAACCCAATCCGTTCAGTGGTTTGAGCTGTACGTTAATAGATCAGCCACATTTCCCTTTTATATGTTTAGATTACTCCTTTAAGTAGGTTAAAACTTTGATTTACTTACTCATAAACATCTTCAATGAAGACATGTCTTCTCACTTCCATTTCCTTCAGTTTCTCCTCAAACCAGCTGAAATGTGAAGGGGGTACCATAGCCTTTCCTATAACACCATACTTGAGGGATGGTTTCTTCCAGAAGTCTATCAAATCGTTCTTTAACTTTTCGAAGTTATCTTCTTGGTCTTGGAAGAGGAATTCCACGTTGTAGACTCGGTACCTAAAATGTGTTGCAATTTTCGTTTTAGTTCTTCCTTTTTTTTTGCCAACATTTTTATTTGAGCATATGATAGGATTTTTGGTATATGTCGTGGTTATTTTTTTATTTACACTTCGGTTACGAATGAATTAATACTACAGGGCGTTGACTTATAACTAATTCCCCAGTGGTCTTCTTTAAATGATTTTTCAGCGTAGCCATAGAACTAACACACATACACATCATACACACACCAAATATTGTTTCCAAATTTCCAGCTCAATGGGTCACGTTTAATCCGAACAGAGGGCCGAAACGACGCCGAAACCTGGATTCTGGAGGAAAATACATGAAACCCGGGGAGTATTTTGTGAAAATTAACACATCAAAATTAATGTTTCCTAGGAACTTTACTCATAAACATAAAAAAATCGCCTTATGATTATTGACAATTGAAAATTTTGTCGCCGGATTCTAGCACTCAATTTTTGCATAAATAAACAGAATAACTACTAAATGGAATGGTAAAACGGCTACAATCAGCTGGAAATTAACCATAAAACTGCACTACAGACAGATTCCTTTACAAATAAATCTTTTAATTACATTATTTTATACTATCAAGTGTGAGTAAAGTACCTACCTACATTGACACTATTAAAATTAATAAATTTTTTTTATAATTATTCATTTTGTGATAACATCCTATTATGAATACCTAAAAATAATATTGTTACAGAAACAGATTGCATTGTGTTGTCTGTAGATGAAATCCAGCCCATTTTAATAACTTAAGCTCTGTAAATATTAAATATTATCATCATACCTAATATTTCCATTGTTCCAGTATCCAGTTTATGCTTTAAATAACTTTATAAGTTGAGGTTGGCTTAAAGAGGGTGCACTTTAACCATTAATTTATATTGCTTACTTTATGTACATTAAAATAGTGCATTGTAAAATAATATTGTTAGCACGGAACACTTGACACAGTCATTCTCACTAAAGTGCTCAAGCTTGTGGTGGCATCATCTGGTGGGCCGCCCTCTTCCCTCAAATATGGTTGAGGAGGACGGCGCTGGCAGGTGTGTCAACTCGTGAACGGGTGCCGCAAGCGGGGGCTGGTCTGGGCCAAATTGTTCTCTGCTGTCATAAAATTATATATATACCTAGTTTTATTTTCTTTAGTTATACCACGGATCTAGCTATTAACTTGAATAATTATTGTTTGTTAACATAACCATATACCTAATGCTGAAAATACTATAAATCATTATTGATATAAATGGTCAAAGTGAACCCTAATGTTGTATGACTGGGCTATTACATGAGACATACAGGAAGGTGACCAAATCTTTACCTTTTCAAAGTACTTAAAGAAATTATTAATAACTTTCAGAAGCTGCAAAATGATGACCCGCAGAGCTACTGTCAGAGACATGGAGCAGCAGCTCAGGGCTGCATTACTGGAACTCAAAACCTGCAAGGACCTCAATGAGCAACTACTCAGAGAGAGAGAAGATAGTGAGATTGAGGTTCAGCGGATTGTTTCAAAAAATGCTGACCTAAAGGATGAGTTGGCCGAGCTGGACATTAAATACACAGAATCATTAAACAAATGTGACCAACTACAGACCATTGTGCTTTCCTTTGATGAGTGTGGACTTACCTATGTGAAGACTCTAAGCCGTGTAAAAGACCTTGAACGCGAACTAGACACTGCTCAGTTGACAATATTAGAACTACAGTCAAAAATTGATGTTCAACAGGTTGCCCACACACAATGCATGTACAATGAGATAGTAGGTGGTGAAACTCAGTGCCCTCAATCTTTAGACATTATCGACCTCACTAGTGAAACATCTTGTGTTTGCTCAGCTCCTATATTTAAAAGTCATAAGAAAATTAAAAGATATATAAGAGTTAAGAAACTGGTCCGGAGGTATACACAAAAATTAAAATGTAAAAAATATTTTACAAAAAATGTAAGACTAATTAAAAATAAATTTAACTTAGAAGAACAACTCCAAAATTGTATAGAGGAGTTAGAAATATTAAAACAAATATATGATAAGGACATACTGGCACTACGCTCCGAGCTGTTGCAAAGGGAACACTCACTCCAAGATATCTTCAAAAGCTACGCTACCACTCAGACTCAGCTAGCAGAACACTACAATACTGTCATAGACCTAGTGCAGTTGGCAACAACTAATACAGAGTGTATGTCATCTATATGTGACACCCACATCCAGTCACAACCGCATATGTCACCGGTGCCTGACTCACAGTCACCGCCATGTACTACTCCTGCGGCGGCTCAGAGGGTAGATGATTGTACAAATAATAGTAGTAAACATAAGGTATTTGTGTATTCTGATGAAATCGGTGTAGGTTTAGGTCCATTATTAGGTAATGAGTCTAGTTGTGATGTCACCAATTTATGCTTCCCTGGTGCGTCATATTCACAAATATGTAGTAAAATAAAAATAAATTCCTGTATAAACAAAAACACAATTGTAATAATAATGATAGGACATAGTTTAAGTATTGACAAAAGGGAGATTATTAATAACATAACCTCTCTTCTTGAAATTGATTGTTCTAGGATCATTTTGTGTGCTCTCCCATATTCTTCATCATTAACGTCAGATCAAAATAAGCACATACATGTCCTTAACAATCTGTTTCATAATTTGACATGTCGTCATAGTGACAAACTTTTATATTTTGATAGTAATAAGTTTATTACTAATTTTTATTTGACTTCGAATAATATGTATTGTTCGAAAAAATCTATGTTAACTATTGCCAAATTGTTGGCATATAATATACACATAGTTATAAGTAGTATAACTAAGTTTTATAATGACTCCACAGTGGTTAGTATATGTACTAATGAATTCACTGTGGAACAAAATTTAAACTAAGTCATGAGACAACAGAGGGCGGCAATAATACATTAAATCTATTTTATCAAAATATAAATCGCTTCTCTGGCAAAATAAATGATATTGAGCTGTTATTAGATAAATTTAATTATGACATATTATGTTTTTGTGAAACTTGGTTGAAAAGCGACAAAATGGCATTTAATGTAAATAATTTTCAAGTAGCTAGTACGTTCAACAGAGCATCCGCCGAGGGAGGTGGTTCCATTATACTGTTAAAAAAATGTATTAAATATAAAGAACGAACTGACATTGTCGGCTGTTCTGTCGAACGCACTTGCGAGGTGGCTTGTGTTGAGGTTGGAAGGCACATACTACTATGTGTGTACAGGCCGCCAAGCTCAAATTTCTCGGCATTTTTATCTGCAATGGAAACTATACTTAATAAAATATCAAGGAGCAATAAATCGATAATTGTCTGCGGTGACTTTAACACTGATATATTGGTAGAATCCTCAGATAAAATGAATTTAATTAGCCTCTTCAATTCCTTTGGCATGAAATACTTATTCTGTGAGCCTACAAGAGTAGCCGGCAATTCCTCGACCTGTATCGATAATATTTTTACTAACTGTGAATGTAATAACTTAACGTTAACATCAGGTATTAGGTCCGATCATAGAGCACTCTCATTAGGATTTGAAACCAATCATACTAAAAGTAAGACTGTTATTGAGCATAGGCCGCTCACTAAGTATAGATTAGAAAAACTAAATACCAGCGTAGAGGTAAACCTAGCAAATACTAACCTCACCGCGGAGGACCCTAATATTAATTACGAAACCATGTTCTCAGTAATAAGTAAAGAATTCAAGGAGATATGTCCTAAGAGGAAATTACAGGGTAATGGTAAACTAGAGTTTGCCGACTGGGCCACAAAGGGAATAAGAATAAGCCGAGATAATATGTACCAATTGTACAGCGATAAAGCCCATAATAATTCAGAGTCCTTTGTAGAATATGTTAGATGTTACTCAAAGACTTTCAAAGCCGTCTGCATCCAAGCTAAAGCCTTGATGATTAGAGATAGAATAAGCAAATCAACCAATAAAGTTAAGGCCGTTTGGAATACTATTAATAGAGAGACGGGTAAAAGTAAAACTAAGGATACAGAATATAAATTATTACAAAATAATCAATTAATATCAAGTTCTGAAGAAATTGCAAATATCTTTGCGGACTTCTTTTCTAACATCGCGTTAAATTCAACTAAGTCACTTGACTCTTCTCCCGACTTAGCAGTAACTTATCTAAAGGAAAATTTTAAACATGATATACCTGACTTTTCCTTTACACATGTATCGGCAAATTATGTTAGAAAAACGTATAAAAGCCTAAATGTAAAAGCCACTGAAGACCTCTGGGGCCTATCGGTTAAATTGGTAGAGTCGCTTATAGACACCCTTGCTCCTTACTTATCGGAATTGTTTAATTTGTGTATAGATAAAGGCACATTTCCAGACCTGATGAAAGTTAGCAAAGTCACCCCAATCTTTAAATCGGGATGCAAAACTGATCCCTCTAACTATAGGCCGATCTCGGTCCTTCCTGTCCTGAGCAAAGTCTTTGAAAAGATGATGCTGCACCAACTGCTGTCTCACTTCAATCAACACAAAATATTACATCAAAGTCAGTATGGTTTCACCAAGAGTAGATCTACGACTGATGCAGGTAGTCACCTTATGACTCTGATCCTTCAGGCTTGGGAGAGTTCAAAGGATGCTTTTGGCGTATTCTGTGATCTTTCCAAAGCTTTTGATTGTGTGGATCATAGCACACTGCTGAGGAAGTTGGAGGTATACGGAATTCATGGAAATGCCTCGAACTTGGTGGAATCTTACTTGTCGGACAGACAGCAGAAAGTGGATATTGGCGGTGTCATTTCATCAAGCCATCCTGTTAGAATGGGAGTGCCACAGGGGTCAATACTTGGTCCATTTTTGTTTCTGGCATATATAAATGATCTCCCTTACATGGTTAAAGACCTAGCAGACATCGTTTTATTTGCCGATGATACCTCGCTAATATTCAAAGTGGATAGGAAAGATAGTGAGCTTGTACATGTAAATAACGCTTTAGTAGTAATATCTAAATGGTTTGCAGCTAACAATCTGTTATTGAATGCGAAAAAGACTAAATGCCTGAAATTTTCATTACCTAACGTTAGGTACATAGAATCGAATGTAGTTCTTGATGGTGAAATACTAAAGCTTGACAATGCAACTTTATTCCTTGGCATGAATATAGATTCTAAGTTACAATGGGGTAATCATATTAACGTATTGTCAGGGAAATTAAGCTCTGCAGCATATGCGGTGTATAAAATCAGGCAACTATCAGATGTAGCTACAGCTAGATTAGTTTACTTTGCATATTTCCATAGTCTAATGTCATACGGTATTTTACTGTGGGGGTCGGCAGCAGATATTGAGACTATTTTCATACTGCAAAAACGTGCAATTCGTGCCATTTATGAGATGCGCCCAAGAGACTCTTTAAAAGAGGTCTTTAAAGAGATAAATATACTGACCCTACCATCTTTGTACATTTACGAAAATATTATGTATGTCAGAAAAAATTTAGATAAATTCAAGTTAAATAGTGACACTCATAGCTTTAATACTAGAAATAAGAATAAGTTAGCTGTACCTCGATTCAGATTGTCCAAAACGAGCCATAAATCATTTTTAGGGAATTGTGTACGTTTTTATAATAAAATCCCTGATGAAATAACGGGGCTCACAGAAGGTAAATTCAAAAGCCGTGTTAAAGACATATTACAAAAGAAAGCCTATTATAAAATTAGCCAATACATAGAAGACAAAGATGCCTGGAAACCTCTGCAACCACCTGTAAATAAATTATGTAACCAAGATAATAATTGTAAACACATATTTAAAAAAAGCAATCCCTATGAGTTTCTTGCTCATTCTTCTCATAGAGGTGCCTTGCGAATGAGCGGTAGAATACTAAAATAAAATGTAAAATTGACTTGCAAAAGTGCTCCATTGTAGCCTATTTGAATAAATGAATTTTGAGTTTGAGTTTGAGTTTGAATCAAAAAAAATGAAACAAACACATACACACATACTTTCGCATTTATTCAAATAATAGGATATGTTTTATAGGTTTTTTTTATTACTTACCCTTTGTATTCTTCATGTTTAGCGACAACGCTCGAAACTAACAATAAAAAAATAAATAACATTTTAATCAAAATTTTAAATAAGTGCTTAACCTAGGAATTGAGACACAAACAATATAATTATAAATTATTTAAATAATTATAATCTAATCAATTAATCCTAAAGTTGATAATGTTTGCATTCCATGTTGGGATAAATAATAAAGTTCATGTTCAAAAAAAGAAGAGTCATGGTAATAAGGGAAACTAATATAAATCAATTTAGACAAACCAAGCCAGGCAGGAATTTATCCCGCCTTCTAAGTTTAGTCTGCTACCAGCTACGGCCGCAACGATGCTTAACATCACACGAGATAGTAGTCAAAGGCCAAAGGCCCTATATAACTGATCACTATATAGTATCATTCAAAATCTCTGTCCGCGTCTGTTTGTCTCTCTATGTCCCCTAAGTTTGCTTAGATCCTTAGAACTGTTTTTTTTGGGAGCGTATTCGCACGCATAATTTTTTTTGTCCTAATTTTGTTTCGCCGAAAATGTTTCGCATAACTTTTTTTAGCCTAATCATAATTGGGCATAATTATATCTAGACATACTTATGTCTTGCCATAACTGTCAGTTGCCCTAACGTTTTTTAGCATATATTTGTAAAGCATAAATTTGTATGTCATAATATAAGTACGCATAATTTTGTTAGTCCTAATTTAATTTGTCCGAAAATGTTTCGCATAACTTTCTGGGGCATAATCATAATTTTACATAACTATATTAAGGCATACAACTAATATTGTAAGTTAATAAAATTATTTAGGAAAGTAGTTTATGGCACCCAGTAAGACTGACTGTCACAAAACCGACTCGGATAATTTAGGTTAGGTTAGGTTAGGTTTGAACAATGTCCACAGTGCCACGGCAGCGGTCAACAAAGTGCCAAAAATGACCATCCACTTTCTAATTCAGAGAGAGGGTTGGGTATAGAGGAGATGTAAATGAAACAACCACACAGTAGCTAGTGAAGTTACTGGGCTGAAGAGTCTTAACATCTTATTACTCTCAAGTAAGAAGTTATCTCTTACCATCGGGAGAGCGTCTTGCCAGAATTCTTACTTCGTTCTATAAAAAAAAACCGCGAGAAGGCTAGGTTAGGTTTTAAGTTGGAACATTGAAATTAATAATTCGTTTCTTTTAGTATTATAATAATATTTTGCCGATTACAATCCTGGTAATAGTATTTTGACAAGATATCACTTTGCTAAAAAATTAGGGCTGGATATATCATTATACTGAAAATTATTAGGGCTGGATATTATTATGTCGAAAAATATTAGGGCTGAATATAATTATGCCAAAAAAATTTATGGTAAGATATTTTAGGCGTTAAAACAATATGCGTAACAATTTTATGCGTAATTATTATTATGCTTAAAAATATTATGGGAGAAAAATTTAGGCTAAAAAAGTTATGCCTAAAAACTTTAGGCGTTTTGGTGTTTAGGCTGAAAAACGTTATGCCACATTAAATTAGGACTAAAAGTTTTATGCGAGCCAATATGGACCCGTTTTTTTTTTAATAGTAAGAGTGATTCAAGAGAAAGATTTGTATATACATGCATAATATTTTTAATTTTCTCTAAGCGCTACGTACGCGCTACTATTAATGAATAAAAAAAAGCTCATACGCGCACGCCTCCTTAATCTCACTATTTTTCTCTTTTCGCACACATTTTATTAGTAATATCAATAATTATATCAGGTAAATAATGTTAAATTAACTGATAATTGATTATAATTAATGACGGGGCTTAATCTAAGATAACATTGGATATTAAATTTATACGTACTTAGTATACAGTAGCACTGTACAGAACAATGTACCTTTTTAGGCTTTCCAAGTCATCAAGAAAGCCTTAAACCTCAAAAGATACATTTTTCTAGTATACAGTGCTTTATAGAGACTATGTGGGGTCTTATTATGTATCTAAAGCTGACGGCACAGGCGAGCAAGCAGTCGCGGCTCACCGCAAAAAATTCTGTCCCTCAGTACAGAATTTTTGTAATGGTCGAATTTGCACGTAACATGTCACCTGTAAAATGAAGATCGCTTGTGCTTGTCCATGCCCTCTCGCGTCTGTGTGTCGTCAGCTTTAGACTTTAAGCCGAACGCTGATAGGTTCTAACTTCCATATCGGCAAAGATGTAATTCTTGGCGACTTGCAGCCAATGTGCAAGGGAGGCAATGAGAGGGAGAATAACATTTGACACAAAAAAACATTTCATTATCAATTTCATAAATTTATTATTCAAATAAATTAATCTAAAATTTAATATATTATTTGAAGATTATTTTAATCCAAATAAAAATTTAATCGTAAGTTTACAAAAGTTTTTTAGCTAGTGCATCCTTGCTCTATAATTATTACGGGCATACCTAGCACCGGCCTTAATACCTTCCCACGTTTCAAAACCAGCTTGCTCAATAAAATCAGGATCGACAAGAAAACCAAGCGCGGTTCCCAAACCAAATCTGTAGCCAGGCAGCTCATAAGTAAACGAGAAAGGTGCGCCAGCAATTTTTCCATAATCTTGGGCACTTCCTGAAGCTTGATACAGAACCAAAGCAGTGTTACCAACGATGTAATTTGGGTTATAGCTCATTTTAACGCTGTCTATGGCTTCAGCCATTTGGACTCCAACCAGATGAAGAAATAAGCCATTCGGAGGAAGGTTTCCAGTACCATAACCATACAAGATCATGCTTCCGAAGCTGTGAATGTCCAGGAATAGTTCAATTCTATCGCTGTACTCTTCGAAAATATCTCTAATTACAGCGGTCTCAGGTTCGGAGAAAGGTCCTCTTCCGTGGAAGGTTTCTGAGCAAACTAAGTTGCTAGAAGCTTCAGACCAGAAAACGTCGAAGTTTCGGTTCAAATCGACTCCCATGCAGAAGTCGTTGATCATGTAGCCGGTGGCTCGGTTTTTACGCCAGAAACGATTCTGAAACGATAAAAAACACTGAGCATTTGGTTTTTCACAGGGGTCGAAGAAGTAACAGTATTGACGTAATTATTTTATTATTCATCTTATGTCTGTGTACATATGTCAATTGACTTTTTTAATCGAATTTAAGATGAGGACGAGCGAGGAGTGCAGGGGCCTATGATCGTAAAAACTCTCGGATTCAAAGGCTTGTAAGAATTTGTAATAAAAAATTGCATCCTTTGTCGTTTCTAATATTCTTTCAGCTTAAGACGAAGACACAGAGAGAAAGTAGCACCGGCAACTTTCTGGCAACCAGCTGTTTCATATATGTTAATATCTCAATAGCTGCATCGAAAACGCCTGCTTCAGCTTTACCAATTAAAATCCACCAGCGGTAATAAATTTATGAAACAACCATTTTCTAAAAAGTTGCGAGAGAGTTTTGTGTTAGTTGCTGCGAAAGTTGCATTGTATGCAAATAGGATATATTTCAAGTCATGAATTTTTAGATGTAAGGTGGTCGCGCCTAGGTAGAGATGATACATTGGTTGTCGAATCTTTAGCTAATTCGATGGAGTTGGTTTTTGCACTCACTTCACAACATTTGAGTTAAATTACTTAAAATTGCAAGATACAAATGTTCGCTGTACCTGGGACACAGAGAGAAGGGGCGATTCCACAGATCATCGATAGCAGGAAATTTGATGTGTGTGGCCAGCATGCAAAATTGTTTCATTTTACCGGTTTTCTTGTAACGGGGTTTGATCATCTGTGTAATGTTAAAGTGATGGCCCAAACAGCCCACGCTGCGCTGTGGTATTTTATTTATTAAATAAGCGTAAGAGGTATATCAGGATCGTACCAAGTGGAGGGAAATAGTCTCTGTCTACTCCAACGAGAACCAGACGTGATTATATTATATAATATTATGTAACTCATGTCGTTATAGTGTGGGTCAAAGCATGACGCTTGCAACCTTACCTCCTGAGTAAAGACGTATCCATCAGGATTGACAATAGGCAGGATGATCCAGTCGATGTCCTCAAGCAGATCGTTTTCAGCCACGTCTATGACCAGCTTGTGGATGGCATATAGAGTAGCTGGCAGAGTCACCCATTCCCGAGCGTGGATCAGAGACTCCAAGAATACGATTGGCTTCGATGTGTCCTAAGAGAACAGATCAGTTTGAGAAAACAAAGTTTTAAGTAGTGCTGAGATGACACATGATAAAACAGGTCGCCCGATGATTTTGTCTTGATTTTGTTTTTGTCATAAGTTTTGTGTTAGTGTTTGAGCTTAAGCATTAAGTAATAGTCCTTTAAAACAAATGTGTGAGAGAGGGTTAATCAAAAAGAGATTCTGAATTAAAGAACTAGTGTAAAATAAGGACTGGAATTTATATATTATTGTGTATATTAAAGTATGGTGGGTAGTTATTAAAAAAAGTGCTATGAAAGGAAAAGTAACTTACTTGAAAGTTCGTTGTAGAAATCTTGATATACTTGATGTCCCTTCCTTCAAAGCTCTTCCCGGCAGTGACAAGTGAAACTATTTCAGGATACGATGCCTCCAATTCCTCTAAAAAGGCGTACACCTGAAAATGATAGTGAATAGAGAGAATTTTAAACAAAATGTTTAACTTTTATCACCAGTTAACCCACAGAAAGGTTGAAAACAAGTGAAACTATAAAAAACTTTTTAAAACAAGCTTTTATTAGTATTACCACCTACCATCATAAAGTACTCGTCAAGACGAATCAAATGAGCCCAAATTCGATGGGATTGCGTCGTTTAATAACGGAGTTCCTATGGCCACCTTCCAGCTCTATCATCAGATCAGCTCGATGTCATAATAATATTGCATTGTCATCCGATTTATACAGGTATGCAAATTTCAGCTTAATCGGACACCAGGAAGTGGGTCAAATTAAACTTGCAAGATTTGATTACAGACATACAGACAACAGACAGGAGAAAGTAAATAAAAGCTTGTTAAAAATTGGCTTAAGCTAAAAGCTTCGACTACTTTTTACAACAAAAAATATCATTTCAATGCACTGAATTCTAAATACTCGAAAAAGTACTCGAAGAAGACGAAGGAAGAAATAGATACTCGAACTATTTAAACTTCTGTATATTTATATAATTGCTTCCAAAATTTTTTTCATAACAAAGACGATAAGATCTAAATTTAAATTATTTAGGTTTCTTACCTCTTCAAAAGTATAAATTCTGTCAAATGGAAGAGCATTGACTCTGGAAGCATTTAATGGTCTTCTGGAAGCTTGCTCTAGCAGTTTGTCTTCCAAGTCAAGGAATCTGAAAATAATAATAATAAATATTTCAGGACATTTCACACAGCGCCACCTAACACCAAGCTAAGCAAATGTTAAAAATATAATTTTTTAGTCAAAACAGAGTGCATCTCTAACTATTAAATAATATGTACATAATATTTGTCAATTAATTCGAAACAAACGATGGTAGCTAAAGGATTATGCCTTGCAGATGTGATTTTGGATCACCAAGTTCAAATCCCCGCCCCGCACCAATGACAACATTATTATGTGTGGTTTTCCTCTTGCTATACTGGTGGTAGACTTCGGCTGTGGCTAATTACCACCCTCTGAACAAAACCGCGTCGCCAAGCGGTCTTTACGACTGTTTCAATGAAGCCAGGAAGGGATTTATTCCGCCTCCTAGATTAGATTAGACTGCAACTATCGTCGGCCGCATCATCGCTTAGATAAGGCTAGATCATGGTCAAATTGTCCTGAATTTTTTTTTTTTTTTTTTTATTTATTTTTTATTTAAACCTATGATGAATATAAAAATAAATCTAGTTAATTACTGAGCCGAAAAGTCTCAACATTATGACTCTTGAGTAGGATTAGGAAGCGTTGGTGCAGTGCACCTAGGATATTACATCATCATATTATCATTGTGAAATCCGGGGTAGTACTGTACCGATTATAATTAGGCAGCGTTATCTCGTCTCGTCGAGCGCGAGCGTCTTAATCTTCTAGTAACTCCTTTGTATAAAAAGAGACAAGAAATCATAATTACTCCTTAATATTTTCAGCTTCAACGGTCCACTGAAGTCCAAGGTTTCTCAAGCCATCTTCGAACAGCTGCTTCTTGTCCTTAGCTACCAGCACCTGACCGGGTCTACCAGGGATGGAGTGAGACCAGACATCTAAACCCAGGGTATTTTCTAGGCTGTTCAGAGATAAAACCTGATCCTTGTTATTAACTGGCACTTGGTATAAGGAGTGACTGGAATTTAAGAAATAGAGTGATGAGATAAGTTTAGCTTTAAGAAGATTAATATTGTGATGGTTGCCTCAACAATCATTATCATTACGTCAGCAAGCAAAACATTGTAATCTTATAAATATTTTTTTTAACTCTTCATAGTTTCTGGTCCGTTCTTATAGAATTATTACTAAATGGACGGTACAGTATTAAAAAATTTCGTATTTTTTTAAAAAAAATTCCTTAAAAGTGCTCCACTGTTATATATGTACCTCTAAAATACGTTATTTAAGGATGATTTTATGTGTTATATTAATGGCAATCTAATTTTAGAAAAAGATAAAAATTACATACCCGTCGTAAATTTCGTGTTTGGCCAAAGCCAAACCAAATAAAACCAACAGACATATAAGTGAACGCATGTCTGCTTCTTTGATAACTAGGTAATTATTAATACTATAGCTTAATTTATTATTTTTTATCAAAGTCATTATCTTTTTATCAATATCCATCCGTCTTTCTTAATGGAGTTACGGTGATATGGGGTTTTTCTCATTAATACTATCTATACCTATAAAATTATAATCAGTTATAATGGGTTTTTATTCGTTGTAGACTTTGATCATGATCTCGCCTGATCTTAAGCGACGATATCGTTGAAGAAAGCTAAATTAAATCTAGCAGGTGATATAAGTCCCTCCAAAGAAATTTGAGAATGACATCATGTTTGCTAAAAGTCTCTAACATGCCCAAACTCAAAAGTTATTTTTATAAAATTATAATCAATGATTTCTATTGTTAGACTCTACTGAATATGCGGTAAGCTCTATGAGAAGATATGCTATGCTATGGAGCTAGCGTAGCTAGTATAATTGGCTTAATTTAAAGATCTTCAATGGTTTATTTATTAACCAAATTAAATAACAATGGTATATGGGGTCATCCTTGGCGGACTCCTCGAATTTTATTTTAATACTACGATTTACTTGCGATGCTATTTATATCGATGCTACAACGTGAATGTCAATTTAGAATATTATTGATATATGTTTTAATTCATTTTTGCACGCCAACCAGATCTACGAGTAAGTAAACAGTCAAAAGCTTTCTCGAAATCAATACAATTAAATTTTACCGGGGGTAGACTTCCTTTGCAGGAGGTCGTCTAGGTGGGTACCCCAACAGTGCCAGTTATTTTACCGCCTGAGCAGTGATGTGCAAACATCACTGTGCTCCGGTAGGAGGGCACTGTAGCTAGTGAAATTACTGGGCTAAAGAGTCTTAACATCTCATGACTCTTGAGTAAGAAGCGTTGGTGCAGTGCTCCTAGAATTTCACATAATTGTGAAATCCTAGGTAACACTGTACTGATTATGGGCAGCCGTTATCTCTTAACATCAGGAGAGCGTCTTGCTCGTCTTCTACTTCATTACATAAAAAAAAAAAAGTTTTCTTCGATGAAACCACTTTGATGTTGTGGCGCACATACTAGTTCTTTGAATTTTTCAGAATCTATGGTTTACTATTTGTTGTAATATTTAAAATTTAATTTAATGTACAAGAGGAATAAAACTTTGAATTAGGATCGTAACACTAAATGTATTGTTGTGCATTTATTATGAAAAAACATGGCTGATTTAGCTTAACATCAGATTAATATAGCGCTTTCATATTTAATCAACTTAAGTACACAACAATATAAATTGTAAAAGGAAATAAAAAAACACAATAGGTACAAATTTATAATCGTACAAATTTATTTCATTATTATCATGATGAAAAAAACAATGATAATTGTATTATTTAGCGCCCATCTTAGCTCTGTAGTTGTTACGGATGTACCTTGCTCCAGCTTTAATACCTTCCCAAGTTTCAAAACCAGCTTGTTCGATAAATTCGGGATCAACCAGAAAACCATTAAGTCCGGTACCGAATCTGTAGCTAGGAAGCTCGTAAGTATACGAGAAAGGCGCACCAGCTATTTTTCCATAATCTTGGGCACTTCCTGAAGTTCCATACAGAGTAAGAGCGCTGTTTCCGACAATATAATTAGGATTATAGCTAGCTTTCACATTATCTATAGCTTCACCCATTAGAACTCCAGCCAGATGAAGGAATAAGACATTCGGAGGAAAATTTCCAGTACCATAACCATACAAAATCATGCTTCCGTAGCTGTGGATGTCCAGAAACAGCTCAATCCTGCCTTCGTATTCTTTGAAGATCTCACCGACAACAGCAGCCTCGGGTTCGGAGAAAGCACTCCTTCCGTGGAAGGTCTCTGAGCAAACGTTGTTGCTAGAAGCTGTAGACCACAAAACGTCGAAGTTTCGGTTTAGATCGACCCCTAGGCAAGAGTCGTTGACCGTGTAGCCAGTTGCTCGGTTTTTACGCCAGAAACGATTCTGTAAAAGAAACAATTTAGTTGAGGCAGTAACCACTAAAACATTAATTCTTTTCTAAAGTTATTGTGAAAAGTATTATGTATATACCCTATAAGACTCTCTGATGGTTGCGATGTAACACCATTATCCATTTTATATTCAAGACAAGCTTATGCTTGCGACTTTGTCCGCATAGAAATATGATTTCTTAGCGGACGTCTACGTCTCAATAACTATCTGTGTGCCAAATTTCAACCCAATGCTTTCAAATTTGGCACACTGATAGGTTTGGGCTATGCGTTGATCGATCAGTCAATCTTTCCCTTTTTGATATATTATGTAAAGTGTTGTTTATCAAATAAAATATGTGTTAGGTATTTGAAATTAGTGAAAGGGATTTAAATAAAAGTTTATATCGAGGATATTTAGTTGCAATTTATCATTGGATTTTTTGATAAGTTATCCAAGGTGCAAACGTGCTAAATCAAACTAGTGCAAAATCTACAAAATACCCTAGGTATCTGGATTTCATATCAAATACTTAGTTTAATCATAATTTCAAGGTCAATAGATGACTGGTCAAAAATAAACATAATATATACAGGTACCATTAAATGAAAATTTTTGATGCATTAGATGGTTTTTTTTTCTACTGAAACATCTCATTTTCGATAACTCCCATTTGAAGGTTAAAAGGTCTAGGAAATTAACTAAACAATGAAACTTTACATGTTTTATTATGTCTAAAGTTGGCCAATGCAGTGCAGCGCTACGTAGTATTTCTATTTTGAAAATGTCTTAAACTGACGCTCTATTATATAATAAACGTTTTTTCTTTCTTTTTATCTCTACTTGGCGCAAATGTTCGTGCGAAGTTAAACAAATCATATTCAAAGTGCTTATTAAAAATAAGAGTCAAAGAGAGAGAGAGATTTTTATTAGAGTGATCCAAAGTTTTAGCTGAATAAACTTGACTTTGACCTTCATAATTCAAACTTTACGAACAATAATCTAATATAAAAGTGTTCTTACCGACTCATGAGTAAACACATATCCATCAGGGTTAGCAACAGGCAAGATGATCCAGTCAATGTCATCAAGAAGGTCACTCTCGGTGACGTCTATGACCAGCTTCTTGATGGCATACAGGGTCGCCGGCAAGGTCACCCATTCACGAGCGTGGAGTAGTGACTCCATGAAGACAATAGGCTTGGATTCATCCTGGGAAATAAAGTAAAGGCCTGTTCAAACCCAATATTTGTCACCGCCTGTGGTAACAAAACGAAACTGCGTAGAAATCGGCGCGATAATTCCATACCCAGAACACCAGGGCTATTGGATAATTCATAGTTTTTTTTTTTTTTTTTCTTTTTAATAATATGGCAACATGTGCATTTTGCCAGTGTCGAGTAAAATTCGTGAATGTTCACGGGATAATAAATTATGGTCTCCACTTTCGTGTTTTGCCAGTGTCAAGTTAAATGTTATTTATTAAGTAATAAGTTAGTTAGTCAGGTCAGAGTCAGAGTGAGCTTAATAGCTCGTCTAGTCACGTGAGTCTTCCAGTAAAATGGTGGAATTTTACTGAAAGTTCGGAGGAGTTTTGGAGGGGGCACCAAAATTCATATTTCAGCACCATATCACTTGCCTACATCTGTGCACATTCAAAAACACTTAACACGCAATATTCCGCCATTATTACACGCTAACAATCAAATTCTACACGATTATTAAGCAAAAGACGTGGAGCTAATGATATGATAAAGGCTTGCCGCCTGCCGCCAAAACTCCCCAATTCATAGTTACTAAGTTTACTTTGATGTACATTATTGCGTTTGATATTTTACTCATATTTATGAGGAGGTTAAAACAAGTAATGAACTTCAAAGTGGACATCAAACTCAGTGGCTATGAATTTGTCAGTAGCCCTGCTGCCTGTTGATAATTTTGACACAGCTTTGAACAGGCATTTAGTTGACCAAAATAAAAAACTACCGGACGACTGTTATAACAATATTATTGCTTGTTTTAACCGACTTCTAAAAAGGAAGTTATTAATTGGATATAATGTATGGATGAATTGATGGAACTGCGAAAAATTTAGGTACATGGGACAATAATATTAATTGAGGCTTACGAACCATTTTTACCTTCTTATATAATTTCAGAAAAGTGGATTATGTTTGTCCTCGCATTCCTCCAAAATCATCACAATCAAATTTACCTTCTTGTATAAAAAAAAAACATTACAATTTAGAGGGCTTACTTCAAAGTTAGATGAGGAGATCTTGATGTACTTGATATCTCTGCCTTCGAAACTCTTTCCAGCGTTGACCAACGTCACTGTTTGCGGGTATGCTTCGGCCAAGTTTTCTAAATATTCGTCCACCTGGAAGAATTGCACTATAAATTAAACGCTTTTTGTGATAAGACTCACGTTTGTGCAATGCTACAATGTAAAAACAACTTGGACATCTTCAAGACACGAGTGGACAGGTATCTTTCTAGACATCTTACTCGATGCATTGTCAACCACATCTGCACTTTCCATCAGGTGGAAGGAGGGTGGGAGTTAGGGTTCCATCAAGATGTATTTTAATTTTGATATTGTTTAATAATTTAAATCTAAAAATTTCGCACGCCTGCTTGCAGGCTGAATACCATTGACATTATATAATTTTAAGACCTTTTGTATATGATTATTTTGTATGTATTCTAGCGAATAAATGTTTTTGATTTTGATTTGATGTGGTCAAACGTCGGCCTGTTTAGCATACAAAAGTAGTTTCTTTTTACCCGGTGCGGTGCCTTTAGTTTGCGTCAGTACAAAAGTGATCATGCGAATGTTTATCATTGTTATGCAATGTGATGCAATGTGGCTAGCCGTGTTATGCTTTAGATGTTTTCTTTTGTTGAAGAATTTGACACTGCGATCGAGTGTCGCAAGTGGAGCCGGCCGTTAATATGAGTAAAGGAGAAAGTATGAGTGTTGTTGTTGTTGAGTTGTGTTGTTCGTGTAATGTGTTCCTCACGTCTAAACTTCTGAATTCTGAATCGATTGAGCTGTAATTTGGTATGTTGCCTACATAGGCTTTTTAGAGGGAGCATCTAGATATAACTATTGCAATATAAAGGACAATCCAATAGATCTTACTTCTTCATATGTATAGATTCTATCGAAAGGTAAAGATTCCACTCTGGATGGATTGAATGGCTTCTTGGAAGCTTCTGCCAACAATTTATCTTCTAAGTCGAGCAATCTGAAAACATACAATTATGTTTAAGGGGGGTTTCTTCTAAATATATAAAAGGAAAGAGTGTCTGATTGACTGATCTATCAACGTACAGCCAAAACCGCTGAACGGATCGAGTTGAAATGTGGAACACAGATAGGTTTTATGATGAAAATCTCCGCTAAGAAAGGGTTTTACCACACAAGCAAAGCCGAAAGAATGAGCCAGTAATATATAAAAAAAGAAATACGCGAATAGAACTGATTAAATGCTGCTCAAACGACACAGATAAGAATTAAATTTAGTACACAGATAGATTTTGTGACGTAGACATTGGCTAAGAAAGGATAAGAGCCCAAGAACTACTCAGGCTCTTGTCTCCCGCTTCTGTTGCCTCATTTTGACCTTCCGGTCCTGTGCTATTCATCCATCATCAGCCCGTAATCTACCAATCCGTACATAGACCAATCTGCTGGACAAAGGCCAATGTGCGCCACTGAGCCCAGTCCTCAGCTCTCCTAATTCAGTTTCTGCCAGCTGTCTTCCTCAAGCCGTCACTTTACCAGGTCGCTGAGCTTCCTATACTGCCCTAAGGCTTCCTTCATCAGCCTTAACGTGGTCATGCTATTTATACTTACTCCTTAATATTTTCAGACTCAATAGTCCACTCGAGTCCAAGGTTCCTCAAGCCATCTTCGAATAGCTGCTTCTTGTCTTTGCCAACCAATGCCAGGCCAGGTCGTCCAGGGAGGGAGTGAGACCAGACGTCTAGACCTAGGTCATCCTCCAGGCTGTGCAGCGCCATACCCTGGTCTTTATTTTCAACTGACACTTGGTATAAGGCGTGTCTGGAAATTAAATAAGTTAAATCCTGATCAGAAAACAATAGAGTAGGATAGAATAACACTTTATTTGTGAGAAATCAACTGCTTGCTCTAAACAAGTGAAATTTAAAAAAACTTTTTAAAAAAGCTTTTATTATTATTAACATGTAGCATCATAAATTACTCGTCAAGACGAATCAAATGAGCCCAAATTCGATGGGGTTGCGTCGTTTAATAACGGAGTTCCTATGGCCACCTTCCAGGTCCATCATCAGATCAGCTTAATGTCATAAAAATATTGCATTGTCATCCGATTTATACATGCATGCCAAATTTCAGCTCAATTAGAAATCGGGAAGTGGATCAAATTAATTTCCAGGACTTGATTACAGACAGACAACAGACAGGTGAAAGTAAATAAAAGCTTGTAAAAATTATTGACTTACCCATCGTAAATTTCATGTCTGGCCAAAGCCAAGCCAAGTAATGCAAACAAACAGACAAGTGTACGCATGTCTGCCCTTTCTATAACTAATTTCAAAAATTAACTGTACCTAATTAAATAAACTTTTATCATAATCATTATCTTTTTATCAAATCGATCCATCTTTATTAATGTGGTTCTATGATATGGCGTTTTACTTATTTTGTCTATACCTATAAAATAATCTGATATAATATGGGAAAATGCAAATATTCGCACGTATCACCCGATTAATAAACTAATTAGTAGTAATTTTAAAAAACTTTTTAAAAACAAGCGTTTATTATTATTGCTATCTAGCATCAAAGTACTTGTCAAGACGAATCAAATGAGCCCAAACTCGATGGGGCGCAACCCCATGTGCTCATCGTTTATTTACGAAGTTCCTATGGCCACCTTTCAGCTACATCATCAGATCAGCTCCATGTCATTATAATATTGCATTGTCTTCTGATTTATACATGCATGCCAAATTTCAGCTCAATCGAATACCGGGAAGTGGGTTAAATTAAATTTGCAAGATTTGATTGGTTTACTTTGCGTACTTCCATAGTTTAATGTCATATGGAATTTTGTTGTGGGGGTCAGCTGCAGATATTGAAACTATTTTCATACTGCAAAAACGTGCAATTCGTGCCATTTATGAGATGCGCCCACGAGATTCTTTGAAGGAGATCTTTAAAGATATTAATATACTGACCCTACCATCCTTGTATATTTACGAAAATATTATGTATGTTAGGAAGAATCTCGAAAAATTTAAACTAAATGGTGACAAACATAGCTTTAACACTAGAAATAAGAATAGGATAGTTGTACCTAGATTTAGATTGACCAAAACAAACCAGAAATCATTCCTAGGGAATAGTGTACGTTTCTATAATAAAATCCGTGAGGAAATAACGGGGCTCACAGAAGGTAAATTCAAAAGCTATGTTAAAGCCATATTACAAAAGAAAGCATATTATAAAATAAGCCAATACATCGACGACAAAGATGCCTGGAAACCTCTGCATAATAAACCAGCTGGTGCCCCTCAAACGCACAATAAATTATGTAACCAAGATAAACATTGTAAACACATATTTAAAAAATGCAATCCTCATGAGTTTCTTGCTCGTTCTTCTCATAGAGGTGCCTTGCGAACGAGCAGTAGAGTGTTAAAATAGAAAAATGTAAAATTGACTTGCAAAAGTGCTCCGATGTAGCCTATTTGAATAAATGAATTTTGAGTTTGAGTTTGATAACAGACAGACCGACAGACAACAGACAGGTGAAAATTGGATTAATTTAAAACTAGATTTTTATTCCATCAAAATTTAAAAATATGGGGTTTAAATACCAACAATATACACAAAATCATTTTTACAACGAACTTTTTACGTAATAAGACGAGCAAGACGCTCTCCTGTTGGTAAGAGATAACGCTGCCCATAAATTAGTACCCAGGATTTTACAAAACATTCTGGCTGTACTACCTAACGCTTCTTAATTGAGAGTCATAAGATGTTAAAACTCTTTAGCCTAGTAATTTCACTAGCTACAGTGCCCTCCTACCGAACCACAGTAATGTTTGCACATCACTGCTCAGCGGTAGAATAATTGGCATTGGTGGGATACCCACTTAGTCGACCTCCCGCAAAGGAAGTTTACCCTCGGTAAAGGTGGGTGAGTTTCGAAAAAAGGCCAAGTATTACCTTCTCCAGGCTACAAAACCCAATCCACTGGTATTATAAGCTCGCTGATGTGTCGTTGGAAAGAGTCTATAAAATTTAAGATTTAGGCCTTTTATTAGACTCACAACTCAATTTTAGAGATCATGTGGTAACCACCTGCAAATATGCTTATAGAATGTTAGGTTTTATTATGCGCACCTCGTACAATTTTAAGAATGTACAGGCACCCTTATCTTTGTATAATCCTACGTACGAAGCAAGCTGGAATATAATGCAGCGATATGGGATCCCTATGAAAGGAAATATTCGCTTATGATTGAGCGAATCCAACGTAAATTTGCCAGATACATAAAATGATGTATAATATTTGTTAATGGAATGGTGGGACTGTACACCCTGAAACTCAGGAGGAAATGTACTTGATGTTGCATTATTATTTGCTGTTGCGTAACAGGGTGGACAACCCTAGTGCACTGGCAGCGGTGCAGCTGCGAGCAGCGTTGCCAATCTGTGGGGAATTCCCCAAACTGCGGGGAATCTTAAGTTGGTTGGGGAATTATTGGGGCATTATTTGGCATTATGTGGGGAAAATGCGGGGATTTTGACATCATATTCTCATCGGAAAATATTTCGTATAACAACATTTTTTTAATCATTAACTATGGCTCAAGTACTTATGATATGACGGTCTCGTGACGAAAAATCAAAATACCAGTAATTGCACATCTCTATGTATGGCACATCCCTAGTTTGTCAGTTGGCTGTCTTGTCTATGATCAGGGGATTCCCTTTTTCTCCTTTATTAAATGATTTGTTTTGTGACTGATAAATGGATGATTGAACGTGTTCAAAACAAGTTGTGTTTGTTTCTGTCGCAAAGTAACGATACGATTTTGTGCAAATATGGATAAATGGTTATTAAAAGGTCAAGACAAAAATAAAGAAGATAATCCTAAGGTAAGGTAATTAAACCTTATACAATATATTTATGTTTTTGCTGCGCACAAACTTTGTTATTTATCCGATTAATTTACCTAGTTTTTTTTTAGCTTAAACGTAAAAGAGAATCTGAGCTCGAGTTATCGGAGGCGTCAACTTCTAGTACAGAAGGAAATGCCGCTCCAAGTTCATGTTTGACTTCAGTAGATTTGATGACAAGTGAGTCAAATTGTACACAGATCTTAAAAATAAAACGCTTGAATAAATTTAATGATTTGTGGCTTAAAGAACCAAACTTCTCAAGTTGGTTATGCAAAGATTCGAATATGAGAGATGGAAATGATTTAGCAAATTGTAAACTCTGTTCGGTGTCGATCCTAGCGCATAAAAGTGACCTGATTCGACATATGAATTCAGAACGCCATAAGAAAAAAGTATCAGAAATAAAGAACGTTCCCAAACTTTCAACGTACTTGCCAGTGACGGATTTAGACATAAATGTTCGAAAAGCTGAATTAAAACTAGCCGGAGCGTTGGCTGAAAATAATATACCAATATCATTCATGGATACCTTGGGACCGCTCTGTAAAGAAATTTTTTCAGATTCAGCTATAGCTAAAAACACAAATTTACACAGAACCAAAGCAACAGCTATACTTAAGAATGTTTTAGGAAACACATTTTTAGAAGATATAAATCAAAAATTACGTACAGAAAAAAATTTCTTCTCATTAATTATGGATGAAACGACGGATCAGAGCTCATTAAAACAATGCTGTTTTACTGCTGTAATCTATGATGAAAACACCAATCGGGTAGAACATTTGTTTTTGGATATGGTAGAAGTGTCATCAGGAACTGCTGCGGGACTGTATGACTGTTTAAAACAAATGCTTCTAAATAAAAACATACCCATAGAAAACATGGTTGGATTTAGTTCAGACACCACAAACGTAATGGTTGGGGAACATAATTCCGTTTTTGCTCTTCTTAAAAACGATTTACCTCACATTGCTCTAGTGAAATGCTCCTGTCACATGATACACTTATCATCATCGAAAGCTTGCCTCAAATTACCCCGAAATGTTGAAGATTTCCTGCGTTCTGTTGGAGCGCACTTCAGTAGAAGTTCAAAAAGGCAAATGAAATTGAAAGAGTTTCAGGAATTCTTTCAAGTGGAAATACACAAAATTCTCGCGCCAGCTCAGACTCGCTGGCTGTCCTTGAAAGCGTGTGTAGACCGTGTGTTAGAGCAATATATTCCATTAAAAGCCTACTTGACAGAAACAGTGTTCACTGATCCATCGAAGACTACCGAAGAAATGCTCATTACAATGAACAACCAATTCAGTGTCGTATATTTAGAATTCATGTCTTATGTACTTTCACTGGCAACGAGCTTCAACACCTTGTTTCAATCAGAAACATCCCTTCTTTACAAATTGAAACCAGAAGTAGAAAATCTTTTGAAAACACTGTCTGCTAATTTCATGAAAATGAGCTACATCAAGTCCTGTGCTAATATTTTAAATGCTGACTTCAGAAATTCAACACACTTGCTAGGTTTAGACGAAATATATATTGGATTACAGGCTGGAGAAAGTATGGAAGATTTGAAAAAAGATGAAAATGTACCTCGTGCAGCTATTGCAGATTTCTATAAGACATGCCAAGAATTTTATATGGAATTTACGTCGGACATAATTAAGCGATTTGATTTCGGAGATCCTTTATTTTCTATTATATCTGTTTTAAATCCAATAGAAGCTCAACAGTTTAAAATTAAAAACTGATGCCTGTACTGAAACGATTTCCAGTGCTTTATAAATTTGTGACAGCACAAAAATTGGACGATGAGTGGCGAGCTCACGCTATGCTGGATTTTCATCAACATGGGCTTGAAGTTCATGGAGATAACTTTGATGCTGAATGTTACTGGGGTTGTTTCGCATGAAAAACGCTGCGGGAGAATACCTGTTCTCAAACATAAAAATTGTTATTTCATTATTGCTGATATTGCCTTTTTCAAATGCATCAGTCGAGCGCAAATTAAGTGTTCTTTAAAAACTGAAAACCGCAATAGATTGAATACAGAAACTATAGTATCATGGTACAAGGCTAACATAATGGCTACAAGGGAAGGGATTAAAAAACTGGGCGGCAGTGTTAAGTTTAACCCTTCCAACAAAATACTTTCGTCTAATATATGGAAACATAAAAGATAAACAATAAATATTAATTAAATAATGGATTATAGTTTCATTTTATAAAAAACTTTTGAGGGGAATTTGTGGGGAATCAGCAGATTTTTATCCCCAAATTTGGGGAATTCGATCAGGATTTTTGGGGATTTGGATGAATTAGCTTTGGCAACCCTGGCTGCGAGTGCCCTCACGGTACATGCGTGGCGCGGACGGTGAGCTCGGCCCACGACGTCGTGTACGATTGTTTGCGGTGTCTGCGGAATACCATACGGTCCGGGGCCGGGATGCTCCCATCGCCAGGGTCATGGGGTTATTCAATGATATGCTAGCTCAAAACCCAGAATTAGATATATTCCACGAAAATATAAATAATATTAAAATGTATATTGTTAGTTATATTACACTAAACATGTAATGTCTTGGAATTTTTTGTAAGTTGCATGTGAAATTGAATAAATAAATAATACTTTATTAATAAATTAAAAGCTCCACACAGCTAGTAAAAACATGCTCTAGACATTTCCCTTGAATTTAACTTATATTCTAGTGGTATAAAATAAAAGATTTCCTAAGAAAGTCTACAATAACACAATACAATAAGCAAAGCTTTTGTCCGGCTTTGAAACACTTGACTCGTCTTGACTTGGTTATTCTTTGTGGCTGAGGTTCTTACCTACATATTGCATGTATTTTATTTTATGGGTATAATATAAAATAGAACAGAACACAACAAATAATTTCAAATCTAAAATGTACAAAAATAACTGACAGAAATAGAATCTATAATATACTAGCTATGCCCCGCGCCGCGGTTTTTAACCCGCTGTACTAGTACTAGTCTATGTATTATTCTAGGGTCTATCTCTATGCCAAATTTCAGTTTAATCGGTCCACTCGTTTAGGCGTGAAAGAGCAACAAACATACATCCAGACATCCATACATTCTTACAAACTTCCACGTTAATAATATTAGTAGTAGATTCTAGGTGCACAATCGGCGGTCTTATCGCACTAGGCAATTTCTTAGACAACCTGGCAATGGAAAAGGACAGAAAAATACTTAGATCATAATATAACATATTCACATACAGTTCTATAACATACAGTTCATTGTTGTAAAGACTGGAAGGCTTTTTTTATATTAAGAGCGGTAAACGAGCAGACATCTCATCTTATATGTTAAGTGGTTATTGACACCTATGAACTCCTTCAATACCAGGGATGTCCTTGTCTTGATTGTCCTTGATAAGTATGGAAAGGCCCCAATGACATCCAATGAATTTGTAGATATAGATAGAAAATAGCTACCCTTTTTGAAAGAGGGCATGTCAAATAATTGTAGAGCAGTGCAGCAATGCAGTGAGCAAAATACTAACGGTGTAAAAAATATAGTGCAGGGACTCTTCAGCCCAGTAATTTCACTAGCTAGAGTGATCTATCGAAGTACAATATAATGTTTGCACATCACTACTAGAATAACTGGCACTGTCGGGGTACCCACCTAGTTGACCTCCTGCAAAGGAAGTCTACCCTTTGCCAAAAGAAGGAAACAAATATTCAACACTGAAAGGATGGTGGATTTTATCTTTCAATATCCATTTTAGGTTCCTAATTCTATCCTTAAATTCTATTTCTCCAAAGCGATCATCATCCATCAATATCCATGTCATCATGTCAAGCAACAAAAACATGTTTCATTGGCCGAAACACGATTATGTCGCAAAGCGTTGGCGTTTCCCCCCATTGCCATAATAAGAGGATTAGCGTCTTCCTCGCTCCAATTTATTTCCGTCAAATTTTCCCATATCCTGTCATATACACGCCGCAAAGTACTGTGGCGTTGTATTGTCAGTATGAGACTTAAAGAGAACAACAATGGAGACGTTGAGTAATTTTTTGTCCATCAAATACATTATTAAAAAAATGGACACGTAATTTTGTTGTTGTAAATTTGATAAGAAACGTGTGTCCAACTCGGTTGGGCCGCGTTCGGGATAGATATGCTAAGATAATACTAAGCAATGTCTTTTCGTCCGCTCGTCCTACATACTCGTACCTCATTGCCTCAAGACGAAATTCTTCAATCAATGTGTATTACCGGTGATGACTCATCTCGAAGCTCAAAGTCGCTCAGCGAGCTATGGAGAGGGCTATGCACGGGGTTTCTCTACGCGATCGAATCAGGAATGAAGATCCGTAGACGAACTAAAGTTAGAGAGATAGCTCAGTGGGTTAAAAGCTGGTAGTGGCAATGAGCAGGCCACATAGAACGTAGAGCGGATGGCCGATGGGGTCAAAAAGTGCGCAAATTTCGTCTGTCCACCCACAAGATGACCACTTATCTAAAGACTACCTAATCCAAATTATATAAAGGTAGCCGGAAGATGCTGGATGCAGGTCGCTTCCAACCGGTACATATGGAAGTCCAAAGGGGAGGCCTATGTTCAGCAGTGGACATTCTATAGCTGATATTATGATGATGGGCATTTTTTTTGTCCTTACTGTATTGACATTACCATCGCAGCTGCTATTTTGGTTGTACACAGGATGTATCGGAACGCAATTCATCAAAGTCCCGCGAACGATAATTAAGGAATCGATACCATTGTACGTTGTGACAGTGTGAAGCGCCTTTACTTTACATTATATTGGGCTTTTTATTAACTTCAATTAGCATTTTATATATATTTTTTCTTCTGAAAATGGAAGAGTTATTAAATGCGAGATCTCGTCTGGGTTATCATGAGCTTGGCTAATATTCTGCCGCGATTTCCTCTGTTAAAAACATCCGGTTTCGTATAGATCTTTCTTTTTTGAAAAAAAAAAAAAACAAAACGGCGGATCAGTGGGTAAGGATAAAAAATAAACGCGTGTGAAATTGCGGACATATAACCGAGTCACAAAAAGATAGAAGATTATTGTACCAAACAAAATCGTTCAAATACCCATTTTATTGTACTAGCAACACCAATATCAGCAAGTATTGCCAATAGTGTCACCGAAGGAACAGTGATTGAAATAAAATCGCATTGTTATCGACAAACCCCTTCGATTAGATATCTAACTGGATACGTCATTGTAAGGCAACCCCCGCTGCCAAAAATGTCATTTAGTTTTAAGTTATTGATATTATCACGGTAAAGAGATATACAGTAATTTGACTCCCTAGAAGCGGTTGAACTCAAGGTAGCGCGAGTTTGCAACAATTTGGGTGGGGTTCGGTAGGCAACGAGGTGCCGAATAGGCGTTATTATTGTGAAATACTCAAAATATCAAAAATAATTAATGATATTTTTACTAATTCACAACCATTATTCGGAAGCTTACTGTATAAAAACGTCTCTTTCGGCACCTCGCTGCCTACCGAACCCTACCCAAATCGTTGCAAACTCGCGCGACCTTCAGTTCAACCGCTTCTAGGGAGTCAAACTACTGTATATCTCTTTACCGTGACATTATGTAGCAGTTATTATTTTAACTATAGTAAAATAAACCCCTGTTGCCAAAAAAAATAGCCCGCGGGGCATAGAACAAGTTGTTACCAAGAAGATTATATTCAATGGCAGTTTGCGCCGTTAACACCAACCTGAAGCAAGAAAAACGATCTCAGCCTTAAAGGCTAGTTCGGACTAGGCTAGTAATTTAGTAGAGTAACGTGTCATTTAGTGGCTAAACTACTCGCTACTGCACTGAAATCGTTCGCATTACAATCCAGTATAGTTCACAAGTGAGTGGTATTCTCGCAAAATGAACGGGCTGCAACGCAATAGAGTGAATAAACTGATTAAGCTAATCGTAACGGCTATATTAGAAGAGGTGGATGAGGAAATTTGTGTGATTAAGAAAAAGAAGTTATGGGTACGAAAATGGATCAATAGAAGAGATAAACTAGGAGCTACTAATTGTCTTCTGAAGGAATTAGCATTGGAAGATCCCAAAGAAATTTTAAAGTTGTTTCTTCACTCCAGCGAAACGACATTTTGGCGGCCACTAATGAACTCGACTAATCAACAGGTTCGGACTTGTTTAGTCGGTGAACCAGTGAGCACGGACGCGTGGTGGGAGGCGCTACTCGCCCGATAAAAATAGAGTAAAATGGATCGACTCGACTTAATCGTTCACTAAACTACTCGACTAAATTTTTGTGGTTCGCACACATTTAGCCACTAAATTACTCACTACTCTACTAAATTACTAGCCTAGTCCGAACTAGCCTTAAGTGCCTTCTTACTTACCTCATACAAATTGTAAACAAAACACTAACGCCAACCTAAGTATTTTCTATGACTAAGTGAGATGGCACTCAACGCTGACGTAATTTTTCTTGCGTCATTTTGTGTTCACGTTGCATTCTCCATTGGTTAGATCTTCGTGGTTGTAATAATACAGGTCTTCTCTGTGTGTATGTCTGAGTATATTACTGTGAGTATATTTTATGCCAGTGTTTTACAATTTTGTCGTAGTGACGTCATCAAAATTCATTAGTGTGGTATCATTATTGGTATGCATTGCCAATCTCCTGTCAGGTCTGGCAGACTTTTTCGCATAGAAATTAGTACCTGGGTCGTCTCCTTAGGTGGTTTAATACTCAAAGACACACCCGCTCAATTGCTTTACGCGTTTCCAAAATGGCCGACGGGTCAAAGTAAAATGGTTTGAGCACATTGTGAAACATAACTAGTGTAAACTGAGCTGCGAAGAGTTTGGGCTATTTCCACGTATGATATCGAATGTTTTGATATTTTCTCAAAATTGTTCCAAAATTCAATGTCAATACTTTTAAGGCAATTAACCAGGTTTCTCTATAAGTATACATAATAATGTCTCATGTTTTCTGTGGTTTTTAAAAACTATACACTTTTATTATTCGTTATACCATAGGTAAACCTTTGACCACTACCTCGCCTGATCTTAAGCGACGAAGCGACCATAGATGGTACCAGACTAAACTAGAAGGCGGGATAAATCCCCCTCTGGCTTCACTGAACATCATGCCGGAACACGGTCACAATGATCGCTTGGCGACACGGTTTTGTCCAATAGATGGTAACTAGCCACGGCCGAAGCCTACCACTAGTACAGCGAGTGCCGCACATAACTAATTTAAGTCATTGGTGCAGGGCCGGAATTCGAACTCGGTGGTCCAGATTTGCACCACAATAACCCCTTGGCTACCACCGCTTTGAAATACACTTTCCAAATAGATAGAAAAATATTATTATACAGAGCTTTGCCCAGAAACATTTTCAAAAAGTTAATTCAACGGATTATATTATAGGTAGGTACGAGTATATTATCAAAATTTCTCTTATCGTACGAGAAAAAGAGTTGCACACAAGGAAGAAGCCCATCTTTATCAAAGAACTCAAGAAGCTTCTGAGAATTAATTCTAACTTAAAGCAGAACATCTAAGGAAAAGTTTTTATTAAACAAAGACAAATTAATTTTGAAGGTTTCCTGGAATGATCTCTGTAACTTTTGAATTCAGTAAAGATAGGTACTTGACCTATCCGCGGACGAGTACTTCGGCGTACCCGCTGCCCGGTATTATGGCGTCCCGAAGGAACACCTCCAGGTTTTTTAGTGGGAATCCCCGTCGCATCTTCGGCGGGGAAGTCCCACATACTACGCCCCCTCCGCAAGGTGACGATGCGTAACGCATTTTTCCTAGGTAAAAAAGTTAATTGAAAATAGGTCGGCAATGTCCAACCACGTCGCCACCGCGAAATACGTTAGGTTCGGTTCCCTGACGAATAAGTGAATAGCTCTGCAGGGCAATAGCCATTATCGCACTGATAAGGCCTTAAAAGTTAAAAGCTGGCACATTGCACAGTTTACAGTACCCTTTTCTTCCGTCAAACTATTTAAATTGTACTCCCCATTTTTCTACATACTGCTCTGATTTCTCTTTTCCTACGTCAAATAACGAACTCCAAACATCTCCTAAAATGAATTACGAGATTCAATTGCCTTCATTTACTGAGGCTGTATTTCCGCATGACTTATCTAGAAATCGTGAAAGTCTCAATTTGTTAATAATGCGCTGTTTACACCGCGCCAGTTACTTGAACGTACTGAACCAGTGGTAGTTACAGCCTTGCAGCAGGGTTTATTCACTTATCCGTCATGGAAGCGACCCGAAGACCGAATTGTCAAAAATGTATGAAATGACGTATTAAATCGATGCGACATAATACGACATTTTCGACAATTCGGCCTTCGGTTCGGTTCCCTGACAAATAAGTAAATAACTCTGCTGAGTAGATTATTTCATGAGTATCAGTAAAATTATTATGAAAATATTTCACAGGGAAGTGTGATTAATTGATATAATGTTTGTATTTTTTTTTTTTTTTATGTGGAGAAGTAAGAAGACGAGCTAGACGCTCTCCTGATGTTAAGAGATAACGCTGCCCATAATCAGTACAGTGCTACCCAGAATTTCACAATGATGTGCAATTCTTGGTGCACTGCACCAACGCTTCTTACTCAAGAGTCATAAGATGTTAAGACTCTTTAGCCCAGTAATTTCACTAGCTACAGTGCCCTCCTACCGGAGCACAGTAATGTTTGCACATCACTGCTATTTGTATCAAAGATCATATCTGGCAAATCCATCGTACCATCCCTTAAGTTCATATTTGGCTTATAATGAAGAAAATTTAATAAAAATTGTTACGTACATATCTATCTATTCAGCCCGTATCCACCCACTGCAGGGTATAGGCCTCCTCATGGTCACGCCACACCTTCCGATCCTGTGCGAGTCTCATCCAGCTCCCCCCGACATACTTCACAATATCGTCTGACCATCGGGCTGGTGGTCTGCCTCGATATAAATTTTATACGTACATAAATTTTCAATAAAAATAATTCTTGCCATACCATTCCAGTAAATCGTTCCATTACAGTGGTTCCAATAACTGTCCAGATGTAAACGCACAGGAGTGGAGGTATCCCGGCTGAGCCGCCATCTATCAAATTAATGAGCAATGCCAATAGCACTCCACTGCTTTGTTTAGGGAAGAGAATTTTGCTTATTTACACTTAATTATGAAACCGGCCTTTATTTATCATAATTTTCAGTGTAATTTTTAAAGGAAGACTAGCTAAAAGCGGTTTTACTTTTTTTAGGGTTCCGTGTTATGTAATTAGTTACAAACAAGCATACACATCCCTCCTGATGGTAAGAGTGGTTATTTATCTGCATTAACAGGGATACCGTCGCCGGGACGTTGCCGTAGGTTTATAGAAGCCTGCGGATGAGTGCTTCGGCGTACCCGTTGCCCCGGCATTATGGCGTCAAGCAGGAACACCCCCAGGTTTTTTTAGTGGGTATCCCCGCCGCTCCCATCTTTGGCGGGGGAGTCCCACATACCGCCCCGCGCCCCCCGGCGTGGGGTGATGATGCGTAACGCATTTTTCCTGGGATTAAAAAAAAAGGTTTATAGAAGCCTGAAGCTCAACAGAAATACCGAAGGCGAAATCTTGCCGCAGGCTACACGCTGTAAAGTACCCTATATGAATAGTTTTCATACTGGTAGGGTACGGCCGTGGATAGTTACCACCCACTGGACAAAACCGTGTCGCCAAGCGGTCGTTATGAACCGTGTTCCGGCATGATGTTCAATGAAGCCAGGGAGGGATTTATACCATCTTCTAGGTTTAATCCTCTGCCATCTACAGCCGCATCGTTGCTTAACATCGTAGTTAAAGGCTAACCTATAATAAATACAAAACAAATTAAAAAATAGATTAGGGCCATCAGGCCGACTGTGTTCAGCAGTTTAAACGTTAATAAGTAACAAACACACATTCTAACTTTAAATATTAAGTATATAGGATACCATAATACTATAATTTTTAAGGCCCTGTTACACGTACGACTATAACCGTAGAATAAGCAATCGAGAGCGTGCGTACGAACTGCGGTCATACGTACGTCCCTAGTCCCTCTGTACACTGCACTTGCATAATCTTTGGAACTATATAGAGGTGATACAACACACGTAGAAAATAAATCTTCTTCAAGCTAGCCTTATATAACCGAGATACTCTTTTTAATCGATAGCCCTATAAAACCGATTCAAATAAATTAAAATGGAACTGAATGATATTTATGGATAGTTTAATGTCTGTTTTTTGAAATTAGAGGTAGTTATTACTTTCTAAATAATTAATGGCAATCCTAAAAGTAACAGACTGAAAAGGAGGATAAATAAAAAAACCTGAGGCCGTTATTAACAACCAAATTCTTGTCTCCTCTCAGCATAACTTACTGTAAAAATGTTATATACAAAATCAATTATAATAAGTAACTCCTTTTTTTATCTTTTGGTAACTCCAAAGTGGCGTTTTTTAATATAGAAAAACACAATTTTTAGGTTACAAAAAGCGTATCGTTTTGCTACGATTCGTCTTGTCTTCTTACAGAATCTACATACTCGTAATGCGCATAAAATAACGTTTCAATATCATGAATTTCCGCAAAATAACGCCTAATTCCATTAAATTGATTAATTAAAGTTTTAACAGCTCCACACAAATATCGGCATGCAGCATCTAGGCTGTTTGGACGCAAATTGTGTTAGTGCGACCAAATTACGTGTGCAGCGGTCCGCAACCGGCGGCTTTTGTTATCTTTGCCTACCCACTGTGATTGGAACCGTTGGATTGGACATTACAGTGCCTCTTATCAAACTCGCTTTGTAGGTACTTATGAAACCAGCCTTTATTTATCACAATTATCTAGTCTTATTTGTTCTAGTGGACCTGCGCCATAGAGAACTTATTTTTATGTAGAGAAGTAAGAAGACGAGCAAGACGCTCTCCTGATTTTAAGAGATAACGCTGCCCATAATCAGTACAGTGCTACCTAGGATTTCACAATGATGTGAAATTCAAGGAACACTGCACCAACGCTCCTTATCGAACTATCTCTTCTTATCGCCTCTTATCAAACTGGGAATGTAGATACATTTGAACATGTCATTTTAACCCCCGACACAAAAAAGGGGTTTGCTGGTGGTAGGTTTCGACCGTGACTAGTTACCATTTACCATACACAAACACAACCCTGGACAAAACGGTGTCGTCAAGCGATCATTATGACCGTGTTCCGATATGATGTTCAGTGATGCCAGGGATTTATCCCGCCTTCTAGGTTTAGTCTGCTATCATCTACATCAAAACACACACACATCCGTACATTTAAATTGTGTTAGTGCGACCAAATTACGTGTGCAGAGGCTTTTGTTATCTTTGTTTTTCCTACCCTACTGTGACTGGAACCGTTGGATTGGACATTACAGTGCCTCTTACCAAACTCGCTTATTTGTAGGTACTTATGAAACCAGCCTTTATTTATCACTAGCATATGCTCAAGGCTTTGCCCGCGTAGCAAAATCCTTTCATAGCGGACGTCTACGACCTACGGCCCATAAAACCTATCTGTGTTCCAAATTTGATCGCGATCCGTTCAGCAGTTTAAGCTGTGCGTTGATAGATCAGTCAATCAGTCACTCTTTCCTTTTATATATTTAGAAGATAATTATGAAGTCTTATTTGTTACTAGCGTACAAACGCCATAGAGAACTTAACCATAAGAGTGTGTATTACCGAGAGGTATGCTGTCAACGACGATACGCATTGACGTTGCATAACACACGTTCAAAATAAAGCCAAAACTCAAATGAACTTTGATATTTTCTCCATAATAAGGGGCTGCGCAGACGACAGACTATCCATGACGCACTTTTTAGTCTGTGAAAATAGAACCTATGCAATTATATGCAGTAACGCACACGACGCGCAAAAAATCCGGCGCACAAATAATCCGTGTAATTCGGGCAGACCGCACCGCGCCGCGCCGCGCCGCGCCGCTCCGCTCAAAAAGTGTGTGAAAAAAATTGAACGTTTGCTTCAACACGCGCTAACGCAGACGGCACACACTTTAGTCTGCAATCTGCATTTGCTAGTGGTGGACGTAACGCTTCTTTCTTCTTCTTTTTCTGTACTTCATGTACAAAATAATAGTTCGCGATCTCTGCACGATTTCCATAGCGTCTACGTCCAGCCCTGGATTTACACTAGGGGCATTCAGGGCGAGTGCCCAGGGCGGCAAATTTACTGAGGGCGGCAAATTTCGAAACGAGAAAAAAATATTCAATCCATAAACATCCTATTTTGAATTAAAATTTGTATTCTCAATCACGCTGGTTATTATTATAATTTTTTTTTTGCGCTCATAATAAGAAGTCTGGAATACTGGCCACACAAACTCAAGATTTTTGCTCCAAACGAGCTATCCGTCCACTTTTCGTAGCAAGACTTTTCTCGGCACTTGCAGCTAGTTGCTCGCCTTCTTTTTTTATTTTTGGCACTCAAAACGAACTACGCACTCACTTTTTGCAGTCAGATATACAAAATTTTCTTGGTGCTCGCAGCTAGCTTCTCGCGCTTTGAATAATATTTTTTTTTTTATTTTAACACTCGGAGCAAACTATGCATTCACTGTTTATATAGTCAGAAAAACAAAATTTTCTCGGTGCTCACAGCGATTTTGGCACTCAGGGTGAAGTATGCGCCCACTGTTGTGTAGTCAAATATACAAAATTTTCTCGCTCGCAGCAATCTGCTCGCAGTCTTTTTAGTCAACATAATATTATAATTTTCTTGCCACTCCAAGCGAGTCTTACGCACACCTGTCGTAGACAGATAGATAGGTAGATAAAACACTTTATTGAAACATTGAAAAATAAACTTAAACATAAAAACCCGGTATTATAATCTATGTGTCACAATTCACAATCAGCGGTCTTATTGTAGTTAGCATTATAAAATTTCTCAATTATAATTTCTCTTTTTCAAAGCAAGCTATACACACAGCTTTCGTAGTTAGATGTATATATTTTTTTTATAAATATTCATAATTACGTATAATATGAAAGAACTCGACAACAAATTTCTTAGCAAAATGTCTAGCCGATGAGCGTTTATAAATAATATTTCGGCGGAGGGGGGCGGCATTTTCTCACTGCCCAGGGCGGCATTTTGGCTAAATCCGGGCCTGTCTACGTCCCTACAGCTCTGCCGACAGAATGATCGAAGATGTGCGTCGTGTGCGTTGAGTCTGTGAAAAATCCGCAACCGACTTTTTGCGCGCCATGCAGATTTTTTGTGCGCCGCAGACTCGATCGTACAAAAAGTGTGCCGTCTGCGCAGTCCCTAATCATCAGAAATCTTCGATTAGACATTCAACTGGATACGTCACTGACAGGCGTCAAACAAAAAGACCGCCGGGGATAAAATTAGTTGTCACAATACAGGTCATCCCTGTGTATGCACTCGTGTGCATATATTTAACTAGCTTATGCTCGCGGTTTTGTCCGCATGGCAAAACCCTTTCTTAGCGGAGGTCTACGTCATAAAACATACCTGTTTTCCAAATTTCAATCCAATCCGTCCAGTGATTTAGGCTTTACGTTGATAGATCAGTGAGTCACTCTTTCCTTTTATATATTTAGATGCCAGTGTTTGTTTTGTCGGGTGCGTGCGTAGTGACGTCATCAAAAATTCATTAGTGTGGTATCAATATTGGTGTGCGTTGCCTCTCCCCCCGCAAAAACTGTCTGACTTTTCGCATAGGAATTAGTTCTATTTTTACTAGTTTTATTTTCTAAGGGTACAAGCAGTGTTGCCAGATGCGAAAGTAATAAAAGTGGTAGCCGCACTAAAAAACGCGGATTTTGAAGTAAAAAAGCGGAATTTCTTGTTTTCATTTTTCTTGTTTTTCTTGTTTACTATGAAAATTACGAAAGGTATACGTGGAATACACTCTGAGCAGGAACTTGACAAAGCGGAACCGCGTTGGATAAAAACGGAACGCGGATCCATCGTCAAAAAGTCAATGTAAAAAGCGGAAAAGCGGTATGATCTGGCATCACTGGGCACAAGTACTGAGGAAAAGTCTAATGACCAAGTAAGTTGGTAGCAAGGAACAGCATAATTTTGCTCATTGCTTATGTTACGGAAAGTTCCAGAAACTTGGTAAAGCAAAGTTGCTTAACTGCACCTCACGCTCTGCACTTGTACGTTAAAATACTTGTTAACTAGGAACTAAACAAGTTAAGAGGTTTTTTTTTAAAGATTCTTGCTCTAAGAGGTAGTTATTGGTAATTGGGGTTTTTAATTTTTTTTGCCCACAATGTAGATTATCAAAAAATATTGGACACGTATTTTTAATTTGTAAATCTGATAAAAAAACGTAAGAGATACAATGCACTACATTTATTTGGTTGGATCACTCCAACCAAATAAATGTAGTGCATTGTATCTCTTACGTTTTTTTTTGATTGATTGATTGTGATGACGTAACAATGTTATACATTATTATTATTAGACATTATTGGGGTGGTCATAAGCAGATTTTAGTGCTGTTTGTGTTTTTTTTATATGCAAAGAAGTAAGAAGAAGACGCACTCCTGATGGTGAGAGATAACCAGTACAATGGCATCCAGGATTCTAGAATAGTGTGAAATTATAGATGCGCTGCACTCGCAAGTTTGGGGCGTTTCCCCCAATCTAGCGTCAGTGAAAACATATATTTGAACCCAGGGCCTCCGGATTACAAGCCGAACGTACGACCACTGAGCCACGGACGCTATGGCTGCTGAAATGAAATGAATCAAATTTATTGACAAATACTAACAATATACGGTACAAACTTTACTGCAGCGGCCGTAGCATGCCAAATAGAATCCCGACAAAACTTCAAGAGTAGAACTGTCATCCCGTACATTCACAAAAGTACAATGTATGGGATGACAGTTCTACTCTTGACATTTCAGCGGGATCCCGTATGGCATGCTACGGGCCCTGATGATGATGATAACACTATTTTATTCCCAGAGAAAAAAAAACATCATTATAACATTGTTTTAACTTTAATATTACAAATTTCATTTCTCCTTTCCCCAATTATACTGAAAGTTGGGCTGTTTTCTTAAATTATTACATTTTAAATGGTTCAAGTTGGTTTCAATGATTCTGACTATGATTTGTTAGGATAGTATTATTTTAAACCGTTCTGTTTCCGTTTTGTTGAGATACAGTTCGCTTTTATATTGCAGGTCGTTCCGATACACATCGGAAATATTTGTTTATTTGAAATATGCAATTTTAAACTAACCAGGGGGCCAAGGCCCCCCCAGAAGCATTGTAAAGTTACGATTTTTGCACATATTTAATGGTCAAGATTATAAGTTTTTCTCGGCGCTCGCAGCAAGCTGCTCGCGCACTTGTTGTTAAGGATATTTGAACTTTCTAACTGTTCAGAGCGAGCTAAACACACACTTTTCGTAGTAAAAATTATAATATTTTTGCCTTTTTGCACCTTGCCCCCCCCCCCCCCCCCCCCCCCAGAACCAAATCCTGGATTGGTGAATAGCGGATGATAGGCGCGGGGGCGCCTTCATCCGCATTGCACATTCACCACCACCGTCGGAGGGAACGTCCGAGCACTCGGGACCGTTCCCGGGCCCCTCCCTGTTGAGAGGGGCGTGTAGGGCCCGCCTTTGTGAAGGCGGGCAGTCGTCGATGGAGGACTGGATGCAAGGTTCTGCCGATTCCCAGGCCTCCGTCCCAAAGACGATGCGGGAGTGCCGCCGGGTTGTTTTAGTGGGTATACCCGTGCAGCTGCCCTGCACGGGGAGTCCCACATAACCCTCCCATACTCCCGATGGGAGGGTATGCGTAACGCATTTTTCCCGGCGTTAACAAAAAAAAAAATATTCCATTGTCATTCGATTTATACATGCATGCCAAATTTTAGCACAATCAGAAAACGGGAAGAGGATCAAATTAAACTTCCAAGATTTGATTACAGACAGACAGACAACAGACAGGTGAAAGTAAATAAAAGCTTGTAAAAATGACGTCATGGTTGTCTGCCATTTCACTTACTCATGCTGAATTATTTATTTTTAAAACACGTTTTAATAATTTGTTGTATTATATTGTGTGAACTCGTTAAGAAACTTATCACCTGATCCTGATACACTGATGCGTATAACCCTGTCTTCTGCATTTTTTTATTTAGTGGCATACTTTGCAAGTGCGTAGTCTTAGTTCATTAGTAGTTCAAAGGGTGAACGAACAATGCCGACACAAGAACAATAAAGCTGGTAGCACATTTGGGTACTCTATTTCTTTGCCAACGTATAAATCCAGGTACTCCCAATGTCATAGTGCTTTTACAAACGTCAATTACTCTTGGCAGTGGGACAGGAGTTGCTAGTCTTATGTCAACGACGATTCATATGCGAGAGGGGCTGCTGTGGCCGTAGCATGCAGCATGACACATGGGATCCTGACGAAACTTCAAGAGTAGAACTGTCATCCTATACATTCACACTGGGCTATTCACTTATTTGTAATAGAACCGAACCGAACACCGAATTGGCATAAATGTATGAAATGACGTATTACGCCGTATCGATTTAATATGTCTTGTCCCGTCATTTCATACATTTTTGACAATTTGGTCTACGGTTCGGTTCCCTGACGGATAAGTGAATAGCCCTGCAGATAAGGCGGGATAAAGCGTTGTTTTTTATATTTTATGACGAGGGATTTTAGGGTGGTTATGTGTGACTCCCTGTCAAACATAAGGCATGATACCCACTAAAACCCCGGGAGTGTTTCTACTTCTTCTTCTTGTTCGGGCTACGGGCATTGGGGGAAACGGGGGAGAGGGGAGGTGGGGGCAAGGCACTGCAAAGATACGAATTTTTAGCGCTCGGAATAAGCTGATTGCGCTTACTTCATAGTCAAGATTAGGTATATTTTTCTCGGCGCTCGCAGCAGTCTGCTCGCACATGTTATATTATTTTGATTTTCTGTTTTACGGTGCTGATGAGTCTTAACGTCAAATGACGATATTGTGTAAGAAGCGTTGGCGTAGTGCACCTAGAATTTCACATCATTGTGAAATAATGGATGTAATATTGTTCATTGTACGAGTTTTACCAGGTGTAGACTTCCTTTATAGGAGGTCGACTAGGTGGGTACCCCAACAGTGCCAATTATTCTACCGCGTGAGCAGTGATGTGCAAACATTACTGTGCTTCGGTAGAAGGGCACTGTGGCTAGTGCAAATAAATAAATAAAAAATTGTTTTATTGCCAAAAATAAAATAAAATGTCATTGCTAATACAAGAAAATGAATGAATTACTGGGCTGAAGAGTCTTAACATCTTATGACTCTCAAGTAAGAAGCATTGGCAATAGATAACACTATTTCCAGAAGTATTGCACACCGCCTCTATATATGTTCTTAATATTCCTTCCAACCAGGTTGTCTGTAAGAGATTGCTCTATGCGATAAGACCGCCGATTGTATACCTTTAGCTCTATGTGTATTGTCTACTTATGAAACAATTTCTTGTAACCAGGTTTGCAATAAAGTATTATTGTATTGTATTGGCGCAGTGTACTGGGTAGCATTGTAGGTACTAATTATGGGCAGCGTTATCTCTTACCATCAGGAGAGCGTCTTGCTTGTCTTCTTACTTCGTCGTATAAAAAAAACTGATTATCTATGGGCTGCGTTATATCTCAACATCAGGGAAGCGTCTTGCTCGTCTTCTTACTTCGTAGTATAAAAAAACAGTAGATGAATATAGTTTCTCAGTGTATCCCAATCCTATATAAAGCAGTCCGGCATACGGGTCGGTAAGACTAGCTGTGCACCCGAGTCCACTTGCCTTTGACGTCGCCCGAATAATGATTCGCTCGCAACCGCGGCTTTCTTTGTGCAATGTTTGTTTGGTTAAGTAGATTTCTTAACTGTGGTTCTTCTATGTGTATTATGTGTTAATCTACTAACTTCTATCTTATATAACAACAAAGTTTTTGGAAATATAAAATTATGAAAAATTAGTAACATCCCGCAATGGTACATACCGGCGCGGCGCGGCGATAAAACAGTTTTTATCCCGTGGAATAAAAAATGGGGCAAATATTATGCTATGTCCTTTCCCGAGACTTCGATTTATTCTAAATTTCATGTAAATCGGTTCAGTGATCAGTGGTATAGAATTAATAATAAACAAGGTGTTACAATTGGCAGTCTTATCGCTATCGATCTCTTCCTGACAAACAAGGACCAAGACCATGAAGAGATTACAGACAGGCACACATTAATAAATGCGCCTATAATAATAATGATGTGTTGCAGGTAGGAGTGCTTTTCACGAAAGGAGTCCTTTTTGCGGGGCGCTATATCGCAAATTTTAAAAGTTCGCATATTTATAACTTTTTAACGCCTCATAATTTCTAATATTTAATTTCTTAATTAAATATGTATTTATTTTATCTAACAAATAAAAATTATTTAGGATATGAAGTCCAGTAATTATTAATTATCGAAAAAATAAATTTAGTTCCGCAAAATTCCGCGGGACCTCTTTCGTGAAAAGGACTCTACTTGTAATCGCAAAAATCTCAAATTGTTGATTTTTTTTTACATAAGCGCCATCTATGACAATGTCATTGAACTACTAACTCTACTGCAAACGAAAGCTCTTTACGAATAAAAAGCGCGCGGTTAAAATAAGAACTAAATTTCCGTCTAAGTAAACATCTTAAAACGCCTAAAGACGTTGACACTAGCGCCACAATCTATTTAAATATGATCATAGATTTTAGGATGTGGTTCGTATATCTATCTATCTTTTTTCTATATACGAACCTTTTGATTTCAAAGGTTCAAGATGGCGACTTGAGGACGCTTTTGTTGAACCAAAAAATTGATTTTACTTACTATACGCCCAAAGAAAAAAGTATTTAGATGGTTAAGGATAGCATAATATAATATTTTTCCCAGAGAATTTATTATTTTAACATTTTTAAGCTTAACGTTAAATTTATTTTGATGGATAGGATTTCTTTGACAATCGCTATGTTTCCATTTTTTAAATAAAATTGTGATGGCGCTAGTGTGAACGTGTTTAAAACCAATTTTATTTTAAGCCTGGATTGATATCATGGTCATTAAAAAGCATTTACGGTAATCCCGTTGATTATTCATATTTTTTTTAAATAACTAGATGAACCTTCGTCTGCGTTTGACGAAAAATAAAATATAAAAAATATTGCTCTTTAGGTACCAACTTTTTTTTACACTAAACGATTCGTGAGTATTTATAAATTTATAACCTGACCTATATAATTATTTATTTTACAAGATAGGTAATAATTAGTATCTTGTTCAGTGGTGATTTTTGATTTTAAGGGTAATTTCACTTAAGCGACTTGCGATGCGATAGCGAGATTTCTGTATTTTGTTATATTGAAAGAAAGCCTTTAACTAGGCTTTCTTTCAATATATTAAATCTGAAAAATAATTCTCTTTATAGAAAATTTTTTTCTCGATATAGAGTTCAATTCAGTAATTAATGGAACTAGGCGTTACTTTGCGGAAATCCATCACAACAATTATAATTAGTTATTTTTAATATTTAGTGTTAATTCCGCTCTAAAAAAATGTAATTAAATAAAAATAATATTATTAAAATTTAATTAAATTTAGAGCGGAATTAACACTAAATATTAAATAATAACTAATAATTGTTCAATTAAGTAGGTAAAGCTTTAAATTTTTTTAAAGGTGCAATAAAATTTTATTATTATGTCTAAGGCAAGTCGCTAGTGACTTAAGTGAAATTACCCTTGAAATCTGAAATCACCACTGTCTAGGTTTAGGTATTATTTATACTCCTAAGGTGGATATTTTCTCCATGCTCCTAAGTAATACCAGTACATATACCTACGTACATAAAAGCTACAGCTAGCAAAAAACTAACCAAATAAAACTTTTTCCCAGTTCGAAAGGAAGTAAAAAAACGTCGGAAACAATCAAATGCCAACATAGGCGCTTCGCTCAATTTTGTTCGAAAAATGGGTAAATTCAATCGAAAAGACAGCCAAAAGTTTGCCTCAAACGTAGAGGCAATCAAACTTTTGCGTGGAATCGTCAATTTTCCACACTTTTCGAGAATTTTCTGGAACGATTTGACGTTTTGAGAAGCGGAGGGCGGAGGGCGACGCGATTGATTCTGGCTCTCGTAAATTTAGATTTGTTTTGAATGCTTCAGATGATTCTTGGAATGTAAGGAGAAATGAGTTTTAAGGGTAAAGCTAATATCGTATAATGGAATGTTGCTCTAGAGGGCTTCCTAACAACATCCAATCTGTCATTAAACTAACTAACGGTAACTTTTTGTATGGTAACGTACCTACTCGTAATACACAACCATCGGAAACGAATTCATTATTTTTAAAAAATATATACCATACAAAGTTAGTGGCCAACTATAATGTCTTTGGAGTTTTTCACATCACAACTAGTAGATATCATAATAGACCATGGCAGTAGTGATGCCATAGCCACAAAACGCAAACAACGCAAATAAAAAGTGTATACTATATTTAAGCTCCGAGAACTTTTTTAACTTTTTCACATGTTTATTAAGCCTTTCCATTAGAGAAGAAAATATATAATGTTTTTTTTTTGTTATCGCCGGGTAAAATGCATTACGCATACCCTCCCATCGAGGGAATGGGAGGGTTATGTGGGACTCACGTGCAGGACAGCTGCACGGTTTACCCACTAAAACAACCCGGCGGCACTCTCGCATCGCCTTAGTGACGGAGGTCTGGGAATCGGCAGAGCCTTGGCATCCAGTCCTTAGTCGACAAATATATAATGTTAGTTCAAGTTCAAATTAAAACTTTTGTTTGTTTCCAGTTTTATACAAAAGCATAAACAATTATTTTAAATTGCATTCGTCGGCTGAATCTCTACGAAAACAAACTCCAAATTCAATTTGGGTACTCTGCCCAAAAAAATATAGCAAGTCACAAAAACAAAACTATTATTATCAAGACTGGTTTCCTAAACCACATTCGAAGAACCTGTTTGTCTAGTTCCTATGTTCATTTTGATGAATATCTTAGGTATAAATGTCCTTGACTTTTGATAATACCTTCATACTGAGTCAAGCTCTGTGGCCAAAACTGAGTCTTGGCCTTAATGTAGGAAGATGCCACCACAACACTTTTTTACGCAGAAAAGTAAAAATTGAGCAAGACGCTTTTTAAGTTGCTTCTCGCATCTATCTGTCCCTATTTATGTTGATATCTTTAAATTTACGCAACTGATTTTTATGCGGGTTTCATTAATATATAGAGTGATTCAAGAGGAAGGTTTATATAATATGTATAATTTTGTTTATTTATTTTAGCTATTATCGTCCCACTGCAGGGCAGTACTATAAGGCGGGTAAAACCGTTGAACGCAGCATATGTAGTGAACATTTGCCGTCATCCGTGTTTCCCGAGCGGTACAATTTGGGTATCTTCAAAGCACGAGTGAATAGGTACCTTTCTAGGCATCATTCGTGATCCATCGTCAACCGCATTATCACTTTTCATCATGTGGTCAAACGTAGGCTTATTTAGTATTAAAAAAACATAGCAGAACTCTGAGTTAAGATGTGAAGTGTCACAATAATAGCAACCGGAGCAAAATCGAGAGCGGTCGCTAGTTCTATTAATACAAAAGCCAAAGAAAAATAATTATATTTTACTCAAACAAAAATTTAGCGAATATTTATTTTTAATTTTCAGTACAGTTCTCTTTCGTTTCCGCCTCCTTGAAAAGCCTTGTTGGGCGAGTTTTCCTTTTAATTTTTCTGTATTTTTTGTACTTACTTAATAATATCTTCTATTATGTTAAACAGGGTTTTTAGGTTTTATAACAATATTACAAGCTAATTTTAAAACTCTAAACAACTTTATTATACTTATTAGGACTAATAAGACTTAGGTTAGTACATAAGCAGTAATGTCCAGGCAATACCGCTTACCGGACGAATAGCTGGCAAAGGTGTGTTCTTTAAAGTCTTATTGTCCTTTTATTTTCGCCGGGAAAAAATCATTACGCATACCCTCTCATACGGGGTTATGGGGGTTATGTGGGACTCCCCGTGCAGAGCGACTGCACAGTTATGCCTACTAAAACAACCCGGCGGCACTCCCGCATCGTCTTTGTGACGGAGGACTGGGAATCGGCAGAGCCTTGGCATCGTCAAAAAAAGGACATTAGACTTTAAAGAACACACCTTTGCCAGCTATTCGTCCTGTAAGCGGTATTGCCTGGACATTACTGCTTATGGGATGCTAGCAAAGGTATGGCACTTTACCAGGAAACCTCGGAAATAGAGGCTACGAATTTCTTTCTACTAGGTTTTTTAAATTTATTATATAGCCCTTGACCACGATCTCGCGTGATGAGGTGAAGCGACGATAGAAGGTGGGATATACTCTTTTTTTTTACCCAGGAAAAATGCGTTACGTATCATCACCCCACGTCGGGGGACGCGGGGCGGTATGTGGGACTCCCCCGCCAAAGATGGGAGCGGCGGGGATACCCACTAAAAAACCTGGCGGTGTTCCTGCGGGACGCCATAATGCCGGGGCAGCGGGTACGCCGAAGCACGGCTTCACTGAACATCATGCCGGAACACGATCATAATGACCGCTTGGCGACATCCAGTGGGTCTTAATAACTTATTTCCATTGCGACTGCAGTATTCCCCGTAAAGTTGGTAAATCTGTAGTCGGTACACTCCTAATATACTAGCGGAATGTTAAGTTTATCCGTTTGTTTGGTGAACCTGCTCCCGGTGGGAACACAACTTCAGTTTAAATTGAGCTGGTGGTTTGTTCACGAGCGGAGCGATAAGCAACAGCGATTTATGGATGAAATATGAATAGAAGTATTTATAATACGAGGTGTACGTTGACCCCTTTTTGACCCATAAAAAATGCGTTACACATCGTCATCCTATGTGGGACTCTCCTGCCAAGGATGGGGGCGGTTTTTAGTGGATATACTTATACCCACTAAAAACATGGTGGTATTCCTGCGGAACGCCATTATGCTGGAGCCGTTGGTGCGCCGAAGCTCTCGTCAGCGGCCCCCGTGGTGTTTGGTCCTCACTGAAGGAACGGTAGGGTGAAGTCCTCTTCAACTCCTGTTTTCAACCCAATCTCCCAAGGGGCACATGGAAACTCGGTCCATGCCAACTCCTGGATCTATTATTTTTTTCTGGCGTGATGTTAAGCGGCGATGCGGATGTTGATGGTAGCATACTAAACCTAGATGGCGGGATATACCCCTGCCAAGCTTCACTGAAAATCATGCCGAAACACGGCCCGCTAATGAAATCTGTTAAAAATGAAAATGTGGAAAGTAAATCGCTCACGCTACCTCCCGCTAACACAACCTCAGTACAACCCAGTACAAGCCAACTGCGAACTACTTTGTTTTTCAATTTGTTCAGAAGACGTAACCGACTTACACCACTTACAAGACAAAGTTTTAAGTAAACATTTAGGACAGCGCGGGGGTTTAAGTAACAAAGGCCTATCTGCATTACATAAAAAAATGTATTTCATTCTAAATAAGGTCGAATTCCCAGTGGCAAGTTTTGAACGCCCTTTGTTACAGTGTTTGCTGAAATTTTTGGTATGAAAAGAATTTCAACAGTTTGAAAAATTACCTCCGTCATAAAGACGGAAAAACAGTATGGGAATCACAACATTTTTAATTATTTACTTTCCTTGAAATACCACTACCCACTGGACAAAACCGTGTCGCCAAGCGGTCATTAATAACTTTGTTCCGACATGATAATCAGAGGGCCTATTTTTTTTTTTTTTATGTGATGAAGTAGAAGACGAGCAAGACGCTCTCCTGATGTTAAGAGATAACGCTGCCCATGATCAGTACAGTGCTACTTAGGATTTCACAATTATGTGAAATTCTAGGAGCACTGCACCAACGCTTCTTACTCAAGAGTCATAAGATATTAAGACTCTTTAGCCCAGTAATTTCACTAGCTACAGTGCCCTCCTACCGGAGCACAGTAATGTTTGCACATCACTGCTCAGGCGGTAGAATAACTGGCACTGTTGGGGTACCCACCTAGACGACCTCCTGCAAAGGAAGTCTACCCCCGGTAAAATATAATATGCCATTGGCCATTTATAATATGCTATTGGCTAATTCTCACCCACTCCGATTGATGACAACTTCATTGTACATTGCTGCGTTTGTTATTATACTCATATTAATGAGGGGGTTAAAGCAAGTAATGTACACAATTTTTTCTATGGATTCTAGTGTTTTACATGTCGTTTGGCGATAGGCAATAGGCCCTCTGTGCAGCCAGAGAGGGATTTGTCCGAGTTCTAGAATTAGTTTTCCACCATTTTCGGCCGTAATCATCGCTCAAGATGGTAGGACAAGCACAGACATTGTGTAGACTTGTCTTGGTGTCAAGTCAACTGTCATCCCATGCATTCACAAAGGTACAATGGGTTTTTGGCGGCAAGCCTTGATCATATCATTAGCTCCACGTCTTTTGCTTAATAATCGTGTAGAATTTGATTGTTAGCGTGTAATAATGGTGGAATATTGCGTGTTAAGTGTTTTTGAATGTGCACAGATGTAGGCAAGTGATATGGTCCTGAAATATGAATTTTGGTGCCCCCTCCAAAACTCCTCCGAACTTTCAGTAAAATTCCACCCATTTTACTGGAAGACTGACGTGACTAGACGAGCTATTAAGCTCACTCTGACTCTGACCTGACTAACTAACTTATTACTTAAAAAATAACATTTAACTTGACACTGGCAAAACACGAAAGTGGAGACCATAATTTAATATCCCGTGAACATTCACGAATTTTACTCGACACTGGCAAAATGCACATGTTGCCATATTATTACATAGAAAAAAAAAAAAAAAAAAAAGGTACAATGTATGGGATGACCGTTCGACTCTTGACATTTCTGCGGGATCCCATGTGCCATGCTACGGCCACAGCGGCCCGAGCACATAAAAATATTGACATAAGAATAAGACTCCCATTCCACTGTCACCGCTATTCTAAGAGTAGCGTTGACGTTTCACAAGAGTTGCAAGCTGCTTGTCTATGACTCGTCACTACTCCCACTGTCATTACAACACTGACAGTCAACGCCAAATGTCATTTATATTATTAATCACATTGATTTCCATAGAATATATATTATCTAGTTGGTTTCCGCCAAGAAGTTAAGTTACCCTCTATGAAGAGGCTTATGGTTCATCCATACTATGCGAGGAATGACTCGCCGAGTCGTTAGTCGGAGGAGCATAGATTATTTTTATATGCATTCATGAAACTATTTTTTCCGTTGACTCGGGTAGAAAAGCCGACAAGTATTATTCTATTCTATTTTTTAAATTCTATTTTTTAAATAAAGCATCTTTTATTTTGATAAATTAGATTTAATTAGATTAATAATTATTAATTATAATAATTCAAATACTATTCTGATATTTTGTCCGAGTACAAAGATACTAAAAAATAAATTATCCCCTCGATTAAAAAATAAAATTATAGGTAAAAACCGTGTCCCCAAGCCGTAATTGTGACCGTGTTCCGGTATGATGTTCAGTGAAGCCAGGGCAGATTTATCCCGCCTACTAGATTTAGACTGCTACCATCTACGGCCGCATCGTCGCTTAATATCAAGCGAGATCGTGGTCAAAAGCTAACCTATAATGAATTTTTTTTAAAATCTTGAAAACGTAAAATTTCACGGAATATATTATATTGCGCTCAAAACATGGCCAATGGTCTCTCCAATAAGGCCCTATACACCATAGCTATGTACTGTCTATGACACTATATAGCATGTACTATAAATAACCCTGTAAATAATCTGTGTGCGTCAGCCAACTCCGACGAACAACTCGGCGTACCTACCTATTGCTCGACAAGTCATTCGTCACACATTGTGGATGAACCATAATCAAATGTTGTTTGTTTACAAATTGATAGTATTTGAATCGTTACTGACATATTTTCAGTGAAAAAAATAGTTATTTAATGGAAATCGTGCCCTTTATATGCATCTCTTTACCATGCTTTGACTAATAATGAAAAAAATATTGCACACAGTATAAAACAACGCAGAGCTAAATAATCCGTAAGTACCCAATCATTGACTTTTCATAGGTTAGTAAGCATCGCTTTTCTGTTAGTAGATTGATTTTGTGTATGTAGTTCATGTTAAATAATCCTTATTCAGCATAATATTATAATCGTACGGCTTTCATTTCTAGATAATCGGTATTTTTCTTAGTTTAATTCAGTAGTTGTAGTCTGTAGTGTTTATACTCAGTGGTGTTTGTTTACAAATTGAATAGTGATGTGACATATTGAGAGTCCGTGATTATTCGATAATCATGTTTTATCAAATACTATTTACGACCTTTACTTTTCACAGATTTCCAGCTGACATATCGCTGAAAAGGAAATGGTTAACATTGCCGGGGAGGAAAGTATAAAAGAAAATTTAAAACGACCACTACTATGTTATGAGTTCCATGCACTTTGCTGACTTCTCATTTAGGCCTTAGTATTGTATAGTTACGTAAAATCGAAGTGCCATTGTCTTCCTTTACGGTACCTAACTATGGTTTTAATTATTAATTGATTTAAAAAGATATCTTAGCTTGCATGATAACGTTGCCATTATTGAAGTATGTTACTTGACTTTGGGCCCCTTTCTTGCACGTTGAGTTGAATTTTTAAAAATCTTTCTTAGCGGATGTCTACGCCTTATTACCTATATGCCAAATTTCAACTCAATCCGTCCAGTGGTTAGAGCTGTGCGTTGATAGATCAGTCAGTCAGTCACTCAGTCTATCCTTTTATATATTTAGATAATAAGTATCATGTTGTTAATAAATTATGTGTTTGTGCTGCGAATTTTGTGACGCTATCACAATTTATGGGTGATGAAATTAAAAGTCATATGTATAAATTTGTCCGTGACTATTGGCATTCAATCAAAAAGATGCATGCAAATCTAAAAAAATTGCATCTAACTTAAGGACAACTTTTGGTCAAACAGATGCGTGCTTTTTGACAGCAAGCTCCTAGAGCTTGAACAACAGGTGAGGGAATAAGGTAAACTTGCGCACTAGCGCCACCAATAAAATATTCAAGGAACACTTCTGCTCAGCCCTAATTGGCTGACTCAACCACAAAACTTTCTATAAATGTATTAAATATTATATTTGTTTCATTTCGTGTTTTATTATTGTTTACCTTATTAACATTGCACTTCCATATAAGTAAAACAGCATTGGTACACATTACACATACTTAGTCATTATAAAACATGACATAAACCCTTTCTCAGCGGAGGTCTACGTCAAAAAACCTACCTGTTTTCCAAATTTCAACCCAATCCGTCCAGCGATTTAGGCTGTAGGGCGTTGATAGATTAGTCAGTCACTCAGTCCTTTTAGTTATTTAGACAATGTTATTATAATAATATTAACTATCGTAATTATATCTCTCTGATATAGTATCATCACAATGGCATAATAAATCACAGAATGTATTTTAATTTTTGCTTTTTATTCAAACACTTCTCTGTAATATTTTTGTTCGATTTTATCGATAATTTTCATTTTGGTTCGATATTGTAACCTGCACATCACTGACTTTGGATCGCTGCTGACGAAGTTGCGCGCGCATTGAACACTCTTTTGTTTATGGTTCCTGCTAAAAAAAATTGATAAAGCACTAGCTATGGTTCTAGGGTTCCGTAGTCGAAAATGAAAAAAAAAACGGAATCCTTAGTATAAAACAAAGTCACATTCCGCGTCTCTCTGTCCCTATGACTTCTCTTCTTCTTTTGTCTGTCCTTAAGAATAATCCACAATAACCATTTTTTATCCTTTATTTTTTTACGAGAAATGAGCACGCTATTAACGAAGCGATTTTAAGCTATATAGCATTAATTCTTATCCATTTAGAGTGCTTTTCACGAAAGAGGTCCCGCGGAATATAGCGGAACTAAATTATTTAATTTAATCGATAATTATTACTGTACTTCATATCGTTAATATTTTTTTATTTCATAGATTAAGTAAAAAATAATTAAATTAAGAAATTAAATATGAGAAATCAGAATGTTATAATTTTTTTATGCGCGATGGTGGCGCCCCGCTAAAGGGACTCTTTTCGTGAAAAGGACTCTAAGTAAATATATTGTGCATTAAATATAGAACAATATGGCCCTTTACAGCGTGTAATTTGAATAAATTATACTTTTAAAGATTTCACAGATTTAAAATGCGGCCAAATTACCAACGAGTGCGAAATTAAGTTTTACAAACAAATTAAGTAAAAGACTAAATGTATAGGCACAGATAAAAGAATACTAGTAGGTATTATTTGTTCACTGTTCACTGTTTGTTTGTGTATGCGCGGGTCTACTAGTAAATCGTAAACCGCAATTTAAGTTACCTGCAACCTAAACTATAAGAACTTTTATATAATGTTATTTGCTGCTACGGAACTCTTCATGGGCGAGTCGGAGTCGCACTTGGCTGCTTTTATTATTGTTAAGCTAGTTTCACACTTGGTGCTTTTGAAGAGCCTTGTGTCGTAGCGCGGTTTGACGTCATCTGCCGTGTATGGTATAGACCGTTCACAGTTATTTTACCTCTAGCCTGAGAATCATAGGACTGGATGCAAGGCTCTGCCTATTCCCAGACATCCGTCACAAAGCCGTTGCGGGAGTGCCGCCGGGTTGTTTTAGTGGGTATACCCGTGAAGTCGCTCTGCACGGGAGTCCCACATAACCCTCCCGTACCCTCGATGGGAGGGCAGGCGTAACGCATTTTATTTTAGTATCAGATAATTTATTCCTGAAAACTTTAAAAATCTCCAGGAGGTCGGAACAGGGCAGTGTTGTCAGTGCCTTATCTACAAAAGTAACCTTATCAAATACAAAGAGTAACGTTTTAACAAGAAAAGTAACGCATTTTTGACATTTTCATATTTTTATACAATATACACAGTTGAATTGAAATACGCTTAAATATTCTAACATTTCGGTGATTATTTCCTAATTTTTCAGTTTGTTTAAATAAGAAATAACTAATCAACAAAAAAAAATCCTTTAACGCGCGTATTGTAGGTAAATGCTGCTGTGCGGGATGAAAAAAAAATCAAACATCTACCCTACAGTCCGGGCCTAGTCCCTAGTGATTACTTTCGAATAGGCGTAGAACCTATTGAGATGCTAGAGATTTAAAGATATATTTTATTCAGAATTTTGCGCTTATTTTTTCATCGCGCTTCTTCTTCTTCCTAGCGTATATCCCGGCTAATAGTCAGGGTCGCCCCTTGTAAACACAGCATCGCGCGTTTTATGGGCGTAAAGCGTACGCTTCAAACTGTATGCCTTTTTATTATCATAAAAAGACTAAAGCGGCATACGTTATACACTAAGGCACATTCCACGCGCGTTTGTTACAAACCGATATGAACGGGCTTTATTGAATGCAAAAGACAACCATCGTAATTATGTGCGTCTTTGCACAATCAATATCGTCATTTCTGTCAGTCGCACCGTGTATAGCAAGTAAAGACATTAAAAAAAAAATAACCATAGACTCCTACCATAAATAAGAGAATTTAGCTATTCCCAATGTCATTGTACTCTTACAAAACGTCAAATACTCTTGACAGTGGAATGGGAGTCTTATTCGTATGTCAATTTGCTTGTATGCTAGAGCCGCAGCGGCTCTAGCATACAAGCAAATTGACATACGAATAAGACTCCCATTCCACTGTCAAGAGTATTTGACGTTTTGTAAGAGTACAATGACATTGGGAATAGCTAAATTCTCTTATTTATGGTAGGAGTCTATGGTTATTTTTTTTTTAATGTCTTTACTTGCTATACACGGTGCGACTGACAGAAATGACGATATTGATTGTGCAAAGACGCACATAATTACGATGGTTGTCTTTTGCATTCAATAAAGCCCGTTCATATCGGTTTGTAACAAACGCGCGTGGAATGTGCCTTAGTGTATAACGTATGCCGCTTTAGTCTTTTTATGATAATAAAAAGGCATACAGTTTGAAGCGTACGCTTTACGCCCATAAAACGCGCGATGCTGTGTTTACAAGGGGCGACCCTGACTATTAGCCGGGATATACGCTAGGAAGAAGAAGAAGCGCGATGAAAAAATAAGCGCAAAATTCTGAATAAAATGTATCTTTAAATCTCTAGCATCTCAATAGGTTCTACGCCTATTCGAAAGTAATCACTAGGGACTAGGCCCGGACTGTAGGGTAGATGTTTGATTTTTTTTTCATCCCGCACAGCAGCATTTACCTACAATACGCGCGTTAAAGGATTTTTTTTTGTTGTTTAGTTATTTCTTATTTAAACAAACTGAAAAATTAGGAAATAATCACCGAAATGTTAGAATATTTAAGCGTATTTCAATTCAACTGTGTATATTGTATAAAAATATGAAAATGTCAAAAATGCGTTACTTTTCTTGTTAAAACGTTACTCTTTGTATATCTGATAAGGTTACTTTTGTAGATAAGGCACTGGCAACACTGCCCTGTTCCGACCTTCTGGAGATTTTTAAAGTTTTCAGGAATAAATTATCTGATACTAAAATAAAATGCGTTACCCCTGCTCTCCCATCGAGGGTACGGGAGGGTTATGTGTCCCGTGCAGAGCGACTTCACGGGTATACCCACTATAACAACCCGGCGGCACTCCCGCAACGGCTTTGTGACGGAGGTCTGGGAATAGGCAGAGCCTTGCATCCAGTCCTATAATTCTCAGGCTAGAGGTAAAATAACTGTGAACGGTCTATACCATACACGGCAGATGACGTCAAACCGCGCTACGACACAAGGCTCTTCAAAAGCACCAAGTGTGAAACTAGCTTAACAATAATAAAAGCAGCCAAGTGCGACTCCGACTCGCCCATGAAGAGTTCCGTAGCAGCAAATAACATTATATAAAAGTTCTTATAGTTTAGGTTGCAGGTAACTTAAATTGCGGTTTACGATTTACTAGTAGACCCGCGCATACACAAACAAACAGTGAACAAATAATACCTACTAGTATTCTTTTATCTGTGCCTATACCATATACATTTAGTCTTTTACTTAATTTGTTTGTAAAACTTAATTCCGCACTCGTTGGTAATTTGGCCGCATTTTAAATCTGTGAAATCTTTAAAAGTATAATTTATTCAAATTACACGCTGTAAAGGGCCATATTGTTCTATATTTAATGCACAATTTATTTACTTAGAGCCCTTTTCACGAAAAGAGTCCCTTTAGCGGGGCACCACCATCGCGCATAAAAAAATTATAACATTCTGATTTCTCATATTTAATTTCTTAATTTAATTAATTTTTACTTTATGAAATAAAAAAATATTAACGATATGAAGTACAGTAATAATTATCGATTAAATTAAATAATTTAGTTCCGCTATATTCCGCGGGACCTCTTTCGTGAAAAGCACTCTAAATGGATAAGAATTAATGCTATATAGCTTAAAATCGCTTCGTTAATAGCGTGCTCATTTCTCGTAAAAAAATAAAGGATAAAAAATGGTTATTGTGGATTATTCTTAAGGACAGACAAAAGAAGAAGAGAAGTCATAGGGACAGAGAGACGCGGAATGTGACTTTGTTTTATACTAAGGATTCCGTTTTTTTTTTATTTGACTACGGAACCCTAGAACCATAGCCAGTGCTTTATCAAATTTTTTTAGGAGGAACCATAAACAAAAGAGTGTTCAATGCGCGCGCAACTTTGTCAGCAGCGATCCAAAGTCAGTGATGTGCAGGTTACAATATCGAACCAAAATGAAAATTATCGATAAAATCGAACAAAAATATTACAGAGAAGTGTTTGAATAAAAAGCAAAAATTAAAATACATTCTGTGATTTATTATGCCATTGTGATGATACTATATCAGAGAGATATAATTACGATAGTTAATATTATTATAATAACATTGTCTAAATAACTAAAAGGACTGAGTGACTGACTGATCTATCAACGCCCTACAGCCTAAATCGCTGGACGGATTGGGTTGAAATTTGGAAAACAGGTAGGTTTTTTGACGTAGACCTCCGCTGAGAAAGGGTTTATGTCATGTTTTATAATGACTAAGTATGTGTAATGTGTACCAATGCTGTTTTACTTATATGGAAGTGCAATGTTAATAAGGTAAACAATAATAAAACACGAAATGAAACAAATATAATATTTAATACATTTATAGAAAGTTTTGTAGTTGAGTCAGCCAATTAGGGCTGAGCAGAAGTGTTCCTTGAATATTTTATTGGTGGCGCTAGTGCGCAAGTTTACCTTATTCCCTCACCTGTTGTTCAAGCTCTAGGAGCTTGCTGTCAAAAAGCACGCATCTGTTTGACCAAAAGTTGTCCTTAAGTTAGATGCAATTTTTTTGGATTTGCATGCATCTTTTTGATTGAATGCCAATAGTCACGGACAAATTTATACATATGACTTTTAATTTCATCACCCATAAATTGTGATAGCGTCACAAAATTCGCAGCACAAACACATAATTTATTAACAACATGATACTTATTATCTAAATATATAAAAGGATAGACTGAGTGACTGACTGACTGATCTATCAACGCACAGCTCTAACCGCTGGACGGATTGAGTTGAAATTTGGCATATAGGTAATAAGGCGTAGACATCCGCTAAGAAAGATTTTTAAAAATTCAACTCAACGTGCAAGAAAGGGGCCCAAAGTCAAGTAACATACTTCAATAATGGCAACGTTATCATGCAAGCTAAGATATCTTTTTAAATCAATTAATAATTAAAACCATAGTTACCGTAAAGGAAGACAATGGCACTTCGTTTTTACGTAACTATACAATACTAAGGCCTAAATGAGAAGTCAGCAAAGTGCATGGAACTCATAACATAGTAGTGGTCGTTTTAAATTTTCTTTTATACTTTCCTCCCCGGCAATGTTAACCATTTCCTTTTCAGCGATATGTCAGCTGGAAATCTGTGAAAAGTAAAGGTCGTAAATAGTATTTGATAAAACATGATTATCGAATAATCACGGACTCTCAATATGTCACATCACTATTCAATATGTAAACAAACACCACTGAGCATATTATAAACACTACAGACTACAACTACTGAATTAAACTAAGAAAAATACCGATTATCTAGAAATGAAAGCCGTACGATTATAATATTATGCTGAATAAGGATTATTTAACATGAACTACATACACAAAATCAATCTACTAACAGAAAAGCGATGCTTACTAACCTATGAAAAGTCAATGATTGGGTACTTACGGATTATTTAGCTCTGCGTTGTTTTATACTGTGTGCAATATTTTTTTCATTATTAGTCAAAGCATGGTAAAGAGATGCATATAAAGGGCACGATTTCCATTAAATAACTATTTTTTTCACTGAAAATATGTCAGTAACGATTCAAATACTATCAATTTGTAAACAAACGAAACATTTGATTATGGTTCATCCACAATGTGTGACGAATGACTTGTCGAGCAATAGGTAGGTACGCCGAGTTGTTCGTCGGAGTTGGCTGACGCACACAGATTATTTACAGGGTTATTTCAGTACATGCTATATAGTGTCATAGACAGTACATAGCTATGGTGTATAGGGCCTTATTGGAGAGGCCATTGGCCATGTTTTGAGCGCAATATAATATGTTCCGTGAAATTCATTATAGGTTAGCTTTTGACCACGATCTCGCTTGATATTAAGCGACGATGCGGCCGTAGATGGTAGCAGTCTAAATCTAGTAGGCGGGATAAATCTGCCCTGGCTTCACTGAACATCATACCGGAACACGGTCACAATTACGGCTTGGCGACACGGTTTTTATCTATAATTTTTTTTTTTTAATCGAGGGGATAATTTATTTTTTAGTATCTTTGTACTCGGACAAAATATCAGAATAGTATTTGAATTGTTATAATTAATAATTATTAATCTAATTAAATCTAATTTATCATAATAAAAGATGCTTTATTTAAAAAAAAAATGAATAGAATAATACTTGTCGGCTTTTCTACCCGAGTCAACGGAAAAAATAGTTTCATGAATGCATATAAAAATAATCTATGCTCCTCCGACTAACGACTCGGCGAGTCATTCCTCGCATAGTATGGATGAACCATAAGCCTCTTCATAGAGGGTAACTTAACTTCTTGGCGGAAACCAACTAGATAATATATATACTATGGAAATCAATGTGATTAATAATATAAATGACATTTGGCGTTGACTGTCAGTGTTGTAATGACAGTGGGAGTAGTGACGAGTCATAGACAAGCAGCTTGCTACTCTTGTGATACGTCAACGCTACTCTTAGAATAGCGGTGACAGTGGAATGGGAGTCTTATTCTTATGTCAATATTTTTATGTGCTCGGGCCGCAGGTGAGATCTTGGCTTACCCATAGTGAATAAAAAATCGTACCAGATTTAAGGGGGGGTGTTGCTTATTTAAAATCGTTTAAATTTACGAGTATTTTGTTATGTATATTATGTTTTCAAGGTCAAAACCTAATACAATTATTCAATGACCAAATTTGAGTATTAGGAAAAAGCCAGTAGTCATAAATTTGAGAACTAAGCATTAAGGACCATAATAATTATATTAAAAAAGAAAACTGGATAGTAAACGATATGTGTGACCTTTAAATTCATATTAGAATAATGTTTACGTTGAAAAAGTTAATTTATTATAAAAAGTTTAAAGATGAAACCCGTTTGAGTAATGAATGTCAAACGCACAGAGAATTAAATGTTGTGATTACACGTGATGAATAATAATTAGTTATTTACTTCCCTAATTCGTTGGTTATTATAATACAATAATATTTAGATTTTTTTCCTCCTCCTTGAGTCGTGTTCCCCATTACTGGGGGTCGTGACGCCTCCCTTGTAGGATGCGATCTCTTATGATAGAGCGCCATCTAGGCCGGTTGGATGCAATTTTCAGGGCCTCGTGAACGGGAGCTTCGAGAGTGGTGCGGATCTGATCTGATCAACGCATCGGACTGCGACCTGGGGACCTCCTTCCTTCGATTTTACCAGTGACTATGAGCTTCTCCAGATTTTCATCTCCTTTCCGAGCTATATGGCCGAAGTACTCAAAGATTCTCTTCAGATAGATAGTTGACAGTCTTGTCTTCACTTTAAGTTGTGTCAGGACTGATGCGTTGGTTCTATGTGCCGTCCATGGAATACGCAGCATTCTTCTCCAACACCACATCTCAAAAGCATCAATGCGCTTACGGTCTGCTGCTTTGATTTTTTTATTAGATGGTAAATGAAAACTAAGCACTACTTACCATTATGTGACATTGACATACACATTATATGTCATTCGCGCACAATATTTTCGAATAGAAAATGTTATCTTCTAAATATATAAAAGGAAAGAGTGACTGACTGATCTATCAACGCACAGCCTAAACCGCTGAACCGATTGGGTTGACATTTGGAATACAGATAGGTTTCGTGACCTCCGCTAAGAAAGGAATTGGCCACGTGGGCAAAGCCGCGAGCATAAGCTAGTTATATATAAAAGGAAAGTGTGACTGACTGATCTATCAACGTACAGCCTAAACCCCTGAACGGAATGAGTTGAAATTTGGAACAGAGATGTAGACCTCCACTAAGAAATTGGTTGGAAAATGGTTTCTGCACGTGGGTTAAGCCGCGAGCACCAGCTAGTATTGTTACTTACCTTTAGATTACCTCTAGAGTTTTTATTTTTATTCAAAGGCTAACTTTGACAGCGATCTCGCCTGATCGCCGGAGATAGTAGCAGGCTAAACCTACAAGGCGGGATAATTCCACCCTGGTTTCACTAAACATCGTGCAGAACACACCCATACTGACCGCTTGGATACACATAGCCCCTTGGCTATCACCACAAAAGTTTATCTGAATCCATAGTCCATAGTCTCAGTATTATGTCCATAACACAACACTGTTGCCATCACCAAATGACATTCAAGATATCTAACCCTAAGGCCCATACCTCACCGAGACACCATGGCGAGGTGACCAGCTACGTCGCCATGGATATGTATGGCGTTCCTTGTCGCCAGTCAGTCGCCAAGTGAGTTAGCCGTCATACATCTCAATAAGAACTAGTTGACGACGTCGCTGGACACGTCGCCAGTGTTGCCAGTGCCTTATCTTCAAAAGTAACCTTATCAAGTACAAAAAGTAACGTTTTAGCAAGAAAAGTAACGCATTTTTATTTTTTTTGTATTTTCATACAATATACACACTTGCTCGAATTTATACACTTACTTATTCAAATATTTATGTTATTATTTCCTAATTTTTCAGTTTATTTAATTAAGAAGTGGTTAATCAAAAAAAAACAAAATATTCCTACTAAACCAGATAAAGTTATACGAAATTGCCTTATTCTTTTATCTCTGCTAAATCAAATTAACTATTACTTAACATTACAAGGAAAAGGTTTTCATAAATTAATTAATTTAAAATAAAGATCATTGTCCCGAAAAGTAACGTAAAAGTAACTTATCTAAACAAGTAACGCAAAAGTAACGCAAGGGGTCAAAAAGTAACGTAAAACGTTACAAAAGTAACGTTCTGGCAACGCTGCACGTCGCGTCGCCATGGCGTCTCGGTGAGGTATGGCCCTAAACGTCTGGACAGGTCCCCTCAGTGATACCTAACGTACATTGCTGCAAATTTAATACAAGAACTGGTAATTATGGAGAAGACATTTCATTTTCTTCAGAAAATTACCGTTGGTTGAATCCGACAGTTTATCCGCTTTCTTTACCAGACTCTGGATTTATATCTCAATGCCTTATTCTTCTACTGAGCTTCTTCTACTTTTCTCGGCTACTGCCAACTTGCTTGGTGGAGGGCGAAGCTAAGTTGTAATTTGGTATATAGGATAATAGGAAGCACACCAAGGCACCTTTTTTTTGGACCCAAGAAAATACGTTACGCATTATCACCCCGCGCCGGGGATGCGGGGCGGTATGTGGAACTCCCCCGCTGAAGTTGGACGTTGCGAAGATCCCTACTAAAAACCTGGGAATGTTCCTGCGGGACGTCATAATGCCGGGGCAGCGGGTACGCCGAAGCACTTGTCCGCGACAGGAAAATTAGGCCCTGCTTCATTTTAGCGGCTAAAACCTACAGGCTCAGCTAGTCACTAAGAAATAAAAACAAAGAGAGAGAGAGAGAGTCATATTATATATCAAAGTTAATTCTGTCCCTATGTATGCTTAGATCTTTTAAACTACGCATCGCTTTTTGATGCGGTTGGATAAATAGATAGAGTGATTCAATGGGAAGTTTACATGTTTAATACCTACATGCATATTATGGTAGAGAAACTTGGATAATTTGCTGTAAGGCGCTGCGAAGAGCGCGCGGGTCACCAGTAATGAAATTTTTTTTAAATATATATTCCCTTTTATTTATTAATCCTATATTTATACAACTCGTACCTATTAATATTATTTTATGAACTGCTGAAAATCTCCATCACGAAGTGAAGTACTATTTCACATTTCGTAGCTCCGTACGCGACAGCTGAATTATTCAGGTGTGAATATGCCGATGGTAAGTGGAAGCGTGTTCGATATCTCTACCAATCAATGGAATACATTTATTTTGATATTTGACCAGATTTTTATTAGTTTTTTTTATTTACTAGCCGCTTTTCTATATAACCTATGTGTTATTCTAGGATCTAAGCTCAATCGGTCAACCCATTTAGGCGTGAAAGAGTAACAAACACACATCCAGACATCTATTCTTACAAACTTAGAGGAACGCTAAGAAACGCTATTTATTTATTGGTAAACCAAGGATTTTTCCATGCGGGCAAAGCCGAGAGCATAAGCTAGTAAACTTATATAAAACCAACATCTACATAATTTCTCTATTTTACCCACGTCGCGTCAGGCGTTACACTAAATACTAAACTAAGTATGGTACCCTGCACTAAATACTAAACTAAGAAATACAAGATGTAAGTCTTAAGTTCACATTTAGCTGTAATTGCTAAGAACTAACGTGCTGGCGAGAAACGTGATCCAAATACTAGTTTAAACCGGTAATTTGCAGTACAAACTGGATTTTGTATTTAGGAAGCTTTAATGTTGTTCGTTTTAATGTGTACAATGATTATATTTTAATAATTAAATATATTTAATAAACATCAATATAATGGAAAATTATATTAGTGAGCTAAACTAAGCTGGCACTCTATACTCTATAAGACGCAAAAACTACTATAATATATTGATATCATTATATGTGTTTTGCACATTGATCGTAATAACTTACATTCCAAAAACTTAACGTGAAGTCTTTATTTTCGTATACATTAACAATTCAAAAACTAAAATAATATTGAAACTTAGATTACAAGTCTTAATACCTAAATTATATAAAACTAATGAATATGCCTTAAACCTGTATTTAGTAGGTATATTTACTTTTCTGGAGGGGGGCGTTGGTCCCTGCGACACATTTGTTTAAGACTAAAGCAGGTTTTCTCATGTTTTCCCATGCTTTCGGTGTCATCGTTTTTCCGTGCTTTCGGTGTCATCGTTTTTCCGTGCTTTCGGTGTCATCGTTTTTCCGTGCTTTCGGTGTCATCGTTTTCCCTTGCATTATGTGTATATTTGGTTTGATTATATGTATATTTGGTTTGATAAAATAAAGTTTTTATTTATAAAGTTTTTTACTTTTGTTAAAAATCAAAATTCTGAGACACTAGTTAAGACTGTTGTAGGCGATTCTACCTTGGAAAATACTTGTACATATACAAACTTGTCAACCAAAAACAACAGATATTCGCTAATGGGTCACAATTATAATAGATTTGCTTTTTTTTCTATCTTGTTATAATAATATTTTGTCTTGCTCGAATACGTCTATCTATACGTATGTAAGTAATATGTTTTGCAAATCCTAAAGCTAAATATAATTCTGCACAAAAAGAGACGGCGGCGCAGCAAAACATAAGCAAAAAAAATAACCTATAAACACATTTAAATTATAAAAAACGCCACTTTGAGTCGACCAAAAGATGCTACATAAAAAAATTAAGTTACATTTGAGTTTTTACTGGCATTGTAAAAATTTTCAAGATTTTTTTCAAAATTTTGTTAATATTTTACAGTGGACGCTAGCAAAACGAGAAGCTATTTTGGACCGGAATAACCCCGCTAGACTTGGTCCTGTCATCTTGACGCTCACAAATATTTTAGGCCCAAATTCTTATTCCAAAATTGCTTTGGATATTTTGTTTGAGAATACTAACTTAGGTGAGTATCTACACTAGCAAAAAACATCAACCGGTTTAAATTTTGCGCTTAGCAACACATTTAAACATTCGTTTTTTTATATATATTGAAGTCGCTATCAAAATAGTGAATCACGAATTTAAATTGCTCGATTTGTTCGCTCGAGTTGTATGTAGTGATATAAAATAAAGTTTACGAAATAATGTATTTCTAATAAGATTAAGTTATTTATTTACTGTATGAGGCCATAACAGTGTCATTTTTCGATACTGATTTTATTTAATTTATTTTTATTTATTTATTTATTGTTAATTACAACGGTAATACAACCACTTACAGTAATCAACACAATAATTAAAAACTGAATTATCAATTAAAACAGTGGTTCAGATTATTTTTATTACGACTGAAAACTGAAGTGTCATTTATAAGTTAAGCCACTGTGAATTCTCATCTTTAATGATCCACATCTACTAATTATACATTTATCCAAAAAATTAGAAAATTGAAGAAATACTTAATCGTCCTATAAAAAATCATGATTTTTTTTATACTTTCTCCTTACATGTACAATCATTCAGATTGAAACTTGTATAGGAAACCAATTAATTTAACCGATTTTTTAATTTCCAGGTTCTTAAATTTTACGAATTAACTACATCTTTTTGTAGAGCTGAGTAAATTGCTGAGTGAGCTGTATAATATCTGAAAAATAACGGCTGCAATATCAAACAATAAATTATTTTATAATAAAAATCATCAATAAAACAATTTTATTATAATTTACACAAAATCACCAATAAAATGTGATAGGAAAATATAAAACACCTAATTTATGTTAATTTTATTGTATTTGGTAGCAAAAAATAGAATAGCAAATTGGTGGGCCGGGCCTATAAATTATTACGTTTATTATCAGTATATACTTAGTCGTAGTTATTAGTCAAGGAGGAGACAAATAAGTAGTTCACTCATATCCTTAGTCTTATATTTGTAAGTATTTTAGCGCATATTAAAGTCCTTATGTAACCATGACATGATGCATGACCTCGCGCACTCGTGCACTATATTCAGAATTTAAGAATATTAATTCGTAAAAATTTCTTCTTGGGTATTTTTCTTATTTAAATAATGTGTTTATAACATTATTAAAAGTTTTTCCAGTTTGCTATCTTATAACAACAACTAAGTTGTTCGAAATAAATGAAAACACACTTTCAATAAGGAAGATGCACTAGCTAACTGGAGTCAGTAGGCTCAACACATGAGCAACGCGCTAACCGACGGAGCACACGGCTAACAAAGTTGCCTTCGTACAGATCCTGGCTATTTACATTATTTTTTTACCCTGAAACATTGTTCACACATGTGGATATCCTCCGAAGAAAATGGACGCGGCGGAGCTTTCAACTGAAAAATCTGAGGGTATTCCTGTGAAGCGCAACAACTCCGAGGTTGCGGGCTGGAAGTACTCATCCCCGACAGACTATTTAAGTCACGGTAACTTACGCGCCATAAACAGTCCACCGGGGATAGACTTCCTTTGCTGGAGGTCGTTTAGGTGGGTACCCCAACAGTGCCAGTTATTCTACCGCCTGAGCAGTAATGTGCAAACATTACTGTGGTTCGGTAGGAGGGCACTGTAGCTAGTGAAAATACTGGGCTAAAGAGTCTAACATCTTATGACTCTTGAGAAAGAAGCGATGGTTCACATAATTGAGAAATCTTAGGTGGCATTGTACTGATTATGGGCAGCGTTATCTCTTAACTCTTAACATCAGTAAAACGTCATACCCGTCTTTTTACTCCTTCGCATAAAAAAGTCTATTTGAGTGTATGGTCGATGGAACACAACTATTTTATTCTAACCTCATCTCCACGCTTTTGCAAGTATAATCATAAAAATGACGTATCATTCGAGATAAAAGAATATACTATATAAGTAGATATTATATTTGTAAGCATCTTGCGGCTCGATCAGTGCGCGTGGTCGATCCGTTTACATCGCACTCGTTTTTTGTTAGTTAAATTAGTTTTAGTTTTAAACACGTGAGTATTATTTCCTTTTTTTTAGTTAATTAATTAGATGGATTACTTTGCGTAAATGAATGATAATTATTAGTTAAATATTTTTTAGTGTTAATAAATAGGTACGTACATAATTAATATTGTGACCGTTTGAATTTTAAATTCGCTCGCCACCTCTAAAAACTTAGTTGGACTCACTATTTTTTTATACTAGATACATTATAAAATAATATAAGTACCTTTATATAATAGATAAATAAAGAAGCCCAGTAGGGGGACAGTTCAGGCTCACTAAAATTAATACAAATTTCGAAGTAATGTAACAATTTAATGAAAATCTTGTAATTTTAATCGGTTAAACAAATTTACTTTATGGACAAACTTTGCTATTATAATTACTGTTTAAACAACTGTATTGGAAATTATATTTTATACAACAATGAAGATTATATTAAGAAAACAGCCGTTTATCAAACTGTTTTCTTCAAAAAGTTTATGTACTGTAATATATTAATTTAAAATCCTAAATATTATGTACGTATATAATATTTTTAAAGAAAAGAAAAAAATAGTTTAAAGAAAAGTCTGTACCTATGTAATTATTATATCCGTTATCCTAACCACTATAACACAAGCAAGTTGCTGAGCTTGGGGTTAGGTGGCGCTGTGTGAAATGTCCAGAAATATTTTTTTATAATTTTATTATAACAAAATATTTCTGGTGCTCGAAGTAAATATAGAAAAAGTATCTTCTTAAATAATCTGAAGTTAACAGTTCTTACTAGATGAATGATGTTCATTGAAGCAAGGTAAAGATTAGGGATTTATCCCGCCTTCTAGGTTCAGATTGCTACTATCTACGGCTGCTAAGTCACTTAACATCGGGCAAGATCGTGGTTAAAGGCTAACCTATAATGAATAAAAACAGTGAAAATTACTTCAAGCTGGAAAAGCAGCCCTTTCTAATGACTCTAATTTGTTCAATAGGCAAGCAATGTTCTGGTGGAAAGGGCTAACGATTTTCACCAAAACCCTGCTCTTGTGTCCCCACGCTACTATGCAAAAAGACGGGGAAGTGACAAGGTATGGTCCTTTTTGGATTTGTAGATTTGGTCTTCTTTGGATCTTGATCCTTCACGTCCGTTGCGCGAAGTCTGTCAATTTAGTTGGACCAGCTAGCTTACTTGAGTTATCAATGATCAGTAAGGCCACAAAAAATTATATTCTTAAAGACTCAAAACAGTAAAGTTAACAGGTATTTCTTAACTTTGTAGTTTGAATGCATTGAAATAAGAAGAAGAACAAGACGCTCTCCTGATGAAAAGATAAAACGCTGCCCATTATTATCAGTTCAGTGTCACAGATTTGCTTTACTCTAAGAGTTCTTACGCAAGAGTCTTAAGATGAAGACTCTTAAGCCCAGTATAATATCACTACCTATATTACCCTCCTATAGAAGCTGATCACTGCTCAGGCGGAAGAATAACTGGCACTGTTGGGGTACCCATTACCCACCTAGTCGACATCCTGCAAAGGAAATCTACCCCGGTAATTTGTAGTAAATACAGAGTTGAGAAATTCCTTTTGACTTTATACCATTCGCTGTTGCTATACATTTAATTTTTCGCCTTATAGTTTTTTTGACATCCGAGGGTGCTTAAATGGCCCTAAATCACTCTTAATAGTCCAAATGCGGACGAGGATTTATGAGCTCATCCAGAAGGGATTCTAACATTCAAGATGACATCCTCATGACCTGGTCATGACCCAGCGATTTCAACTATCTAAATATCACATCTGGTGATAAAGAGGTAGACTGACGGACGGACAGATATACGAACAGTGGAGTCTTATCTGTTTTGACCCTTTGGGTACGTAACCCTAAAAAGCACTCTTTTCCCAAATAGCACTTGCACTGGCTTGAATCTTCTTTTTCTAACAAAATGTAGTTAGTTGTAGCCCTAACATTTTTTTGGAAAGTAGTGGTTTATTAATGAAGCACAGTAGTTATATTATTGGTTTTGGTAGCTTTTTTTATTTTATTATACAAATAAGAAGACAAGCAAGACGCTCTTCTGATGTTAAGAGATAACGCTGCCCATAATCAGTAAAGTGCCACCCAGGATTACATAATGATGTTAAATTCAAGGAGTACTGCACCTACACTTCTTAATCAAGAGTCATAAGATGTTAAGACTCTTTAGCCCAGTAATTTCACTAGCTACAGTGCCGTTCTATCGCACAGTAATGTTTGCACATCACTGCTAAGGCGGTAGAAGAACTGGCACTGTTGGGGTACTCGCCTAATCGACCTCCTGCAAAGGAAGTCTCCCCATGGTCATCCAATAAACATTACAATCCTTTCGTAGATGTCAGAGAATTTTCTATCAAAAACGGTTTCACCATTTTTCAAAAAGGATTACAATAGGCGCAGACTGCAGAGCAAACTGATTTACGATTCACCTTTTATGATTTTATGGAGCAAAAACATCGCTTTTGTCTGGATTTGAACCCGTGACCACAAGATGATAGTATGAATCATTTTTTACATTTCCCACATGGTCAAAATTTTCATATATGCTTGATGTACGTTAAGATAACCAGACAACTAAAATTTATTTTTGAAACAAGATCAGACAAAGTTTTAAAACATGTTTATGCACAAACATGTGAGGCCAATCCGGGAATCAAACCCCGGGACATTTAATCAAAAGTCAGATTTTTTAAATTTATCATAGGTTAGCCTTTACCACGATCTCGCGCGATGTTAAGCGATGATGCGGCTGTATATGGTAGCAGACTTAACATAGAAGGTGGGGAAAAAATCTGTAACTTTTAAAACAATTCAAACCACTGTTTTCATACTTTTATTAAAACAACTGTGTCAAAGGAAGCAGGTAAACGTTCGCGTTGTTTACCAACGTCTTTGATAACGGTCGGCTGATCAGTAATGACTTTGTTCTAGGTCAAGTTTAACAAGGTTCTTACTTACGCTAAGTTTATGTTATAGAGAAGCTATCCCAGCCATCACTTGTAATAGACATAATTTTATTGATAATATTAATTACAGGTCATAATTACATTAATAAATCAATTATAATATAAATTTCTAGCTTATGCTCGCGGCTTTATCCGCGTGGCCAAATCCTTTCTTAGCGGAGGTCTACGTCATACAACCTATCTGTATTACAAATTTCAACCCAATCGGTTCAGTGGTTTAGGCTGTACGTTGATAGATCAGTTAGTCACTCTTTCCTTTTATATATTTAGAAGATAAAACATCATGTCAGCTCCTGCTTATAATTATCTACGAATTCCTTATAGGAGTAGAAAGACCTAAAAGAATATAGGATGATACTAGCCAGGCCATGGACGAGTGCTTCGGCGTACCCTCAGCCTAGGCATTATGGCGTCCCACAGAAACACCTCAAGGTTTTCTACTGGGTATCCCCGCGCCCATCATCAGCGGGGAAGTCACACATAACGTCCTGCGTCTTCGGCGGGTGACGATGCGTAACGCATTAATTTCATTTTTTCTGGCTCTGGGTTAGGCTGTCCAAACTCGGGACATATCCCTTCTCGCAAGTGGGGATTTTCAAACAATGTTACTAATTTCTCACATTGTATAAGAAAATACGTGCATTTTGCAAATATTTCAAAGTGAAGCCAGGGTTTTCATCCCAATATTATAATATTACGTAATAAATATACGAAAGTTTGTAAGAATGGATGTCTGGATATAACTTTGTTACTCTTTCACGCCTAAACGGGCGGACCGATTGAGCTGAAATTTGGTATAGAGATAGCTTAGACCCTAGAATGACACATAAGCTACAGTACAGCGAATAAAACCGCTTGGCACAGCTAGTAATGAATAAAAAAAGAACAAAAATAGTTCAAAATGTAATGTTTCAAATACCATAAAACTGAAGAATTAAGGTTTATAGCTCACATTGATAGTGTAGCCTTGGATTCGAACTGGCAGCCTCATTATTAGGCTTTAGTTCATTCACTTGAATCACGTGGAACCACAGTATTTGCATTAAGAGCTGCAGTTTTATTTAGAGTTGTTTTGATGAGTTAATTTGCTGCGATTATTATTTTTGGAGTTTTATTCATATTATTAGTTATTATTATTTGTGGTTTTAAGTGGTTCGTAGATCTATGGCCTACTTGCCGCCATTTTATATGACTGAATCTTTTAAATTAAATATTTATGGAGACGACCAAGACGCTCTCCTGTTGGTAAGAGATAACGCTGCCCATAATCAGTAAAGCGCCACCAAGTATTTTACAATAATGTAGAATTCTAGGCGCACTGCACCAACACTTTTTACTCAAGAGTATAGGATGTTAAGACCTAGATTATAAATAGACTTCAGCCCAGAATATGTCACTAGCTACAGCGCTCTCCTTCCGAAGCGAAGTCTGGAGTATAATGTTTGCTCACTGCTCAGGCGGTAGAATAACTGGCACGGTAGGGGTACCCACCTAGACGACCTCCTGGAAAGGAACCTCCTGCAGCCGGCCAAGCACACACGCTGCGTAGACTTGTCTTGCTGTCAAGTCAACTGTCATCCCATACATTCACAAAAGTACAATGTATGGGATTACAGTTCCACTCTTGACATTTCAGCGGGATCCCATGTCTTATGCTACGTCCACTGCAGCCCAAGCACGTAAAATTATTGACATAAGACACTAGCAACCATTCCACTGTCAAGAGTAATTGACTTTTGCAAGAGCACAACGTCGTTAGGAGTAGCTGCAAATTGTATGCAATGACAGCGCAAGTAGCAAGAGTAGCGTCTTGATATATTATGTTAGTTTAATCTTGACAGTGGGGTTGCTACCTTACGTCAATGTCTTACTATGCTAAATGGGCTGAAGAACGACTTCCTCGTTTTTTTTTTTATGTGGAGAAGTACGAAAGAGGAGCAAGACGCTCTCCTGATGTTAAGAGATAACGCTGCCCATAATCAGTACAGTGCTACCCAGAATTTCACAATGATGTGCAATTCTAGGTGCACTGCACCAACGCTTCTTACTCAAGAGTCATAAGATGTTAAGACTCTTTAGCCCAGTAATTTCACTAGCTACAGTGCCCTCCTACCGAAGCACAGTAATGTTTGCACATTACTGCTCAGGCGGTAGAATAACTGGCACTGTTGGGGTACCCACCTAGACGACCTCCTGCAAAGGAAGTCTACCCCCGGTGTCGTCTTCTTACTTCCATAATAATATATTCTCTATGTCGACTACAATTATTATTACATACAGATATATAATATTGATAAAGATAACCTTCTTTTTTAGAAGTCGTTTTAAAGCTGGTACATATTTAAAACTTACTACCAACTACTATTATTTACATCATAAAAATTGTGGTTACAAGGTTATTAGTTATCATAAAAAGTGCGTGTAAAAATCACAAAACTATTATATAAAGTAATTTTCGCAACATGTGACTGAGCACGTGAGTTAACATAAACATAAATAATATTATTATGATTATTTAATAGATAATACTATTTATAATATTATAATTATGTCAATGCAATGTTCTTAAGTGCGATCCCGGAATTGCTAATTATAACCTAAGACTGGTAACTTATATACTGAATTTAATACTGCTATTCCTTTTTCAATGATAAATTTTCATTTAAATGTGAATAATTAAAAATATTTTAAACTGTCTCGCTTTCAATAAGCCGGGCGAGTCGCAAATTTCAATTCATAACAGGGCCTAAATTCTGCACAAAAAAGAGACGACGGCGCATCAAAACGAAATCAAAAAAATAACCTATAAAACACATTTTTATTTTAAAAAACGCCACCTTGAGGCGACCAAAAGATGCTAAAATTTAAAAAAATTAAGTTGCATTTGAATTTGTACTGGCATCGTAAGAATTTTTAAGATTTTTTCAAAATTTTGTTAACATTTGACAGTGGACGTTAGCAAAACGAAAAGCGATTTTGGTCCGGAATAACCCCGCTTGAAAATCGTTTCACCGACTTCGATAAAAAAAATAGAACATCAATAATAGGTCATTAAATAGGTTTAATAGTCACTATCTACGTAGTTACTAAGTAAATTTATTTAAGTTTTATTGAAATCTGTCGAACGGTTTCGTAAGTTAGGAATTAAAATGTGTCTTAAGGTATTCATAGCGAACTAGTTTGAAATCAAATTAAATATCAAAAATTCTATTATGTATACGAATTTGTATTAAAAAGCTCATCATTTCGTGCGAGCGAGAGAGTCTCAAGCCTATAGACCAATCTTTAAATCTTAATATTATATTTTTAAAATGAATTTTAAATAAAAAATCGCAATAACCAATGAGTTCAAAGTTCGTCTGATACGTTATGAGGTCATTTCCTCAAGACTCTGTAATCAATACACGAGATTGCCACGTGTTAGGCCTGAACTTAATCATTAGGGCTTGTGCGAAAACAGAATGGTTTTAGAAACCAAGGTCCCGCGAGTATTTTACGACTCTTCTGTTTTTGCACGGAAGGTCCATGGTTTTTTTTTATAATATTTATTAGGTCCATGGTTTTTTTTTTAATTTATTTTTATTCCTTTTTAACATATTTTGTATTAATTCGTAACTCGTAACTGTGGTCGTAAACGATCCAGCATATTTTGGTTTAAAAAAAATCTCGTTTGGTCCAATATATTATTAAATATTAATTAGTTTTTTTAAGTTTTTTTAGTTTTTTTTACTCTTTATAGATTTATCTGTCCCGCCCGCGAAACTCCCTGGCAACCTCCTCGAGTCAAAACAAAGCTGTTTGCTACATATTTTTTCATTATTTTTTTACCTATAAATATATTCTATAATTTATTTTTTCTTGTTTCAGAATGATCCGCTTCATAGGCCTGTTCTGCGTGCTCGCAGCTTTAGTCAACGTCAACTCATCGTACAAATTCGGCAGCGCAGTAGCATCAACTAGTCGCACCCCAACTCATGGGACCCCCACCCCTTCCAGGCCTATCCCTGCTAGATCCAGTACTAGCAGAGCTAGTGCGTCTAGATCCAGGTCCCTTACTCCTGACAATGATGATGATAAGCAACTCGTCTTCAGTATTGTTGTAAGTATATTTTACATAGTTACACTACGTAATACACTAAAACTTGTATTTTTCCTTTCCTGCTTGGTTGTCTGGAAGAGATCGCTATTAGCGATAAGACCGCCAATTGTAACATTGCTTAACTGAAATGTACTTATTTAGTGTTAATTGTTTTCTTTGTTGCAATAAAGAGTTATCTATCTACGAGTATTAAAATGCGAAAGTTTGTGAGTGTGTACGTCTTACTTCTTCACGCCTGAACGGGTGGACTGGTTGAGCTGAAATTTGGTAAAGAGATAGCTTAGACCCTGGAATAACACATAGGCTACAGCGGGTAAAACCGCTGGGCGCAGCTAGTTAATTATATCTTAGCCTTTGATGACGATCTCGCGTGATGTAAAGCGATGATGTGGCCATAGATGATATCACACTTAACCTAGAAGGCGGGATAAATGCTTCCCTGGTTTCGGTGAACACCATGCCGGAACACGGTTATAATTACCGTTGGTTATAGTAATTTGGAAAAAAAAATGAAAATCAGACGAATCATAACCTTCTTTGACGAATCCTACCGACTTCCCCAGTATTCATATACTCATATATAATAGCGTTAATGCATGTACACACACACACACATAACGTCGATTACAAAAATATACTTGAAAAATGTTAGTATAAAGATGATTTATTATAATAACTAATTATAAATTAAATGCTACTTATAAATAAGGAAACAATATCTAACCAAAACTACTAATCGAAAATTTAAAATTATTAATTGTCAAAAAGACCGCTCCGAGCCGTTCCTGATGGAAAGGTGACCATTACACTTGCAGCGTTTCCACGTTGTATGGCGATGGACATTCTTTGCACCAGGAACGACCCGGAGCGACTATCTCCACTTTTAATTTGGATCCTGTGCCCTAGCAAAAAATAAAAAATAAAAAATTACTTACTACAGATATTCTTGTACAAGGAAAATGATTTCGATAAAATGTAGCATTGTGTAATAAGGAAAACAGAGTTTTCTTGACGTTAACCAAACAGACGTTTTTGTGAGACACATATCACGATCAACTGTATTATTTGTAACCCCGGATGCAAAAAGAGGGGTGTTGTAAGTTTTACATGACTGCGTGTATGTGGCATTACAAAGCCCCCAAAAGGATATGTAGTAATTTGAACTAGTCTTAAAGGAAAAGGGTATGAAAATTATTTATTGTTTTCTTATGCATCCAAATAAGGTATCAAATGATTCGCATTATTAACTAATAAATATAATAATACGGATAACCACTCCTGCACTACTCTCTGCAGTACAGCATCAAACTCTCACTGTGACACACAGTGAAGTGGTGTGGCCTGTGGCTGAGGCTAGGTATATGACCATATTATAGTATAATTTTAGTAAAAGAAATAGAATAGAATAATTGTGATGTATAGGTATTAATTAATAAATAACCCTACGAAAAATACGAATACTGATCACGAAGGAATCAAACTATAATCTGTGACGAGTCTCCAGTACCCAGTACCGATACGAATTCCGGAGTAACGATTTGTTGCTGAGTACTCCGTCAAGTACCCGTATCTTAGTACCGAATACATGCGGTTTCTTACACCTCTACCATATACTATGTTCGACATATCGCATAATGGAAAGCGCCAATACAGTCGACGATATTATTTTATCTTTCTAGGTGAACAGACACGGAGAAAGGTCTCCTGACTCTGATGAGCTGTCCCTCTCCGACCAGCAGGAGAAGATCCTGCAGCTGACTCACTTGGAAGGCCCTGAGGGTCTGACTCTGGTAAGGATCATATTATATTTTAATTATTTGGTCTTGTCAACATCCCTATTGAGGTGAAAACTGATCCTGCAGACCCCATTTATGTGATTTTCTATATGAAAGAATGAAAACAATCATCTGATGTGTATTAAGAACCTGGAATAACACCTAGTCTATTTAGAGCCTGTAAAACGCTGACGCAGTCAGTAAATACATATTATTTTATGAACCGCCGCGTCGCATCATTAACTTTCCTAATTTAAATTTTTACAGCGCGGCAAGAAAACAGCCTACCAAATCGGCAAGTACTACCGCAAGCGGTACGGATCCGAAGACAAGGGTTTGAACCTGATGTCCAAGTTGTACACCCACGATGAAGTCTCCATCAGGAGCACAGACAAGGAGAGGACCAAGATGACTGTCCTCACTGCCATGTCTGCTGCCTACCCGCCAGAGAAGGAGCAGCAATGGGACGATGGATTTGGCAAGATCTGGCAGCCTGTTCCGTACACCGCTGTGCCTTTGAAGGAGGATTATGTGAGTATATTAGAGAACTAATAATTATATTTAATACCGGCCTTTGTGGGGGCCCGTTTAGTGGTGGCAAGTCATCGTCCGTCTCTGCGTGTTGGACTTTTTTGTCGCCGTGTACGCCGCACGCCTATAAAAAGGCCCGGGCTTATACCGTGTTTGAAAGCTACATAATAATTGAGGGTTATACTGTATACTCCAATAAGAACAGGTTATCTGATAGCTTACTGTATATAATATGTAAGGGGAAATCTTATAGTAGGTCGTGTCTAAGGCCTTGAACTTTGTAGGAAATGACGAAAGGGGACGCCCCGACGTTTGGATGAACTGTGATAATATTCTAAAAGCTAGTTGCAAAAAAGTTGCCAGTCTCAATTATTTATCCAACAGTTCCTCACTTTTTAGAGGGCCTAAAGATATCAATTTCATCATACAAAACTATAAAGAACTCATCGAATTTGTTTTCATCTCAATAAATCCGTATTTACCTACATGAATTCAATTCGTCATCTTTTCGGAATTTCTGTATTTCATTACACGAGATGCAAAATAAACGATAAAATCTGCAGGATTACCGGGTTCCATTGCGTTGGCTTTAAATGTTTTCATTTTCGGGGCATTATTGGAATTGGAACGGTTTTAATTACAAAAAAAATTGCTCATCTTTTAAGTGAGGATGCCCATTTAAAAGAGTACGACCCTTTGTTGATCCCTTGTAGTACCCCACATGTTTCAGTATTTACTCTTAACATTTTCTCCATAGAAAAAAATACATAGTTTCCTCCAAATTAAACAATACATTTCTATAACTCAGTACGTATTTTAAATCTTAGATCTTGTAATGTCGTTACGTGTCGATTTAAAACTTTATTTCAATTTAAAAAAGCATAGGTGTTCACTTTTAAAAGTAAAACCAAAATTCGTCAGCCTAAACTCAAGGTACCTGTTCCCCCTTTAAATACAATTTACAATAAAACTTCTTCAAAATTATTATAATAATTAAAAAATATCCGGGCCTTATCTATATAATATCCGTACGTAACACGCGCATAAATTAAAATTCATGAAAGAAATAAATAAAAAAAGAAAGAAAACACATTGGACGGCTTAAATTGATACACAAGAAAGTTAAACAATAGTGTATCTAACAAAATGCGCCACTAAGCCACCGAATAGGAACTGCCTCAGCATTGTGCTGTGTGTGGGACACCCAGCGCTGGTATTCTGGCAGCCATTGCGGTAGTCGGTGGTCCTTACATAATCACAATACATAGTGTTTCATGAATATATCTTGAAATGTCACTAATAATGAACCCCAATCGCATAAAACAATAGCACGAGTTAGAAAACGTCAAACAATTAGAAACATCTAATTACATAATAATAACAATCACAATTTGAACTTGAACTGCGATAAAGGGCTTATCATTGAGTTTAATGAGATGCGATAACATTATAGTCAACATGTCATAATTTTCTAAAATGTTAACAAACTAAGTTTGCACGAGGTTCCTCGCGTACTTTAGACCAGACATGAACTTAACTCATGCAAGCGAGATTGAACTCTGGACAGTTAATTACATGTAACAATGTTTAATTACTAAAATGTGTAGTTCCCACCTGCCCTACCAGCCCCACTAGTGGGGCAGGCGAAACTGTCAAAAATATTTGCGTCTCACGTGTCCCACTGATCGCGTTTTGGTGGGGCGGGTGATACTATTAAAAAGGACGGTTGCACGTGCCCCACCAGGGCTGTTACTCATTTTAAATGTAATTTGTTGGGCACGACTCAATGATGCAAGACGAGCATCAGGTGCCCAATGGCCAAGGGCCGTCCAGTGCCACCCAGTATTTTGAATTTTGAGATATAAAATTCTAAACACTGGGCACTAATATTGCTTTCACATTACGGCTCCTCACATTACGAATCCGCCAGATTAATAACTGGCAGAGGTACTTCCCCAGGCGTTCTCTGCAGTAAAGAGATCTACTTCAAAACACGTTTGAAAGGGCTGATTCTGATAGGATAGCTATGTTTGTACCCTAATATTTTGAACAGCACGAGAAAAGATGTTTTTGGGGGCTGAGAACCTGGCAAGTTAACAGGTGCGGTTCTAATTTTATACGTGTTTCACGAGCTATACAACTTGGTAATTTTCAAGGCACGATTGAATGGGTACCTTTTTAGACATTTAACGTGATTCATCGTCGACTAGATCAGCACTTTTCATATGCCTATTTAGTATAAAAATAATTCAAAGAGAGAGAATACTTCTGTGAAAGATTTTACCACTACAAACGGAATATAACATGAAATCTAAAGCAGACAAACACTTTATTCCAATTAATATGAGAATAATAGACAAAGGCAAATCAAAGTCACATTATAATAATTATAATAAACGTTTATCACAAAGTTATTTATACTTAACGTTGAACGTGACGTTTTAGTATTTAACTAATTGCTTTTGATTGAGCTCTGATTTAACTGGTCTATTATTCTGGTCTAGTTCGTGATTGTTGAAATTATTTATTATTCTGATAGAAGGTTTTATAATATTATAAAAATCTCGTGTCACAGTGTCTGTTATCAAACTCTTCTCAAACAGCCCGAGTTTTATTAATTATGTGCTACCTATATTTGGTAGGTCTGAGGTTGGCGTAGAGTTTTTTTCAAAAGACGTAGACGAAGTTATTTCCCTAATTCGTTGAGACGAAGTCTAAAGATGTTAGAGGTATATTTTTTAAATATGTTAAGGTGCGTCATATAGCCATAGCCATATCCAGCGATAGCGCGGTAGCGCCCTTAAGAAAAGGGGAAAGATGATCCTTGACACTTTTCGCTAAACTCGAAAATGGTTACAATACGTTTTTGAACATAGTAATATGGTTACAATAGTTTATTAAACTATTGTAAACTAAGTTTAAGAAGTCATACATATAAGGTCACATTGGGCGACAGTGATTCTCGACAACATCGTCACCTTAGCCTTGTCGTCGTGGCTCTCCGACGACTTTAGAGCTCCTAAACATAACTGAGAATTATAAGGCATCGCCAATATCTGCGAGCTCGCACGAATGCATCGTTAAAACTTCGCGTCCCATCGCGTTGCATCACGGTTTTGTGTAAGAAACTTTAGCTTTAGTCATCCCCTCGAGAACTGCTGTTGCCCAATGAGGGGTATATAACATCCTTCTGAATATTAATTTTTAACTTTCTTTTCCAGCTCCGTTACTACTCCAACTGCAAGGAGTTCAAGAACCTTATGGCTGAAGCCAAGAAGTCGGCCCTGAAGAAGGAGTTCGCTCCCTACCTCGACCTCATCCCCACCATCAAGGAGAAGACAGGAAGGGACTTCACTGAGGATCCTCTGCTCTTCCAGACTCTGTTCGATCTCTTCAGGAGTACGGTAAGATATCAAACTATATCTACAAAGATACTTTTGAACTTTTGCTGCATTAGTAGCCATGTTTGCTTTATGTTTACAACGGCTATAATATACGACAATAACTGAGAAAAAACTTTTTCAAAAAGTGTAAGGAAAAAGCCAGACAGAATATGATTTTCTCCCATAAAATACTAGGAGACCCAAAACAATGAAGATATCACATTCGTATTGATAATTTTGTGTCCTTTCCAATTAGCAATCATGATTTTGCCAAAATAATTTTAACACTCGCAGGGAATATGAATGTGACCTTCAATTTGCATTCAAAAATGCATTTGACTGCATCAAGGTGAACTGCTTCTAATATTGCATTATGTTTTATACACTTGTACCTCTTAGCCTGAATAAGTTTAATGTCATTATGTAGACAAATAAATTATTTTTATATATGTATCAATTCTTACTAATATTATAAACTTGAAAGTTTGTAAGAATGGATGTCTGGATGGATGTTTGTTACTCTTTCAGCCCTAAACGGGTGGACCGATTGAGCTGAAATAATATTGGTATAGATATAGCTTAAAGCCTGGAATAACACATAGGCTACATAAGTACTGGGGGTAAAACCGCTGGGCGCAGCTAGTTATCTATATCATTGACCTATGTCTTGACTAAAGAAAGAAAAGAAATAAAATATGTTTACTTGCGGCAAAATACATTACAAATAAACGATCTCTTAACTACATAAACTGTACTAGATCTAGGTCTAGCATTACGTAGATAAACTGACAATCCAAAAATGCTTGACAAATTTTGATTTGTCTAAAATCTAAAAAGACAAAAAAAAAAGGGTTCTTCATTTAAACACCAGTTGCCTCAACTCTATATCCATTTTCATAGTTTAATCTTTTTTTCTCTAAATTCCAGATTGCCCTTGGTCTGGAGATCCCCGAATGGGCCAAATCTCAACTCTCTAAACTCGGAGACGCCGCTAAAGAGGCGTACAAACTATACTTCAGAAACGACAAGATGAAGAGGATCGGTGGAGGTAAGGCATAAGGCATTTAAAAAGCTATAAATTAATAGGAGCATTTTACAGCACCCATGACCGTTACTTCGCACTTTGGTCATTCTGGTTCTGGTGGTTAGGTCAAATTTTAAGAAGCTTCTAACGAGCCTACTAACCTGGCTAACGTGGCTGTTTACTGTAATACTATCAGCCAAATCAAAGAAGTGGGTTTCAGTTTTAGTGAAGCTAACTGTTTCTCTTGAAGAACTAGCGTTGTCACTGTAAATCCTTTCAGGTCTGCTGCCTGCTGAACTGTTACTCTGATAGGTTTTCCATCGACTCAAAATGAATAACTAACTTAGCTGTTTCTATCCTGTTTTAACATCTTTTCACATATTCTAGCTCTTAAAGCGTCCGTGGCCCAGTAGTCATACGTCCGGCTTGTAATCCGGAGACCCTGGGTTCAAATCTCAGTGTGTGGCAAAAAATTCGCCTGGACGCTACCGTGTTTCGGAAGGCACGCAAAACTGTGGGTTCCGGCTGTTTCCTATAAGATATGTAGGAGGCAATCGTTAGGTCATGTTGCAGGCCCTGTAGTAATCTCGGCGACCTGAAACTGCAACATATACACAACCTATAAGTTGTGATTTGACTCTGACAGTGTAAGTAGGGTAACCTGTTCTGTTGAAGTATAAACCCCAATTATTATTATTATTAAAGTTCTTTATCCTCAACATCAAACGAAATCTTTCCAGGTGTCCTCTTAGACCAGTTCCTCGAAGCCGGAGACCTGCTCCTGTCAGGCAAACCCGTGTCTCAGCCGTTGCGGATAGTTTCCTCTCACGACTTCAACATCGGAGCTCTCATGGAGGTAGCAAATGTTGCCGGAGAGAAGGAGATCCCTGAGTACGGCGCCATCTTCTCTTTGGAGCTGTACAAGTCTAAGAGCACTGGTGACTTGAGTGTGCTGGTAAGTGTTTTTTTTTAATGTGATGAAGTAGAAGACTAGCAAGACGCTCTACTGATGTTAAGAGATAACGCTGCCTATAATCAGTACAGTGCTACTTAGGATTTCACAATGATGCGATATTCTAGGAGCACGGAACCAACGCTTCTTACTCAAGAGTCATAAAATGATAAGACTCTTTAGCCCAGTAATTTCACTACCTACAGTGCCCTCCTGCCACTGCAATGTTTGCACATCACTGCAAATTTTACTGTGCTGTTAGAAATTTTGCTGTGCTGTGTGTTAGAAATTTTTCTAAGAGTTTCCATAGGAATTTCCCCAAATAGCTTAGTGTATAAGAAATCATAATTTGCACCTGTCTGATTATGGCAACGTGCGTATTGCAGATCGATAAAATATGTCCAAAATGTTTGACTGTTTATTTTACCGGGGGTAGATTTCCTTTGCATGAAGTCGACTAGATTACCCCAACAGTGCCAGTTATTCTACCGCCTACACAGTGATGTGCAAACATGACTGTGCTCCGGGCACTGTTAGTGAAATCACTTGGCTGAAGTCTTCACATCTTATGGCTCTATAAAGAAGCGCTGGTGCAGTGCACATAGAACTTTACATATTACATCTTTATGTTATCCTCGATGGCACTGTAGACCGCGGAGGGATCTTCTTGTCAGTGACCACCAAACGCCGTCAGGGCCGCGGATGAGTGCTTCGGCGTACCCGCTGCCCCGGCATTATGGCGTCCCGCAGGAATACCCCCAGGTTACACTATTAACCTGGGGGTATCCCCGCCGCGCACATCTTCGGCGGGGGCATCCCACATATCGCCCCGCGCCCCCCGGCATAGGGTAATGATGCGTAACGCATATTTCCTGGGTCAAAAAAAAAGTGTGGCACTGCAGTGATTAATGATGGGCAGCGTTATCTCTTTACCATCAGGAGAGCGTCTCGTTCGTCTTCTTACTTCTTTGCATAAAGAAAACGTGCATCACTGAGTCCAACTTTCAGCTAAAATGATGAAAGACGTGTTTCAGAAGATAATTCTAACAATAATGTTCTATTCCCCAGCCGGTGTTCCAAGCTTCTCCCAGCGACCCTGCCCCGAAGCTGCTGAAGATCGCCGGCTGTGAACAGACCAAGTACTGCGATTACGCCAAGTTCAAGGATGGAGCCAAGGCGTTCCGTCTCCCTGAGAAGGAATTTTACAAGATCTGCAGCATCAAGACCGAGCTGTGAAGTATTATTTAGGTTAGCGACGAGTATAACACTTTGAGAGATCATTTTTTTAGAGGTTCTTATTCAGTTGTACATACTTTTTTATGTTGGTAACCAAAATTATTTTTTGTAACAACATATAAAACTGCGGTCAAAGGCTTGCTTAATCAATTTAAAAATCTTTGCAAAAGCAAGCTTTAGAACGCGTTCGAACATTCAATATAGTATGTAGTACATGTAGATTAAAATGGTGAAACTGTACCTACAACTAAAAAAAATATAATCTCTTTTGGTTTTGTACTCGTTGGCATTAGGTACTTAAGCCCGCCATAAAAATAGTGCGTCGATTTTATAATGAACCGTGGGTACAGTTGACTATAAAATACAAGCAAGTCACGTTCTACCAAGCGTTAAATCAGGCGTTAATTTTTAACTAACAACCCGACCTCACTTCGATTCAGATGCTAAAGAAATCTTACTGGACTAAATATTATGTAAATTCTTTGTATTGTACTCGCAAAACATCAATCGTGACTAATAAACTTAATTATAAAATACTACAAATTTTGATAATTTTTGCACCTTGAGCCCATTAATTGACGGTTGAAAGGCTTGCTGTATAACCTTAGATTTTATTAGTAGAGTAGTATTTTTTCTTCAACTGTACCTACTAAAGTTAAAATTAAGGGCAAATATGATCAAACTACTTAATTTTATGTGTTCTACAGTGTTGTGATGTTTGTTACCAATATCATAAAATAATTGTAAAATACAGGACCGAGTCTGTGATATGAAATACATCGTTTTTACAGATTGTAATGCAATTTATGTAATAAATGCCATTTTTTGTTTTAAAGACTTTTTTGTGTTATTTATATACACATAGATATTTAGAAGGTTCGATTCCCGGATGGGGTAAATGTTTGTGTGATCCACAGGTATTTGTTTCTGGTCTGGGTGATTTTCAATATCTATTATAAGTATGTATTTACAAAAGAAATGTGTATAAGTATTATATCCGTTATCCTAACCACCATAACACAAGCATTAAGTTGCTAGGCTTGGGGTTAGGTGGCGCTGTGTGAAATGTCCTGAAATATTTTATTTACTTATTCGAGGAAAAAGTACCCTTAGGTTAAAAAATCAGCCAAACTAAAATTATAGTAGATCACGTATGCCGCATGTACTCTGACAGCTGGGCAAAAACTCCACAGCCCCCGTAGCACATTTCGACATTGACATAAGAGTAGCAACTCCCGTCCTACTGTCAAATGTAATTGACTTTTTTTTTTCTTTATAATATGGCAACAGTTGCATTTTGCCAGTGTAATTGACGTTTATAAGAGCACAATGACATTGGGAGTAGCTACAAATTGTATGCTATGACAGTGCGAGATAGCAAGAGTAGCGTCTTGATATATCAGTCCATTATAAGATCCTCGGGAAGTACAAAATATGTTCTGTATTTAATCAAATTCCAGCAAAAAATGTTGCCAGGGGTAATAATAATTTTATTACATGTGTATATTCACCGGAACCCTGACAAGGGTGTGTGTCAGATTACCTGTCTTGCGAAAGAAAGCGGTCAGCAGGGCCGCCCTTGAGCACTTTAACCAACTTGAAAAAAATGAAGCTATTTGAGACCGATGTATTTTCTGAAATGTTTTGATACTTGCCAACGAGAAAATGCACCCAAATTTCTATCTCGCTTTTAGCCCGCTTAGAGAAATACTTTCTTATCTAAAATCTATCCATGTTCCAAATGTCTACCTAAAGCGTAAACCTAAGCGTGTTCAGTATAATAAGTATAATTAATGCTATAATAATAATATTTACTAAATACAAGTGGTCTTGATTGCTGTAGCAGCTGTAGTACTGTGTGCTTGATTTTCTCGAAAATAAAGGCATTTGCCACATAAAAAATAAAATTTAAAATAAAATTAGTTAATTAATATTTTTATTTTTATGCAATTTGATATTTATATTATTAATTATGTATTTTATTAATATGTGATTTTATTATTAAATTTTGTACTATGGTGAATAACTGATATAAATGAATTGAATAGAATTGAATATTATAAAATAACTTTAATTATTAGGTAGGTACAGTGTACCTTATAGGTAGGTTATAGGTATACATATATAGGTGTACCTAGTACACCTGCGCAAGTAGGAACTTCATAGAAAATCGACAAAAAGATTATAATGAAGCTGCCCAAGATATTTCTCGTAACATCACTGAAAAATTCATAAAAACGCCCTTATAAACTTTATGGATATCGCAAAATATACGATAAAGCGAGAATATTGTTTTCCAATATTTTTAACGTGATAAGCAATACGACTAGCTTTTTTATTCTATTTTAATTACGTCTCGAGAAAATATATAGTGTATTTTAAAATAATATTATTAATAGGTATATCAATTCGTATTAAAATTGCATCAGAATTTTCCAGCAGTTTGGATGTGGTCAAACGATGTAGTTAAAATCACACTAAACTAATAGGTATTATAAATGCGAAAATTTGCGAGTGTGTATGTCTGTTACTTCTTCATGCCTAAACGGGAGGACCGATTGAGCTGAAATTTAATACATATATGAAACTGAAAACACTTTTAAAATGTGTGCAATAATATTATGCAGGGTTGGTCATAAGGAATTTTCAAAAAATTAATTCTATAAATTTATATTTCAAAATTTGTCAAATAGTGCGAGCGAGAGAGCATCACTCGATATTATATACGCTCTTAATAACTCCAGTCTTGTCTTATGATCTTTAGCGCCTGCTCCTTCTAAAATAGCAACATTAAAACAGATGGCAAACCAAAACAAACTCTAATAGAATCCATTACAATATCACAATGATACGCGCCTACGAAATACCAATTCGTACTTTCAAAGAGCGTGACGTTGTCCTGACGGTGTCGCTAGTTTCTGTGGCGAAATCGTGATTACGTTGAATCGGTAGTAACAATTCTGTAGTTCTTTTTTTGTCCACCGAGTGTAAGAAGTTGGTTGGAAACACAGGTTACTTTTTTAAATAGATCGACCGTCACAGGAGTTGTATCAGCAACATCAGTACTGATCTAAAGAAGGAGAATAATAATTATTATACTAATAACCGACGAGCGAGCCACTGATATCGCATGTGAATATTTTGAATGAATTCTGAACCAAAATATTTGAAAATATCTTACATAAGAAATGTATTATTTATATAAATGTTTCCATATCTAGTAACAAATCCCTGAATTTTTCAATATTTTATAATTACTGCACTGCAAGAGCAAAATCTATTTCAGTGAAATATTAGAAAGTAAACGAACTTTACAATCATTTTTTTTAATTTTTACGATCTTTTTAGTGAACTCCTTTAATATGTTTTGTAACTTTTTGTTTAATAAAGTTTTTTCACATTTATTACTTATTCAAAGGCTCATTATTTCTGGCCGTTCCGTTTTTCAATTTATTTCGTGTTTGATCACAACGCGTGACGTGGGCGCGCCTGATATTTTCACAACCAAATACGTTCTGACGTGGAATTGCTATGATATTTTTGTCAGGCGTTATTTGCTTTGCTGGTGATGCGATGCGAATTGAGCTCGTATCGCTATATTTTTGAAACTACTCGTATTTGACACGTTTTGATCATTTAGAATTAAATAACTATAATATAATAGGTATATATTATAGACAAATTCTTAAATCTAAGATAAAAGAGAAAGGACTAAATAAATTTCGAAGTTTCTTTCAACTCTGTTCAACTGTTGTTTTATAAAAACAACGAGTAAGTACCTACCTGCGCGTATCGTAGCGCCTAACAAACATTTTATGATAAAAAATATCTACTATTTTAATAAACGTTTTATTAATACCTACAGTTTATTTATTTCCTATTATTTCTTTTCTTAAATATGTAGGTAAGGTACATTATTGTAAACCGGGGGTAGACATCCTTTGCAAGAGGTCGTCTAGGTGGGTACCCCAACAGTGCCAGTTATTCTATCGCCTGAGCAGTGATGTGCAAACATTACTGTGCTCCGGTAGGAGGACACTGTAGCTAGTGAAATTACTGGGCTAAAGAGTCTTAACATCTTATGACTCTTGAGTGAGAAGCGTTGGTGCAGTGCTCCTAGAATTTCACATCATTGTGAAATCCTAAGTAGCACTGTACTAATTATGGGCAGCGTTATCTCTTAACATCAGGAGAGCGTCTTGCTCGTCTTCTACTTCATCACATAAAAAAAAAAAAAATAATAATAATTGAAGGTTTCACGACGACCTTCATTTCTTATATTAAAAAAATATATCGCATCAACAAACATCATACATGTACATTTTTGTTGTTTCCATAATAATGGTATTTTTTTAACACCGACACATCATATTCCTCGATAATTAAAATAAATTATAGCCTCCGCCATTTTTGTGCATTTTGAAATCTTAATGGCATTGCCCCCTTGCTAGATTTACAATGTTAAAAAGAAAAACCGTTCTATTTTTAAAAAATATTCTGCAAAAAATCATACCGAAGTGAATCACGCAAATTAAATAAACAGGTTGTGTTTTAATTTTAATGCATTAAAAAAGAAAGAGATTGTTTAAAAAAGAACTTTTTATACAATAACATTTTTGTCTTACGAGAAATCGTCTGACTTTAAACAATAATATGCATTCTCAACGGTTTATCTGCATTTAGATAAATGTTTTAAGAAATCCGATAGCATTGTATGCCCTTGCGAGACTTGCAACTATTTATTATTCTGTGATGCAGATAATAGGTACTATCACGGTAAAGAGATATATATACAGTAGTTTGACTCCATAGAAACGGGCGGAAAATGGAAGTGAATAGATGTCGGTAGATGTGGGTAGAAGTGGGTATATAATCCAGAAGCGGGTGCCACGCAGCGACGGGCGGACGTCGCGATAGTTTTTTGCAAGTATTTAGTATTATTTACGTTATTTACTTTTGACGTATGTATACATAATATAATAAATTATATAAAATTATATATAAATGCCAAAAAAATAGCATACTATATTATGCTGTTTTTGGTAGCTTAAACTTATCATTGAACTTATCAGGAAATCCAGAAATATTAGGGGGAAGGAGGGGAGGGGGAGGAGGAAGGGGAGGGGGAGGAGGAAGGGGAGGGGGAGGAGGAAGGGGAGGAGGGAGGGGAAGGGGAGGAGGGGGAAGGGGAGGAGGGGGAAGGGAAGGAGGGGAAGGGAAGGGGAGGGGAAGGGGAGGGGGGAAGGGGAGGGGGGAAGGGGAGGAGGGGGAGGGGAAGGGTATGAGGGGAGGGGAAGGGGAGAGGAGGAGGGAAGGGGGTAGGGGAGGGGAGAGGGGAGGAGGGGAAGGGGAGGAGGTTGTCTTGTCTTGTCTCTTTTCTTGTCTCTTGTCTTGTCTTTTGTCTTGTCTTGGGTTTTAATATACGCCGCCACGACATGATAGGTAAGTAGGTAGTAGGTAGGTAGCTCAAGTAATTAGATGAAATAGGTAGGTACCTACTGTATGCGGGCAGCGGCTGCCCGGCAGCCCTATGACTTGCGCATGTACCGCGCGACTGTAGGTATTTATGTTCAAAAATCACGCTCAGTCAAACTACTGTATATCTCTTTACCGTGGTACTATGAACCTATTTAGTGCTTATAATGCTAATGATATTATAGGTACTTGAATGTAAAATTGTGGATGTGTGTGATTGTCGATTGTTACCTCTTCCTCTTCACGTCTAACTGCTGAACCGATTGAGCTGAAATTTGTTGTATATGTAAGAAAATAGGTACCTACCTACCTACCTACTCAGACCCACAGTAAAAAGATTAGGGTTTCGCTTATCAGCTGTCGGAGGTCAGAGAGGAGTGTCAGAGTTTATTATTGAACAAATCTTCTATATCACAAAAAATACAACAAAAACTCAAGTCGTAAGTAATTCAGGTAGCGCCCCTCCTTAACTATAAACGTGAAGATAGCGACACTTTCTGAACTGCACGATTCAATGCAAGCTGCACTGCCGCCCTTTTATTTTTTTTCACTTATTTCCAACCATATACAAGAGAGATATATACCGCGCTTAGGTCATTTTTTGTATGAAAACAAAGTCACCAAAACATGGTGGGGTGCGGGGGATGGGTGGCTAGATTTGATTGGCTCGTTCAAGGTGACGTCACAGTTACGCCACAGATTAGGTAATAGTTAGAGGCATAACATGACTTTCTAGTGATGTGGTAAAGTCGCTATATCGTATCGATAAGAAAATATAAGTTACTGTGTTATTCTTAAGTTTAATGAGAAAGTTCGTTGTATTGTATACGAGAGATATTTTAATATAACTTCAATTATTGTTTTATTATAGCTTAAATGTTTTCTCATCTCTATTACCTCCCAAAGTACCCGAATAAACATTTTATATGGTTTCACTAAAATATAAATAGGTCCATCGCTCGCATAAAATTTTTAGTCCTAATTTTAAAAAATTATGCGTGCGAATACGCACCCTATAAGAATAAACAATAAATGTTAGATAGCGAATTATTTGTTTTTAAATTAGTGACAAATTTAACATTATGTATTTTAAAAGCTTCGTTACACTTCTCTTATTATAAGCTTCATAATAACCATTCATGAATTAAATACCAGTAACCCTGTATAATATTAAACCCCGATAATTTTGGTACCTTAATATACCTAATACCTACCTACTTCAAAAATTTCAATAACATTTTTGTCGATAAAATTTGTGGTGTAAATTTAAATTTGTGTCTTATCACTAGTTTATCCGGGCGTAAGAGAGAACGAGATAATGTTATACAAATTTACCAAGAAAGAATGAGACGAAAAGAAACTTGACCATTTTTATATTGCATTTTATGTTAAACATTTTTCAATGATTATTATCGGAATAATAACTTGCCTGTGTAATAAGATTTCGTCTTTTGCGTAACTGAATGTAGCGCTAGTCTTTCCGCGCCTTTTTATTGAACAATACGGCATTTTTATTAATTATTTTTCATTAAGTATGTGAATGTCACGCTGTCAATGTCGGCCGTGGAATGAACACGAATAAAAAGAGTAAAAGAATGTTTTTAAGTTAAACGGTTTTATTTTAAACATGTACTAAAAGCTAAAAAATAAAATCGTGAGGCACGTCAAATATCTACAATTGTCAGGGAAAATGTTCATTAGAGATTTAGATATTTGACGTGCCTCACGATTTTATTTTTTAGCTTTTAGTACATGTTTAAAATAAAACCGTTTAACTTAAAAACATTTTTTTACTCTTTTTATTTTAAGGCTTTTTAGTACAATGTATTCTACTTGTCAAGCCCTTTCATTTGATACCCATATTGATGAAATTGAAAAAAAAATAGGTTATCCGCCATTTTGTAGCGGCGGCCATCTTGGATTTTAATTTTGTATAGTGCACTGTATTCTACTTATCAAGCCCTTTCATTTGATACCCATATTGATATGATAAAAAAAAAATACGTTATCCGCCATTTTGTAGCGGCGGCCATCTTGGATTTACAATAATATTAAATATACATAATTGTATTGTCATCAGAACAAAAGGCGTATACCAAATTTCAGATCAATCGGTTGACAGGAAGAGGGTGAAATTTCAATTACTAAATTTGACCCAAGAAAAAAGAAAAAAGAATAAAACAAACAGAGTAAGCTAAATAAAACCGTTTAAAAAGAGGCGGAGCTACGAGCTTATGTTGATTCAGGCATATGACTTGGCGACTGTTACCTCATTTTAGCTTCCATCTCTAGCTTTATGATCTGTGTTTCCAACCAACTTCACGCCAGTTAAAATAAACCACGGCGCGTGACTTTAAATTAAACAGAAACCTTTATTGACATTAGGAACTAACTTTTAAACACGCACTCCGTAATTTAGTCTACACAACCCCAAACAAACGTAATGCTAGAATTTTTAAACAAGAAAACTTTACTTTTGTTTATATACGAACAAATCTGTGGTTATACACTTACCAAGTTAAGAAAGCGCAACAGTTGGGCGGCGAGTGAACGCGCGTGGTGTTTTTCAAATCGGCCAGGTTACATTTATACGTCAAACGATCAGTTAAAGGTTGTGTCGCACGGCGTGATAGCGTCTCTCGCGTTTTTAACCTCGAAAACTTTTGAAATAAATCGAAAAGTACGTTTTTATAACGCGGTATCGATTCGAACAACGAAATTTACTCGAATTAGTGTTGTTTTTGTGTGTTTCTGTGATTGGTGTTGAATAAAAGTGTGTGTTTTGTGTGCATTCTTGGTGATTCATCTCGTGGTTGAACAAGAATTGTCGCAGTGTTGCTCGTAAAATAATATTATGTTGTATCGGTAGTGAATTGTGTTTTTTTCTCGGATTCCTTAGAACGTGGAGGAGTAACGGGCCTTTGAAAATAAAGGTAGGTTTGTTAGATAATACTGTTATCTTCTTTCCTCTAATCTGACTCAGTTCATGTGAAATGTGGATATTTTGAGATAATTCGGATATAATATTGTTGATAAAGAATCTTGGTATGCCTATCTACTTTAAATAATAACAGAAGCAAGTGCCTATACAAATCGTTACCTAGGCCTAGTAGGTATAAAACCCTATTATTTACCTATACCTACATTTAATCAAGTTTTGTATATTAAGACATAGGTAGGTAGGTAGCATATAATACAGATAGGCCTACCTATACCTATTAAACTAATAGGTACGTACATATTTTTTATTTTATTTTTTTCTATGCTAACATCCCAAATAAATTACAGAAAAAAAATCTCTTTTCCTTGAAGATAGATAAAGATTTACCCATTCTATATTTTTATTGCTGTTGCATGACGACGTTTAAATACCTACCTACCAGTTTGAAATTGTGAGAAATAGTGATGTGCATCAAAAACCGGTTTTTATACCGGTTTCTTAAAAATATACTGTACATTTACTTTACTTGCCTTACAATCATAAGTTACTAGGTACTAATATTATTATGTGTACCTACATGTTATTATTTATTATAGATAAGCGGAATGCATGACTGACTGACTATAAATGAATTTATCCTTTGATAGATGAATGATAAATGGATAAATAGGTACATTTTTTTTTTCAGTTAATATTAAGACGTAGATATCCTCTAAAAAAGATTTTTGTAAATTCAACCCCTTAGGGGTCTGAAATTTATTAAAAATATTTTCTTGGGATTGATGTACCTACTTACCTACCTCGCTACTTGACCAATTCGGCAATGCCTACCTACCTACCACTGGTGTTACAGATTTACTTTTTGGTGTTTAGATGTCTGTAGTCTGTAGGAGACGGTAACCATTGCGTCTAACTGCAGAACCTCTAACATAAAGAAACTTTATTGTCACGAAAACTAAAGATGTGTAAGTAGGTAGGTAAGCACCTACCTACTACCTACCAAGTATCAGATCGATCTGTCAACAACAAGAGGGAAATTTTAACTACTATATATTTGACCCAAAAATAGAACAAGTTAAATAAAACCATTAAAAATTCGCACACCTAGTGAAATACTGACACAACTCAAAAATGATGATTTTATAATTGTCTACAACCTTAGGTCAATAATAATTAGATAAATATTGATTGCTAAAACTACTTTTTAATTCAAGCCTACCTATTTAAGGTGCTTTATTAGGTCTGTGAATATTATTATAATGTAGGTAAATTAGGTACTCTCTAGGTACACTACCCACCTAGGTGCCTATCGATTCAAACATTATGCAAGTATAATATAACTGCAGTTAAAAGTCAGATACTTATTTATATTTCAGATTGTAATCATATATTGCGGTACATACAGAGTAATTTGGCTTGGAATGCGCATTTATTACAGTAGGTATCTTAGAGTAGAGATAAGACAAAGATGGCCGGTGGATGGATCATAATTTATACAGACCTACATAAACATATTCTGAGAAATAAATACCTACAGCGGTCATTCTTATTAAACGTTTGGAATTCGATGAAATAATACTTGAGTGCTTGAGCACTTAAGGCCGGCGTAAACTACAGCGAGCACACCGCATACCTATGCCTATGTAGGTTAGGTGATACTTGCAATATCCTCCTGAGTTTGTCATTTTTTATGAACTATTAAGTTATTACACAGGCTAAACAAACTAAACAAACAGGCGGACACTGGGGTTCTCTCTAGTGTGCGTATCCAGGTAGGCAGGTTTTACCTTGTTATTTTAAACAAAAGTTCTGTAAAACACTAATAATTAAAAAAAAACATCTTATAACTACCTAGGTCGGCACTGGCCACATATTTCAGTAAAAAAAAACCTCCAAAACCGCGTTTAATTGCATTGAAAATCTTTCAATTCGTAAGGGTGACCATATATTTCAGAGAACTAGGGCAGGGCCCGGTCGTTTCGCTGGCCCCGGAAACTTGACTCGTGTAAAGATAACAGATGGCGCTGCTGCTGCTAATGTCCTGAGGTATCCGTTTTGGTTTCGCGAAACGAGCTGTTCTAAATTCAAAATCTAGGGCGGTTTAAACTGACATAAACAAATGAATATCTTTGTCTAAACGTGATGTTACCAATGATGATCAATGAGATGATTTTACCAATTTTGGTAGGATGTTAACACACGTCCACCCTGTGATTTTACTAGCTACAGTGCCCTTTCGAAGCACAGTAATGTGTGCACTACTCAGGCAGCAGAATTACTAGAACTATTGCGGTACCCCTCTAGTCAATCTCCCTCTAAGACTTCCTATATAGATATTTTATATTAGAAACGTATGGAATATGAAAAAAGCGATTTGAATCTAAATCTAGAACTACAGAATATCTAACTGAACTCCAAAACAGAAAACCAATTGTCAATAGGAACACAAACCACAGTCTTTGTCATGTTCGAACTAAAGTGCACGCCACAAAGCAGCAAAGGTACAATTTACTATGTAGACTGACCGTCTGCAGAAATCACCCACACTGAATTGCGTTTGCCGAATATTGTTTAATGTCTTTCCATACCATAGGTCGAGGGGAAAACGACTTTTATTCCTTGGTTCATCGAAGAGTGGTTACACTTATTATGACAGATTTGCTTCGATTAACATAAATAAATCTGTTGGTCAAATTCAATGGGCTACTTTTCTGCGGGTGGGTAAAACCGCTGAGCGCAGCTAGTTACGTGTGTATAATACATAATACATATTATCTACCGGGGGTAGACTTCCTTTGCAGGAGGTCGACTAGGTGGGTACCCCAACAGTGCCAGTTATTTTACCGCCTGAGCAGTGATGTGCAAACATTACTGTGCGTAGGAGGGCACTGTAGCTAGTGAAATTACTGGGCTGAAGAGTCTAAACATCTTATGACTCTCAAGTAAGAAGCGTTGGCGCAGTGCACTGGGTAGCACTGTACTAATTATGGGCAGCGTTATCCTTTACAATCATTTTACAATCAGGAGAGCCTTTTGCTCGTCTTCTTACTTAGTTGTATATAAAAATTAAAAATCCTTTCTTTATTTTTATCAGCCCTCTTTATTTCGAGCACAGTTTCATCAGCCTTAGGGCAACTGCTAGAAAATGCTATTGTAGCATTAAATTAGACATTGCGTTGTGCTGAATAATTAAATAAATACATAAACACCTATAATTCTCAAATTAATTATTTACTTATTCACTTTTAGGGTTTACAAGTTGGATTAGTAATCAAGCAAAACTTCGTAAGCGTTAAAACCTAGGGGATAAGCTCCTTTCATAGGTATATTTCTAATTTAGGGCTCTGAGGCCTTTTTAGACCTGATTAATCTACAAGTGGTTGTTGGAAAGCTAGCATCTTTAGGTAGGTACCCTACGTGTTTTTGAATAATAAATTAGAAGATATTCTAAAAGTGAAATCTTAGACTTTAGTAGGTACCTAGTACCTACTAAAGTCTAAGATTAAGACTTTTTCAGAGCAATCAAATTAATAACAATACAATAATAATAAACTTTGAAATAATGAGATCAGGTAGGTTCTTGTTCTTCTAAAACAAGTGACATTTTAAAAATACTTTTTAAAAACAAGCTTTTATTATTATTACCATCTTGCATCATAAAGTTGTCGTCAAGACGAATCAAATGAGCCCAAACACGATGGGGTTGCGTTGTTTTATGACGGCGTTCCTATGGCCACCTTCCAGCTCTATCATCAGATCAGCTCGATGTCATAAAAATATTGCATTGTCATCCGATTTACACACGCATGCAAATTTTCAGCTCAATTGGAAACCGGGAAGTGGGTCAAATCAAACTTGCAAGATTTGATTACAGACAGACAGACAACAGAAAGGTGAAAGTAATTAAAAGCTTGTAAAAACACAAAATTATAAGATATAAAATAAGACAGTCAAAGAAGTTATCATCACACTTATATTATACATGCGAAAGTTTGTGAGTATGTATGTTTGTTACTCCTTCACGCCCAAACCCGTATACCGATTGAGCTGAAATTTGATATAGAGATTGCTTAGAACCTGGAATAACACATAGGCTGCAGTAAACCGCTGGGCGCAGCTAGTAAAATATAAGATCCAAATGGGAAGGTGGTCTACACCAAATAAAATAAGAAATAAAACATTTATATGCGAATGAAAGTAATCCCATCTAAAACTGGCATGGTGTCTGGTATCTTAAAATAGCTCCCCTACGCAATAAGGGTTCCCTGTCCAATAACTTAGTTAAAACACTTAAGGCTAATCTATCCGATTATCTATTTTCGGAGTGTATTAAATAACCAATAGTAAAGGTTACACATTACGCAGATGTAGACGACCATTTTTAAATTGCAGCTCGAATGAGACAGTTGAGAACCTTTTGTTTGGTTAACAGGTGTAATTTCAAAACGGCTCATCTAAGTTCATCAAAGTTTGATACAACGGTTCCATTCGACCCTGGAATTAAATTTTCATATGTTAATTTGTGATCGTTTGTTTGAAGCTTTCTCTGGGAATTGTACTTGCTGATAAAATATTATTTGAAGTCGTTAAAATGTGTGCTGTATAATTTATGACGGGTCTGAAGGTCGAAGGACTTAAAATGGTACGATTTTCGACCGAAGTTACACGAAAACATCTAATAGCTTTTGAAATTAAATAGAATAATGTTTCTCTAGGTACCTACCATTTATTAAATTATAGTAAGTATATGCGAAGAAGTGTTTCATCATCGTACCAAGTAGAGAGAATAAATAGTCTCTTCATTCTCTAACGAGAATAACCAGGCGTGATTACATGTATAAATGAGAAAGGAGAGGTGCAGGTGTCTTGTCACATCTTAACTCACACAGAATACGAGTAATAACGCGTTTACAGGTAGGTAAAACCATAAGAACGTTGGATGTAGTCTGTATCCCAGACTGTTAATCGGATTTTTTAATCTGCTTTCTTTTGAAAGCAGGATTAAAAAATAAACAGGTTTTAATAAAAATATTCGCAGAATAAAATTGCCAAGAAAAATAGAAGGTTCATATTTCACCAGCCTACGACCGTTGTAATCATCTCAGTATAATGAGCTAGTTAAAATTAGGCGGTCGTTTGAATTTCACAAAATTGGCCATTGAAAATAATTGGGAAGTTTCGGTCGAACCTTGTATTTCTCGAACGAGAATCCAATAGCATCCTGTACTGTTACTTTCGACCCTTATTTCCGGTAGGATCTCTTTTTGATTTCAAGGAGCGCTCGAATCTTTCTAACACGTTCTCTGCCAAGTAATGGAAAGTTGGGACCTCTTTCTTTAAACGAATTGACATTAAGCGACCCGACAGCACTCCAATGCCAAGTTTTCCAACTGCTTTTGTTCTCGCATTGACTTGTCGATTTCGAGATCAGCAGTTCATCTATGTTCGTGTCTTTGTTCAAAAGTTTTCTGCGGATATTCTTGAGTTATTTTAGATTGGACAGGGTTCCGAGGTTGTGTTATCCAACGTTTACTACAAAAGACAAGAGTTGAGCTTCCTTTTGGTGTTCACATGTCAACTTACAACTTTGTTAAGTATTATAAATATTATATATCTCAAGCAAAGCAGACTGTACTGTAAAGCTCTTGTCTCGACCATAAAACAAAAAATTTAGAATTTGATGGTGTTCAAAAAGTTGTCTTTTTACCCATGGTAAGTAAATGACAATAAACCTCTTTTTGACAAATTAGTGGCAGCACTTGGATTTCATTATAATTTGGATGCAAAAGCTGTAAAAGTACAATTCTTCTCTTAAATCGAAGTAATTTCGAGTGACAACATTGATTTTGCACACTATGCATGTGACATAAAAGTACTAATTATGTCATCCGTGTAATATAAAAGAAGCGTTGGTGCAGTGCTCCTGGAATTTCACATCATTGTGAAATCCTAAGTAGCACTGTACTGATTATGGGCAGCGTTATCTCTTAACACCAGGAGAGCGTCTTGCTCGTCTTCTACTTTATCACATAATGTTCTGTCCAGTAAATTTTCTTTGTCCATGTTCTCGAGCAACCCTTTGAAATGCATTGTATTCAATATGATCTATCTAGTTATGCATAGCAGTATCCGCTACTCTTCTCATCACAGAATCAATCAAACTTTACGATATTGTCAATGCAGTCGTACATCACAAACTACACTCGACTATCATGTCCACGTCACGTCGAACCGCTGTATATTGATGGATGTAAACCTATGAATTCTAAATGCGATGCTTTCCGATTTAGCTGACGTTGAGTGGAAGCTATTGTGAAATAGCTTCGACATTGTATCGAATTTCACGTCCGATCTTTATTAAATCGGACATTACTTGCATTAGATCGGTTTTATAAAAGAACTAGCTTATGCTCGCGTCATTGCGCGCGTGATAGCTATAATCTCTTCACGGAACGAAGGTCTTCGTCTTAAACTTATCTGTAATCCAAATTTTAACTCAATCCGTTTCGCTGTTTGAGCTGTGCGATCAGTCAGTTATATGTAGGTATATTCCATTTATAAAAATAAATTAAAATTGACATCCGAACAGCGACCGAATAAGGGGTTTTGTTTATCATGACCATTCCTTATGTTATACACATATTCATATAGAAGTAGGTAGGTACCTATACGATCAAAGTTGCGAAGACGAATTAAATAATCAGAAACAACGGCGCAGATGTTTTCGACTTTGATTGAGCTCGTTCGTGAAGCAATTGGCAAGGTGGAACATTTAACTAATCAAGAGGAACATGGAACTAATTCCAGGAAAAGATTTCTACATTAATACATACCTATGTGATATGTGTACTTTGTACTTGTCTATTCGAGTTAAGGGACTAATGGATAACTCTAAAAGTGAACTTCAATACCTATAACACAAAAAATTATAATATCAGCAGATAATAAAATGTCTCAACAAAATGTTTGTTTCATCTTTCTATGATATTATACAACTAAGTTTTGAAACGCCTTTTAACTTTACTGCATTTTGATTCTAAAAATATTTTATTTTTTCGACCTATTGTGACTTTACTTTTCGCGTTTGCCAATAGACTCAGGAAAACGCCTCTTCATTAATACGTATTCGGCTTAACCTTATTAATTCAATTTGGATTTTACGTCAGAGTTTCTGCAGGAACTTAATGTTACAAAACTCGAACGTTGCTCCCGGTTATCCCGGATAGTCGTTAGGTTATGCCAGAAACCTTCGGGCGAAACGATGGTCGGACTATAATCCGGATTAAAGCTTAGAAAAATATCCTGAAGTTTCGTAAAACTTGGCCGTACTTGCGAACCAATTAAAATTTAAAATTATTTTAAGCATATCGAAAACTAAACTTCAAGATCTATTTAAAATATTCAAGTAAAGGCCCAAGTGTATTATATTTTAAAGAGATAATTATATAGGTATAGGTGTAGTGTAGGTAACAAATATGTACCTACACTACACCGTATGGTATGTCGGGAACAAATGTTTAGACCTTGTTGTCACCGGAGCAAGACCACGCGGTAGGCCCAAGCGACGCTGGCTTGACGTGCTCAAGGACGACTTAAGAGCCAATAATTTAACAAAGGAGGATGCTCAAGATCGTGCGAAGTGGAAGAGGTATAGCCGGAAAGCAGACCCTGGCAGTAGTCGGGACAATGCTCAGTAGAAGAAGAAGGAGGTGTAGTGTAGGTACCTACTTAGTCCTTATAAACATATTTTTCAATTTATTGGTCGATAGTCGATAGGCATTCGTTTCAGGAAATTGATGGTGTGCAGAACTAAAACTAGTCGATTTTTGAGTTGACTCCTTTTAGATCCAGACGTGTAATAAGAATATATACTCAATACTCGTAGGTATTCTAGAGATATCTTACTAATATTATAAACGTGAAAGTTTGTAAGAACTTACTCCTAAACGGGTGGACCGATTGAGCTGAAATTTAGTAGGTATAGATATAGCTTAAACCCTGGAATAATACATAGGCTATATAGTGCAGCGAGTAAAACCGCTGGGCGCAGTTAGTATATTGTATAGTTATGTAATATGAGTGGGATATTCGTCAGTCCATACGGCTTAACAGCGCAAATGACAGGGCGTGTTCCCGGTAATACCGGTTTACCGGTTTTGATTATAGTATCGCTGACTAACCGGTATTGCGCAAACCTGTACTGATACCGGACACTGGACAACACTACTTATTCTTCGTCTTCAGTGGCATAATGCAGAAGTGAATCAATATACAATATACAAAGTAATTAATGTAGGTACCTACCAAAAGAGTGGTTCACTCTCGGACTGATGTACAATGTAGAATAGAATAGAATTACTCTTTATTGTGGCCATATAACAAAATGTACTTAAAATTACTATGACAATATTACTTTTTTTTTGTACCTAGTAGGAACCTGGTACCTATCAACGCAAAGCTTTAACCGCTGAACTATTAGGTTGAAATTTGGAACATGGATCAATTTTAATGAGGAAGACTAAGACTGAAAAAAGATTTATCCTCTCTTGGCCAAGCTCTAAATAATGATATTTTTTTCTTAATATTAGGTATTTTTAAAATATTTTAAAAATATTTTCTGGAAATATCCGCTCGACGAACATCTAAGCTCGAGCATAGGCATATGCTAAAAATCAGCGCTGCGCATCCTTGCCAGCATAAAGCTGAGCATATGCCTTTTGCCTAATTAGAAGGTATCACATTTCTTTTAATACTATTCCTTAATTTTTCTTGGATAAGCTAAATAAGATAATGTAAAAGTAAATTATTTTATTTTTTTGGGCAATAAAACAATTTTTAATTTTTAAATATTTTAAAAATATTTCCGGTTTCCAGCGAGCCAGACAGTCGCACGCAAACACAACGCCCTTAAGGTTCCGTTTCAAAGGTACGGACCCTCTAAAATAACAATAAAACATAATATGCAAACTAAGTTTCAATTACCCGATTATAAATAATAGCCCGTTATGCGAAAAGGGCAGCCGCACGTATCCACAAAGGATTATTTTGTTTACAATGATGCCCAAACAGTTTCCGGGGAACAAACAATTAAAATACAGACCCCAAGTACCCCAGTCTCCTTTGTCGTGTAGAAATTTTAATTGCTTTGCATTTTCTCTGAAGTTTTGGAACTTGCGGTCGTAAAATTTTGGTAAATGATTAAGATGTTTGATATCAATGTTTTTTTTTAAATTTTATTCATGGAATAATAATATCGCATTTTAATTATATAGGTATGTTAGATTTGCGCTGTAGATTATAGAATTATAGTCAACCTATAAATTGTGATTTGATTCTGACAGTGTAAGTAGGACACCTGTTCAAAACCCCAATTATTATTAAAGTCATCATAATATAGATTTGCACTTGATTACCTATTAGGTATTACCTATATTTATTTGTTGGTAGGAATTAGAGTAGGAATAGGTACATAATTCCTTTAAACGATTTTGATGTTATACACACCCTATTCACATATTATGTACCTACTTGGATTGATAGATAAATAATAGAAAAGAATAATAATAGGCACTTCACATTATTTTATTACCGGTTTAATTTTTTATAAGTAACCGGTTTCACCGACAATTTCCGGTTTTCAGTAAATTGTAAATCGATTTGCGCGTCACTATTATTGTCCAGACTGATTCTGACTGATATTATGGGTAATAATAGGTAGGTAGGTGTATATTATATCTAGAGTATTTCAGAAGAGAACGCCCTGAAGCAGATATGAATAAGCCATGACCTTAAAATAAGAAAGGAAAAGTCATAATAAAAACGCCAAACGCTTTTCTACTGCATATTTAAACTTACTGTGCTAGTGACGCCGCGCCGGTTCTTAACCGATTCGTTGCGACGTCTAACTTTTAAATGTGGCGTCGAACAAAAATAACGTGACACTGTTCAGTGCCCAGCGCCATACGATTAGATGACACGCATGTGTCTTCTGGCATGCGGAAAAGAAAACAGTATTTTCAAAATTTGTAGTAATTTCAAGTAATTTTAAAAAAAGTGATGACACTGCAACGTGCCATACGCAACGAATCGGTTAAGAGGGCTTATACAGCTGGACGCTCTCTCGCTCGCACAATTTGATACATTTAGAAATATAAATGCATAGAAAATTCCTTAAGAAAACCCCTACACAATATTATTGCACACATGTTAAAAGTACCTATTTCCTGTTTAATAATGCCTATTAAAAAATGGCATGGGGAGCAAATTTAAAAAAAAAAAAAACATTGTGTTGGTGATCCAATCCGTGATCAAAGGCCCTCATTCACATCCGTGTAAAAGGTAGACAGAATAAATATTAGGTCCTGCTAGTCCGAGAGCCAGCGATCGGCAGACCTTCGTCGTTTTTTATAAAAGCTGAGAGTGAAGTTGAGCTTTAACATGGGAGTCTACAAAAGGCAAGTGAATAGAGTCTTGAAAGGTAGGCAACGTACCAGCGGTACCCCTGGTATTGCAGGTATCCATAGGCGACGGTAGCCACTTTTTTTTTTTTTTTTTTTATGTGATGAAGTAGAAGACGAGCAAGACGCTCTCCTGATGTTAAGAGATAACGGCTGCCCATAATCAGTACAGTGTTACCTAGGATTTCACAATTATGTGAAATTCTAGGAGCACTGCACCAACGCTTCTTACTCAAGAGTCAAGAGTCATGAGATGTTAAGACTCTTTAGCCCAGTAATTTCACTAGCTACAGTGCCCTCCTACCGGAGCACAGTGATGATATTTGCACATCACTGCTCAGGCGGTAGAATAACTGGCACTGTTGGGGTACCCAGTACCCACCTAGACGACCTCCTGCAAAGGAAGTCTACCCCCGGTAAAACCGGTAAAACTTACCATCAGATGGGCCGTCTGCTTGTTTGTCACCTATTACATAAAAAAAAAGTTTCTGTATTAGATAGCCCCAGCAGAGGTTAGAACTATCCCCAAATTGAGAGCCAATTTTATACAATTTTACTATACCTACCTTTCCTATTATTAGGTACCTATTGATATCTGCTAAAGCCAACAATACCCAACCGCCCACCATGTTTGGGATAGTTCCCAAATTGAGGGTAAACTTTATATAATTTTACTATTACCTTTCCTATTATTACCTATTTACCTATTGATATAATATCTACTAAAGCAATCAATACCTCACCATATTTGGGATAGTTCCCAAATTGAGAGCCAATACAATATACAATTTTACTGTTAACTTTTCTATTATTACCTATTGATATCTGCTAAAGCCATCAATACCCCACCATATTTGGGATAGTTCTGTTCTTAGCTCTATATTATCTTAGGGCTGTTTGTTTCTGTATATAAACTTTCAGCTTTCATAAAAATGACGAAGGTCACCCGATCGCTGGCTCTTAGACTATGCGAGTCCACTCATTTCCAGCACCCAGTTCATTCGTCAAAAAAGTACCCACATGTTTGCCAAACGTAAAAAAACTTTTCTATCCGCTTCGGAAATTCGATGACGGAATACCAAATGTTCGAAAAATATTAACTGCGAATTTCGAATGCTGCCATGTTGCTGAAAATTTATTGGCGCGGCTAAAATATAAACATACCTACCCATACTAAAAAGTACCATTCAATAATTAAAAAAAGAATTTAAATTACCATTAAAAATATTAAAGAAATGGTTATTTTAATTCTTTTGTTATGAAATAAAAAGAACTAATTTAACATCTTTATAAGATATGTTACGGCTAAAGTTCGAAGTGTGGCTAAACCTAGGTTTAATCGGCTAAACCTAGGTATAGCCGCACTCCGGACATTAGCCTCGAAAATATATATTTTTTTAATAACTAAATGTCAATTCAATTCATTTATTGCAAGAAATATGTGTACATGTACATAATTAGATGTTTACTGTAATATGATTGGCTCAACATATTTCTGTCTTTCTAAGGACACTCTTTCCTTTTACGTAGACATCTATTACCTATACCTACCAACCTATATTTAGATGGAGGATAAATTAGTACCTACCTAGATATGCTTACCTAAGTAGGTAACTACTTAGGTAGGGTTACTTAGGTACCTATATTAATATAACTAAATATAGGTAAAGTAGGTACTAGTACCTATTTTTTCGTCGTCATTTCCTCAGAAATCCCGGAAATATCAATTTAAAATTCAAAAAGTAAAATAAAAGCTTATTAATTCGTCCATAAATAAAAAATTGTAGGTGCCTTTTATTTTACATATTCCAGAAATCGCCAAATGAAATGTAAATTCAACATAAAATATTAATTAAAATTATAATTAAGGTCTTAATTTACTGAACTCATATAATGTTACATTTTATCGGTTAATGATTTTACAGAATATATTAAATAAAATAAATAAATATTTCAGGACATTTCACACAGCGCCACCTAACCCCAAACTAAGCAACTTAATGCTTGTGTTATGGTGGTTAGGGTAACGGATATAATACTTATTATACTTTTCTTTTGTAAATACATACTTATAATACATATTTAAACCACCCAGACCAGAAACAAATACCTGTGGATCACACAAACATTTGTCCCATGCGGGAATCGAACCCGCAACCTTCTGCGTTGCAAGCGGTTATTAGCCCACCGCCACAGAGGTTGTCAAATATATTATTACTTACTTACCTTTAAAATGTTTTTTAAACAAATATCTTATTATACGCATCATCACTATAACCACATAGTACATAGTAATAGAACAAAGTCGCGTTTCGCGTCTGTCTGTCCCTATCTATTATGTTGCGGTTTATTTTAATAGAGATAGAGTTATTCAAGAGGAAGGTTTATATGTATAACTAGCTGCGCCCAGCGGTTTTATCCGCTTTTCTATATCCTATGTGTTATTCTAGGGTCTAAGCTATCTGTATACCAAATTTCAGTTCAATCGGTCCACCCGTTTAGGCGTGAAAGAGTAAAAAGACACACATCCAGACATCCATTCTTACAAACTTTCACGTTTATAATATTAGAAAGATATTAATATACCTACCTATATGCATACTATAGCAGAAAAACACTGATAATATTTACTTTTAGGCGCTACGAAGTGCGTGCGGGTCCACTACTTTTAATTAAATATCATGGATATTGACATGATTAGACATGACATTTAAAAAATAATTTATTTTTACCGAGCATTTTCTTTTAATTCTTCTCGTTAATTTATATTCTAACTAAGAAGTCACCCTTTTTAAATATTCATAAACTTGTTGCTCCTTTGTTGTCATTTGTCGCTAGAAATAATGAAAAATCATTAATTTTCCGAATTAAAATTCACCCTTTGTTTCAGCTAAAACCACTTTGCTAGTAACTACGTCGGAGTTCGTTGACCTTGTTGCTTTTAATTTTTTCTTTTGAATTAAGTTTTCTTTAATACGCACAAAAAACCCAAAATGCTGCCATCTTTGGAAACTTTCATAGGTACCTTAAAGGAAACAGAATTGCGTCTTACGGATTCTGCTATTTTGAATTATAATTATTGTTATCTCGGATTTACCAAAACTATCTAGATTCTAGATTATTGTAGACAGGTCCTATAGAAGGTACACATTACACATACATATTGACCTTAGCCGGATAAGATTCAGTAGTTTTAGTAAGAAGTTTTAAAAAAAGCACACATTGAAGTTTTCCATCAGCAAATCCTGGGTAGTGGGCAGTACTGTACTAATTTATGGGCAACGTTATCTCTTACCATCAGGAGAGCGTCTTGCTCGTCTTCTTACTTCTTTGCATAAAAAAAATCTACATACCTAGGCAAACATAGGAAGCCCTAGACCTTCCTAATTTTTTTTTAATCATTATATTTAAAAAAAAATTAGGTATAGGTAAACCTTTGACCAAGATCTCGCCTGAACTTAAGCGACGATGCGGCCGTAGATGGCAGCAGACTATACCTAGAAGGCGGGATAAATCCCTCCTAAATGTATGCAAGGGACGCAGGACGATTTTTGTTGTGCTGTGCGTTGCGATTTGCGATGCAGCCAATGTAGTTTGCGCCAGCCTTTATGGTTGACAATGAACCGTTTTGGAATTAATCTCACTTCGAGTAGGCAATAATAACGCAGCGGGAGCACAATGGACCCCTTATCTCGCCTAATCACGATCTAATATAAAAACTAAACTTGAAATCTCGACTGCGGCCGAGAAGTCATCGACCTCTAAATCATATTGACAAGCATAGAAATAAATAGCTACAGAAGTCTGGTCACGATGCAAATATTGACACGAGACGTGACGTTCGAACATGCGCTTTATTAATAATCTACATTGTACGTGTAGCTATAGTAAGGTGAAGCACGCTTCATAAATCTCTCTTTGGGATTTTTTACAAGCTTTTATTTACTTTCACCTGTCTGTTGTCTGTCTGTCTGTCTGTATGTCTATCTGTCTGTCCGTCTGTCTCTCCGTCTGTCTGTCCGTCTGTCTATCTGTCTGTCTGTCTGTAATCAAATCTTGGAAGTTTAATTTGATCCACTGCCCGATTTCTGATTGAGCTGATTTTTATTTCTGTCAACATTCTGTCCTATTTCTTCGAGCCGCACCTGTAGCAGTATCCGACCCGTCTCCTTCATACTAAGTACTTAGTTGTTAATTACCATTTTTATGAACAAAACGAGAGCGAAAGATAAACCACTTCCAGCCAGCAAGTAGGAACCTAGTTAAGTACAGTATTGTTTTTAACGAGGTGTAAATATACTTGATTTTTTTTCCCTGTCCTGTCTGTTTCTGCCGGCCTTCTGTATCTTATTCTGTTCTGATATAATTGACTTACCTTTCAATTTGTTCCAATAGATTCTTATTCTCACAGGGAATGTGTTTGTCGAGTCGGAACTTGGGTACAAGTTGCGGCGCCATTGAACTCTGACCTTCGTCAAAAGTTACTATGATTTATGGAAAACCTACCTTACCTACCTTTTTGTTGAGTCAAAAAGGTCTAGTAAAGTAGTCCTTCTTGGCTAATTAAGAATATAGGTAGGTATTAGGTATATAAAAAAAGCGCGGAGAGCGGATGGCCGATGGGGTCGAAAAGTGCTCGAGTGGAGATCACGGACAAGCAAACAAAGATCCCTCTCACAAGGTGGACAGACGACCTTATAAAGGTCGCTGGAAGACGCTGGATGCAGGTCGCTTCCAACCGGTACATATGGAAGTCCAAAAGGAAGGCCTAGGTATGTTCAGCAGTGGACGTCCAACGGCTGAGATGATGATGATAATTGTACCAGTTCTAGTAGTTTTACTAACTAGAATGGTGTAGCAGTAGCGACTCTCTTACCACCCTTGTAGCAATGGGGGACTGGATTCTGGATGCTAAGGCTCTGCCGATTCCCAGTCCTCTGTCACAATGACGATGCGGGAGTGCCGCCGAGAAGTTTTAGTGGGTATACCCGTGCAGGGTGGCAGAATTTTTATGCAATGCGTTGCGAGAACTACAGGTATAGTTTACATCAGCCTTTAATGCACTTAGTCGCTGCCTTGTCAAAAATCTTACACATTTTCGAAATGGAATTCCGCAGGAACTTGCTTTTAACAAAACTTCCTTTTATCATTAAAACAAGGTTTATAATTAAAACGAGTAGATCTACTTCATAATTGTTTCACCTAAAAGCGGCGAGAAATTAATTAGAAGGTACATTTTATCAAAATTAGTAATACACTTGAAAATGAAATTAATTCTGCTTAATAGTATAAATGCGAATGTGTGGGTGTTATTTTCACTTTGTTACCTCCAAAATAATTTGGTAATGAGGATCCTTAACGATTTTAGGAGGTTTTAGAGGAGGAAGACGGAGGACCGAGTTAAGCGGCGTGCCATGGGGGAGGCCTATGTCTAGCAGTGGACGAACGTAGGCTGATGATGATGAAGGATTTAGTAAGTTCTTTATCTAAATATTATGTATTTGAATATTAGACTAAACAGGTGTTTGACCCTAAATTCATCTGCTGGTAAGTCACGATGCGATATATGATCTAAGTACGTTCATTCAGTAAACTAGCTGCGCCCAGCGGTTTTACCCGCTGTATTGAAGCCTATGTGTTATTCCAGGGTCTAAGCTATCTCTATACCAAATTTTAGCTCAATCGGTTCACCCGTTTAGGCGTGAAGAAGTAACGAACATACACACTCACAAACTTTCGCATTTTTTTAATATAAGTGTGAAGTGTGATATATATTATTATATCTACCTATTCACTCTTAATTAGAAGAACCCTACGTCTGTCTTATCTATCTGTCCGTCCGTCCGCGGCTTTATGGAAATGCTATGGTGGATTCAAATGGAGTGACTAGTCACTAGGGTCACTACCTTTCAAATTACCATACCTACACCAAAGAATAGGATACTATTACTACCTACACCTAGTTTCCGGACGTCCAGTATCCGGAAAAAAGTAAAAATAAAGGTTGACGGTTAAAATTATTAGGAATGAAAACTATTATGAGAAAACAACATTATTACAAATAATATTATTAAGGTTATAAATGGTTATGTGTACGGAAAAATAATTTTAACAAATATTAGGATTACTCCATGTTATGACCAATACGTTATGTGGAATAACATTAGGACTAAAAAAATTAGGTGAATCAATAGTAACCTTTTGGACGTTATTCAAGGGTTCAGTACGCAGTGCGGTACCGCTCTAACAGTAGGAACCTAACTAAGCAATGATTTATTCCCGTTGATACAAATCTGACGCGTCATTAATAACGTTTGCTACCCTCGAATTATACTCCAGTGTTAATTAAGTTTCATTCGGATTTGGATTGCTTTCACCCAGACACGTCCTAATTGAGGGTTAAAAACTACCCTAGAAATACGTGGTTTAAACTATCTTAAGTGACTTGAAAATGGAGGATCCATCCAATGCTAAATTTAAAAAAAATCAGAGGCTACAATGCAGAACTATAAACCATAGAGCTCGTTAAGAAAAACAAAAAATGAAATAGACCTAACTAATAGTGTCTTCTTCCTAATCCGTCATGACGGATTGGATCGGAGTTAAACGAATGCCAATATCCGATTCTGATTGTCATCCGAATCACGTATTTGGATTGTAGAGCCACATAGCGTGGGATCCTAGATAAATGAACTAGGTATTTTTAATGAATTCAGTGTTGTTTTAAAAAAAAGTTAATGACCCACTGACATAATTTAGTATAATGTCAAATTATTCTTGTTGCACTTTTAATACAAATTACTCAAAAATAAAAATATACGCGTCGACTCCTTCAGTTTGTAAGCCTAACATGGATACATATCTCTTTGTAGTTGACTGTACCTCCTCCGTTTTTTTTCGTTGGTTGATAAAATTGCCGCAGTCTTCTGCATTTAATTTTTGAACATTAATTTTTCGTAACCTTAATACACTCGTAATGGGGTTTATTTTAATTAAAGAGCTTCGTTTAATTAAATCGATGCATCGTCAGTGGCTCGGAATATAAATTACCTTGAGCCAATATAATTATTATTTTGTGGAAAGAGTATATTATTTCAAGTAAGGGATTATTATTCAAAAAGGTTTACACTGATGGTTGATTTTGTTAGTCGATCTCAAAATTCTATATGTACCTATAGGTAGTACGAAGCGAAGGCTATCGGAAAGACTTGGAGCGAAATAAAACGAGAAGCTCAAGACAGAACGGGATGGAGATACACAGTGGACGCCCTCTGCCCCAGCTAGGGGACATAGGACTATAAGTCAAGTATATTATAAGTGTGTGGTTATAAGTGCTCAGCTAGTCGTATCCATGCACTCCTAGATCCATCCTGGCGCGGGTGGTCTCATCCAGTTCCATCCGTCATAGGTACAGCACAACGCTGAGGCAGGCCCCATTCGGTGGCTTAGTGGATGCTCATGTGTATTAATAGGTATTATTGTAATTGTATTGTTTTTTATGTTGTTTTCACTAGCCGTCGAATAAATAATTTTTCTTTCTTTCTTTCTTTACCTTCCTTGACAATATCGTCTGTCTACTGGGCTGGTGGTCTGCCTCGAGATCTTTGTCCTTACCTCGGATACCATACTGTCGCAGCTTTGGTTACACAAAATTAGGTGGAGGTGGATAAAATAAATCAAATTTTCTTTAAAGAATTCTAATTAGGTGCTTACTCGAAGACAAAAGCAAAGGGGGAAACCACGTGCTAATCAACTGAGCACTCTCAAAGTTGCCTCCCCCGGTCAGTACGCGGTTATTGATGATGATTAAATCCCAGAGCATGGGCGAGATGGGGCGATGATATCCGGATGATCACTGGTATATAAATTTAGTGGAGGATGGAGGACAAAGTTGAGTGGCATTTATTTATTTTATTTTATTTATTTATTTATTGTTGCCGTGGAGAAAACCTATGCCCAGCAGTGGACTAACGTAGCCTAATGATGATGATAAAAAAACAGGAATTCTTTACTTTTTTTTTAGGAATAGTCTTAAAAATAATTATTAAAAAATAATTTAGTGAAAGTCGTTAAAAGTCCTCATTTAGTTCGGTGTTTGACCCCACCTGTAATTACAAAAGTTAAAGGTTTACAAGGTAAACCTAAAGTAATTTAAAATGTTCAAACACCACATAATGGAGATTCAAAGTGACATATGGCTTTTTATTTTTATATTAACACTATCCGTCTTATTACAAAACACGGACTAACGATTGTACCAGGATTAATCCAGGTACTAAGCGAACAAATGACATTCGTTAATCCCAGAACTATCGTAAGTCTGCGTTTTGTAATAACGCAGTATAAGTATTGTTAGCAATTATCCCTCTTCTTACCAGAAATGAAATGTCCCGGAATGATTTTTTATTCTATTTTATATACAAAGAAGTAAGAAGACAAGCAAGACGCTCTCTCCTGATGGTAAGAGATAACGCTGCCCATAATTAGTACGTAATATGATTAGTAGGTAGTAGTAGATACTGTGTTACCTGAGATTTTACAATGATGTAAAATTTTAGGTGCACTGCGCCAACGCTTCTTACTTAGAGGCACAAGATGTTAAGACTCTTTAACCCAGTAATTTCACTAAATGATACCTTAAGTAGGTGAAGCCAGGGAAGGATTTGTCCCATTTTCTCAGTTTAATCTGCTACCATCTACTACCATCGTCAAGAAAGATGAAGAATGATCAATGTTTAGCGTTATAATTCTGCTTTAGCCGTTAGTTAGGTAAATTATACATTTTTTAACCGGCAACGTTATTAGGTATATTATCTTAACATGTAACAGTGATTCTGCGAATAGCTTGAACTTCAAAATCCTCGTCTGTAACACGCCTACCTACAGTTAAGTACTCGTACATTGCCTCGGGGAGATAACGCAGAGATGTAGGCGCTTCGTTACACCATTTAAAAATTTTTTTTCGTCTTATTACCCAATATTTTTTAGTATTTTTTAAACTACTGTGGAAGTTATCCATTAGGTAAGGTTAAATTGCATTAAAAATAAACTGACTAAATCTAAAAAAATGCCTATAAAGCTTGCTTTCAATAAGCTAGAGCTTTTTAGTTATAATAACGACCGATTTTGATATAAAATTTTAATTGCATCCTATGAGTACTTTTACTAACAATTGTCTAAATCGGATCAGGCGTCTTCAAGTAATCGATGAATTTACATACTCAAAAGAAGATTTTGGACATAATATCTTCTCGCGCCAGTCAGTTAAAAGTTTAAATCATAATAACAATAACATTTGGTAAAAATAGTACCTAGTTCAAATAAGTACACCCACATTACAAGACCACTGGTAGTACCTAATTTCTACTAATTCAGATATACCTAATATATTTCTGGACACTAAGTTACCAAAACTAGGTTACAAACTTCAAAATCTAATACTAAAATGTGTACTATCTTTAACACAGGAACTCTAAGTGAAATTTACAAAGGCCAACTTCTAAGTTAGCTATAACTTAAATAGGTACAACTTGGGTTGTATAGTATAACTTAACATGAACCTCAAGTTGTTTTTACAAGGGTATGTGAGCTTGAGATAACTTCAAGTTAAGACGCTTTACCTGTATTTTGTATCTACTTAAGAGTTTTAGAGCGTTCGCACATAAGATGAAGATTTTAACTATAAAAATATTAAAGAACTAATATACAAGTATTACCTAAAAGATTATATAAACTTATCAGTTTTTTCAAAGAAACTTTTAAAAAAGTAAAAAAAAAACTCTTTCCTTTTTTTTTAAACTGACTTCTTAAAATTTACAAAAATCACGAACGGTTCAGATTATTCGAAATCCCTGATTTAAATGCCTTGTTTTTTTATAGGTAAAATTTTATTGAAATCGATCGAGTTCTTTTCAAGTTATGTCACGCCCTTGTTTATTCAAAACTAGCTATTCGGCGAGCTATTTTTAATAATTTAGTGGTATGCTTGTAAGTTCTAAGCTACAAAAATCAACAATCCCGTTGACGTATACGCGTGTAACAAGTGAAATTTTTAAAAAACTTTTTAAAAACAAGCTTTTATTATTATTACCATAAAGTACTCGTCAAGACGAATCAAATGAGCCTAAACTCGATGGGGTTACGTCGTTTAATTACGGAGTTCCTATGGCCACCTTCCCACTCCATCATCAGATCAGCTCCATGTCATAATAATATTGCATTGTCATCCGATTTATGCATACATGCAAAATTTCAGCTCAATCGGACACCGGGAAGTGGGTCAAATTTAACTTGCAAGATTTGAATACAGACAGACAGACAACAGACAAGTGAAAGTAAATAAAAGCTTGTAAAAAACAAATTTAACCTTAAATCTGTGATTATTTTACGCCTCATGTGCGTAGAACCTCCTACTTAACGTGTCGAAGCGTCAAGTAATGCCTTCTAAGAACATTTTATCTTAAAGAAAATTATATTTCAGTAAGAAAAATACGAATCTAGAAAGTAGGTTGGTACCTATAGATACTTGCTCTTTGTTGGTACATAATCTCTTTTAGATAATCTTCTTTGACGGCTTAGTTATCGCACAAAATTAGAGGCAAAATACAAAATTACGCACGTTTTAACCCTGTCAGATAATTTTATTATAATAATTCGTAAAATGTCTACAACGAATCTTTCAACAATCTACACACAAGAGACATGTACCAAATTTCAACAAAAATGCCCAAAATTTCAAAATAATATTTTCAAGTTGAATTCCAAAGTCAACCTTATGTATAAAGTGCTTATATAATACCCACAAATAATAAAACAAATATGTCCAATATCTCCTATATTCACAAATGTCAAAACAATATTCTCGATAATAAAAATCTTATAAAAATACCTAATAAAAACATATTTGATTTTTCATCATAATCCTTCTACCTCTAATAAAATGAAATTTAAAAATATGAAGCGAGATACTTCATTAAAATCGAACGGCAATTTATTCCGACGCCTAGAGTCCCTGTAGACTTGACTTTAATCAGAACCCTGATTTGGGTTAGTGGTACACTGGGAACTTTGTTTTTATTAAAGTAGATAAGGCGCCTATCGATAAATTACGTGAAAGAAAACTAGTCTAATGAAAGTGTGATTGTGCAATACACAAATAAGAGTCGTGGCTTTTTTCTTTTAACATACCATAGCAAGGTATGACGTAGTCGGTCTATAGCATAATATTAATGAACATTATCTTTCATTTAATGTTTAATTTATAATCAAAAACATACCTTTTTCTTATAGAGAAGTAAGCGTATTTCTAAAAGATGTTTTTTATGATACGGACTTATGTAGGTAGGTACCTACTTACCTTTTACCTTTTCCTGCCACATCTATTAATAGTGGAGTCACTAAGCGACAAAAATGGGTCAAACCTGTTTTTTTCATGCAGAAGCATGAAACTTGGCACATTGATTCCTAATGTAAAAATAAGCTAATTTCGATCGGTAGCCCTCGGTAGCACCCCCTCTGGCAGCGAGGAGGGGGGGTAAAAGGGGCGCTCCACCCGGCTTCATTTTAAAAATTCTCGGAGACCACACATAGCTAATAGGTCAAGTTTGGTATCAATTTCGGATAAATCGAAAACGTAGATTTCATTTCTAGTATAAAAAAAATGACATTTGTGATGATTTGTTTCACAAAAAAATTAAAAATTAGAATTACGTAACTTAGTTTTTATTGTTCAAATTAGGGTCAAAGTGGGTAAATGTAAACAGAGGTAAATGGTAACACTGGCCATAATTTCTTCATTTTTACTTCTATAGGATTCTGAGTGCATCAGAATACATTAATAGTATTTTATCTAAGAAATGCATTTCAATAATATAAGTGTTAGATGTCAAAAAATATTATTTTGACGTGTTTATTATTTTTCGGCAAAATCCATTAAAATACAGTTTTCAAGTGGTGAAAAGTACTTAATTTAGTACGAAAACTATTGAGGTAAGCTATAATGTTTATTAGCTAGAGAGATGAAATTGAATTAATCAGCACATTTTAGGTGTTACTTTCTCTCTATATGATATCTGCGATTTTTTAAATCTGCGTTTACAATTACCTCAATATTTAGAGCCTTGGGTAAAATGTAAACATAATTTGGGGTAAATGTAAACGAGTGGGGTAATTGGTAACACAATACTTTTTGCTTTCAATATGTTTAGTGGTAATGAGGGGGTAATTGTAAACATTTCATTTCAAGGCTAAAGTCATATGCGGAGGGCAAATGTATGAAAGAAAAAACTACTATGTTACTCTCCGGAAGATATAGATGATATGATTTATAAAAAAATGCATTTCAAGAAGCCTGCGAGTTTTATGTATTTCCTACTACGGTTATATTAAATTCTGAGTAGGAAAAAATATTTCAAGAGAAAATAAAATTTCTAAATTGCATCAGGATGAAAAAAGGGAAAATGCTTTAGAGAATAAATGATAAAACTGATAAGGAGAGTGAAGAAATTATAAATAACAAAGGGAATTCATGCAACTAAGATCAGGTTTAAGTTAGCATAAGATGAAATTAAGAGTTTATGTACATATTTATATCCAGTAGTAGTATAATTTGTTCAGTAGTAGTATTTCTTAATGTTTTCAAAAGTTATTGAGTTGTTGATGTACTTACAGAGACTGTTTACATTTACCTCCTTTTATTAGTTATAATTATGTAAGGAAATATCATTATGTTTACAGTTACCCCAAAATAAATAATTTACCTCCTGTTATAGATAAGGACTTTTTACCATAATACACTCATTAGAGAGATCAAACCTTGCACTAAATAATATTTTCTTCTGTGCTATGTAGTAACAGTTAAGAATTGCGTGTTTACAATTACCCCAAAATGGTAGTTTTTTAAATTTTGCGTTGGGGTAAATGTAAACTTGTAATAAAAAACAAAATAAATGTGCTAGAAGGTTTTGTTATACATTACTTCGCATGTTACTTCACTCTGAGTCCTTAGAAAAAAGAAATAGTATAATAAGTCGTCACAATTTTTTTTGACGATGATAAAAGTACTGCTACCTCCAATTTTTTTCAAAAGTGTTTACATTTACCCACTTTGACTACTGTAAATTCAAAAATACTAGTTTTTTTAATAAACAAAAAATATGTTAATAAAGTCTAGTTTATGTACCTAGATTAAAAAATATATAATTTTATATTACTTTTCTTAATAACAAACCGTATAAAAAAATCTTTTGCTGTCCCGGGCCGCAATTTTCTTTTTACCGCCATGGTAAGGGTTGTTAGTAAAAAACTTACTATTTCATGCAGAAGTTTAAAACTTGCTACAATTACTATTCCTTATGTTAAAATAAGCCGATTAGAATCGGTAGCCGTCGGTAACCAGCCTTCTGACAGCGGGGAGGGGGGGTGAAAGGGGCGCACCACCCAGCTTCACTTTAAAAAATCTGGAAGACCACGTATAGCTAATACGTCAAGTTTGGTATCGATTTCGAATAAATCAAGGACGTAGATTTCATTTCTGATATTAAAAAACGCATTTTCTGGATTTTTAACTAAATTAAAACACAAAAATAATACTTAGTTTTTTTTTATTTAGAGGCACTTTAATTCTAAATTATAATAATATTTTTAATAAACATAAATATTTTTTAAAAGTTTATTTCTAGTACATTAAATAAAATAGAACTTTTATATTATTTTTATTAACATTAACTCGTACAATTTTTTTAAGAGACTAGAGTCGCTATTTTCTTCTCACCGCTGCGCTGCGTTGTAAACCCCCATCAACTGTAAAATACGACTATGTACATTCATTTAACATGTTATTGATATAAGAACTTGATATTGTTAAACATAAAATACAGAAAAATCCTATGGTACATCATAATTTACTCTCCCGGAGACAAACTTTTAAAAAATAGGCGCGAAAGTCGTATCTCTTTAATAATAAACGGCTAACCAAAGTTATGCATCTATTTTTCAATTAAATGTAATGTGGCAAAATTATAAATACTACTGGCACCTACCTACAGCTTATTTATATCGTTATGTTGTTTTCCAAGACGGATGCTCCATATATAATATAATAATAATATAGCTCAAAACATTTTATGACGAATTATGATAAGCCTTGCATTTATTTATTTAATCAGTTCCATGCTCAATATTCTGGCAACTGAAAGGTTGTCAGACAAAGGAATAGTATGTTTCTTGATTCCTAAACCAAAAGAGAGGATGGGTTAGACTTAACCAAGAAGTTATGCCTAGCGTCTCTCAAACAAAGTTCCTTGTAAACTGCGTATAACAAATGCTGGTATACAGACCCATCATGGAAGTAGAAGTATATTTTCCAAACAGTGTTTTTTTGTGATAAGGTGTTTCCTACATAGTTATTGATTGTCAAGTAGTAATTACTGCTTGATCTGCAGTTTCATTGACCGCAAAACATCATATCAAAACTATATAGGTAGAGTCCGGCACTTTTATGCCAGTTGAAGGATACGAGTCTTGCTATTTTCCAGCCTCCTGCTTGGTTTTAGAAGCAATAAGCAAACAAAGGGACACCTTATTTATCTAACACCGTTTTGGTGGCCAGTATATTATGCACGAAACTGACTTAATATATAAATAAAGGGCGGATTGCTGAGATTGATGCAAAACTGCATGAAGACGGTTTTAAAATGTAATGAGCGATAATAATAATATTATCTTTGGAAGAATCGGTCTTGGAATGTAACATACTGATATAAAAAAGCTTTAAACCTGGAGTATTTATAATTTTGCTACATAAAATTTTGTTGAAACAGTTTGATTCATAACAATGTTTAGCAGTTTCTGTTCCGCGATTTGTTTTATCGTTTTATTTTTTTTTATCTCGTTTTATCGCACCTATTTTTTAAAAGTTTGTCTCAAGGAGAGTAAATTATGATGTGCCATAGGATTTTTCTGTATTTTATGTTCGATAATATCAAGTTCTTATATCAATAACATGTTAAATGAATGTACATAGTCGTATTTTGCAGTTGATAGGCGTTTACAACGCAGCGCAGCGGTGAGAAGAAAATAGCGACTCTAGTCTCTTAAAAAAAATGTACGAGTTAATGTTGATAAAATTAATTAATAGGTTCTATTTTATTTAATCTACTTGAAATAAACTTTTAAAAAATATTTATGTTTATTAAAAATATTATTATAATTTAGAATTAAGTAAAGTGCCTCTAAATAAAAAAAAACTAAGTATTATTTTTGTGTTTTAATTTAGTTAAAAATCCAGAAAATGCGTTTTTTAATATCAGAAATGAAATCTACGTCCTTGATTTATTCGAAATCGATACCAAACTTGACGTATTAGCTATACGTGGTCTTCCAGATTTTTTAAAGTGAAGCTGGGTGGTGCGCCCCTTTCACCCCCCCTCCCCGCTGTCAGAAGGCTGGTTACCGACGGCTACCGATTCTAATCGGCTTATTTTAACATAAGGAATAGTAATTGTAGCAAGTTTTAAACTTCTGCATGAAATAGTAAGTTTTTTACTAACAACCCTTACCATGGCGGTAAAAAGAAAATTGCGGCCCGGGACAGCAAAAGATTTTTTTATGCGGTTTGTTATTAAGAAAAGTAATATAAAATTATATATTTTTTAATCTACATAAACTAGACTTTATTAACATATTTTTTGTTTATTAAAAAAACTAGTATTTTTGAATTTACAGTAATTTGAACAATAAAAACTAAGTTACGTAATCCTAATTTTTAATTTTTTTGTGAAACAAATCATCACAAATGTCATTTTTTTATACTAGAAATGAAATGTACGTCCTCGATTTATCCGAAATTGATACCAAACTTGACATATTAGCTATGCGTGGTCTTCCAGAATTTTTAAAACAAAGCCGGGTAGAGCGCACCTTCCACCCCCCCTCCTCGCTAGCAGAGGGCCCCTTCCATTAGGCTACCGATCGAAATCAGCTTATTTTGACATAAGGAATCAATGTGCCAAGTTTCATGCTTCTGCAAGAAAAAAACAGGTTTTGCACTAAAGTCCCCCACTATAAGTAGGTAGGTACCTACATTATTTTGAAAGAGGTCTACTAATTTATTTATTTATTTTGCATTCAAAACCCACCAAAAGTTTAAACCATTCACAATTTCAGAAAAGAACTTCAAAATCAAGACATCTCAGGAGATTTGAAGTTTGACCTCATTAGATGAACTAATTTCATGCCTTGCTGCAGCAGAGATTGCAGGGAAGCTTAATTATAAGGGTAGAAATAAAGTTTTGTTCAGTTGAACTTTGTAAATTGAGGGGTTAAGTTTTTTCTCGCGAAAGTTACAAAGGTTGACATTTCTGCAAATCTCTTCTTTCTTTAATCCTAAAATATAAGGATTGCATGATATAGGTATGTAGGTATTCTAGTCCTTCATAAGAATGTTCTTCTCAATAACATCAACTAAATGAAAAAAAAAACTTTTTAGTTAGAGATACACACATATAATTATAGCTGCCATCACTCATCACGCATTCAAAAGTACCAAAATACTAAGCACCTAATAGAATTTTATTTAGATAGATAATACCTACAAGAAGTGTTCCAGTCGTTCCACTAATCGTAGCTTCTAGAACATTTTGTTTCCTGGAGAGGAAAATGGCCGAGATCCTGTTCAAAGGTAAACCACGAATTAAAGAAAACTGCAGAAGCCAAAATGAGGACACACTTAAAAATATTCTCCCTGTCCCATAAATTATGGTTATAATTTTCCAGTGCACCCCTACCCTAATTGACTGCGCTGATTTTGCGCTAAAATATTAGGGCGCTCGCTTGAAGTTTCGGGGCAAGCGGAGAGGTTTGAGGGCCTCAAAGTGAGGCCATATCGGCCCTTGAGCACGTTGTGGGCCCTTCAGTTTCCAGATAGGGTATCATACAGGAGGCCTTTGTATGCTACCGTGCGCTTTGAACATATTGGCTTTGTAAAATTTGTGACTTATCGCATTGGGTACAAAACCTGTAAATATGGTGTTAAACGATTTTGGAAACTACCGTGAGTGTTATCCATATTATAAATACGACACGGCTGTACTCACGTTGTCTATTTGTTCAGATACGTCTCAAGTCTCAACCACGGTTTCGGACAATTACGATGTCCTTCATCAGGAGTTCACGCCTGCAGTAACTGACGCTGACTCTCATAATATGGTGTTAAGTTTTTAATAAAAAAATGTTTTTTTGTGGGCATAAAAGGTGTGGCTTATTTAATGGGAGCACAAGGATTTATTTTTGTATGTGATGATGAATTGCCTTTAAAACCTGCATCTACCAAGAAGGCTTGGTAGATGTAAGTCGTAGGTACCTACTACTTAGGTATACGTCTACCTTCTTCAATGTCTAATAGAGATAATGAAATTTGATCAGAGAGGTAGACAGATTCGAAATAGGATTACGAATTTTGATAGGCTTTTCTTCCGTTGAAAAGTATCGGTGTAGGTAGGTACCTACTTACCTAATTAAGATAAGATAAGACACTCTTTATTGATCCACATATAAAGTTAATCTTACAAATACAACAATTAAGACCAAAGGTGTATCAATAGGCGGTCTTATCGTTCAAAGCGATCTCTTCCAGACAACCGTGCAGGGAGAGGAAATATACAACACTGGAAGGACGTTGCTTTCACAAACTTCAACTAGAAATAATTAAGTTCCACTTAAAAGTGAAATCTACCCTCAAAAATCCTTTTCAAAACAAATCTGTCCTGTACACTTCCTTGTAAACGCCAATAACGGACAAGGACACCGCTTAATCCCCTTCGTATCTTAATCCTCTGAGACCAGACACCAAAATCCATGGACGAAGACGAAGCTTAATCTTGAGACTGACCCAATTATGTTAGGGGTTTTGTTTTGTCAAGTAGTTACTTACATTTATTATTTACTTTAATAATAAAATAATTGGGGTTTGTAGACACTCCAACAGAAACAGGTTACCCAACTTACACTGTCAGAGTCAAATCACAATTTACCTATAGGTTGTGTGACCAATCTACATGTTGCAGTTTCAGTTTACTACGAGTCTTATCATAATAAGCAAAATTTAAAAAAACTTAAAAAACAAGCTTTTTTATTATTACCATCCAGCACTAAAGTACTCGTCAAGCCGAATCAAATGAGCCCAAACTCGATGGAGTTACGTCGTCTAATTACGGAGTTCCTATAGCCACCTTCCCGCTCCATCATCAGATCAGCTCCATGTCATAATAATATTGCATTGTCATCGGATTTATGCATGCATGCAAAATTCAGCTCAATCGGAAACCGGGAAGTGGGTCAAATTTAACTTGCAAGATTTGACTTGCAGACGGACAGACAAACAACAGACAGGTGAAAGTAAATAAAAGCTTGTAAAAATAAATTAAAACTAATCAGTGCTCCAAACCACTGTCAAATAACAGCCTGCGTGAAATTTTAAATTAAATATACTGATAAAGTAAAGCGTATCTACTAATCAATGAAAAAGGCTGCCCCATTTGCAATTTCGCTACCCGTTCTCGACCGTACACACGAACCCGTCGCTGATAACGTTATCAGTTATCACAACAGTGATAAGCAATGTTTGCTTTGCTTAGGTGCGGCTATCTATTGCGAAACCTGCGTTTGAAATGCAACGGGTATCTATATCTAAACTAATACGAGTTATGCGCAACTTCGTCTGCATCTGCTGAAAAATAGGACCTATTTTCAGATATAAAAAAAAAAATATAGGTAAGTATATATTTATATATTATTAAAAATATATAGGTAAGTATATATGTGTATTTAAAAGTGGGTACCTATATTTTTTATACCTACCTGGTATAAAAAATATAGGTACCCACTTTTAAATACACACACCTATACCTACTTACCTTACCATACCTACTATAAATAAATTTCAACTCGATGACTCAACGCGTTCCTAAATAAAAGGTCTTGACAGGCAGACGGACAGACGACTGATCCTATAAGGGTTTCGTCTAGTAGAGTCTAGAGGTATGAAACTCTAAAATCATAAAACCGGTATGTTAGATTAAAATCGCGGGCAAATACCTACCTATGTGATAATATTTAAAATTACCTATGGCAATTTAAGTGTGGGGACATTATGCACAAGCATTATCAGTAAAAACTTATATTTCATACTGGCTATTTATTACCCTACGATTTCATCTGCAGAATACCCTTACGTCATATAAAATTATGCGAGGGTCTAATTTAACATTGTGATAAGTCATATCAGTGTAAAATTTATACCTTGGTCGACACTAAAAATATTAACTCTACAAATTATATGTGTAAATATTCTACTTTTTTGTTACGAAAAAATCAAGATCAGCATAGGTGTATATTATTATTACACACGATCTTGATTTTTTTAGGCATAATTTTTATGTTTGTTACTTTTCTTTTATTCCAAAACGGCTGGGACCGATGGGACCGATTTTGAGTAGGTTGTAGGTAGGTAAATAATTTAGACTAAAATCTAAAATGAAACATATTTTTTCTTTTTTTTAATGAACCTACTTTGCGTTGGTGGGATTTATAGGTAGGTATTTTTTTAAATACTCTAACATGTACCAAAACAATCTAATCCCAAAAACATCAGAAACGAAATATACCTAATTGAAATCGATATCATACATAAATGCGACAGGCGCAAAAACGTAACATTTCAAAAGGAAAAATGTCCATTATTAAGAGACTGTAATAAAAGATGTAAGACGAGAAGACATCCATTAACAAGGCAATGGGAGATGTAGTGCCTCTAATTACCTACTTATGTTGTAGGCTCGAGGCGAACGGTCGAATTCACGTTGGGATTTCTTTTCTTTAAGGAATTTTGTTTCCTAACTAGACGTTTTTACCAGCTGAATAGTAATAAACAACAAAAAACTAAAAAGATTGAAGTGGTTAGCCCGTTGGTGCAGTTGCGTAGACCTATTTACACAGTTCCCAAAGGATCACCGAGTTCGAATCCTGGCCCCGGACCAATTACCATAATAAATTTTGTGCTAACAGTACCTGTAGCAAGGAAAAAATTAAAAAAGCTTTTTTTAAAAATGCTTTTATTATTATTTCAATCACGCATCATAAAGTACTCGTCAAGACGAATCAAATGAGCCCAAACTCGATGGAGATCAGCTGCATGTTATAATAATATTGTATTGTCATCCGATTTTTATAATACATGCATGCCAAATTTCACCTCAATCAGAAATCGGGAAGTGGATTAAATTAAACTTCCAAGATTTGATTACAGACAGACCGACAGACAGATAGACCGACAGACAGACAACAGACATAATATGAAAGTAAATAAAAGCTTGTAAAAACACCCTTGTGGTAGGCTTCGGTCGTAGCTAGTTACCACATCATCATCATCTCAGCCATTGGACGTCCACTGCTGAACATAGGCCTCCCCTTTGGACTTCCATATGTACCGGTTGGAAGCGACCTGCATCCAGCGTCTTCCGGCGACCTTTATAAGGTCGTCTGTCCACCTTGTGGGTGGACGTCCTACGCTTCGTTTGCTAGTCCGTGGTCTAGTTACCTACCACTGGACAAAACAGTGTCGCCAAGTGGACACTATGTCGTGTTCCGGCATGATGCTCTGTGAAGCCAGAGAGGGATTTATCCCGCCTTCTACCTTTAGTCAGCTACCATCTACGGCTGCATCGTCGCTTAACTATATAAATCGTCTAAACCTAGAAGGCGGGGTAAAACCGTCCATATATTTTACAAGCTCTTATTTACTTTCACTTGTCTGTCGTCTGTCTGTCTGTCTGTAATCAAATCTTGCAAATTTAATTCGGCCCACTTCCCGGTATCCGATTGAGCTGAAATTTTGCATGCATGTATAAGTCGGTTGACAATGCGATAATATTATGACAACGAGCTGATTTGATGATGGAACTGGAAGGTGGCCATAGGAACTCCGTAATTAAACTACGCAACCCCATCGAGTTTGGACTCATTTGATTCGTCTTGACGAGTACCTACTTTATGATGCTAGATGGTAATAATAATAAAAGCTTGTTTTTAAATAGTTTTTTTTTAAATTTCACTTGTTATCACTCTCCTTTTGAAGTCCTATAGGAATGTTTACCCAGAAAAACGGTGTAATTTTATTTTGTACCAAAACGTACCGTTTCGATTTCCGGCAAACAGAGTGATTCCACTTTTGGGAAGAATTGGGAAAAACCGAACAAGCTATTCTTAGAATAGTAGACAAAGTTATTTATCACTCGGGGTTACCCTCGTCGCGGTTTGTCAGTAATTCCTTGTTTTTTTTTTTTACTTTTAGTTATGATAAATATTATAGCGATTGGAAAAAACGAGTAGGTAACAGCTGTGTTATTTGATGTCGACAAATGTGTGTACTATGTCAACCAATCTATCTAGAATCGCTAGAAAATTCTAGACTAAACCACAAAATAATACAGCACAGAAGGCGGATCTAGCTGATGACAGACCTCGTATTTCTATGGCCCAGTTAGTTTGTGGTAAGTCTGAGGTGGTCAGGTAGGTTGTTTCTACACTAGAAACATACTAGAATAATACTTTTTTGCATAAAAAAGGATGACGTTCAGTGAAGCAAAACGTTCTTTAACTCTACCTTTTGTAACTCATCGCGCCCTGCGGTTTTACACGCCAATGCTAGTGGCATTATGTCGTATGATATTATAATAGGATTGTAGGAAAGTTCAAAGTTGCACAGCGAGCTATGCTCGGGGTTTCTCTACGTGATCGAATCAGAAATGAAGAGATCCCTAGGCAAACTAAAGTCACCGACATAGCCCAGCGGATTAGCAAGCTGAAGTGGCAAAGGGCAGGCCACATAGCGCGGAGAGCGGATGGCCGATGGGGTCGAAGAGTGCTCGAGTGGAGACCACGGACTAGCAAACGCAGCGTAGGATGTCCACCCACAAGGTGGACAGACGACCTTATAAAGGTCGCCGGAAGACGCTGGATGCAGGTCGCTTCCAACCGGTACATATGGAAGTCCAAAGGGGAGGCCTATGTTCAGCAGTGGACGTCTTACGGCTGAGATGATGATGATGATGATGTAGGAAAGTTCACGTAAAATTGAAAATTATAAAAATTGTACCTATATTGACACGTCTTTGCGCGTACGTTTTTAGGTAGGTAGATATACCTTCTCGTAGAACAGGCCTTCTCTCCATATTTATTTTGTGTTATCGCGTAATAATTTAGTAGGTACATGAATACGAAATGTAGAAATAAAAGAGATTCGCTAGTCTCCGCCTATCCAATATCAAATGCTAGCTTCTACTTGGAAGTCTATTCAAAAGATTATTTACATTATTATCCGAGATACGAGCCCTGAGCCAATTCTATTGTACGGCCAAATTTAGTTTAAAAGAAGATCTTTGTGTAGAATTTCATACATTTGTCAGTCGCTGTTATTGCAGATATTAAAAATGGTAAAAATAATAAATAAATAATTGTATAGTTGTAATTGTAATTGTATTGTAATAATTTTTATTTTAATTTTTTATTTTTATTTTAAAAATGGTAAACCATGGGAGTTTGAACGCGTTTTGAATGTGGAACTTACGTAGGTAACCTATAAGTTCCACCTTTCTTGGGTTTTTGTTTTTTACAACTACATAAGTAAGAAGACGATCAAGACGCTCTCCTGATGGTAAGAGATAATGCTGCCTATAATTAGTTGTGGTAAAATTCTGGGTGCACCGAGCCACCGCTTCTTACTTGAGAGTTGAGAGTCATAAGAAATGAGAAAAGAATGTTAAGACTCTTCAGCTCAGTAATTATACTAGCTACAGTGCCCTCCTACCTGTGCTCAGTAATGTTTGCACATCACTGCTCAGGCGGTGGAATAACTGGCACTGTTGGGTACCCACCTAGTCGACCTCCTGCAAAGGAAGTCTACTCCCGGTAAATGCTATTTTACAAATATTAAGTATGTTACCGATGTTTTCGTTTATGATTTTGTTTTTTTTTATACTAAATAGGCCTACGTTTGACCACATCCCACCTGATGGAAAGTGAAATGGATCACGTAAGATGTCTAGAAAGGTACCTATTCACTCGTGCCTTGAAGATTCCTTAGCTGTACCGCTCGGGAAGCACGGATGCCGGCAAAGTGTTCCAAATGCGACCAGTTCTATTTCATTAAAAAACGATGAAGCAAAACGCTTGGTGCGGGCAGTTGGTAGCGCCACTAAGTAGGGATGCCGCATTGCCGTCTGCCGTGACGTCGCGTCGGTCGGTTGGTAGGTTTCGGCTGTGGCTAGTTAGCAGTTACCACTGGACAAAACCGTGTCCCCAAGAGGGACTGTGTTCCGGCATGATGTTGCCGTGAAGCCAGGGAAGGATTTATCCCGCCTTCTAGGTTTTGTCTGCTACTAGGACCGCATCGTCGTTTAACATCACGCGAGATCGTGGTCAAAGGGTAACCTATAATCTTACTTCTTACTAATATTATAAACGTGAAAGTTTGTAAGAATGGATGTCTGGATGGATGTTTGTTACCCTTTCACGCCTAAACGGGTGGACCGATGTAGCTGAAATTTGGTATAGATATAGCTTAGAGCCTGAATAACACATAGGCTACATAAGTACTGCGGGTAAAACCGCTGGGTGCAGCTAGTGTTCACTAAAAATGCCTTTGTGATGTTGAAAAATCATAGGTACTTGCGTGAGTGCATCCATAGCTTACTTATGATGTAAACCCCAAACCAATTACACGTCTTCAAACTGATATTTCAAGGCAGAACTTATATTTCAAGCTCCAGGTTATAAGAGAACCGCCTGAGGGTTACTTTAATAATTCCAACTGTGACACACCTGGCATTGGCAGGCCATTAGGAACATCTCTCAAATAAATAACGTTTTTAGCTTACAGTAACAACCTAACAGGATTTAGTGAAGGATTCGAGGGAATTGGAATTTTTAGACCTTGATTTTTGGTTGACGTACCTATTGAGAATTAGGTTCAACAGGGCATTGGATGACAAGGTGGTGGAAAGAGGGTAGAGAGGATTTGTCCCAACAATGGGATTCTCGTGGCATAAGCGTATAATAATACTAATTGCAAGCGGTTTACTTGCTGAAAAGTCTAGAAGTTCTTTTGGAGTCTAAGCTATTCAAATACGAAATCTCAGCTCAATCGATTCACCCCTTTACGCGTGAAAAGGTAACAAAGAGATACATTCATCATGGTCAAGTTCTTCAGACGGTTTTGCAAGACAATCTACTTTTACATAATATAATGATCCTTTATACCAAACTTGTATTATGTAGCTCCATTCCAGAGGATAACATCCATCAGGACTCAGGACATCACTCCAAAACCCGCCTACCCTATCGTTATTCCTTAAACGCTCCTTAATTACAAACTAAACGTTTAATAGTAGCCATAATTCCCAAATATGAAACCGGCAATTGATGACTCGAGCAAGTTTCATCGGCTTACGTCCAAACTTGCTTAATTTCTTAACTGTTTGTTTCACTAATGAAATAAGGGGGAAGGAACGGCCCTGATAAGCTTTCAAACTCGTGAGAAAGTTGTCCAAATTCCAAATCTTAGTATGACTTACCATCCAAGCCAGGATTTTAATTATTATTGTGTGGTAATTTTTATCTGAAAGTAATTGTAATTTGGACTTTATCTTTTGGGACTTACTATCCCAGTTGTCGCCTACAAGTGAGATCATGGTTTCTCAACTTGCTGAAATTGTAAGATATATTATACCCTACCTACGACCTACATAGATATTATTAATATAGAAAATACACAATACCGTTTGGGCAGTACAATCAGGAATACTCTGGGCTACAGACATTGTGTTTGATTAATAAATAATTGTGGTTTATATACCTCAATTATTTATTGATTGATACGCTCATCGGTGTGCGAGAAAACAATTCACCGATAGTCGCATAAAAACTCAGCTCCCAAGATTCAATTAGTCGATTTACCTCACCTCATCAGCTCTCTGTAGCTGTCCGAATTTACGTTAGCGGTCCTCATAAAATATGAATTTATAAGACGGTATCTAACTTGCGTCAGCGGTAAATGAAATGAAATGAAATGAAATGAAAATATTTATTTGCTTTAAATGTTGTACAAACAGGTGTTTTAAAATAATTAGAGTCCAAAACATTTAGTCAGTTAAAAGACATGCAAATTATGAACTAAATTGAATTGTATTAAATTAAAACTGGTACAATTGTTATAATCATTATTAAAATTAATATTAAAGTATACAATGTCAAATCTATAAATAAAAATGTCAAAATTTTTGCGAGCATGTCAGAAAATATCAATTATAATTATTATTTTACATTATTTCGACAATAAATACCGGGATTTTTTGTATCCAAAAATTCAGAAACAGAATAAAACATCCTTTCCATTAACCATGATTTCAGTTGTCTCAAGAATCTGTTGACTGGCAGGTCCTTAATATGTTCTGGCAGTGCATTATACAAAGTCCTACACATTGCATAACAATTTTTTTGATACAGAGCTGTTTTAGGGATTCTATTTAAAATCAGTCTATTTAAATTTCGTGTATTCCTGGGTAGCTCCTGAGCTTTATTAAATAGATGATAATGTTCTTTAACAAACTTTGCACATTCATAAATATACAAGCACGGTAAGGGCAGTATGTTGAACCTCTTAAAAAGTGGCTTACAGGAATCCCAAGAATGTAAACCTCCTATTGCCCGCAAACACTTTTTTTGGACCACAAACGCTTGTTGTACAGTCGGAGAATTTCCCCATAACACAAGTCCATATCTGAGGACAGATGACACATACCCATGATATGCAGATAGAGCAGTATGCTTTGATGAGGTCTGAGTTAGCTTGTACAAGACGTAAATAAACCTATTAATTTTTTTACATACCTTGTCAACGTGGGACTTCCAATTAAATTTATCATCAATGTTAAAACCGAGAAATGTGGTTTCATCAAGTTCTTTCAACGCGTGTCCGCTATAGTTAATATCAAGAGCTAGTTTTTTACGTCCGTAAGTTCCAAATTGTACGTAATTAGTTTTTGTTAGGTTTACATTTAGATTGTTGTTGTCAAGCCATTCTATTACAGATCTAATTGCATTGTTGATGTCGATATTAAAATTTTTAATGTCCTTTTTATTACAAGTCATGATTAAAGAAATGTCGTCAGCAAATAAAAAACATGGATTACTAGTTATATCTGGAATATCATTAATATATAGTAAAAATAAGAGGGGGCCAAGAACGCTCCCCTGTGGAACACCTGCACCATTATATTTAAAAGAAGACTTGTAGGTATGCATTAATTGATTTTTGTCAATCTTATTAATTTCTACACATTGAGTCCGATTTTCCATATAAGACTTAATCCACTGAAATCCCATGCCACGAATACCATAGTTTTCTAGTTTATTTAAGAGTAGGTTATGTGACACAAAGTCGAATGCTTTAGTCATATCAAAAAATATTGCTACTGTTTGGTTCCCTATATCGACATTATCAACGAGGGCTTTAACAAGGTTAAAACAAGCTAAAGTGGTGGATTTGCCTCTCTGGAAACCGTATTGTTCAGATTTTATTATATCATGCTTTTGTATAAAATGCATGAGCCTTTTATGCATTGCCGATTCAAATATTTTAGAAAATATAGAAAATATAGGTATATATAGGTAGCGGTTCTAATATGAATTTTTAAGGTTACCGATCTAGTCATATAAACAATCTGTGGTTTGTTAACTTTAACACGGTCATTTTAGTAATTCTGGTACGGACTCGGTAAACTGTGGAAACTTGTAATTTGTTCGGGTTATTGGATTTTCAGGTGTAAGATAGAATTTATCGCTGGGCAAGTTCAGGCTCTCATTTCCCGTCGTATCTAAATTTGTTTTTATCTAGATTTATGCTGGTTTTGTTTGATTTCGTGTTCGCTAAGAATAAACGTGGAAGAAGCCCAAGGCTAGGTTAACAATCGGCTGTCTTGTCGCACTAGGCATATCTGCATCATAGTAGGTATAGTCTAGACTTTGTCTCTTTCCTATAGGTACCTACCTATAAATATAATATAATTTTCTGGGATTATAATAATTATCTCTGGTTATTATAGTTGGTCCCTAAATTTCGTAAAATGGTTTTATGATCCTGAATATCATTCAACATGGCATAGCGACTAACGATTAAGCTACAGTTTGCTATATACCTATATATATAAATCAATAACTGGTAGGTAATTACGTGCATGAACTTAATTTATTTCTCAAAGAAATTCCTTTCTTTATGATATCGTCCTTCCTCCTTTCTTAATCATCCCGACATCCACCTGAAAACTTATTCAATTTTGAGGACAGAATTTCCCAACTTTAAGTATATTTTTCACGGAACTTTTATATAATATATTGCTATGATAATACGGCATTTTTTGGTTGGTGAAGTTTGCTTGGGTTGTTAAGTCGAGTCGAGATGTTATTAGTTTTTCCCTTAGAACATTTAACCAGGAGAATAGAAACCATCACTGTATTCTATGCGACAAAGTCTACCAATTTCTGCGGGGAGAGGCTAATATAATGTACTCCAATAATGATACCACACTAATACATTTTCGATAACCACTAGACAACATTGGCACAAAATATACTTACACAAGTACGTACAGGGATAACATATATTGTGACGTGGGTTTGTTCAAATCAAGAGTGAATAGGTTCTTATTGAACAAGCGCGCTACAACTTAGACTGCATCGTCACTTACCAACAGGTGAGATTGCGGTCAAACGCTTGTTTAGCTGAAGTGGCAATGGGCTGGTCACATTTGCCGCAGAACCGATAACTGATGGGGTAGACGTGTTCTAGAGTGGAAACCGCGTCTCGTCAAACGTAGTGTAGGGCGTCCTTGGGCGAGATGGGGCGATGATATCCGGAAGGTCGCTGGGAGTGGTTGGAGGAGAAAGACGGAGGACCGAGTCGAGTGGCGTGCCATGGGGGAGGCCTATGTCCAGCAGTGGACGAACATAGGCTGATGATGATGCTTGTTTAGTCTGCTAAAAAAAGAAAAGAACTAGTTCTATGCATGCTTGTTTAGTCTGCTATAAAAGAAAAGAACTAGTTCTATGCCCTACGGTCTATTTTTTTTGCAGCGAGGGTTGCCTGACCCTGACAGTGACGTATCCAGTTGGTCTAATCGAAGATTTTTCTCGATTCCGAGCCATCAGAAGTTCAGATTGACTTGTTTACTGCCATTCTTGATATTTGATGATAATGTTATTGTAGTAGACGGGAATAATAGGTATTTGACTCAAGTTTATTTGTGCAAGGTGATGGGAACGAACTCACAATGTTTTTCGGTGTAGTTATTTGAATGAAGAAAATGGGTGAACCAGATTTTGTAACTTACTATTTAATAAATATTTAGGTATATAATATGATTTTAGGGAGTATACCTAGTCCCCGAACCAAATAATAGCATCCATTAGGTAGGATGTGGTCAAACGTAGGCCCTATTTTGTGTAAAAAAAAATGTCAGGATGGACTCATGTCGTTTACTGTCAAATTTTATTATTGATGACTTTGATCTAGTGATCTTTTCGAAATTTCGAATTAGCTTCTAAAAAAGCTCAGAAGTCTTTTAATTACTTAACATCGGAACCGCTGTTTCTTGTTTCAAGTTAAATCAGTTCAGTCCAGGTGTTCAGCGAATTCAGTGGGCGTCTCGATCGATCTTTTAAACATCTTCATTTCTTGTTTACTTGCTGCTATTTTTATCTTTTGGCTAGTATAAGAGACAAACATTTAATGGTTTTCCTTTTCCTACTAATATTACAATGGCGAAATAATAGATTGTATAAAAGTTAGGTATGAGGTACCTACCTCTTCTAAAGTCTTCTTTCTAAAGTTCGCCTGGACGCTACCGTGTTTCGGAAAGCACGTAAAACTGTGAGTCCCGGCTGTTTCCTATAAGATATGTACGAGGCAGTCGTTAGGTCATGTTGCAGGCCTTGTAGTAATCTCGGCGACCTGAAACTGCAACATATAGGTTCACCACACAACCTATAAATTGTGATTTCACTCTGACAGTGTAAGTAGGGTAACCTGTTCTGTTGATAAACCCTAAGTTAATTTCACGCTTAAGGCTCTTCATAACATGATTGATTAGGGCTTGTTCACGTTGAAGCGCGGGCGCGGGCGCGGGCGCGAAATATCAAACATACGACGTGCTATGAAAGTGTTCACGTACAAACGCACGTGAGCTGTAAGCAAAGTCTGTCGCGCCCGCGCGTTCAAACGTGAACAAGCCCTTACTGATTACGAATGTACTATTTGTTCCTATAATTTAATAACAATGTATTTCAGATCTTTTACCTAGACTTAAAATATAATATCTATAACTCTACGCGTTCTCGAGTAAAAGGGTCTTGACAGACAGATGGACAAACGAGTGCTCCTATAAGGGTTTAGTTTTTTCCTTTAAAGGTACGAAGCCCTAAAAACACTCCATTCTATAGCTGTCTCATTCTAACCACAATAGAATTCGTATCTCAATTTATTTTGTCTCTCTCGTCTTCCTTTGATTCCTGTGGTCTCAAATTAATTAGTTTGTCACGTTCAATTGTTTAGGTTTTTCAATTATCTCGCTTGATTGAGTTCGCTTAATTTAAACTTAACTCTCCTTTGTAAAGCTTTGTTTTAAAAATAATTAGATTATGTGGTATATTAATTGGATCTGTTCGGGGTTTTTAAATTATTCAATTAGGTATAGGTATAGATAGATAATAATACCTATAAAGATTCTTAAAACCCGTCGCTCATATTAAAATACCTATCCAACGGTAACCCACATGATAGGAAAAAATTGTCACCCCATCTTACATATTTGGGAGGTACCCTAAATTAATTAATTTATATTGATTTGTTTAATTATAATGCACTGATTTAAAGTGTTCACCTACTACTGACATTTTCATAAAAAAGTTATATAAAAGCAAGTGTTCTAGGAAAATAACGGGGCTAATATGAAGGGATTGTCTCCACCCTAGACAAAAGATATTAAAGACAAAACTGAATTATTGGTTCAATATCTACAACAAAAGGACGCCGCATTGACCATACAAATGTTACTGTGTATTTCTTGCGCAGTGAATTAGATTTGTACAAAAAGTTCTAAGAAATCTCTCAGCAAGGTGTTTTATGTTGTACCTACCTAATTATCATTGTTTAATAGATTGGTCTAATACTCGCGCATTAAACAAATGAAAAATGCTTTGGTACCTATACCTAAGTTACGTTTTTAGACAGATTTTTTAGGATTTCTAGAGTCTTAGAAAAGCCATGTTATTGTGTGGTATATGTATATTACCTATTATATCTTTAAACAAATCAGGTAGATACTTCTGTCTACCTACTTTTAGAAGGTACAGCTAGCGGCTACGGTGGTGCGGCTTTTTTTTTTCATTTATTGTTATTGTGTAGCGATATTTGGTTGACAGATTTGAACTGTCCGCAAAAATCCGTACAGAATTTTGATTTTCGGCAAATCAAAATTGGTCATGGATTTTTGAAAATGATTGTTTATCTACACCTATGTAGATACCTACTAAATCTGTCATACCCGTTAGTAGAATTCATTATTCATTAACCAAGACACTTGGTTTACTGCAAGTCACGATATCGATTTTTTATTTTTATATGTCTCATCTGTAAAAACATGACATACATTTTACCAAATATGTACGTAACATGTCATATATTATACTGACGTCACCACCGAAAGTTTTAATGGCCAAAGCTGGGAGATGACACAATTTGAGCACCGCAACTTAACGTTCTCTCCAAATTGGAATTCGGGGTTTTCAATGACATTTGAGTAACATTTTACTGTACCACTCTATTTTGTTTGATAAGGCAATGGTGGAATTAAGTACCTGATTTTTATACGTTTAAAAATATTTTACTTGCACAATTTACTAATTCCACACCAACAAAAGTACGTACCTACTAACTAATAAACTTTTATTTTGTGGTAGTGGTCTCTAAAATTTGAAGACCCTGAATTCAAATCTCAGTAAGTTTTTTGCTAAGACTTCATCGTGTTTCGAAAGGAACGTAAAACTGGTATTTTCGGCTGTTTCATATAAAATTAGAGGAAGCCTGAAATTGCAACTAAATATTCATCTACAGAGTAGTAAGCTTTGTCAGTTAGGCATTTTCTTATATTATCTAAATTTAAACAAAAACTATAAACCCCAATTAGACCCCGGGCCCCTGGGACCCCGGCCGTTAGACTTCCTTTGCAGGAGGTCGTCTAGGTGGGTACCCCAACAGTGTCAGTTATTCTACCGTCTGAGCGGTGATGTGCAAAAATTACTGTGCTTCGGTAGCTCTCCTACCGAAGCACAGTAGTGTTAGTAGTAGTGCACACTGTAGCTAGTGAAATTACTGGGGTAAAGAGTCTTAACATCTTATGACTCTTGAGTAAGAAGCGTTGGTGCAGTACACCTAGAATTGCACATCATTGTGAAATTCTGGGTAGCACTGTACTGATTATGGGCAGCGTTATCTCTCTATAAACAAATTAATATTAAATTAATTTTTAAAATATTATAAAAATTAAATTTTAATTTTTAAAATATTTTAAAAATTAATTTAAAATTATTAACATCAGCGAGAGCGTCTTGCTCGTCTTCTTACTTATCCACATAAAAAAAAATGTCTTTTATGACTCGACTTATTAAAATGTCACTGAGTGACTATGTAATTTCATATTTACCAACCTAACTTAATTCACTCTCTCTAACTTACATTGTACATTATAGAGTACATAATAGTACAATGGATAATAAATAGTAGGGGGTTGAAAAACTGGCATATTGTCGGGAATAGTATACTTTTCCCGGGAATTACTGGATACTTTGTGGGAATTTCTGGACTCGCACCCGCGCTCTTATTGTGGTAATGTCGGTATTATTTTTATATTTTTGCTGCAGCTGAAATAGCTTAGGATTTTTGGTTTATTGTGTGTGTATTGTTAAGAAGAATAAAAATAAAAGCATTTATTGCCACACTTAAAATAAATAAAGGGAACCAAATGAAATCGTAGTTGTTGGGATTAGGTAGGTATGTGCTTTCATCTTTTTAGATAGATAATATTATGTACCTTATGTACCTATATTCCTTATTATCTAATCTTCTTATAAAAAAATATCTTCTAAAATATATAAAAGGAAAGAGTGACTGACTGATCTATCAACGCACACCCCAAACCGCTGGACGGATTGAGTAGAAATTTGGCATACAGGTAGGGTTTACAATGTAGACCTCCGCTAAGAAAGGATTTGGCCAAGCGGGTAAAGGCGCGAGCATATGCTTGTATATTAACATATGTTTCGGCTAAAGTCCGAAGTGCGGCTACTCCTAGGTTTAGCCGGTTAAACTTAGGTGTAACCGACTGCAGTCTACTGCGAGTAATCGGCGAAAATAGGAACATATACATTATTACCTAGGTATACCAAAAAATTATCAAATTTAAAAAAGTAATCCTCTTACTTTTTTGAAGTTACCATATTTTCTAACAAAGATAACTAAAAAAAAAATATTATATATATAATATAATAATAAATAGGTAGCAATAATTAGTTATTAGTAATATTAGGATATTGTTGTGTATAATTATTAAGTGACTTTGTTATAAGGGTGCTGCAGCAACGATAGCAGCAGGATTTATAATTGTATAGTCAGGTCATAAATTCTGTCACATGTTTAATATAAAATTATTGGAACAAGTTTATTTATTATGTAACCATTTATATACCAAAATGAACTTAACAAAACATAGATTCTTATGACAATAAAGTTTATTCAAAATGACCTCCGTGATTTTGAATACAGGCCTTCAATCTGCGCGGCCAGTCGTCTATCGCAGCACGAACGAGGTCCATGTCAATATCGGCTGCTGCCTTAATCAAGGATGTCTTGAGTGACTCCAAATTGGGATGAGGCTTTGAGCACGCATTTTCCTCCAAGTGTTGCCATATCTTGTAATCTAACGGACTCAAATCTGGACTGGAGGAGGGCCAGTCTTCGTGCCGGATGAAGTCGATTTCACGCGCCGCCAGCCAGTCTTGTGTGCTCTTCGCTCTATGAGCTGGCGCCGAATCTTGTTGGAATACCCAGTGCCTGTTATTGAACATGGTATGAGAAACAGGTTCCACAAGGTTCGTCAGGACTGTATTTTGATACACAACTGCATTCGTTTTTACACCTTTCTCACAAAAATGTACCTCTGTTAAGCCCCAATAAGAAACTCCCAACCATACCATGAGCGAGGATGGAAAATGACCTCGTTGGACACGCGGAATACGGTTGCTCGCTTCTTCACTACTGTGTGCGTACACCTTATCATTTTGTTTGTTGTAGCTCTCTTCTACGGTAAAAATTTTTTCATCCGAGAAAAGAATTTCTCGATATTTTTTTCTCGCGTACCGCTTCAACAAAGCGCGGCATCTCTTCAGTCTCAGGTCCATTAGACGAGCATTTAAACGATGTCCTGTTTTTCTTCGATATGCCCGAAGCCCTAAGTCTTCATTTAACACCCTTTTCACCGTAGTTCTGCTTAACCCCATCTGAAGGGCCAACAGTTTCTGCTTATTATAAATACGACACGGCTGTACTCACGTTGTCTATTTGCTGAGATACGTCTCAACCACGGTTTCGGACAATTACGATGTCCTTCATCAGGAGTTCACGCCTGCAGTAACCGACGCTGACTGGCCCGCGCCCGTGCCTCCGCGCGCGCCGCGCGCTGTGAGAGCGGGGGGGGAACCAACACGCCTGAGTCACTGCCACCTTCACTATCACTGTTATTGTTACTACCGGTGTCCAGCGCTCCACTAGGCTGTAGACACACCGCGCTCATTGTGTCCTTTTCCCGAATTGATGTCACCGCACGACCACCATTGTTACCGAGGACCGGCACCCAGGCAGAAGGTATGCCCCAGCCACGATCACGATTAAAATTAGGGTTGCGGTTTATCTCGATTGCCTCTTTATATTTCCGCGGCACGAAAAACTTTTCTCGCGCCAGCACAGAGACCTTATCGAACCGCAGAAAGTGCCTCGAATCAGTGATGTGAGCATGTTCCGCCACCGCTGATCGAACGGTTTCCAAGCAAACAGCAGTACAGCCGTGTCGTATTTATAATATGGATAACACTCACGGTAGTTTCCAAAATCGTATAGTTTCTGCTTACGTTTGGGATTTCTTTGAATTCGCGCCTTCACAGCTATTATCACTGCTGGAGTCCTAACAGACCGAGGGCGACCACTTCTTGACCTGTCATCTACACTAGAGTCTTCATTGTATCGTTTGATGGTACGATAAACGAATCTTTTGGTTATATTCAAATTTTTCAGTATGTCAAAAATTTTAATTGGCGCGTAACCGCAACGATGCAACGCAATAACTGCAACACGGTCTTCTTTAAGCGTCCACTCCATATTTAAAAATGAGTAAAATTCTAAAAAGTATACATTTTTATTTTCATGAACAATTCGAAATTCGAATTCAATAAACTTTTTTGTGGCCAGCATTCTAAAAGAAAAGTTTTTACTGTGTGACAATACTTATGACCTGACTAGGTATATAATATTAAAAAAAAAAAAAACAAAGATAACTAAAGTAAGTTGTACTTAAGTACACGAGAACTTAAGTTAGTTAATTATCCGTACTTACATCTGCTTAGAACTTTACAAGTCGTACACCGACCTTGTTTCGAACTCTTCTACAATTGCTTCTTACTCGAAAAACTTTGGAACGCTTAGCTCTCTGAATTTATAACAGGACGAAATATACTCTTGCAATAATATAAGATATTGTATAATATTTTTTTATGAGAGCTTTTTTATACCTCTAAGGGAAAATGAAACCCTTGTAAGACATAAGACCACTTGCGCGTCCGTCTGTCTGTCAAGACCCTTTTAATCAGAAATTTATTCTTAGCTTCAAGGGACCATAAACCTTGGTATACCTACATGGTATTTTTTTATTCGTTATAGGTTAGCCTTTGACTATTATCTCGCCTAATCTCAATTTCAACTCGATAAAATACACGTATTCCCGAGTAAAAGTGTCTTGACAGAGAGACGAACGAGTGATCCTATAAGGGTTTAATTTTTTCCTATTAATTTTCTAAACCCTACAAAAAATCCGATGAATTACCTCTATAATCGTGCCCTAACGCCCATCATATGAACTGAGCCTAAGTTCATGTTTATCACGCCAATCTGTCCACAACAAAGTAAAGCCTAAATGCTCAGTAAGCATGTTATTATAGATTCAATCTCTAGTCCCTTCACCTTTTTCGCATTTAATTCTTATATCGCGATAGGGCACGCATAACTTTCCTTGAACCAAAGAGAACATGTCGGGCTACATGCCGTGAGTTCGCCAATCTCTAAACCCTCTAGGTAAGTACGTGTCGCTTAGACTACGATGTTAACTAAATGGAGGAATGCTCCACTTTGTTTGCTTTTCGCAGTTTTTACAGTTTCTTTCAAACTTATTACTTACATAACTTATGCAAAAAAAAACCTAATTGTAAATACCATAACCAAGGTATAATGCGCCTTTGCTTAGCGAGTCTATTTTCCCCAATTAGGCCCTTAGGTATAACTCATAAGGCAGATGATATCGACGACATTGTTAAACAGTACTGAAGAACTGAATGCGATAAAGGCGGGGATTATGCCTAACTGCCGTGGATTAAATATGATTATGATGATAGTAACGTAAAGAGTAGTTACCGCCGCGTATGGATACCTGCACCTGTAACCTGCAACAGGGTTACCTATTGTTGTACTTGCCGACCCCCAAAGACTGTACGAAGCGAGTGTGTATACTCGCTTTTGGATGATCCGTGTTAGTGTAGTTAGTGATCAACAGAAAGACCCTGGAAGGAAGACGCGAGACTTCATTCTAAAAGACAAAAAAAATCACGCTTAATTTTCATACACGAATTTACTCCTCACGGCATCCACCTTTATAAAGTTCTGTGTCCTTGAACAGAAAGATTTAGGAGGGCGCTTTATTTGTAGTGTTTTGTGATAGTGATAACAGTGAATCTGCGGTTAAAAACGACTGGACATGGGAAAAATAGCTGTATTTTGCGACCTTCTGCAATGTTTATGGTGTAAGATTTACTTGGGATTTGCAGTCGATATCTGCAAGACTATTTTTCATAATGTTTTTCCTTATCTTACTAATATTATAAACGTGAAAGTTTGTAAGAATGGATGTCTGGATATCTGGAAGTCAGGATGTTTGTTACTCTTTCACGCCTAAACGGGTGGACCGATTGAGCTGAAATTTGGTAAATAGATAGCTTAGACCCTGGAATAACAGATAGGCTACATAAGTACTGCGGGTAAAACCGCTGGGTGCAGCTAGTTATTATACTAACGAGGTTAGCCTTTGACAACCATTTCGCGTGATGTTAAGCGACGACGCGGCTCAGATAGTAGCAGACTAAACCTAGATGGCGGGATAAATCCCTCCCTGGCTTCACTGAACATCATTTTGGAACACGGTCATAATGACCTCGACCGCCTGGTTTTGTCCAGTGGGTAGTAACTAGCCAGGGACGAAGCACGGTTCATCTAAAAAGAAACACATTTATTCGACGGCTTATAAAACAAATAAAATAGCAAGACAATAATTATAATCTGCTAGTGTTTCACTTTTTAAATATAATAATAGGTACCAACCAAAATAATTATAGGACCACAATCTCGCGTGATATATTATAGCTGATCAAACCTAGAAAGTGTTACAAATTCATCCCTAATGTTAGAAGAACCAAAAGTACCGACCGACTAGGTGGGTACCCCAACAGTGCCAGTTATTCTACCGCCTGAGCAGTGATGTGCAAATATTATTGTGCTTCGGTAGGAGGGGGGCACTGTAGCTAGTGAAATTACTGGGCTAAAGAGTCTTAACATCTTATTACTCTCAAGTAAGAAGCGTTGGCGCAGTGCACTGGGTAGCACTGTACTGATTATGGGCAGCGTTATATTCTTATCATCAGGAGAGCGTCTTGCTCGCATTCTTACTTTGTTTTATAAGTACCTACTTCTAACTAATTTCAAATGCTGAAACAGAGTAACAGTGTATTCTCCTATATCTACATACTACATACAATATGTTAAAAGAAACAGCACGAAAGAGATTACGTACTCCACTACCTAACTACAAAAGGTAGGTAAGTTATTCGCGAAGCCAACAAAGTTGAAGATACCTCGAGGCCTTAGTTTCGCTGAATTTCTGGAAGATCTGAATAATCTGCCGGTGGAGATATTTCTATGCAAAGATATCACCTTCGCTGCGCATGTAGAGAGGTGAGGGTAGATTTTTGAAGGATAGTTTTCTGTTCTTCTTTTCTGTTCCCTTGACCGAAAAGAATGGAGAGAAGGATGGGAGGCCTTTGCCCAACAGTGGGACAAATCAGGCTGAAAATAGTAATAATAATTTTACTTACTTTCACCTGTCTGTTTTCTGTCCGTCTGTAGTCTGTAATCAAATCTTGCAAGTAAAATTTTATGCACTTCCCGGTTTCCGATTGAGCTGAAATTTTGCACGCATGTGGAAATCGGATGACAATGCAATATTTTTATGACATGAAGCCAAGATGATGGAACCGGAAGGTGGACATAGGAACTCCGTAATTAAACGAACCATCGAGTTTGGGCTAATTTGTCTTGACGAGTATTTTGATGCTAGATGGCCATAATAATAAAAGCTTGTTTGTAAGTTTTTTTTTAATTTCACTTGTATTCGATATAGCCTTTCACTACGATCTCGCCTGATCATCCCTATCTTATGTGTACGGTAGGTACCCTAAATTAATTTTAAATTATTTACCGTTCTCTTACCTTAATCATTACAGCTTTCCACTTATAGTTTCTCTGCAAAACCGCGGACGGACAGGCAAAGCGAAACCATAAGCCCTCCTTGTTGACTACGAGAGCCTAAAAAGGTATCTTCAAAGGTCAGGTCCTTGACCTTTTCAGTTTTCTGTAAACGCATATTCGGTAATCCCTCAAGGTAAAATAAGATTGATAAAAGTTAGGTAACAAGACGTCATAGGTAATTGACCTCAACCGTACTTAGATTTTCAGATCAGCTCATTTAAAATGCTCGGCTGAAAGCGGTAGCCCTAAGGGATTGAAGAGATTTATTTTGTGAAGAAAGGATTATTTTATTATACCTAATAGTGTATTTGAATTGTCGTTATAAATATAAACTTTAAAAACTGAACTTTTAACTGAATAAATACGCAATCAATATTCCCAAGCAGTTATAGAAAAAAAAAGAACCTTTGTGAGTCGAAAAGAAGAAGAAGATTATCATCATCAGGCCTTTCAATACAATACCTCTTTATTGTGACCATAATAAATACCCCTCCCCCCCCCCCCACATTGCCCCACTACTGACAAACTCAAATTCAAAATTCATTTATTGAAATAGGCTACAATGAAGCACTTTTGCAAGTCAATTTTACATTTTATTTTAATACTCTACCGCTCATTCATAAGTCATAAGGCACATCTATGAAAAGAACGAGCAAGAAACTCATAGCCAACAGAATGCAGGGAGGACCCTGCATTAAAAGGCATTACAGGAAAATTTTAACATTAAGACCCATGTGTATTATAAAAACATAATTTTACTCATATTCCAATAATTTCACGTAAAGGTAGACAAAGCTTTTCAACACAAGAAATCTACCATAGACAGTGAAGTGTGAGGTAAAGTACCTTCCAGCTTTTTATAGCTTAGTTAGTTATGACCAAGGCTGCGTGTAAATCCAACGTAATAAACGGCGCGCGCGATGCTTGCTGACTGGTAAAGAATTACATACATTTTGTTGTTATAAGAACGCTGTGACCCTTAGCTTTTGTGAAGAAATATGTCAACGTAGAAATGTAGGATGTAATTCTTTCTTGTTTTTTTTAGTGGCAAATGCCTTTATTGAGAAAAACAAACTAACAATACTATACTACAGCTACTACAGCAGTTGAGAACACTTTTATTAACCACAGATCGGCCACAAGCCAATCTACAGAAAATCCAAGTGCTCCAAACCACTGTCAGATGGCAAAGTGCCCAGGATGCTGGCAGCATAGCCACGTTGAAAAAAAAAATCTTTCTCACAGAGTCCCTACTTAGTATATCTAAAATAGGTAGGGAATAAAACTAAAAGACGAAATAGAAGACTAGGGATTTAGGTACTCACATATTAGAGTGGAAAACTGTATTATGGATTTCCGTAATATTACGCTCAACTCCATCAATTAGAATATTACAATCCTTTTATTGTAAAATCCTACGTAGCACTGTACTAATTATAAAGGACAGCGTAATCTCTTACCATCAGGAGAGCAGCATTGCATAATAAAAACCAAATGGGTACCTACTTACTACCTACCTACTAATAGAGTGAGAATCATCATAAAATATTAAGTAATAATAGAAATTAAGCATGCAATTATTTTTTTTTCATAATATTAGAAGCACGGACATTTTTGCAATATTGAAAGTAATTTTTTAACTGGAAATAGGAATTAACAATTTTTCTTTTTCTTTTCTTTCGTGTTGAATTTTGAGGCTGCATTTGCGTGTTTTTTATGTTATGTTTAATATATTGTTTTTTTTTTATCATTGTTGTAATTAGTGTTAAAACGTTAATATATTAAATATTATTATTTCTAGTATAGTTAATAGTTATAATCTAGTATAGTTGTTGTGTCTAATATTATTATTTCTAGTTATGTTATAGTTTGTTTCTAGTATCTATAATCTTTTTATGTATAAATATGTATTTTTTTATTTTATTTTGTATGTGTAGATATTTCTTATTTTAAAAAGTATTTTTATTTGTGAGGTCACCACAACGGGGTACCAGCGGAAGACCAGCGTAGATCAAACCTGATCTACACATGCTGAGCTGGTACCTTTTTGCGGCGAGACATATCTTTTTTAATATAGCACACTTGTTAATGCTTCTGTGTGTATGTCTGGTTGCAAATAAATTCATTTCTTTCTTTCTTTCTTTCTTACTTGCTAGAATTAGAATGGTTTTTCTTGATGCACAAGTCGTTGTACCAAATCCCATTCTTACTCTTCTAGTCGATACTCAATTATACACAATAATCTACGTAAAAAGTTGGTTTCCTAGAATAGGTCGTTCACAACTTTAAGGCCACTCATTGGGCATCAAAATTGTTGTATTTTGTTGGTTAATCTTAGTTGTCCAAATTATATTTAGCTATAACAGAAACAAGCCTACGAATATCTCTGAAATATATGTATATATAGGTAACAGGTTGATGCTCGCGGCTTTACCCACGTGCAGAAATCCTTTCTAACCGGATATCTATGCCCTAAAACCTACCTGTAAGCCAAATTTAAACTCAATCCGTGCAGCGGTTTTAGCTGTGCGTTGATAGATCAGTCAGTCAATCAGTCACTCTTTCCTTTTATATATTTTGCATAATTGAACCAAAAATGAGCATACATGAGTACATTGACACATGAGGATATTCTAATTATGTCGTTCCCACGAATTACTAATTCTTCCAGAAAGATTCTTGTACCAAACCTTGAACACAATAAAATTCTGTATATACGTAGTATCCAGGAAGAATACGTAAGGCTTTTCACTGAAAACGGCAGCCAGTTTATAAATAAATCCAGAGCCACCATCCCACGGGAAAAAACTTCGTACATATTCTATTCCGCGAGATCTACTCCCCCAAAGTAGCCTGTTTAAAAGCACATTTTTGGGGCGCGACATAAATAGCATAATTACCCAACTTTTACGTCTAAACAGCCCCCAAGTCTAGTTGGAAACTCCACCGTAGTAAATTTCCAACTACATACTACATGCCCGGAGGAACTTGAGTTTCTATGTTTCAAGGAGAGACTGCCTAATTTTGTTTTTCTTCCTTTTTATTCATGTGCTGCGCCCAGCGGTTTTACCCGCTGTACATCCTATGTGTTATTCCAGGTTCTAAGCTATCTCTATACCAAATTTTTGCTCAATCGGTCCAAACGTTTAGACAACAGCAATCATCCAGACATCTATATTTGGAACCCGTAGGTTTTATGCCGCTAAGAAAATTATCTACGCGGGCCAAGCCGCGAGCATAAGCTATCTTACTAATATTATAAACGTGAAAGTTTGTAAGAATGTATTGTATGTCTGGATGTATGTTTGTTACTCTTTCACGCCTAAACGGGTGGACCGATTGCGATGAAATTTGGTAAAGAGATAGCTTAGACCCTGGAATAACACATTGGCAATAAGTACATCCGTTCGGGAGTTACGATTCCACACACACACAGACAGACAGACACGTAAAACTTATAACACCCCGTCGTTTTTGCGTCGGGGTTAATAAAAGAGGCTTCTGCATAATACAGTTTACCTGCAAATCACATCATTTCCATGTTTTTCCTCCACCTCCCAGGATCAGGTGCGAAATCCACACCTTTCTTAAACAAGTTATTTGTGGGAGCAGTTACTTTGCAGGTGGTATCATCATACGATTCCTATTTTTATTAGGGTCGAGAGTTTTAATAAAATTCATGGCGCCAATTTATACTTTCATTGTTCCCCGATATAAAATTTTCCTTTATGACGGTATGAAGTGGAATTGATTCTTGAAGATTGTTTGCTTTTCAAAGTGTCGGATTAAGGAGATAATAGGATAACCTGGCGATTCGATGGAGATTGGGAGATTGGGTGTTATCAAAAGAATAAGTAATTCATGGGGTCATGACGTCATAATGGCTCCTTGGCCGGGATATTTTGTAGCTTGAACTAACATTTAAGGCGAGATGTAGCATAACTCCCTTATCAAGTGGTTACATAAGCGCCAATCCTTATATTATAGGTACTATTTAATGCTTATAATTATGTGTTATTGTAAATTGATGATGGCCGCCGTTACAAAATGGCGTATAACGTCTTTATTCACAATTACCTCAATATGAGTCTCAAATGAAAATGACAAGTAGAAAACCGTTTAGTGTAAAAGAAAAATGTTTTTACCATCTTTTGTTTATCCATAAAAGTGACTGATGGACTGACTGATCCATCAACGCACAGCACAAACCACTGAACGGATTTAATTAAAATTTGGAACCTAGGTAGATTTTATGATGTGTACACCTCTGCTAAGAAAGGATTTCGGATTAACGGACAAGGCGCGAGTATAAGCAAGTTTCATTATGTAACCGGTGGACAAAAAAAAGATTTAAAAAAAGACGTGTGGCACTCGGAGACTGCCGCGGTAAAGCTATTGCATAGCATTTTTTATCAACTTATGTAATTATAATTATTTATTTATTTAATGCCACCGAAAGGCGGGTTGCTGAACTAAAGAGACAAGCGTGATATTTCAAAAAGTCATTAAAAATTCTGGTATTTATCTATAGATGGAAAAACTAAAAAGTATCACCGCTGTGCCGGTCGGAGTGAGGGGTGTTAGGTTTTTTTCGTTACGGAATTTCTGGATTCGGTCCCCACGCTCAAGGCCCGCGATAGAAGCTATGCAATAGCTTAAAAGAAATTGTCAACATTTCTCTTACCACTCGTATTTTATCTTACACAACGACGACCTTTGTGAGCAGAGAACTTGAGACTTTTCAGATAGTGTACCTACTTCACTTTTGTTCTTATTTGTCTTCCGGAGTAACTTGCCAAACAAATCCTGAACTTTTTTCATCCACAAATTCATTTACGTCAGAGTTTTTCAATCTATCTCGAAAAACATTATTTACTTGAGATAATTTAAATGAAGGACAAAAAGGTGAGGTGATACAAAGCGGTACACGAACTTCTTAATGTTAAAGACTGGTAACTGAATTTTAAGACGATTAAAATTTCGATCCCAAAGTTTCTAATATAAATTGAGCTGATCAACTTTAACGTAAAAGCGAGACTCACTTGCTCGCACGATATGACAAATTTTGAAATATCTCAATATGACTCTTTAGCTCAGTATTTTTTTCTAGCTTCAGTGCCCTCCTACGGAAACATAGTAATGTTTGACCATCACTGCTCAGGCGCTAGGATAACTGGCACTTTTGGGGGACCTAGTCGACCTCCTGCAAACGAAGTCTACCTCCGATAAACTATTTCCTGTAATTTTGTATGCAATAAAGTGTATTGCAAAATTTCGTTTAATAAGCATTGACTGAATATTAATTCAGGTCTTTTGGGAGTATAATGAACGGATTACAAGCCTAAATTATGGTCAGTTGAATAACTAGTGTAATATAATGCTACATTACGAGGTTGTTTCGTAATAGGTAGATAATATTATGTCGGGTGCTTAATATGAGCGCGGGGAGTAATCTGTGTACTGCATTATTTTATTACTTACATAATATGATGGGTATGCAGATTGCAGATAAAGTATACCTACCTTTAGTATTAATTGACTTTTTAAAACGGCAAAACTTAGTCAGGTCGGATATTGTTGAGAACGTCTTATCCATGGTTTCGCACACTCTGATAAAAGACGTCATTTTGCCGTTTTAGTTGTGGAGAACACTCAAGGTGTCTTTTTCTGTACCTAGTAGCAAATTTAGCTGGACAAAGATCTCCCCTATAATATCTACACGAGTCACGCTTTTGTGTCATCTCTGGCCAGTTAGTCTGGTCATGGTCCCTCCATCTTCTTCTGGAGCAGCCTCGGCAGCGCCGTGTTTCTTTCTGTGGTGATTTTTGAAGTGAAAACTTCTTTAGCGGCGCTGAGCACTTTTTTGTATGGGTAAAAACTTTCAAACTCGCGTCAGGGTCACGTGATGCTGATCGAAAAAGCGTAAGATCGAGGGGAAGGGAGAGGAACTAGTATCTCCCACTCTTTCTACCGTGCCTGAGTGTGCTGCTCTGTTTAGGCGGCACAGGGGGCTTAGACAAGCGCGCGCCCGATATTTTTTTTTTATATTTTTATATTTTATATTTTTTTTATTAGACACTTAAATAGGTTCGAATCAAAACTGTTTGTTTCTTACTTAAGTTATCATAAACCAATTGTATCAGTTGTAAAAATTTGCGATGATGATTCTGATAATAACGATGGTGTAAAAGTCGTCGAAATTATGGATGGAAGTTGATTTTTCTGAGAGATAAAATTTAATGTTATATATAAATAACGATATAATATTATAAATAACAACATATAAATTGTCATATTTGTGTACGATAGCGCAATAAATAAACATTGTATTCTACCTCATAAATGATAGTATTTTTATACTTATAATTAAACACAACGTTAATATTGAAGTTTTCACTTCTGCCGGCACTCCCGGAGTGCTATTTTTTTACTCAGCGATAAGGGTAACAGTGATAGGGGTGCGAATAAGGGTAACATTGACGTGACCTACCAATCTCACTTCAGTTTAACATGTATAGCCGACCACCAAGAATCCCGTTTTAGCCGTATTATTGGATATTGATTTATATTAATCTAAATATTTTTTTTTGTTACAGGTAATTCAGCAGATCAATTGACCATAAGCAAACAATAAAATGAGGTAAACTAGTGAAATTTTAAAACAATAGATATTAATTTAATTTAATTACAAAATTGTCTAAAAAAATTGTGTCAGAAGAGTACCTGTTGGAGTGAACCAGTTCTGTTGGAGTGTAAATTCCAATTTTTTTTATTATTTTTTTGCAAGTATTTTTATATCTAGTACCTATAGCTTCCCCTACCCTCTTTGGAACAACACCTTAACGTCCACCAATAAATCGCGTCGAACCTATCTCACCCTATAGGTATTTTATCACCAATATCGTAGAGCAGTTAATTGCCTCACATGCCCAAGCTCCTTAAGGTGGTTATTTTCGAACTTTGCTCGTACCTTCCCTTATATAAGGGCTTTTGTTTTAACGTGGTTCGGAAGTATATCCTATATTAATAGTTCGTACTTACTACACAGCGACCCAAACTGAGTCTTGGTATCTGATAAAAACACGCTATTCTACCTGGAATTTGGTAACTTCTTTTAACGGGTGGTATGTGGGACTCCCCGCTCCCCCGCTGAAAATGGGCGAGGCGAGGATACCCTATGTTCCTGTGGGACGCCATGTAGATTAGACCCTAGAATAACATACATACTTTTAAAAGTCGAGGAAACGAAAGAGTGTGTCAGTATCGTACCAAGTGGATGGAAATAGTCTCTACCTACTCCAACAGGAACCAGGTGTGATTATGAATGTGTATAAGCTACTTTTCAGCAGTTAAAACCCCAGGGTACAGATAGTAAATGTATTCCTATTTCCTATACACCTAAAGCTAACAAAATAACATCTTTCCACTGCTCATAAAAGCCAGACCTTTAAACAATCTCACACAAACAGAAATGTTAATGGTATTATCTAGAAAACGAGGTTATTATGAAAACCAGGACTGTTTAGATTCTAATGTGGCCGTGGAATTGCTGTTGCTCTCGTATTATGTGCCAGAACTAAATGTGGCAAATGTAAATATCGGCAAACACTTTGTTTTGAAATAAGTATTTACCTAAAAGATAGAAAGATCATAATCCTGGACCGACTAAAATGTTAAAATTGGACTAATAGTGGTAGGCTTCGGCCGTGGCTAGTCTCACTGGAAAATCCGTGTCACCACGATGTTCAGTGAAGCTGGAGAGGATTTTTTCCCGTCTTCTAGGTTTAGTCTGCTACTATCTATTGCCGCATCGACGCTTAGCATCACTCATTAATTTGATCAACCTAGGTCCTACGTGAAGTCAGCAGATGACAGACATGGCGTCTGCAGTCTGCTTATGATGGCAGCAAGAGATCACTGATTATAATTATTAACATTTACCCAAGACTTCTAATATCATAATAGAGATTTTGACTAACCTAATCTTCACTATCCTTATCTGTACATATTCTTCAAAATTCTAATAGTTCGATGGAACCAGACCCTAACACATTCTCAACTACGCCATGCCATTGTGTGAAAGACAATGATGGTAAATTATGGCCAATTTTGAGAGTTAAAACGCTTTGAAAACTTCACGGAATTGTTCAAGGCTCCGCATTCGCCCTTCGTTCCTTTCGTCTTTTTGTTTGGTGATAGAGAGGTGAACTTTCGTTTAATAATATCAATAGAAAATGGGTTTTACAATATGTAAATTTACGAGTTTATGTACATAAAATATTATATTAGTGGAACTAATAATATTACCTAAATTGTATGCTAGAAGCTACCTTGGTCCGAAAAAATGTTCAATTGTGGACAAAGAATAGAAACTATTACTACGTGCTATGGGTCTCGGACTTTCTACTCAAAATAGGTACGATAGGCAGTCGTTGAGTCTTATTCTATGCCTTTAATCATATAATTCAGAAACGTTAACAAGTAGGAAGTCTTACCTTATCTGATAAGGAAGGTAGGAACAGATGTAGTAGGATGTTAAGGGACAATGGTGCCCATAATTATAATCAGTTCAATGGATTTCAGTATGATGTGATATTCTAGGTGCACTGCACCAACGCTTCTTACGCAATAGTTATAGGATGTTACGACTTTAACCCAGTAATTTCATTAACTACAGTGCCCTCCTACAGGAAGCACAGCAATGTTTGCACACCACTGCTCAGACGGTGGAATAACTGGCACTGTAGAGATACCCACGTAGACGACCTTTAGCAAAGGAAGTCTACTCTCGGCTGGTGGTCTGTCGAGAGATCTTTATTCATAATATACCTACTCTGAATAAAACTATACAGATACAGAGCTACAGACACACAACTTTTAAAGTACTCTCTATAAAGTGTGTGAAAGAGAATAAGTGACATCTCGATTGAACATTTAAATTCTTAGCCTCAAAATCAAAACCATTATCCCGTATAAAGCTTGGTTATTTTTTGCTATACACAGCAACTGCTCAACTGACCGGGCAGACACTGGTTGTACCGGTTTGGAAACCACCTTCAAAGAAGGTCCTAACTTCTTAAAATAGCCAGACAATAGTAAGACTTAAGCAGCTGAAGATAGAGCAAGTTTTCCTTTGGAGATGTTGAAGAAACGGGATCCATTGTAGCGTATGCTGATAGGTCTTAATGCTGCAGTGTTAAGGGTGGTTTTCCAATGGAAATGAAGCACAGGATCTGCCCTCAGGCTTTCAGTATTTCGAGTTCGCAGCAAAAACCGATGTGTAGTTTGCAAATTGCAGACCTTTTGTTTTCTATTATGTGGTCATGGAGAAATGAGGGTTTGTTCTCGGATTGAACTGTCTGAAAAATTGTGGTTTACTGGAAAGTTAACTTTTGAATTTTTCTCTTTGAAGCTTTATTTTCTTGCGTGGTTCAAATGCAGTTGTATTTATTATATTTTTTTTATAGATTGGTAGATTTTTGTTACTTTTCACGTCAATACTGTACTGTTCAGCCTAATTTGATGTAAAAAAAACTTTCAAGATTTCTTTAATCGTACTGCCTCTTAAAAGATTTTATTTTTTTCAGATCCCTGTTGTTATAAAGGTCATGTCCTTCGAATTGACTGTTGCTTTAAGTTTATTACTGCTTCACGCCCAAAATACTTAATCGATTTGGCTTAATTTTCGTGAAAGTTTTTACATTGGGGCGTAGACTCTGAAATAGTTCACCCAGAGTTACAGTAAAATCACTGAAGTTTTTAAAAGACCCAAGCCCATTTTTTCATTCAAAAATGTTACGTTCAAATCAGCTCTTACGACTACATCCAGTTTTAAATTGCAACTGACATCCAAACAAAAAAGTTTCCAGACGCGAAGTGGAAGTACGAGAACATAAACTGGTCCATCTATGACAATGACACTATGCGGCAGACGCGACGGTTTTCCTCCAGAGGGGCATTACAAAAATGTCCTAAAATATAAGATTTCTCTACGAGTGCCAGATATTATAAGGGACATGACCTCCCAAATGCCCGATGCTTGGAGAAAAACGTGCTGATCATACTAACTATAGCCTTAACGATAATGTGGACTGTAGACTATGTATCTAATATTAACTATGTTAGAACATGATTTAGGATTTTAGGGTATTGAGTAACTGGTGCTAATCTTACTAACATTATAAACGTGAAAGTTTGTAAGAATGGTTGTCTGGATGTCTGGATGTGTGTTTGTTACTCTTTCACGCCTAAACGGGTGGACCGATTGAGCTGAATTTTTTTATAGAGATAGCTTAGACTCTGGAATAACACATAGGCCAGCGGGTAAAACCGCTGGGCACAGCTAGTCTACACTAAAAATATACCTACTAGATTTAACTTGCCGCATTATGAAAATTATAAGAATCAAATTTTTGATAGGTGAATAGGTGACATACCTACCTACCTTTCTAAGCATCTGACGTGATTTATTGTCGACCGCATCTGCACTTTCCATCAGGTGGGATGTAGTCAGACGTAGGCCTATTGAGTATAAAAAATACCAAGGATGTTACAAAAGATCTGGACGAAGGCTCGAATTGAGTGGCTTTTTGCTTCTTAAATTTTCATAAAGTCGTAAAGGCGGTATAAACAAGAATTATAAATATTTCAACGCTAACAAATGAAGGAGACGTTGTTTCAGACGGCTGCTAAATTAATAAGTACAATTTACATTTATTATTCTAAGTGGATAATTGAATTTGAAAGGTGAGCGTTGAGGAAGTTTGAGGGTAGTCTATATAATAGATACATTATTTGACCCGGAAATAATGTGTATTACGCATTGTCACTCTAGGGCGGTACCCTAGGTAGGCCCGGAGAAGGGAGCGTTGGAGGCCTTCCTTCCACAACCCTTCTCCAGCCCCCATAACCTGGGTCTAGGCGTCGAGTTAGGACTTCGGACAGACGCATAGACCTACGAGGCTGGGCGAGCGGTGGTTACTCCTCTGACTCGGTGACTCCTCTTCACCCCACTGCGGAGGGGTCCTCCTGTCAGTGAAAACCAGACGCCATCCGGGTCGCGGATGAGTGCTTCGGCGTACCCGCTGCCTCGTCATTTTGGCGTCCCCGCAGGAACCTCCCCAAGTTTTAGTGGGTATTCTCGCCACGTCTATCTTCGGCGAGGGAGTCCCACATACCGCTCTGACAATGCGTAAAGCATTTCCTGGGTTAAAAAAAGGGCGGTATGTAGGACTCACCCGAAGAAGACGGGCGCGGTGGTGATAGCATGGCGTGCTAGATTCAGCGGGTTCCCTCCCGCAGTAATGTCAAGATTGAGGAAGACAGAAGTAGTAGCCCGCCACGTCTAGAAGGGTTATGTAATATTACCTACATAGATTTGTTTTTAATTTTAAGTTCCAAAGCCAAGTTCAGAAGTTAGTTCAGAAGTAAATCATAAAAAGTATGACACAGGAATATTCTCTAAATTGTATTCAAAACTTCCCTGAATTATTTCACTTTATGCTAAAATTATTCGCTCGGAACCGTCCATAAAACTTTTAATAACCAACTTTTAGGCAATCTGCGCGGAAGCATTTTCAGCGCTTTTTGTTGGTAGTAGTTTAGCTGTATAGTTTATGGTGAAGCGCTTTACGCTTTGTAGTTAAAATCCAGCTGTGAAGGAGATTAGCGTTAAGTGCTTATGGAAATAAAATACTGAGGATCTTTTTGAGCAGGTATTTTGAAGGTAAAAAGTAAGGAGGTTGGATTAATCTTGATAGCGGATTAGAGAAATAAAACATTGTTGATGAAAAATATCAAGCTAAGGATAAGACTAGGATTAATACAGTTTGTAAGGAAAACCCTACTGTAGATTTACTAAAGATTTTTATACCGTGCAGGATTTAACGGAAAGAGATTCCTATTTATATGCAAGTAGCCCCACGTTCGCTTGATGCTTCAACGATAATGCTCAATATAATTTCAGTGACACCAAGATAACTTATAAGTTCGAAGTCCTCTAAGTTACTGCTCTGCGCCCATATTTTTTTTAATCGCTATAAGATACTTAATATTTGATCACGATGTCGCTAAAGCCTTACGCGACCGTTGATGGTAACTGACATGACCTAAAATATTAGTGTTATTAGTGGACTTTATTGGTAGTTCTTTTTTTTTTTTTTTTTTTAATGTGTAGAAGTAGAAGACGAGACATCCTAGGTTCGGCTGTGGCTAGTTACCACCAACTAGACGAAACTGTGTCATGTGACAAAAGCTGTCAGTATGACCGTGTCCCAACATGATGTTTTTTTTTTTTATGTGGACAAGTAAGAAGACGAGCAAGACGCTCTCCTGATGTTAAGAGATAACGCTGCCCATGATCAGCACAGTGCTGCCCAGAGTTTCACAATGATGTGCAATTCTAGGTGCACTGCACCAACGCTTCTTACTCAAGAGTCATAAGATGTAAAGACTCTAGCGCAGTAATTTCATTAGCTACAGTGCTCTCCTACCGAAGCACAGTAATGTTTGCACATCACTGCTCAGGCGGTAGAATAACTGGCACTGTTGGGGTACCCAGTACCCACCTAGACGACCTCCTACAAAGGAAGTTACCCCTGGTATGTTCGGTTAAAACAGGCAGGGAGGGGCTTACACCGCCTATTTGTGTGACAATACGTCATCAAGGACACCCGTCAACGTCACCACTGAAAAGAAAAGAAAGAAAGATAAAAACATTTATTGCCAATCATTACAAAGAACACAACGGTATGAGAGAAGTTACAATTTTTGAGAAATAGAATAGTAGTAATAATTACAACAAAACATTTTAAAAACAATTTAAAGATATCAAAAACAGTTAATAAAAAATTAACAGAGACTTTGGAACTGGTGTCTATACCTAATAGACAACGGTCACCGCGGTCTTTATGTCCAAAAAAACTTGAAAAAGTTAATATTCTACGAATTCACAGTTAACCAACAGACTGTACCTCGCTCAAAGAAACATGTTTAAAACTCAAAATTATGAACTGTTGATCAAAGCAAAGCTAATCTAATTCATTGAGACGTTTGTTAGCGGATTTTCCAATAAGTTCGTCTGCAGCCGGAAGTTTAACACCGAACAAACTTTTCAACTTCTGTCCCCGAAGAGCTCCGATGAAAAACTTCTTTCGGAACTTCCATCTATCTCCATATCTCGAACAAAGCCTTTCAATTTTGAACTCGGTGCCGATCAACTTGGCAACCTCTTAAAACTTGCATAAATAATGCACATTCCCGAGGAATGAAACTGCGGGGGCGCTATTAAATTCTTTGAAACAATAATACGAAAGCCTGTTGCGCTTCAGGGTTACGTCGAGAAACTGAGCTAAGATGACTGAGAAAATGTTAGTGAAGGCGCTTTACCGGGCGTAAATTGGTTTCAAGGCTTATTATTGTAAAGTAGGTTAATAATGTAGACAAAGAAGCCTGAACTAAATGTCTACCTGACACCTTCCTGAGAAAGAAGAATTTGTAGAGCTAAACCAAAGATAATATTCTTAATATAATATAGATAATATTCTTTATTAAAGTACCTTATTGCAATAAAACTTTTAAAGATACTAGGATGTTACTATATGCGGTCTTAACGCCAAAAGCAATCTATGAAATATAACTAGTAGGTATCAGTGCAAAAGTGCCGGGAAAGATTTAAGGAAATTCATAAATTATATGGCTCGTCAGCAGGTACACTTGATAGGTATGACTTGTTTTGAACTTGTCGACAGTATACCTAATGATTTTTTTCCGGAATAAATAAATCCTGTTCAGATCAAACACACAAAAAAATTGAAAACAGATAATTAGAGTTCCACTAAGAAAGAATTTTGAAACGAGGGTGAAGCTGCGAGCATAAGCTTGTATAATAAACAAGTTCACATATAAAATAGAACTTGGAGTGCAAAAGCTCAAATTTCCAGTTTTGACTATCAAAAATTTAGTTTCTAAACGAACAATACCACCCCTGCCAGTAAAGAGACATAAGCTCAATGGCGGACGGCCATTTATCTCAGAGATGGGGAAAGTTTAAAAATAAAACAATGCTAAAGTACCCCTGGAAGCCAGACTTATACTTTAATATGCGTGCCTCCAAATTGAATTCTCAGGTAGTTTGGACTCATTGGGTAAAGTTATTAGAGAGCCTGAATATTTAATAAGTTTTAGATCCAGGAACAGTTTGTTGTTAGAAATAGGGGCCTTGGTGCGAAATATCGGAAGGGTTTTATGTGAAAAATAGTCTGTTCTCGTATAGAATGCATAACACTTTAAGAAAACAATGAGAAAAACATAGCAAAGTGGAGCAATAATTAAAGTATAAATAAAAAGAGAAACAACTTTTAAATAGTATAAGAAGAATAACAGAGATAAACAATAAGAAGAATATGTAGGTTTAAATTAATTACACCTTAAAAGAGTTGATAGATTATTATAGTCTTTATTGACGTACCAACTATTCGGACCAAGCGATTTAGTTTCACTTGCCGAAATCTGAATATCGGAAAGGATTGAATGGAACTTTTAGACTACTTTACCGTTTCCTGATAAATATATAGGTAAGTAGGTTATTATTATGTCTTAATAGAAACAAATTAAAATAATAAATGAAACGAGCTAATCAATAAATAAATTTCACTTCTAAAGACGAATTTCTTCATCAACAACAGAAGTGGAATCATTATAAAACTAGAATTTCCTTCAAAGCGTCCCACGTAATGCAAATCACAAACAGCACTTCAACTAAAATATAACGTTGTAAATCATACGTCAAAAGTTTTTAAAGCCCACATAAAACATTCAGGAACATTGTTCCCTTCGGCCGGTTCACAAAAACCTGGGAATTGCAAAACCTTTTAAATAAATTCGGGTGTCGCGAGCTGAAATAACACTGGAGCGGGCGATCTACGGTTGGAATGAGACCATTCATATGTTTGAGGGTTAGGGAAATATTTCGTTGAAAACAAGTACTAAGAGCTTGGGGTTTCTTTTTTACATTCACTATAGGATAGTCTTTAACCACGATCAGGCCTGATCTTTTCTCATTTCCCTCCCGTTTTTGTGTGGTTGTGAAGGAATTTTTGTACTGTGTAAATTTTAGAGTCAGCCCCGAGACTTGTTTGCTAGAATTTTGGGGAATATGGTTTGTGCGTCTAGTTTTTTTAGCATACTTTTTTGAAGGTACAAATGTTACGTGATCGAAGCAAGAATTTTATACACGCTCGTATTATTGATTCATAGTGAGAGGTTACCTCATAATTTTTTGAATTCTTTTCTTTTGTGTTATTTTTTCCAAAATTATGTTTCAAATACAAAGGAATGGAATCGCACATACCTAAAACATGAACTAAAAAAAAATCAGCAACAAAAAATACAGTTATCTGTTATGTTAACATCTAAACTTTAACGATTTGGTTACATGTTTATGCTGTACATTACATTATTAAATTTCCTTGCCTATCAGTCACAAAATCACTCAGAAACTTATAAATATTAAAGCAGATTGCCTCCACTCTTTCACAACTAGTTTCACCTTGCAGATTTTCCTCCATCATAATTCTCCCCCAGAATCGTTGTTGCTACCGTATATGAGCACGGTAAAGAAATATACAGTATTTTGACTCTGTAGAAGCGTTCGCACTGAAGTTCGCGCGAGATTGCGTCGCGGTCGACAGGGATCAGCAAGCATCTAGGTGACGAATGGACGTTGTAATCTGACTTATCTTACTAATATTATAAATTATAAGAACGTATGGATGTCTGAATGTCTGGATGTCTAGATGTATGTTTGTTACTCCTTCACTTCTAAATAGATGGGACCGATTGAGCTGAAATTTGGTATAGAGATATTAAGATATCTCTATACTGTAGTATATCCTGGAATAACACATAGGCAGTACAGCGGGTAAAACCGCTGGGCGCAGCTAGTGGTACATATTTTAAGCAGTAAGCTTCCGAGTAAAGATAGTGAATTACTCAAAATATTTATCACAAAGAATTTAATTCTTTTTGTTATTTTGAGTAGTTCACAATAATAACGTCTATTCCCAAACTTGCTTGATGATCCTTGTCGACCACGACGTGATCTCGCATGACCTTGAGTTCCACCGCTTTTTTTTATGTGATGAAGTAGAAGACGAGCAAGACGCTCTCCTGATGTTAAGAGATAACGGCTGCCCATAATCAGTACAGTGTTACCTAGGATTTCACAATAATGTGAAATTCTAGGAGCACTGCACCAACGCTTCTTACTCAAGAGTCATGTGGTGTTAAGACTCTTTAGCCCAGTAATTTCACTAGCTACAGTGCCCTCCTACCGGAGCACAGTGATATTTGCACATCACTGCTCAGGCGGTAGAATAACTGGCACTGTTGGGGTACCCACCTAGACGACCTCCTGCAAAGGAAGTCTACCCCCGGTAAAAATGCTATGGAGCTAACGCTTCTATGGAGTCAAAATACTGTATATCTCTTTACCGTGATATGAGTAATACCGCCGATTTACCCGAAGTACGTTATAACCACGAAAAATGATCTCCTTTTTGACTCGTCCGGATGTAGTACAGTGGTCATAAATCAGGCCTTTTTCAGCCCTCGGTTATGTACAAAATATCGGTCAGTGTTAAAAAGATGCGTAGGTCAGTGGTTGATAACCTTTGGGTCGTAAGCTTGGGATTTGGGAGTGGCAATCTTTTATGATACGGATAGGTTGAGCGGCTTATTTACAAAACAAACTATTCATACTTTTTTAATAAAATAATTCCTTTAGGTATTTTTAGTATTTACCTACCTAAAATCATGTGTTAAATTATAAATGATCAATATCAATTTCTATCCGAAAAATATAATTTGGTTTTCCCTGTTTTTGAAATTTCAGTAATGAACATAATATAGGTATTGTAGTGGATTCATTCATATTGTAAAATTCAGCATTTTTCTTCAAAGCTTTATCTACCTATTAACGTATCAATTAGGTACTACATGCTTGATACTTTCAGCGGTTTTACCCCCGTTAAATGTAAATCTGTACATTATTTGGGACCTAGGCGGTTAAGGTTCAGCCGTGAAGAAGTACCAAAACACATAACTATAATAATATACGAAATCTTTCTTTCACGAAGTTTTAAGTAGGCAGGAGTTTAACTTCACTAAAGTTACAAAAAATAACTTCAAAAAACGTTGAGCACCACTGGCATAGATGTTTGACGCCGACATATCGAATTTATGGACTGATCCGATGCCAAAACCCATGGAAAGATGGCGAAAGCTATGGATTATAGCCTATAACGTTTTAAGGGCGACTACTCTTAACAGTTCATTCGGTTGAGTATCATTTAAGGCTTCGAAACATCTTGTCTATCAGTTAAAAGCTTTGGAAACAATCCCATGATTTCACAGATTTGGGAATTTTTAGAATAGAATAGAAAAAAAAAACTCTTTATTTCACACTCCAATTACAATAAAATAAGCTTAGAACTAAGATTATACAAAAATAAGTGTCACAATCGCTATTATATATTATCGCTAATAGCGATCTCTTCCAGACAACCAAGCAGGGAAAGGAAAGACATAAAATAGAGCGACATTTTGCTTGCGCTTGCGTGGAGTTAAAATTAATACTATACATATATATATTTATGTATGCATACTCAAATCTACGGCTGGGTCCCTTGAAGCTGAGAAAAAATCAAATTTCTAAGTTAACATAAAAGTAAGATTAAAGCCGTTTATCATATTTTTTGTTAGTGACAGTCTATTTTATAATATAAATAATTTTATTTACCTAAGGGCTATAAAAGTAAAATCGTATTAGGTATATGTAGCTATAAATAGTACCTAATTAAGTTATCTAAAAATAAGTCGTCACTTGAAACCGTAGGGGGTTACTAGTGTTATATTAATAAAACTCCATAAGACATTGTCGTTGATAAATGATGGGGATGCCCTATAAGTCCTGTAAAAACTCCCCCGGTTCAATCCTGTCGCTTACCATTAATTTCTTTGTTACAGGTAACACTAATGAAGATTGATGGTGACTTATGGTAACATTGTAATTAGGACGTTACTTATAAAAAACAACTTCTAAAAAAGTAAGATTCACGATTCGTCGGAATGATTTTTGTACCTTCCGTGGCCCAGTGGTCGTATGACCGGCGGGACCGGAACCGGAACGCGCCGAAGGAATCGAATTTTTAATTCTTTATACCTAGTCAGGTCATAAGTATTGTCACACAGTAAAAACTTTTCTTTTAGAATGCTGGCCACAAAAAAGTTTATTGAATTCGAATTTCGAATTGTTCATGAAAATAAAAATGTATACTTTTTAGAATTTTACTCATTTTTAAATATGGAGTGGACGCTTAAAGAAGACCGTGTTGCAGTTATTGCGTTGCATCGTTGCGGTTACGCGCCAATTCAAATTTTTGACATACTGAAAAATTTGAATATAACCAAAAGATTCGTTTATCGTACCATCAAACGATACAATGAAGACTCTAGTGTAGATGACAGGTCAAGAAGTGGTCGCCCTCGGTCTGTTAGGACTCCAGCAGTGATAAAAGCTGTGAAGGCGCGAATTCAAAGAAATCCCAAACGTAAGCAGAAACTGTTGGCCCTTCAGATGGGGTTAAGCAGAACCACGGTGAAAAGGGTGTTAAATGAAGACTTAGGGCTTCGGGCATATCGAAGAAAAACAGGACATCGTTTAAATGCTCGTCTAATGGACCTGAGACTGAAGAGATGCCGCGCTTTGTTGAAGCGGTACGCGAGAAAAAAATATCGAGAAATTCTTTTTTCGGATGAAAAAATTTTTACCGTAGAAGAGAGCTACAACAAACAAAATGATAAGGTGTACGCACACAGTAGTGAAGAAGCGAGCAACCGTATTCCGCGTGTCCAACGAGGTCATTTTCCATCCTCGCTCATGGTATGGTTGGGAGTTTCTTATTGGGGCTTAACAGAGGTACATTTTTGTGAGAAAGGTGTAAAAACGAATGCAGTTGTGTATCAAAATACAGTCCTGACGAACCTTGTGGAACCTGTTTCTCATACCATGTTCAATAACAGGCACTGGGTATTCCAACAAGATTCGGCGCCAGCTCAAAGAGCGAAGAGCACACAAGACTGGCTGGCGGCGCGTGAAATCGACTTCATCCGGCACGAAGACTGGCCCTCCTCCAGTCCAGATTTGAGTCCGTTAGATTACAAGATATGGCAACACTTGGAGGAAAAGGCGTGCTCAAAGCCTCATCCCAATTTGGAGTCACTCAAGACATCCTTGATTAAGGCAGCAGCCGATATTGACATGGACCTCGTTCGTGCTGCGATAGACGACTGGCCGCGCAGATTGAAGGCCTGTATTCAAAATCACGGAGGTCATTTTGAATAAACTTTATTGTCATAAGAATCTATGTTTTGTTAAGTTCATTTTGGTATATAAATGGTTACATAATAAATAAACTTGTTCCAATAATTTTATATTAAACATGTGACAGAATTTATGACCTGACTAGGTATATAGGTATATATGTAAACTCAGGAGGGCCGGCATCATCAGAGTTTACATCAGATTCCATCACACTGGGCGTGGTAGGGTATAGGGATCGCTGTCTAGCAAATGAAGAACGTCAAGTCTTGATTCAATTCTCTTATAATTCAGATCCAGCTTAGCAACATATCTCGACAATTATAATGCAGCACAAATCTTGGTAAAATAGCGGTTCATCGAAGACATGGTTCGCAGACGAGATCACGTTCAAGCGAGTCGAACAAGAATGATCTTCACCATTGACACGATGCTCCGCTAGAGTGACAGCTTTGACAGTAACACTCTGTGTTAGTGGCCAGTATTATTCACGAAGGCGTCTCTACATATATGAAATGTCATGAAACCTCGCACACTTTCCGTAGTCGAATCGTCCGAATCGAAAGAAGATTTCCTATCCAAAAATTCTTTCGGCGCGGTCGATGCGAATAGATGTTTGTTTTTTTTTTATACAACGAAGTAAGAAGACGAGCAAGACGCTCTCCTGATGGTAAGAGATAACGCTGCCCATAATTAGTATAGTGCTACCCAGTATTTTACAAAGGTAAATTCTGGTTGCATTGCGCCAACGCTTCTTACTTGAGAGTCATATATAAGACAAATAAGACGATGATAAGATGTGCGAGCACGATTAACGTATGCCATTGTTATGATAACGACCAAAACGTAACGTATTCCAAAACACAAAAATACTAAAAGCTCAAGATTCAGCAGATGACAATAGCACCAGGTGCGCTTAGGGACCATCTGCCGTGTGTGAAAGAGACAGGAACACTTATTCATGAAATGCATGATACATATTTGATTGCTTATATTGTTGTCATGTTTTGGGTACTCAGAATTTAGGGGATGTCTTTTCTTCAAATCATATTACCGGCAAAAAAGGCTCGACAAAATTCATCAACTAAAATCTCGGAAGATATTAGCGATAAGGCCGCCAATCGTTCACTGTTTTATATTACAAATTGTCATCATCATCATCAGCCCACATTCGTCCACTGCTGGACATAGGCCGAGCTACAAATTATATTTAGTTCTAACACGGTAAAGAGAGATAATATTATACAATTTGACTCCCTAGAAGCGGTTGAACTCAAGGTCGCACGAGTTTGCAACGCGGTCGACAGGGATCGGCAAGAAGCGAGGTGTCGAATAGATGTTTTTATGCAGTAAGCTTCCGAGAAATGGTTGTGAATTAGTAAAAAGTAAAAATATCACAAAGTATTTAATTCTTTTTGATATTTTGAGTAATTCACAATAATAACGCCGAACGCCTATTCGGCACCTCGCTGCCTACCCAACCCTACCCACTGGGATCCAAACTCACATTACTGTATTATCTCTTTACCATGGTTCTAAGTTCTTGTAAGTTGTATTAATAAAGCGTAATCTAATCTAAAATCTAATCTAAGTCAGTGATAGACGCAGTTCAGTGCCAGAATAATGAATTTTAAAACACTGGGTGGTCTGAATCATAAAATCAAACAAATTTGTTATTCAACACAACCCGACAAGTCTAAATTCTATATTTGGATTAAACTTATTTCAAATTCAACGAAATACCACAGATATCGGAATAAAAGTTTTAAACCAAACGGCTTATAAAAACAACTTGAGTTGAACAAAATGTTTTGACTTTTTGGGTTTGAATTTTACAATTGAACGATTTAATTTGATATGTTTTAGGACTTACGAATGTGATCATTTGAAAAGGGTTTAATGGAGTAATCTTGTATTATGTTGCACAAAATTATCTTTTTTGTACTAAATATTTGATACTTTTAACCCTGTCAAATCGAATCAAAATGCATACCTATTTGGTCAAATTATAGGCTTCATAATAATAATAATTGGGGTTTATACTCCAATTGAACAGGTTACCCTACTTACACTGTCAAATCACAATTTATTGGCTGTGTGGCCAACCTTTATGTTGCAGTTTCAGGTCGCCGATATTACTACAGGGCCTGCAACATGACCTAACGACTGCCACATCTTATAGGAAACAACCGAGTTTCACGTGCCTTCCGAAACACTGTAGCGTCCAGGCCCCAGGCGAAAAGTTTCTGCCACACTGAGATTTGAGCCCAGGCCCTTCGGATCGCAAGCAACGGACCACTTTTGCAAATCAAGTTTATAAATTAATATTAAGTTATATACATATATTTCTAGACTACCGTTACTTCAGAAAGCACCTCTATGAGAAGAACGTGCAAGAAACTCATAGTTATTGTATTTTTAAACCTATGTGTTTAGTGTTTACAATCTTACTAATATTATAAACGCTTCAGTAGGAAAGCGGTTATTAGTTAAATTATATAATATATTTTTTGATTCAGGTTTTGTTCCCTTGCAATGGCAACAGGTTAAAATAGTACCCATTCCTAAACCGGGCCGAGATGTAAACTCGCCGTCTGCGCTGCGACCTATCTCACTAATATCCTGTATTTGTAAAGTATTGCACACAATTTTAAACAAAAGACTTGACTGGTATCTAGAAAAGCATCATTTACTACCTGATAATATGATTGGATTTCGAAAAGGGCGGTCAGGCTTTGACAATCTCACTCGTCTTGTCTCCCATATACAAATAGGCTTATCAAATAATTGTGCGACAGCAGCATGTTTTATAGATATAAATAACGCGTACAATAATATTGACGTAAGTTGTTTATTATCTATTTTGGATAATTTAGGTGTTGGGACTAAAATATGCAAATATCTGTGGTTTTATTTAAAGGATAGACAATTAAATATGCAAGTCGATGATCTTTATTTATCTAGATGTACAGGTCGTGGCTTAGCTCAAGGAGATCCACTTTCTCCCCTCCTTTTTAACGTCGCAACGATTAACATCTGTAAAAATATAACAGACATACAGATCTCACAATACGCTGATGATTTTGTTTTATACAAGACTGAAGACGATGTTGAACTTGCGGTAATTCTTCTCGAGATTGCCTGTGATGAGCTTTACCATTTTTTATGTAATTTAGGTTTAGATATTTCCACAAGCAAAAGCAAATTTTGTATTTTTCAAAAAGGGATTCGCAGAAATCAAATTGAGTTTAAGATTAACAATAACCTAGTACCTATGGTTAACCATGTGAAATATTTGGGCGTGTGGTTGGATGGAGCGCTTCGGTGGGGCAAGCACATAAATGAAATTATAATAAAAGTTGCCAAATTTATAAATTTAATTAAAGTTTTATCTGGACCAGGGTGGGGTGTGCATCAGAAACATTTAAGAAGATTGTATATTTCTATTATTCGAAGTAGGATCGACTATGCTTCTTTTATTTATGATAATAGCTGCAAGACTAACCTATTAAAATTAGACCGAATTCAAAATCAAGCGTTACGTGTAATTGGTGGCTACATCCGATCCACGCCGATCCATGTGATGGAAAACGACATTTGTCTCCCCCCACTTCAATTCCGTAGGAAATACCTTGCTGGGAAGTTTTGGTTAAAATCAAAGTCAATTATGAATAACACCACTATTGATGTTTTAAATGATTTAAGTGCAGTGAGCGATGCACGTTATTGGAACAGTAAAAAGTTACCTCTGTTAGTAGTCACCCATAACGCTTTAAACTCTAAACCTATTCAATGTAGTAGTCAATTAGAATTTTTTACTCTAGACACGTGGGTCAGTAATATTAACCTGTACGAAATAATCCACGATTCGATTCCAGGTATTGATCGCGCCAAACGCTCGTACAGTTGTGCCCAATTAAGATCCTTTTGTTGTCGTTACCTTAATCAAGAATTTGGCAATTGCTACTTATTATTTACGGACGGATCTAAAGACAGTTGTGGTGGAGGTGCAGCGGTGTTAGATCCTCAAAAAGGATGTCATACTAAACTTAAAATCGATTCCAACTTATCCATTATGCACATAGAGTTAATTGCTATAACTGAAGCGCTTACATATATTGACTCATTAGCCTTTGAAAATTTTGTCATCTTGACGGACTCCAAAAGCTCCTTGCAACATTTGGCTCGGTGCACTTCTCACGTGAGAGGCATTCCGATTGCCTACCGGATTTTGGAATCGATTTTAAGGTTACAATCACGAAACAAGCAGGTGTGCCTTCAGTGGATCCCATCCCATATTGCATTAAAAGAAAATGATGACGTAGACCTCTTAGCCAAGCAAGCCACCGAGGATGGTATCCCACTGAATGTATCGCCTCTTTTTTCTGATTTAGTATTGACAGTTCAGAGGGAATGTCGGGAATTGTGGCAGGAATATTTCGACCAACGATCGCTCGAGAAAGGGATTTGGTTTAAGACGATCCAACCACAAGTCTCTAAATATCCATGGATAGACAACATTTCCTTGGACCGGAACTGTTTAAAAGCGGTTCTAAGACTACGCTCGGGACATATTCCATCGAATAAGTTTTCATTCTTGATGAATTAAACCCCATCGCCCAATTGCAACCAATGTGGAGTGATTGAAGATATTCAACATATTCTCATGGACTGTGCCCTGACCGAAGCGCTTAGAACTGCTCACTTTGAAGAAAACAGTCTTAATCAAATTGGTCTTATTAACAGTATTTTAGCTGATCCCTCCTCTGCTGATACCAAGAAATTAATAGATATGTATAACGTTAGATTTAATTTACCATGATTATTAATCATTCCTCTCATTAGCTTATAATGTTAAAATGTAGATTATTTTTGTTATTTCACTGTATTGGTCTTATGGGACGATATGGTCGCTCAGCGACAAAGTCCTGTACAAAATAAATTAAAAAAAAAAAAAAAAAAAAATTATAAACGTGAAAGTTTGTAATAATGGATGTTTGGTTGTCTGGATGTATGTTTGTTACTCTTTCACGCCTAAAAGGGTGGACCGATTGCGCTGAAATTTGGAATACAGATAGCTTAGACCCTAGAATAACACATAGGCTACATAGAAAAGCGGGTAAAACCGCTGGGCGCAGCTAGTGTTTATATTTATAGGTATCTGTTGCATAATTTATTGTTCGAAAAAATACTTGTCCAATATTTTTTAACAATTAACTTGACAAACATCTTTTTGGGCACTTTTTAACCCCCGACGCAAAAACGACGGGGTGTTATAAGTTTGACGTGTCTGTCTGTCTGTCTGTCTGTCTGTCTGTCTGTCTGTGTGTGTGTGTGTGTGTGTGTGTGTATGTGTCTGTCTGTGGCATCGTAGCGCCCAAACGGATGAACGGATTTTGATTTAGTTTTTTTTGTTTGAAAGTAGAGGTAGTCGAGAGTGTTCTTAGCTATGTTTGGTGAAAATCGATCCAAGATGGCCGCCGCTACAAAATGGCGGATAACTTTTTTCTTCCACGACCCCCTCAATATGGGTATCAAATGAAAGGGCTTAACGAGTAGAATACAGCCCACTATATAAAATTTAATATCCAAGATGGCCGCCATAAAAAAAATGGTGAATTACGTATTGCGTTGGGGGTTTTTTAAATTTTTAATTTAATTCACTTGTGTTATTATATTATAGAGGATGACATTCCAGTAGCGGTTAGACCATGACCAAAGACCACAATCTGAGGAACATCTGCCTGATTTAATGACTTACAGGCGATTCTGACCCCTTTTAACGAGGGCTAATGTCTAGTTTCCAAGTTAACATCTCTGATTAACAATCTTGCAAAGAGCATGCACACATTTGGCCACAGTGGTGAACAGTAGGTGAAATTTGGACATTTGAATGGTTAAGGAGGTTCTTTAGTGGATCGTGTTTATTTTAATGCGAAGAGGTAGCAAACACCCATATTAACTTTCGTACTATACTACCGAATTAGTGCTTGCTCCTTATGAGAATGACATGAATTAAAATCTTATTAATATTCAAAAGTAAACATCATTTCTTTACTGATAAAAATCCCTTATTGGCATGCCAGTGGCTGAAGTCATGAGATGAAATAGAAAAACCTGGCAGAGTGTAATTCGAAGAGTGATGGCAAATCCTGCAGAAGACACAACTTTCACTTTGTGAAGAAAACAACTAAGAGGAAGATTCTACTGCGATTACATCTAACACTGTGACCAAAGTCCAAAGGAGTAATATAAATGCAAACCCGGCGACCGGCAGATGGCAGTCATTGAAATTAATTAGACCATGCACCGAAGGATTCATCTCATGTAATTGACAGAAAATTAGATAAAAGTAGTGTAGTAATACATAATTAATAAGTACTAGATAAGAGTAGACATACACTAGTCGATATAGGTATGGGGATTTATCCCGCCTTCTAGGTATAGTCTGATGCCATCTACGGTCGCACATCACGCGGGATCGTGGTCAAAGGCTTACCTATGTATAATGATGAATAAACTAAATAACACTAAAGACATTAAATTACAATCTAGCCTAGTTTTTAAGTTATAGGCTAATGTGAAATTTAAATTAAGAATAATATATCTAAATAAATAAAAGGAAAAAGTGACTGATTGACTGACTGACTGATCTATCAACGCACAGCCTAAACCGCTTAACGGATTGTCTTGAAATTTGCAACACAGATAGGTTTTATGACATAGAACTCCGTTAAGAAAGGATTTAGCAGTGCGGGCAAAGCCGCGAGCATAAGCTAGTAAACTATAAACTGAAAGGGGCGCTCGCAACTTTAGTACGTTGTATATTCTCACATGTTTCATGAATTATACAAAGGAAAAAAAATGTCCAATATTTTTTTAATAATAGATTATTAAATTAAACAAGTGAATTAAATTAAAAATTTAAAAAACCCCCAACGCAATACGTAATTCACAAGTTTTTTGATGGCGGCCATCTTGGATTTTAAATTTTATGTAGTGGGCTGTATTCTACTCGTTAAGCCCTTTCATTTGATACCCATATTGAGGGGGTCGTGGAAGAAAAAAGTAATCCGCCATTTCGTAGCGGCGGCCATCTTGGACCGATTTCCACCAAACATGGCTAAGAACACTCTCGACTAACTCTACTTTCAAACAAAAAAAACTAAATCAAAATCCGTTCATCCGTTTGGGAGCTACGATGCCACAGACAGACACACACACACACACACACACACACACACACACACACACACACACACACACACACACACACACACACACACACACACACACACACACACACACACACACACACACACACACACAGACAGACAGACAGACACGTCAAACTTATAACACCCCGTCGTTTTTGCGTCGGGGGTTAAAAATAGATGGATCACGATTGATGGAAAAAAAATTGTCGACACAATACTGCGACTGAAGTCCAAAGGAGTAATCTAAATGCAAACCCAGCGACAGGCTAAATTAATTAGTCCATGCACCGAAGGAGTCATTTAATAGAAGGTACATGTCACTTGAAAGGGTTAACATTCATCTGACGTAATTGACAGAAACGTAGTTAAAAGTAGTGTAATTGGATGGGAATTTTTATGAGACACCAAAGAGTAAAAAAAAATAATACGAGTTGTACTAAACGAAATTCTGCAATATGAACTACATACTCGTTGGTTATGCGTAGAAGTAAGAAGACAAGAAAGACGCCTTTCTGATGATGACAGATAAGCCCATAATCAGTACCTACAGTGCTACTTGGATTTCACAGTGATGTAAAATTTTATATGTACACTGCACCGACGCGACGATTCATGCTTGAAGAGTTACGAATCATAAGATGTTAAGAATCTTCAACCCAGTTATTTCACTAGAAGCACCGAGCACCGAAGCACCGATCTTGGAAAATTAAGTTTGTATTGTACATTAGTTTACTAATGCTATCAGAGGGGAGGCACTGGTGACCTTTTTTTATGTGATGAAGTAGATGACGAGCAAGACGCTCTCCTGATGTTAAGAAATAACGCTGCCAATAATCAGTACAGTGCTTCTTAGGATCTCACAATGATGTAAAATTCTAGGAGCACTGCACCAACGCTTCTTACTCAAGAGTCATAAGATGTTAAGACTCTTTAGCCCAGTAATTACCACAACCTAACCTGCACCACAGTTTTATTCTAAAACTTACAGTGGGCACCAGTCCTCCACAAGACACATTACATTAAACTCTTCATTGTAACATTAATATTTAAGATCTTGTGGATGAAATAAACATTTAAATAAAATCAATTCGTAAATCCAAACGAAACGAATCATTATTATGTACCTATTTAGGAATGGGTACATAATAACGTTATCAGTAAGGGCCGAGGGCGGTGTTTACACAGTTAATTGCAATTAGCGGTCTTATCGTAATGATAACCAATTAAACAATACATTAAGGTGACGGGGTCGCGACCTCTTTGCACGAGTCATTGGCTTTGATTTGTGCGAGGAATATTTCGTTGGCACAGTTGTCATTTCTGCCAATCTTACTATCATACTAAATATTATAAACGTGAAAGTTTGTAAGAATGTATGGATGTCTCGATGTATGTTTGTTACTCTTTCACGCCTTTGGTGGATTGAGCTGAAATTTGGTAAAGATAGCTTCCTAGAATAACACATACGTAAAACCGATGGGCACAGCTAGTATAAAATCAAGTTGCTTACCGCATCTCTCTGTCCCTATGTATGCTTATATCTTTAAAACTACGCAACGGATTTTGATGCGGTTTTCATTAATAGATAGAGTGATTCAAGAGGAAGGTTTATATGTATAATACATGCGTAATATAGTAGAAAAACACTAATAATTTTCTATTAAGCGCGACGGAGTGTCCACTAGTTTATAATATAGCGTAAAGGGCCAAACACGTCCCCACTCATCTAAACTTTCACCTTCATAATATTAGCAGGAAGTGGGTTCCTGGGACAGCAAATTGTTAGGCCAAAGTTTCCAAGGGCAGTCGTAAAAATCCCGTCCATTCCCACCCTAATTATAATTTACGGAACTTAGCAAAATAATAATGAAATTGTCCGAAACTTATAGTCCGTTCTCGCTAATTAGTCAACTCTTAATTAACTATCATGCTGCAGTGGCTGTTTATTTTATACTAGAGGACACGCGCGCACTTCGGTCGCGCTTAATATAAAATTATCACTGTTCTTCTGCTAAATTTTGCATGTATATACCCGCGTCTCCAGCTCCTGTTTTAGTTCAAACATTCAACATGAACATGAAAACATCAAAAAAAAAAAATTACGGCGATTTTGACTTCTTGTTTGCTCCAACAATATTTTTTGCTTTCCGTATCCGATGGAAAAAACGTACAACAAAACATAATATCAATATTCATCAAAATCGCCGAGATTTTTATTGGATGTTTACATGCTTATGTTGAATGTTTGAACCAACACAACACACACACACACAGGAGGTGGCTTTATACAGTACACACATATAAACCTCACACACACAACATACAACCCCCAAACACCCCACTCCCATATTATAGCTTTTTACTCACGATACGACGATTTTTGATGTATGAATTCGTAGCATTTACTTTTGGTAATATTCTTTGGTGATAATTTTAAAATTGGGGATCGGGGAGTGAAAAGGACGTAGGTACTTGGGACGCCCTATTGGCAAGCGGCCGGTAGAGCGTACAAAGTAGGTACCTACAGCTGGAAGGACGAAGTACTGAAACACCTGATAGCGTTCCAAGCTGAGTCTTGGACAGCGACAGCGCAGTACAGGCAGTAGGTATGGAGTCTTCTTGTGTCGGAGGCTAAGACTTAGTTTGGGTCGCTGCGACATATTAGTTAAAATATTTTTTTTAAATATTCCTAGTTTCCTAAGTAGTACTTTTGTTTTTTTTCCTTTTAAAATTATTTTATTGTGTATTTTTTTGTTGTAAATATTGTGTTGATTGCTGTAAGTGGTTGTATTACCGTTGTAATTAACAATAAATAAATAATTGTTTATGATGGGAAAAGTAGCCGGTAAGCGAAAAGTCGGTCGTAGAAAGAAGTCGTGGTTGCGCAACATCAGAGAATGGACCGAGATAGCGAGTGCCGCCGAACTGTTCCGCCTCGCGAAGGATAAGGAGAAATATGCTGAGCTGACTGCCAACCCTCACTAGTTGGAGAGGCACCAAAAGAAGAAGAAGAAATAATTGTTTAATGCGAAAAAGTAAGAAGATGAGTAAGACGCTATCCTGATAGTAAGAGGTAACGCTTGCACACAAGTAGTACCTGTTACCCAGGATTTCACAATACTATAGAATTGTATGAATTTTCGCGTAGGCGTAAATGGTCAACTGTGTATTTCAAAAGAAAAATTAACATGCACTCAAATCCTACATATATTTTGTACAAACTAAATAAAAATAGGGTCAGTGTTAAAATGAAAAACATTATAACATTGTTGAAAAGGCCCAGCGTCCAGGCCATTGTGTATTAAAATTAGATTCCCGGCCCACGGCTTCTGGTTTTTCTTAACATTGTGCCACTTATATTTGTTTTTCCTTTGTTTGAAATAACCCTGTTTCACACCATAATTTAATTATTGTATTGTACGCAAATATTTTATCTTGTCGCGAGATTTTTCTTTAAAAAGTGCTCTATGTGCCTGTTTTCCTCGCTGAGATGTTAGCCTATGTGTAAGTCTAGGGTCTAAACTACTTACATGTCAAATGTCACATCAATCGGTACAGTAATTTGAACGTGTAGAGGTCAAACACACATACCTACATACTTGCGATTTTATAATATTCATACGATTTTTCGCAATGTTCGCCTTAATTTTCGTAAATACCGCGCAACATCTTATGTTGAATTCATTCTTACTTACTGCGACCCAAACGGAGTCTTGGCCTACGAAACATAAACACAACAATTAACAATTGGCTGTCTTATCTATTTACAACTTTTTACATCTCTTCCAGGCTAAATAGGGAAAAAATAGCACTCGATTTTATTGTACTTTGCAGTCCATCGTACCCTCATCTCGTTTTGAACGTCCTAATATGCAATAAAAAATAAATTCGCCAAGCTCAAACATATAAATTATTCTAATTATGAACCGTATCTCAGATTTGTATTACGTTCACAGAACTTTTTGTGCTTTTGCAAAGATTAACGAGCTCAATTTGTTGTTAGCATGATATTACTGCGTCAGCTTTATTCTCCTCAGATTGCTTAAGATTAGATCGGCCATCATTCATCGCTATTCATTTATTTGTATCAGAAAGGCGTCGTCACATCACACAGAATCATTAAAACACAGACTTATTCTGACAAATGAGCGAAACGTCAATAAAATTTGTGCTATAGTAGGTACATAACTTGAATTGAATTGGGTGCCATCTGCGCAGGTTTACCTTAGCTCCCCCTACATGAGATATGTAGGAGGCAATCGTCAGGTCATCTTGCAGGCCCTGTAGTAATCTCGGCGACCTGAAACTGCAATATATATGTATAGGTTGGCCACACCATGTTGATGATTAATTTTGCGCCATCTATTTTGTAAGAACTTCTGACGCGATTGAAAGATTATCATGGCTATTCCACTTGCTTATATTTTCTGTGGAATCTTTTCTGTGTTCTCTTTAGAAATTGCTTTAGTCTTTATTCTAGATGCCTAGATCTAAATCTAGAGTTTATTCTAGTCCGTCTGCATACTTAAATTGGAATATCAAAGTTGGTATGATCTGTTGTGTAAGTTTTAACGAGCTTTGATTTTAAATGACATTTTAATTTGAATAACTTTGATTTATTTTGTATTTTGATATTTAAATATTATGATATTGACTTTGGAATTATTATTATTTTAATGAAATATGAAATTAAATGATAACGAGTTACGATAGAACTGAGTGAAAGAAGATATGCGTGCTAGAGGAGTGAATAAAGATAATATGATGGATGATAGAGTAGAATGGACTTGCTCACCTAGTGGGATAAAGGCAGGAAGAAGAAGATAACGATTTACGATGGATATTATAAAATACGAATAAAGATGATACTCATACTCATACTCAATTTATTGGTAAAAATATTTACATGTCACAAATTCTAATAAATAAAAATAAATCAGATGGTACATAATTAAAATGTCAAAGTAAAAATTAAATACAATGAGAATTGTAACATTGTAATTATAAATTTGTACATCATAATAAATAAATCATCATTACATTGTCATTATTTCTTACATTCCATAAATTCATTGAACGAGTAGAACGTCCGCTCGATCAACCAACGCTTTAATTTTATTTTAAAACACGTCAAACTAGGAGCGGCTACAACATCTTCAGGTAACTTATTATAAACTGTTGGGCCCATTACGTGACTCAACTTACTGTGATAGATATATATGTGCGGGTTTCCATTCTTTATAGCTACTGATGCTAGGTTTCGCGCACACGGTCTGCCGTTGACAAGCTGAAAAGAACACAAGCAGACATGAACACTCCATGGAGAGACTCGTTGTCCAAGGAAATGTAAAGGGCAAGCGGTCACGCGGTCGATCACCTACGCGTTGGACAGACCTCATTAAAGCTGCGACATAAACCTCCGTAGTGCAGAGTTCCCGAGACGCTGGAGACCGTGACAAGTGGAGGCGCATCACGAGGGCTGTTTTAGCTAATAATGAAAATGCAGCATCATCAACCACGACCACTCTGTCAAGAGTAAACGACTAAGGAGGGCTAAGTTTCGCGTGTGACTAGTTAATACCCACTGACAACACTATGTCAAGCGATCTTTGTGACCGTGTTCCAGCACGATATTCAGTAAAGTCAAGGAGGGATTTGTCCATCTTGAAGGATCAGCGACGCATTGGCAATATACATATGTGTACATGATTCTATAGACATTATCTACCGGAGGTAGACTTCCTTGGCAGAAGGCCGACTAGGTGGGCACCCCAACAGTGCCAGTTATTTTACCGTCTGAGCAGTGATGTGCAAACATTACTGTGCTTGTACAAAGATTAGGTTAGTTTACTTCGGTAGGAGGGCATCGTAGCTAGTGAAATAACTGGGCTGAAGAGTCTTAACATCTTGTGAATCTTGAGTAAGAAGCGGTGGTGCAGTGCGCTTAATTTACTTATAACATTGTGAAATAGCACTGTACTGATTATGGACAGCATCATCTCTTATTATCAGATTATTTTACTCGTCTTCTTAATACTTTTCATAAAAAAGAAATATTACAAGTACCCAATTATTACACTAATCTAAAACACTTTCACATTCCGCAAACCAACCCCGAAACAGGCAAAAAATAACGTTATTTCCCAAAGAATATTATTTGAAAAAGCCTATTCAACTCATAAAAGGTAAAGTAAAAACACAAACCGACATTCGCGCAAAAATAACAGCCAAAATAAAGGAAAAAGCGATTTTGCTCAGCGTTTATGGTATAATCCAATTTACAGTTGTGTTGGAATACCACAAGTTAACTGCAAACGGCACTTGCAACTAAAATAAATCTACTTAGATATCATCTTGGTAAGTAATGTTTTGATTCGCTACGACCAGTGGATCTTGATCTTTAGGAAAATCTGGGACGAACTTGGAAGATGTCTTGGAGATATACGCAATTGGTCAGTACAAGAACTGACGTAACTCCTTTTTCATTATTATCTAGAACTACTGTTAAATTAGGTTCCCTCATAGGCACTGGCCTAGCCTTGTGAGGGAGTCACAGGTTCTTATAAATTACATATTCTATTATTCACTTAGCTTCAAAGTTATTAAGTTTTCTTGTACTACTTTCATACTACTTCGTTGTTTATTAAGGACCCATCGTCTCATTATCTTTTTAAGCCATTGCTTAAAGAAAAATTAAATTTGGTCTTGTCTCGACTAAGAAGATAATTAGAACCCATTTATTATAATCGACATTGACTATGTGAAGACTCATAATATCAACACAGCTGAAACCGCTGAACGGAATGAGTCGAATTTTGATTAGGTATAATGTGATAGAAAATTCACTCCGTCCATTAAGAAATTTCTTAAGAACGCTTATACAGCAGGACGGTCTCTAGCTCGTACAATTTGATACATTTTGAAATGAGAGAGATAGAGCGTCCTACTGTATAAGTGGGCAAGAGAGTAAAGCAGCAAGCCTAAGCTAGTAATAAAAATGTAATATTAAAATAGTAACCCATTTCTAGCCATGTTGTAACAGAGGTCTAAAGCCACTGGTCTCATCCCGTATTCTACATTAGTGTGTAGTTCTATGCAGCGATCGTGACTATGGAGACAAACACACGGACAATGTCGTGGGTTTTATGTACGGATTACTTTAGATTAGATCGGCCAATGTAGGATCGGCGGCGCCAGTAAAACATTGTATTATACCACCAGTATTATATCTATTTGTACCAGGTTGTCTGTAAGAGATTGCTCTATGCGATAAGACCTACGATTGTTAACGTTTAGCTCTGTGTGTATTGTCTACTTATGAAACAATTTCTTGTAACCTGTTTTGCAATAAGGAGTTATTGTATTGTATTATACAGGTAACATTGACCAACTGTAAATGTTTTTTTTTTATATTGCCATCAGCCTGTAATCAACAACTTCATCATCAACTTAATTGAACGTCAGTCCTATTGTGATCCACTGAGTCCGATCTTCGTACTCTTCTTTTCAAGTCCCAGGGAGGGATTTATCACGCCTTCTAGGTATACTCTGTAGCCATCTAAGGCCGCATCGTCGATTAACATCACGCGAGATCGTGTTCAAAGGCTAACCTATAATAATGAATTTAAAAAAAGTCTTCCAGCCATCATACATACAAAGCGTGAACATTAAGTGGAGCACCGGCTTTAGGGACAATTTTAGTGAAATATTTCTTTGATTTGGTTTTATATTAATTTCGAGTACAACCGAGGAGATAGCGTTCACTAGTCTGAGCGTTGCATTGTACTCATACTTAAGCGCGTTTAAAATCTTATGACGACCGTTCCACTTCTATTTATTCCGTGGTTTTACGTAATTGTCGGATCGTCGTGAACACTTTACGTATTGTTTATTATATTTGTGAACACGATTGTCGGAGTCAACGATGTTTTTAACTTATTTCATAGTTCGTATCCTTCCGTTGCAGGTTTTCGTGATTTTACTTGTGCAAATTGTTCATTATTGGTACTGTCTGGAAATAAGTCGCAGAAAGACCGACCGTCTTGGGTTTTAAAACAAATAAAAAATTATAAAGAGCTTACTTATAGAACTGCTACTAATAAACTGCTGGAAATATACTAGTCTAATGGCGCTAACCATGGTTTAATAAAATTATGTCTTTCGACTTTCGAGTCAAGATACTAGTTGAGTTTTCAGTGGGATTCAACTACGTAATGTGGTAAAAATTGGGGTTTAAACTCCAAAAGAACAGGTCACCCCATTTACATAGCTAGGTCTAATTGAAATTTTAGATTGTTTTTCTTTATACCTGGTCCAATTGGAAACCTTTCTTTTTATGAAATCGGTTTAAAAAAAGCTTAAAAGGATATGAAAGAGTTTTAGGATAGTAAAGGGTCCAACGCATAACGCAAGTTTTGATATTACCGCCATTTTCGCATATAATTTTCGGCAACTTGCAAAAAAAGAAAACAATTAATGCAAAAACAGCGTGAAAATCAAATCTTGCTTTAATTTTGGGACATTCTTTAAAACCAACTTAAAAGGCATTCACAACTGTCATCCCTTTACCTATTTCCTTAATTAAATCACCGCAGACTTTTTGTTTAATATTAAAATTTTAAACCGCATCCTGTCCTTCAAAGCCTTTGTCTTAATGAGACAGTTAAGGCATTTAGTACCGAGTCCCGAAAAACTTGAGGCCACAGCCTTACAGCCGTTTACCCGAGCGACCGCAGTGAAGCGAAATAAGCAGGACAACTTGAAACTTGTTATAACTTGGGAACTTGATTCAAGTTAATGTTGCTTTTTGAAGCTGATTTAATTGCAATGGGATTACTGAATCTTTTGGGATTAAATCAGTGAAGCTAAAATAAATAAGAAACAAAGAAAGATGGAATACTTCCATCTTTCCGCATCGTGGAAGGAAGGAAGATGCCGTAGCCAAAACAATTGGACTGAGGGTAGGGAGGCCTTTCTTTGAATTTTTTTCTTTATTCTATTTTAAGATGATGTTCGCTGTACTTAGGATGAGCCTTTACTTTATATACATGGTAATAATTATTATTAATCGTATTCTGGGCTACACCCAATTTGTGAACCGAATAAATAAAAAAAAAAAAAAGGTAGCACTCCGGGAGTGCCGGCAGAAGTGAAAACTTCAATATTAACGTTGTGTTTAATTATAAGTATAAAAGTACTATCATTTATGAGGTAGAATACAATGTTTATTTATTGCGCTATCGTACACAAATATGACAATTTATATGTTGTTATTTATAATATTATATCGTTATTTATATATTACATTAAATTTTATCTCTCAGAAAAATCAACTTCCATCCATAATTTCGACGACTTTTACACCATCAACAGAGCAGCACACTCAGGCACGGTAGAAAGAGTGGGAGATACTAGTTCCTCTCCCTTCCCCTCGATCTTACGCTTTTTCGATCAGCATCACGTGACCCTGACGCGAGTTTTAAAGTTTTTACCCATACAAAAAAAAGTGCTCAGCGCCGCTAAAGAAGTTTTCACTTCAAAAAGACTATCTCTTTTTTAGGAAAGTACCTCTATGAGAAGAACGGGCAAGAAACTCACAGGGATTTTTCAAAACTTTTCCTGTGTTCAGTTTCAGTCCTTTCGCTAACCATACTTTTTCAACCGAAGTAAATCAATTTAGAGTATAGAGGTAATATATCGCTACTCAAATCAAACAGCTTTATCAAACTGACAAACCTGACCACTCAATTAAAAATCCATAAAAAAGCCATAAAAAGTGACCAAGTTACCCACCCTACTGTTCTATTGACTACGGAACCCCTCGCCTCACAATAAACCCGGGACAAATATCCCTGTCAACATAATATGGCTGGGAAATGTTAGAATTTCGGAAACAAAACATGGATTAAAGTGTTACGACTATTGCATAAGACCTGAAATGACGGCTCAAGACGATCGGCTTACTGTTGTGGCACTGTTATAATTTGAATGGCTTCCTCTTTGAAGGGGTTTATTGTTATGGACCCCCGAATTGTGATTTTCGGGTGAATGTTTTGGGTTTCGTTAACCTCTTCCATGTTTCTGAACGCCTGGTACCCTGTAATCTGAAACAAGAGTATTTTTATCAAAAAATTGTTGAAATATTAAGGTTTACCGGGAAGGGGGCGCCCGATTTAGATGATGAACTGTGTGAAAGAGGATATGCGTGCTAGGGGAGTGGATGAAGATATGACGGATGATAGAGCAGAATGGAGGAGAAAAACGTGTTGTGCTGACCCTACCTAGTGTGGGATAAGGGCAGGAAGAAGAAGAGGTTGAAATATTGAACATTTATTTTCTTTGTAAATTTTATAGAAACGTTTTTTACAAACATTTATTGTTGCACTTAAATTGATTAGTCGTGAGTCCTGACGTCACTGGCCGAACCCTGGTATATTTTGTACCGGTTTTTTTTTGTATGAAACCTAAAATGACGGCCCAAAAATAGGCTTAGTGTTGTGGCACTGTTATAATTTGAATGGCTTCCTCTTTGAAAGGGTTTATTGTTATGGGCCCTCGAATTGTGATTTTCAGGTGAATGTTTTGGCTTCTTTGCTTTCGGGTTTCGTTAACCTCTTCCATGTTTCTGAACGCCTGGTACCTACTTTGTAATCTGAAACATTTCTTTGTTCTTTCAATTCTATAATTTTTATTTTTTTTTAAAATGATATGATATTATAGTTATGTCATTTATATTACAATCTAGCCTTAATTCATATATAGGCTAATAAGTAATTTAAATCTAACTTAAGTTGCTACGTAAACATTTAAAACTAAGAATGTGTCCATTGGCACTTGTTCTTATTGTCTCTATTAAGGGGAGGCACTTTGTTCATGTGTTCTCAATAAGTAGCACTACACTGATATTATAACACTACATTTTACTGGCACTGTCACTACACAACTCAAAAGGTTTTGTTCTTTTAAGTCTTCGCACTAGGTCCGTATTGTCAAGGAGCTGGATGGCCTCGACATTTACGTGATGGTGAAGCCTGCGTTCATGGGCTTCTGCAGATTTTCTGATCACAGTGGCGACGAGGTCTATGTTCAGGTCCCGGTGAAGATCCTCGTTTCTAATGTACCAGGGGGCATTTACAATACCCCGGAGGACTTTATTTTGAAACCTTTGTATGACTTCAACATTATTTTTTTGGTACACCCCCACAACTGTATACCATACTTCCAGATTGGTGAAAGAACTTGCTTGTACAATAATATTTTGTTATGCACAGACAATGAGGAGTAACGACCCAATAGCCATTCCATGTTTGTATACCGAAGTTCAAGCTCATCGCGTTTTTTTTTAACGTGTGCTTTCCAGCGAAGCTTCACGTCTAGAGTCATTCTTAGATATTTTGCGGTGTTCTCATATGGTATAGTGTTGTTGTTCACATATACCGGATGATAACTAGGTTTTTTGTTGGTAAAGTCTATATGAATAGATTTTGACTCATTGAGCTTGATCCTCCATGTTTTCGTCCACTCATATGTAGTGTTGATAGCTGATTGTACTTTTTCCACTGCTTCCTCGTGAGAGTAACCAGTGGCTATAATAGCTGTGTCGTCGGCGAATGTTGCAATAGTGTTATTTTCTAGCTCTGGAATGTCTGAGGTGTATAGTAGGTACAGTACCGGACCTAGTACACTTCCCTGTGGGACTCCAGCTTTTATGGGCTTTAGATCTGAGACGGCGTCTTCTTGACGTACTCTGAACATTCTTTGCGTTAAGTATGATTCTAAGAGGGTTGAAAATTTTTGTGGGAGCATAATTTTTAGCTTGTTGATCAGACCTTCATGCCAAACTTTATCGAAGGCTTGTGCCACGTCAAGAAAAACTGTGGAACAAACCTTTTTCTCTTCTAGTGCTTTTTCTATTATACTAGTTATTCTATGAACTTGATCGATCGTAGAGTGTTTTTCTCTAAAGCCAAATTGATAGTCTGGTACAAGATTTTTTTCTTCTATGATAGGTTTTAGACGCTTTAACAACAGTTTTTCGAACAATTTTGACATGATTGGTAACAACGATATCGGCCTATACGATGTTGCTTCGTTGGGCGGTTTTCCAGGCTTTACTATCATTATTCTGCTATTTTCCAGACATCTGGTACATTTTGGAGTCTAAATGCGGCATATATAAGCGTGGTAAGTTTGACTATAGCTTTGCGAGGTAAATTTTGTAGCACTTCACTAGTGATAAGGTCATAGCCTGGAGATCTTTTCCGGCTCATATTTTTGATCTCGGTAAAAACCTCTTTGGGTGTGACGAGCTTTTTTTCTATATGTCTTCTATAAATAAAATATAATATCGTTGTTACTTAAATTATTTTCCACACGTTTTCTAAATGTGCACCTATGATGTGTATAAAATGTAAGAGTGACTGATTGACTACTGATCTGTCATACACTGCTGAAGTTATTAAGTTGAAATTTGGCGCAGAGATAGAAAATATTTTGTAAGTTGTTATTATGTTAAAGCTGTTTTAACGTATAGTGCCTTGTCTTACGACGAAATAATATTTACTTAGTAAATCTAGTTTAAATCGAAGCTCCAAGTGGCAAGTGGTGCTACAATGTACACAGTGGTTCTCATTAAATTAGAATCTAACTCTGTAAGTGCACCCTCTTGTACACAGAATACTTAGCGAGATGAGATCGGTCATTATACGATTTTAGTATATTGACTGCTGAAAACATAACGACTGTGTTTTTGAGGTCGGAAAGCGAGTGTTAAAAACACAAATGTTATGTTTTGTCAAAGGATTTTTTCATACAAATTAAATTTTCTTTTAAAAAAACTTTCGTAGGTTTGTAAACCCAAGATCAAACTAAGAGGAAAATTTACACATGCCAGTTGCTGAGAGAACTGCTTGAAAAAGAAGAGAAACTGAAGTATGTACTAAGTTAGAAAATTTAATTTATTTTTTTTAGTTTATATTGTTGTATTTGTGTGAACAATAAAGAGTTTTCTATTCTATTCTATTCTATTTAAATACAGAGTGAAAGAATTACACTGATTTTTTATTTACAGGTTGTCTGTAAGAGATTGCTTTATGCGATAAGACCGCCATCTGTTTACCTCTACTTTTATGTTAGTCATATTATGTTCATAACTATTTCTTGGATTTTGGTATGCAATAAAGTATCATTCTAGTCTATTCTATTCTGACCATAAAGCTCTCGTAAAGTTTGATGTGTTGACAGTAAAAAAGCATCCTCAAACGAGTGCTCTAGCAAGCTTACATTCAAGCGATTAACGTTCCTCCTTTAACTGAAATAACGCCTGCCCATTTAAGTTACCTAATCAACAGCTGCAAAGTGCTGTACCTACCACACTACGCTGTGCTCCAGAAACCAAATATTCTTTCTCTTAAACCCAGTAATAATTAAAACCTCAATACTTTATCCATTTATACTTCCACTTGGGGCGAATTATGGCAGAATATTGGGTAGTTTTTGTAACGGGACGTTGAAAAAAAAAATAGCACTCCGGGAGTGCCGGCAGAAGTGAAAACTTCAATATTAACGTTGTGTTTAATTATAAGTATAAAAATACTATCATTTATGAGGTAGAATACAATGTTTATTTATTGCGCTATCGTACACAAATATGACAATTTATATGTTGTTATTTATAATATTATATCGTTATTTATATATAACATTAAATTTTATCTCTCAGAAAAATCAACTTCCATCCATAATTTCGACGACTTTTACACCATCGTTATTATCAGAATCATCATCGCAAATTTTTACAACTGATACAATTGGTTTATGATAACTTAAGTAAGAAACAAACAGTTTTGATTCGAACCTGTTTAAGTGTCTAATAAAAAAAATATAAAATATAAAAAAAAAATATCGGGCGCGCGCTTGTCTAAGCCCCCTCTGCCGCCTAAACAGAGCAGCACACTCAGGCACGGTAGAAAGAGGGAGATACTAGTTCCTCTCCCTTCCCCTCGATCTTACGCTTTTTCGATCAGCATCACGTGACCCTGATGCGAGTTTGAAAGTTTTTACCCATACAAAAAAGTTCTCAGCGCCGCTAAAGAAGTTTTCACTTCAAAAATCTCATCGTTACATAGGCTATGTTTTACACTAAACGATTCGTGAGTATTGAGATTAATCTTTGTAAATAAACGACAAAAACTTAGACGTGTAACCGCAGCTACTCCCTGAAGAAGATCCTCGTACAGAATCGAAACTGTCGGCACGAAGCCGAAGTGAGTTTATGCCGTTTATTTACAAAGCTGCGTTTTTAAGTGTGACATGACCAATCTTCTTGTTAAAGTATTCTGTGCATGCGACAACTCAATCTTAACTCGTAAACAATCTGCTTCACGGCTTGCGACTCGGGGGTTAGTCTCAGTGACTTGACGAGTTTATTCTTGGATCTACTAAAATAGAAATCGTCGAGTTCTAAGTAGATTGAGATTAATAGTGTCATCATTGCATTTTGTCTGTTTTGGTTAGTCAGGAAATGCAAACTTAAAGTCGGGGTTATTTTCATTGCCTTAAAAGTGTTTTTTTAATGAACGAACTATTTCTTTTCGATATGTATTAACAGAAACAAATAACTTTTTATCGATACCACACAGAAAATTCAGAAAAAAAAATTGTGTAACAAATTGGCGGTCTTATCAGTGACAATGGTGCTAATAACAATCGTGCTTATGCTGACATTAGTATCAGTTAGATTAGACATTGGTATTGGTTATCTCGCTATATTTATTTTATTTTTATTATTTCACACGATGGCGATGCGATGGTGGAAAAAACGAAAAAAAAATACAACGATTAAACCGTATTACAGCCACCAAATATTCACATTCCATAATTTAAATCTATAAGAAAATATTCATTAACGCAAACAAGAAAAAACACAGTCAATTAAGCAATTTTGTTCAAAAGATTATTAGACGCCGAGATCGTGGTCACCTGAAATAAATAAAAGCAGAAAGCGCCAAATATCCTCCAATTAAGGAAAAAATGTATTGCCTGTTAGAAATTTCCAATTAGAGCGTAAAAGCCTTCGAGCGGAATTAATTAAGCAGTACTTTACTTGTTTGCTGGTATCCCCCGTTCCACACTTAAGTGCGACATAAATACGCGCACATTGGCGATAAATTCGCGACTACCCTCACTTTTGTAGTACATCCCTCGTTTGGGGCGCCTCACAATAAGTCAAGTCCTAAGCAAAGAGGGTTGCCGCTGATAAAGTTAAATTAGATCGGTCGTGCAAAAAAAAAACCGATTTTTCAAAAGTTCCATCACGAACGAATCATCAAGACATCAAGTTAACACAACACACAACAACAAGTTTTGACATCAAGTTTCATTGACGTCAAGTAAGATTTATTCCACCTTCTAGGTTTAGTCTCCTACTATCTTTGACTGCATCGACGCTTTAGATCAGACGTCATGATGGTTAAGACATTAAAAGCTAACCAATACTGAATAAAAATACGCTATGGGTTCATGGATTTTCGAGTCGAAATGTTTTCTTTTTTTTAATAACTATTATACTGATTGGGCCAACTGCGTTCAACATCCACGATGTCGTCCGATCTTAAGAGCGTATATAATATCGAGTGACGCTCTATCGCTCGCAATATTTGACAAATTTTGAAATATAAATTCATAGAATTAATTTATTGAAAATTCCTTAAGAACAGCCGAAAGAAAGAAAAATTTTTTCAAAAATTCTTTTCATGCCATTTTTAAATATATCAAACTGGAAACACTTTTAAAATGTGTGCAATAATATTATGGAGGGCTGTTCTTAAGGAATTTTCAATAAATTGATTCCATGAATTTATATTTCAAAATTTGTCAAATATTGCGAGCGAGAGAGCGTCACATACTTAAGCTTGACTTGGTCAACACCACGCTAAAGTGCAACATAAAATACCTACTTGCACATTGGTGATAAATTCGCGATTACCCTCACTTTTGTACTACATCCCTCGTTTGGGGCGCCTCACAATAAGTCAAGTCCTAAGCAAAGAGGGTGGCCTCAGGTTATTTAGCAGGATTAGCTCAGCCGTCATGGTGGTTTAATAGAGTAAGAAAAAACAAAGAATGCCGCTGACTGGTGACCGTCTTAGACAATGTACACATAACTGGTTTGCTTAGTTTAAATTACGACTATTTTTAACTTTTTGTTAATTCAACATCGCCTTTCTCTGTGATTCTTCTTCATTAAATTGACGTCACGATTGGATTAAAATAGTTTCTAGCGATGAGACCGCCGTTTGTATGTATGTAACTAGATTTAATTTTACCCTTATTACAATGTCAGTTATTTGTCATTGGTAAATTATAAAGTATTATTATATACATTTCTATCATGACCCTATGTGGTTATTCAAAGGTGTTCAAAACTTCATTGCTGTATAGGCGACTTTATTTTGTATTTATCTATAGTGTGTAACGTTCTTTATTATTCTACATTGTCTATGTTTTTGTATCGTCTATACTTCTCTTAAAAAAATCTATGGTCTCTCAAATACACACGTACTCAACATAATTGCTGGATTTTATTTAATATTCGTCAAATACCAGAAGACTCCATCCACCAGCTGCAAGATTCCCGTTCATGGTCCTTCGACACGGATATAGAAAGAGTCAGACGGAGAACCCAGCACTCGTAACGTATAAAAAATAGGTTTTGTGAAATGTCAGCCATTTTGGTCGCCCTGTGAAAAAACGCCAACTCACATTTTGTTGCGTAGGAGTTGTGGCATTTAAATCGGTTTTCATGTATGTTTACGTTAAAATTTGAGTATTTAGAAAGTATTTAGATTTTGGTGTATAGTATTTAATATTTGGTCTCAAAAGGTTATATAAAGTCAAAATTGTTAACGTAATATTTCCACTCAAATTGTTAAAAAATTCATTTCATTGCCAAGATTTATTGTCAAAATTCATTGATTTATATTGTTACCCTTATTATATTACGTTCGTAAAGCAATATTTATAATAATTGCAGATAGAGACGGCCTTCCATAATGTCCGACGAAAGAGAACTTGTGTTAAAACGAGGAAGCATAAAAGGAAGACTCACAACCTTCTCCAACTACATAAAGAACCTGGATGCGTCTTCGCTGGATGATACAGGTGCGAGAGAGTTACAATTGCGTGTAGGAAGGGTTGAATCTCTGTATGAACAATATGATGAAATTCAGTTAAAACTCGAGTGTTTAAGCAATAATTCAGAACTACAAACCTCAGAAAGAATAGAATTTGAAGCCCTTTATTTTAAAGTCATTGCAAAAGCTCAATCAATTCTTGAAAGCCATCAAAAGTGTGAAATTAAAGCTAGGTCGAGCACAACTAGTAGTCATTGTCACAAGCCAGTTAAATTACCAACAATACAGCTTCCCAAATTTAAAGGCTCGTATGACAACTGGTTGGAGTTCCACGACACATTTTCAAGTCTAATTGATAATAATGATAGCATAGATAACATCAATAAATTTCATTACCTACGGGCATCGTTGGAAGGTACTGCTGCTGTGGTAATTCAGGCAATCGAGTTTTCAGCTGATAATTATTCAATTGCCTGGCAACTGCTTTGTGAAAGGTTTAATAATAAGCGTTTGTTAATACACAATCATGTCACTGCATTGTTCAACATTGAACCTGTCACAAGGGAGTCATCGGTGATTTTGAAAAAGTTGATAGATCATGTAAACAAAAATATACGTGCTCTGTCATCATTGGGTGAGCCAGTTATGCATTGGGACACATTGATCATCTACATAGTTTCAAAAAAGTTAGATCAAAGAACATTTAGAGAATGGGAAGAACATAAGGGTAGCCTACATAAAGATAAGCCTATAAGTCTTGATGCATTTATTAAATTCTTATGTAACCATGCAGACCTCTTAGAGACTATTGAGTTGGCAGATACTAAATCGAATTATAGGAATACTCAAAAAATTAAAGCTATGGTCACACAGACCAACCCAAGTGATAACAATGGTGAAAATAATACCTCAGCCAAACCGTGCCCAAATTGTAAAGACAATCATACGTTGAATATTTGCCCAAAGTTTCTAGCCTTAGATTCTGAAGCACGCTATGCACTGCTTCCCAAATTGAAGGTATGTTTCAATTGCCTACGTAGTGGACACTTTGCAAATTCGTGTAGAAGGCCAGGTTGTAAAGTGTGTAAGAGGAAACACCACACACTTATTCATGTTTCAAAACCGTTGTCTACGTCTACGCATTTGTATGCAATTCCAGCTGATCGAGATGAAACTGCCAACAAGCAGATAGTCCTGGATACTCAAAATAAGTCCACTGTCGCACTGACAGGGAACATCGGTCCAGCAAGTGAAATCTCAGGTCAGTCAGACATCATCTTATTGTCTACCGCACTAATGAAAACCTATGATTGTAATAATCGTGAGGTTATTGTCAGAGCCCTTCTCGATAGTGGGAGCACTGCATGTCTTATGACTGAGCAGCTGCTACAAAGGTTAGGTTTGGAAGTTGAAAGTGCAAATAGAGTTGTTGTAGGTATAAATAATATAACATCACCAATCAGCAAAATGTGTCGAGTACCTATTCAGTCAATGAGTGAAAGTTTTTCAACAAGTGTATGTTGCTTTGTTCTGCCAACACTTCCTGACAACATTCCTGGATGTCATGTTGATGTGAGGAATTTAAACATTCCATCTGACATCTGTTTAGCGGACCCTCAATTTTATGCGCCTTCCTCCATTGACTTAGTCATTGGAGCTGATTTGTTTTGGGACATTTTAGGTTCGCAAACTATTAAGTTGGGAAATGGAAAACCGGTGCTTCATGAAACTAGACTAGGTTGGATAGTTTCCGGTCCTGTGAGTCGCGGCCGCACACCTGTTTTGCCCCCACTTAAGTGTAATTTTACCCACATGGGTTCAGAGTCTACTCTCTTTCCTGATGATGACATTCAAAACCAGTTAACGCGTTTTTGGCAGCTCGAAGAGATTTGCCCTCAGTCATCTCATTATTTTCCGGAAGAGAAGTTATGTGAAGAACATTTTGTCAAGAACACAACTCGCCTCGCAAACGGTCGTTTCTGCGTTAGAATCCCATTAAAACAAACACCAAGCGTGTTAGGTGATTCTTATCAGCGAGCTAAACATTGTTTACTATCTTTGGAGCGTAGGCTCAAAGGTAATGATTCGTTCAGTAAAATGTACAGTGATTTCATGAGCGAATATGAGTCATTAGGTCATATGTCTGAGTGTGAACCGGTCACATCGGTCCCTCATTATTTTGTTCCTCACCATGGTGTCTTGCGTGAGAGTAGCACTACAACCAAACTTAGGGTTGTATTTAATGCAAGCAGTGCTAGTACAACAGGAGTTTCATTCAACCAGATTCAAATGGTTGGTCCCACTGTACAGGATGATTTATTATCAATTCTCCTAAGGTTTAGACAGCATAAATATGTGATTGTAGCTGACATTGAAAAATGCTATAGGTGCATTTCTGTACATCCTGATGACAGGCCGCTCCAGCAGATCCTGTGGCGCGATCAAGGTGCTGGCAGTGACACTGAGGGTGCCATAAAATGTTATATGTTGAACCGCGTGAGCTATGGCACCGCCAGTGCACCCTTTCTGGCCACAAGATGTATTAAGCAGGTTGGTTTAGAATGCAAGGATTCTAAAATTAGTGAAATTATTATGTCAGATATGTATGTTGATGATTTTATTAGTGGAGATGATGATTTTAATGAAGCACTGCACATTCGCAATCAGGTCACAGCTGAGCTAGGTTCAGCCTGCATGCCTCTTAGAAAATGGAAGTCAAACGAACCTCTGCTGTTACCAGAGCCCGACCAGTCATCACCTGTGATGAACATAGGAGATGCTGGATTAACTAAAACTCTAGGTCTCGGGTGGAATTCAGTTTTAGATCAGCTCTACTTCCCTGTCAGTCCCACAATTTGCAAAGGGAACACAAAACGTGACATTCTCTCTGTGATCGCCCAGATCTTTGATCCTCTAGGCTTGTTATCACCTTGTGTCATTCTAATGAAGATAATGTTACAGCATTTGTGGCTACAACGGCTATCCTGGGACGAGGAGCTGCCGCCTGAGATGCAACGGGTCTGGGCCGAGACTGTCGACAGCCTGCCGAGCCTGTGCAGCCTGCGCATACCGCGTCGGGTCATCTGTGATTCAGGCAACCTGGAATTACATATTTACACAGATGCATCCGAGCGCGCGTATGGCGCGTGCGTCTATGTTCGCAGCTTCGATTGTCGAGGTGAGGTCACCGTTCGCTTATTACTCGCAAAAGGCAGAGTCGCGCCAATCAAAACTGTGACGATTCCGCGACTCGAGCTTTGTGGAGCTTTGGTGGGTGCTCGCCTGTTTGAAAAAGTCTTCGCCGCTTTAAGAGCACACATCAAGCATGTAAGCTTTTGGACTGATTCCATGATCGTTCTGGGTTGGCTTAAAATGGTTCCTTCCAAGCTCCAACCGTTTGTGCGCAATCGCTGTGCTGAGATTTTGGAAAAAACTGGAAACTGCGCTTGGCGACACGTTCCCACTGCCGAGAATCCGGCAGATTTGATATCACGTGGCGTCAACGCTAGCTTAGTGCATTCACTTGATTTATGGTGGTATGGGCCTGAGTATTTACAGCGCGATCCAGAGCACTGGCCCATCACTCCTGGTGCTGTCGACAAGCTACCTGAAACTCGCAAGGAGGTAGCATTGCACGTCAATGATTCGAGTACTCATGTACTCATTGATTTGAATCGCTTTTCAAACTGGTCAAGGCGTAGGCGCACTGTAGCTTATGTGCTAAGGTTTGTGAATATTTTGAAAAATAAAGTTAGGCCAGAATCAATTCATCTATCTGTCGGTGAACTTAATGATGCTTCAAAGTTAATATTAAGACAGGCTCAAATTCAATCATTTCCGGAATATGACTCACTGTTAAAACAGAAAGCTTTGCCGAATAAAAGTCCACTAATTAAATTTAATGTTTATTTAGATGATGACAAATTGATTCGTGTAGGAGGTCGGTTAGACAATTCTGCCTTTGCATTTGAGAAAAAGCATCCAATAATTATACAGTCCACACATTATGTAACTAAATTATTATTTGAATTTGAACATAAGAAATTAATGCATGCCGGCCCACAGTTATTGCTTGCCACAATTAGAGAAACTTATTGGCCTATAGGAGGCCGCAATTTGGCTAAGAAATGCTATCGTCAGTGCGTCCGCTGCACTCGCTTAAAGGGTAAAGTGTATTATCCTATTATGGGCAACTTACCACAGCAGCGGCTCCAGCCAGGCGGTTATCCGTTTGAAAGTGTGGGCGTGGACTACGTAGGTCCAGTGGCAGTAGCTAGTCGCACCGGTCGCGGTTGCAGACTAATCAAATCCTATATTGCTATTTTTGTATGTTTCACGACTAAAGCGGTACATCTCGAGCTCGTTGGTAATTTAACTAGTAATAATTTTCAATTAGCGTTACGTAGATTCATGTCAAGGAGAGGAAAACCCTCTCATATATTTTCCGATAACGGAACTTCATTTGTAGGCGCATACAGAGACATTTCAACCTTTCTTAAAACCAATTGTGACTCTTTAGCCGCAGATTCAGCCGAGGATGGTATCCAGTTTCATTTTATACCCGCGTATAGTCCAAACTTCGGAGGCTTATGGGAGGCCGGAGTGAAGTCAGTAAAATATCATTTATTGAGAGTGCTGGGAAATTGTAATCTGACGTTCGAGGAGCTGACGACGACGCTGACGCAGATCGAAGCGATCCTGAACTCCCGGCCGCTCTCGCCGCTGTCGTCGGAGCCCGACGACTTCAATCCGCTCACCGCCGGACACCTGCTCATCGGCCGCCCGCTCACTGCACTGCCTACGCCGGACTACGCAGACCATCCTACGACGAGACTGACGCGTTTTCAACGCATAGAACAACTGCGTCAACATTTTTGGGAAAGGTGGAGCAAAGAATATATCTCCGAGCTTCAGCAGCGGGTGAAATGGCAGACACAATCTTCTAGACCGCTTCAAAGGAACGACTTGGTCCTGATAAAGGAGGACGGTCTGCCACCATTAAAGTGGAAGATGGGCAGAATCGAGAATCTAATCCCCGGAGCGAGCGACGGCATATGTCGCGTTGCTGATGTTCGGACAAAAAACGGCGTCGTGCGGCGCAGCGTCAACAGGATCGCCCCCTTACTTCCCCCTAGTGTTGGTTGAAAGCCGTGTCTTTCAACGCGCGGGGGCATGTTCAAAACTTCATTGCTGTATAGGCGACTTTATTTTGTATTTATCTATAGTGTGTAACGTTCTTTATTATTCTACATTGTCTATGTTTTTGTATCGTCTATACTTCTCTTAAAAAAATCTATGGTCTCTCAAATACACACGTACTCAACATAATTGCTGGATTTTATTTAATATTCGTCAAATACCAGAAGACTCCATCCACCAGCTGCAAGATTCCCGTTCAAAAGGAGAATCATGACCGTTCCACTGCCCTTATTAATCCGTGGCAGCTTCCCCATAAGTGGAATGTTCTCGATCGATGGCAGGCCTGATAGAGGAGGTATGAAATATTGCATAATTTTGCAAGAGAAACTACCTACATTTTGCCTTAAATCGGCTATTTATAAAACGTGCCTCCTATGGTTCGGCTAAGCGACTTTCGATACGAGACGGCAGGAAAATTGACTCCATAGATTATGGTATAAGTAGCTATGAAAAATATTGACGTTTTTAAGTGTGATGGCTAAATGGTTTCTTTAAAATAAACTGTATTTCGTAATAAAGATTTTGGTAAAATTGCATAGCTAAAATTTATATGGTATGTTCTGACAATAGGAAGGTACTTAAAAAAGAAACAAAAATATTTAATACTAACGGACCTGTGCACACTTCGTAGCGCGTAACAGTCAATTATTATACCTATAAATTTCTATTCTAGCTAGAAATAGATTTTAAACGTAAGAAAACGGGAATTCTCGTATTTAATATTAATAATTTTGGAAATTCACTTAATTTTCATAAAAATAGCAATTTTATTATAGAGTTCATTTAAATATTTCAATAACTAAATCGACATTTAATCCAAAGTTTGACCAATATGTGTATTCCAGGTTCAAAAAAAGAGCAAAATATGTGCAAAACAAACTTCAAAATAGTATCCCGTTTAACTATGGATTTTCAGGTGAACTGATTTTTTTTTTACGGATAGGTCGAAATATACATTTATATTCATGAAGATATCTAACTTACTCTAAAAATCAGCAAAAAGCATAACTTAACCCCTAAGCGACCATATTATGCAAAGAGACGTGTTATCGCACGCAAGCGGTCAAGTCAAACATCGCCTAAGATCTAGATAGACCTCGAAGACTGAACAACGTGACTACACATGAATACCCTTGTTCAGAGGGTGTTAGTACACGGTAAACATGGATATTGTTTTATAAATTCTTTATTTTAGCAGTGAACAAAGTTCAGGTTCAAAAATTCAAGCAAAATGCTTGAAATTTAAGTATCTATGATTTTTTGTGTAGATGTCTATAATGTGTATTGTATAGGATTGGGCAGATAGATCACTAAACTGAAAAGGGGTCTGTGTCCAGCTGTAGGACCCGGCTAAACAACTAAAATACAATACTTTCTCTTTCTTTATTAACACCTAAAGTTTACAGAAAAGACTTTCTCCCTCGCGGATTTCTCCCTCGCAAAATATGGCAAATTTCCAAATATTATATTAATTCACTTGAACTTTACTCGCATATTTATTTGTAAAAGCATAACTTAACCCCTAAGTGACCGTATTATGCAAAGAGGCGTGTTATAGCATGCAAGCGGTCAAGTCAAACATCGCCTAAGATCTAGATAGACCTCGAAGACTGAACAACGTGACTACACATGAATACCCTTGTTCAGGCGTTGTTAGACGGTGATTTTGTATTTTAAACGTGAAAGTTTGTAAGAATGGATGTCTGGATGTGTTTTACTCTTTCACGCCTAAACGACCGTGACCGATGACGTGGTGGACCGATTGGGCTGAAATTTTGTATAGAGATTGCTTAGACCCTGGAATAACACAAGGGCTACATAAGTACCGCGGGTAAAACCGCTGGGGGCAGCTAGTATATTATAATGTATTATGAAGAAAAAAACTTATAATTATATTATTAAACTTAATTAAGGTCCACAATGGGAGGTCTTATCAACCGGTACTGCATGGAGTGTTTGTTGTAAAACCGCATCTCGTCCAACCGCACAACTTTGAAATTGTACATGTAACAAAACATAATCATGATCGGAAATGTATTTTACAGCTGAATAATAATGGTTCCCTCCATTATTTGTTATCAATAGGAAACCGCGAGAGCATGCAATCTATTCATCGCCAAAATATTCGATTTTGCCCCAAAAAAGTAAAAAGAAACATTGCATTCGGCTTCAAAAGGTCTCCCTGTTGATATCAATCGAAGGGGACTGGAATGTAGTAACAGTAAGGATAAAAGATGCATTATTATTTTTATGTACATTTAAGTGTTAAAAAAATCTTACTCTCAAATAAAATACGTAGCAAAGGAGAATACTTTTTTATGGAAAAAAGTAAAAAGACGTGCAAGACGCTCTCCTGATTTTAACTGTTCATAATCAGTAAATCAATACATAGCCTAGCTACCCAAGATTTCACAATGATGTAAAATTCTAGATGGTGTTGGTGCACTGACCACTCAAAAGTCATAATATAATGTTAAGACTCTTCAGCCCAGTAATTTCAGTGTCCTCCTACCGAAGCACAGTAATGTTTGCACATCACTCAGTTCAGGCGATAGAATAGGCACTGCTGGGGTGGGTACTTAGTCGATCTCCCGCAAAGGAAGTCTTCTCCCGGCTTGGAGATATATATAGATTTAAATTTTGAAAAGAAAAAATCATCTAAAGGGTGTCCAGCGGAAAATTTTCTACTTTAAATTGTTACTGCTCGAATACTAGCGGGGTAAGGTTAATGGGAGGGGTACCGTTCGATGCGCGGGGCGTGCGGATTTGTATGTCACCATGAGTCACTGGTCGGGGGCACCGTGCGTTTGTAGTCGAACAATATCTGAAGAGCGACGAATCACTGATTGTGCGAGTCGCTCTTTTTGCACCCATTTTAATATCCAACGAGTCAGTGATGGGCCAAGTACGCAACTTATCTGGTCGTGGGTGCAGAGGTTTAGACAAGAAGGGACAATGGTCAACAGAGTTGCTCCAGGACCATCAACGTCAGCAGCGACGCCAGAACATGTGTCTCTAGTTTGACACGAAATTATGCGGAATCCGCGTAAATCAATAAGGAAGATTGCAGCCTCCACGGGAATTAAAAAATCTACAGTGCACGTTATTTTTAAAAAGAAGTTAAAATTACATCCATACAAAATGCAAATCGTGCAGGCTCTCCACGAAAATGACTATCTTTTGCGAGAAACCTACGCAAGAACAATGCTCGAACCTTTCCGAACAGCACGGACTCTTGGAGACATATTGTTTAGTGACAAAGCACATTTTCATGTTGATGGCTACGTCAACAAACAGAACATGCGTTACTGGTGTCCTAACAATCCAAGAGAACGCCACCAAAAACGCTTACATAGCCCAAAAAGCCCAAAAAAAATTGCCGCTTTTGCACCAACGCTTTGCTCCCGCGTATTTGCAAATGTACGGGTCCGGCTGCAAGAAGGTCTCACCAGGAACGGGCGTCATTTAGACGATATTGTTTTTAAAAATAAAATCCGCATTATCACACTACATTTTTTTATATTAATTTTTTTTAAAAACTCTACTTGTTTTTTAAATCAATGTTAAACATGAAAATTTCCCGCTGGACACCCTTTATATTAGATACAGATGTAAGTGATGCGCAGTTCATCGGGTCATGTAAATTTGTAGTTAGGAACACATTGCCGTCATCCGTGTTTCTCAAAGGATAAAACTTGGGGATCTTCAAGACAAGAGTGAATAGGTAACTTTCATCATCTTACGTGATTCACCGTCGATTGCATCGACATTTTCCATCAAGTGGCATGTAGTCAAACGTCGTAAAAAGACTATCTAATAAATTATGTCCTTACTGGTTTTCTGTGTAACCTGCGATCCAAGGGCTTTATAGTTCCTTTGTGGAGTCCCCTGAAGGGCGCCACGGTACAGATATCGACGCGATTTGGGAATACATTTGTAGACACATTTGATTTATTTGCTAGTGGGATAGCTCTGATGACGCGGTATTTGTTGCCCGTTGGAGAATCGTGTTTTGAAGATTTTACAAGATTTATTTAGCCTTATCTCTGGTCTTAGCTTATGAACCTTCTTCCCAGTTTTCTTCTTTAGGTAAAACTTCATTATTAGAGATGATGATGATGGTTAGGTATGAGTTTGATTTGATTCGCAGCTTTTAGAGTGGTTCTGCTTGCACGTATTCTTTCTCACTTGTTTCCACGCTTTGATTTGGTTTGCTTGTGGAATAGCTCTGTTGCCCGTCAGAGAATCGTGTTTTTTATGTATTTTACTAGATTTATTTGGTTTTATCTCAGAAGGCTTATTGGGTATCGCGTACTAGCATCTATCACTATTAACCGATCAAAATGAAATGTTCTCTGAGTATTTTCAAACTTTCTTAAATGTGTCGTGTCGTGTTACGCAACAAAGCTTAATAATGCCTTTCTTAAAGTATTATTCCTACAATACGGCAATGAGGTACAAGTTGTACCTATCGTCTAATGTTTGCAGCTAAACCCTGGATTTGAAAATCCCAAATCTCATAGATATTAGTTGACTTGGTAGGTCCCTGGTTGCTTGTTAGTAAAATGTTGCTTTCAAAAGTGTTTAACTATTGTGCCTAAATGGAATTTTTTTTTGATAATATGTAAAAGTCAAAGAACGTTTTATATATGATTATATATTTTTTACCCACCAAATACCCGAAAATGTAACAACGAAAGATGTTAATGAGAAGCCAAAAATAAACTTCATTTTTTTACATCCCAAATGAGACGCCCAAAATAAACTTCATTCTGCTTCATACTGTTTTTCACATCCCACATTTCTTAAGTTAAAAAGATTACGTCCCAATTACATAATTAAAGAAGTGAAGCATAAATATTTGTGGAAATTACTTAAGTTGGAAACCTCAGAAAGAAAGGATCAAAAGAACATCATAACTTTGAAAGTGGCGCCCTCTGGGCTCGTTTGCAAACGACTCATGTAGATTGTTTGCCTAATTGGGTATCTCTTACAGATAAAATGTTAAAATAGATGACGCGAACTTTATTTTGCGTAGGTAGATACCTACAAGAAATATGTACAATAAAATAGAATATAAGATTATTTAATAAAATCCAAATATACAGAAAACTTAAAACTAAAACACAATTTCATAACTTAAACGTAACAATTGGCTGTAGACAATTATTCTACTAACATTATTTTAATGTATTAGCCAGTTATTCACTCACCAAACAGTAATTTGCAGGCATTATTGTGTTCTGGACTTAAGAGCGAAAAATATTGCCTCAAAAAGGTACCAGTTCAGCATGTGTAGGCCAGGTTTGACCTACTCTGGTCTCTTTTTCGCACGTCAAGCCAGCGTCTCTTTCCTTAGGCCAGCGTAGCTTGGCCTTGTCGTTGGCTCAGGTGACAACCAAAAATGTTAAAAGGAAAAAATATTATGATGTACCTAAATTCATAGCATTCGGGGTCCTCCGAAAGAACGGGTCAATGCCTCTGTGAATGGGGTGCTTTGGGAAGAACCCGAGACAAGTTAAAACATTTATTCCCGAGGTTTCCACTCATCGGCATCCATCCAGATATATTTCAGTGGGTAGGTATCTCCTAATTTATTTAAACAGCTCCCAGATAACTTTGAATACAAAACACGTACATTTTAATTTTCTCAGGCTGTGACAAATGGCTGTTAGATGGGGCAGTAAGTAATAAGCCTTTCTAGAGCACAATGTTTGATATTCTTTGAGAAATGACTTGAATTTTAGGCCACTTTAATGATACGATTATTTGAGCACGAAATAAATGAATACAGAAGACTGGCAGACTGACTGCATAATTTCTATAATAATATTATAGTTGGGTAGGTTAGTTGTAATCGCTACATCATAGTATTTTAATAAAATAAAATCGCCGTCCGTGTCTGTCTGTCCCTATGTATGCTTAAATCTTAAAAACTATGCAACGAATTTTGATGTGGTTTTTTTTAAATAGATATAGTGATTCAAGAGGAAGGTTTATATGAATAATATATGTAGAGTGTAGAGGAACAGTCATAATTTCGTGTTAGGGGCAACGAAGTGCTCGCGGGTCCGCTAGTATATTACCTATAATAATTATAGTTGTGTATTAGGTAGGGAGGTTCTAGTAAATCGCAAGGCTACAGCTAATAGCTATAGGATTTGTAGCGAAGTTCCATATCGCCGAGATTCCTAAGTCCTCCAAAAAGAACTTATAAATGAAGTACGCACTGTCACGAGCCTCGACTTCGCAAACAAAATCCTCAGTCTGGACGAAGATTAGGATACAATTTGTTTTAACTACATATTATTAGTATCTATTAGCATCTTCTTCAATGTGTCAAAATATTTGAGGAGCGTTCAAAGCTTCAGTGGCCTACAGCCCTGAGATTCTCTGAAAAAGTGTGTGTAGCAACGTGCGTGACACGGCGTGTTACCATACGCACTTCATCTCTCTATTTGAAACATGCTTCTGCTTTTATTTATTTTGTGATTGTAAAGAATTAGATTTTGCTAGGGGATTTATCCCGCCTTTAAGGTTAAGTCTGCAACCATCTACGGCCGCATCATCATTCAACATCACACGAGATCGTGGACATTGGGCAACCTATAATGTGTAAAAAATAGAATGTTAGGTGGGATGATTCGTAGGCGCCAACTTATTTAAATATTCACACTTATTCAATAACATGAATAACTTAAGAAAACTTACAACTTAACATAGTAATAAACACTAATCGTACAAATTGAGCAATTCCAACTTAAGTACCGGGAGCTTTGAGCTTAGCACATAATTAAATAGCAATTAACTAATACTGTTAATCCCTCGATTTAATTCTAATTAATAGTCTTAAATGACACCGTAGTGGAATAATAATACAGTGAATTATGTTCCTACAGGAAGAATTCATTTATTTACATTATTATGTTGGCATAGCCGATATATTTATTGAGTAATTCATATTTTTACAAGCTTTTATTTAATTTCACCTGTCTGTTGTCTATATGTCTATCTGTTATCAAATCTTGCAAGTTAAATTAAGTTACGTTAAGACGACCTCTGTGGCGCGGTGGGCTTAATACCCGCCTGCAACGCAGAAGGTTGCGGGTTCGATTCCCGCATGAGGCAAATATTTTTGTGATCCACAGGTATTTGTTTCTGGTCTGGGTGGTTTTCAATATCTATTATAAGTATGTATTTACAAAAGAAAAGTATATAAGTATTATATCCGTTATCCTAATTACCATAACACAAGCATTAAGTTGCTTAGTATGGGGTTAGGTGGCACTGTGTGAATTGTCCTGAAATATTTATTTATATATATTTTTTTTATGTGATGAAGTAGAAGACGAGCAAGACGCTCTCCTGATGTTAAGAGATAACGGCTGCCCATAATCAGTACAGTGTTACCTAGGATTTCACAATTATGTGAAATTCTAGGAGCACTGCACCAACGCTTCTTACTCAAGAGTCATGAGATGTTAAGACTCTTTAGCCCAGTAATTTCACTAGCTACAGTGCCCTCCTACCGGAGCACAGTGATGTTTGCTCAGGCGGTAGAATAACTGGCACTGTTGGGGTACCCACCTAGACGACCTCCTGCAAAGGAAGTCTACCCCGGTAAAATACCCCCGGTTATATTTATTTATTTTATTATTTGACCCACTTCGCGGTTTCCGATTGAGCTGAAATTTTGCGTGCATGTATAATTCGGATGACAATGCAATATTATTATGACATGGAACTGATCTGATGACGGAGCTGGAAGGTGGCTATAGGAACTCCGTAATTAAACGACGTAACCCTATCGAGTTTGGGCTCATTTGATTCGGCTTGACGAGTACTTTAGGTGCTAGAAGGTAATAATAATAAAAGCTTGTTTTTAAAAAGTTTTTTTTAATTCACTTGTTAATTCTGGTAATGTAGTGGGACTTCTTGGTGGTAAATGAATGTCAGTCACAGTATTCTTTATAATATTAAAATCTCCTTGATGTTAGACAAGGTGTGACAAATTGCATTAGAGTTTTAAGAATGATTAGTACATTTAATTTTTTTTTTTTATGTGATGAAGTAGAAGGCGAGCAAGACGCTCTCCTGATGTTAAGAGATAACGGCTGCCCATAGTCAGTACAGTGTTACCTAGGATTTCACAGTTATGTGAAATTCTAGGAGCACTGCACCAACGCTTCTTACTCAAGAGTCATGAGATGTTAAGACTCTTTAGCCCAGTAATTTCACTAGCTACAGTGCCCTCCTACCGGAGCACAGTACATTTAATACACATACATTTAGTACATTTAATTATTAAGAAGAGTCCATCCACCTTAGTTGTTTGCCACAAACCTGTGTATGAAACTCGTTTGATCTTAAGCTATAATGGGGTCAAAGAAGTTAGCAATTAGCAACAGTTAAGTATAACCAAAAACAAATGACATTTTAAAAATACTTTTTAAAAACAAGCTTTTATTTTTATTACCATCTAGCACCAAAGTACTCGTCAAGACGAATCAAATGAGCCCAAACTCGATGGGGTTACGTCGTTTAATTACGGAGTTCCTATGGCCACTTTCCAGCTCCATCATCAAATCAGCTCGATGTCATAATAATATTGCATTGTCATCCGATTTATACATGCATGCAAAATTTCAGCTTAATCGAATACCGGGAAGTGGGTCAAATCAAACTTGCAAGATGTGATTACAGACAGACAGACAGACAACAGACAGGTGAAAGTAAATAAAAGCTTGTAAAATATAAATGTCTAAAACTTTATTTAGGTTATACAGGTTTTGCAGACCCACTTTTTCTAGAGAATTAGTAGAATTTAGAAAATCTATGTTTATTTATTATAATTTCTAACATAACGTTAGCGTTAAAAAAAAAAACCAAGATAAATGAAAAAAAAAATATATATATATATAATATAATAATAAATAGGTAGCAATAATTAGTTATTATTAATATTAGGATATTGTTGTGTATAATTATTAAGTGACTTTGTTATAAGGGTGCTGCAGCAACGATAGCAGCAGGATTTATAATTGTATAAAAAAAAAAAAAAAAAACATAACGTTAGCAAAAATACGAGATGTTTGCAAATATTATTATATAAATAAGACTTATCGTACTGTAATTTAGCTAAGCTTTAATTAAAGAGGTGGGTTTTCAAAAGACGTTTCGGAATTTCAGTATAATAGGAATCGGGAGTTAATCGCCAAGGTATTTCTGGCCATTGATAAGTATTATCCGGATTAAAGCTTGGCCAAGCTCGAGCTCACATTTTGACTGAAAATAGCTTTGTAGTTGATTAGATTGTACATCCGATTTGTGACCTTATCTGCTTCTAAATAAAGTTCATTTTTACAAAGTAAAAAATTTTCCAAGTAACTTTGTTAAATCCAATTACTTTTAAAATCAACCTGTGTGTGGTAAAACTGTGAGTCCTGGTTGTTTTCTATAAGATTTTATGTAGGAAACCGTCCTTCGGTCATGGTATAATACCAAGCCTTGGCGACCTAAAACTGCAACATAGGTAGGTATAGGTTCCCAATAGAAATAATTCAAACGTCTCGCAGGCCTGTCTCGCAGTGTAACCTAAATAGAATAGAGTGTATCTCTGTGCCAAATTTTAACTTAATCCTTTCATGGATCCGTTGGTAGATCAGTCAGTCACATGGTTTGGTGGTGGCGCTAATAATGACGTGGATTGTGGATCTACAATTCATATGACAATTAGAACCAATTAAAGAAGAATTCTTCATAATTTTGGATAGATTTTAAAATATGTATTACTGTTCACCTATACCTATATGCATAGGCGGATTTAGGGGGGGGGCAGGGGGCCATGCCCCAGAAGCCTTGTAGAGTTACGAATTTTGCACATATTTCATGGCCAAGATTATAATTTTTTTCTCAGCGCTCGCAGCAATCTGCTCGCGCACTTATTATAAAGGATATTTGAACTTCCTAACTGTTCAGAGCGAGCTAAACACACACTTTTCTAGGTAAAATTTTTAATATTTTTGCCTTTCTGCACCTTGGCCCCCCCCAGAACCAAATCCTGGATCCGCCCTTGCCTATATGTATATATTATATTACCAAAGTGCAGTGGTCCTATAGAGCTCCCTAACCGTTAATAATATCCGAGGAATTCTATAACTTTACAATATCACCTAAAGAATTGCAAAATGAAATTGGAACTTTCAGAGTCCTTTGTGTGGACAACAAAAGAGCTCCAACAAAATATATTTTCATTTATTCCCTTCCACTAGAATTGAATCACGATTTTCCACCAATTATTTAAAGTAAAAAGTCCTTTCATGGACGGCCATTTCTTTTAATGTTGTTTCATAATAAATCTAATTTATCCTGTCGCCTTGAATCTTTACAGTATGGACAATTTTGAGAAATTTTGCGAATAAAAGGTTTATGTCAGAGCACGAACAATAACAATAACAATTGACCATAAAAAAGTGCTTTTTACAAGCTTTTTATTTAGGTAACTTCACCTGTCTGCTGTCTGTCTGTAATCAAATGCATGTTTAATTTGATCCACTTTCCGGTTTCTGATTGAGCTGAAATTTTGCATGCATGTATAAATCGGATGACAATCCAATATTATTATGACATGGAGCTGATCTGATGATGGAGCTGGAAGGTGGCCATAGGAGCTCCGTAATTAAATGACGTAACCCCATCGAGTTTGGGCTCATTTCATTTGTCTTGACTAGTACCTACTTTGGTGCAAGATGGTAATAATAATAAAAGCTTGTTTTATTTGAAAAAAAATTACTTGTTTAAAACAAGCTTTTATAATTATGTACTGAGTTCCTATGGCCGTTTTCCAGCTCCATGCAATTCCTGGTTATCAATGACTAAAGTACTTGTCAAGACGAATCAAACAAGGCCAAACTCGATGGGTTAGCGTCGTTTAATTAATTACGGAGTTCCTATTGCCACCTTCCATCTACATCATCAAATCAGCTCTATGTCATAATAATATTGCATTGTGATCCGATGTGAAACTAGTATTCTTCTGATCTGTAGGTAATAAAAGCTTGTACGTAATAAGCATAATATTCAATATCATAACAATCAATATTCAAAGGCAAATAGTATTTAATAATATGTAGTCAATCAATATTTGATGTAGTCCAATATTGAATATTAGATACTCGTATATTTTGATTTCTGTCGCTCGCAAAATATTACGAATATTGAAATTATAAATTCGTAGATTTACCTTTTTGAGGTTATTTCTGGGTAAAACTTTATTTATATTTTTATAATGTAGGTATTTTTAAAAGCATACCCGGTTCGAAACGTTTTAAAAAGCTTTTGCTTTTTAAAACGTTTCGAACCGGGTATGCTTATGCCGGGTATACCTATGTGTGTTTTTTATACTTTTCAAATGACTGTGTTGTCCTTTTTATATATTTTATCGATCTTGGTCGAGCTGTTTTTTATTTTGTATATGAATCAAAACCCGCCCTTATTTTTTTTTGTTAAAAAACCTGTAAAGTACGTAGGTACCTATATGAGTTAAATCCGAATAAAACCCGATTCCCAATTAAAGCTATAAAAATATTTCATAGCATAATGGATTGATATTTTTATGCAAAGAAGTAAAAGAAGACGAGCAAGACGCTCTCCTGATGGAAAGAAATAACGCTGACTCTTTAGCCCAGTAATTTCACTAGCAGATTACAATACAATACTCTTTATTGGGACAAAAAATAACAAAATAGACTTAAAACTAAATAAAAGTACCTACTAATATTAATGTCCACAATGGGCGGCCTTATCGCTCAGAGCGATCTCTTCCAGGCAACCAACTTTGCACGGAAAGTTACAGATTAAAACAAGTTTAAGGAAAAAGGAGGATATGATAGGTGCATACAAGATAGGTATTATCTTTACACATAACATAATATTATGTGTATAAAGAGTCATATTATTATATTAGCTCTCATAATGGAAAGATTAATATTAAACAAATTTAAGGATAGGGTACATAAACAGTCATGTTTGCTCCATATCTGTCTAGAACAAAGCAACTGCTACCTATAAGACCTAGATTCTAAACAAAGACTACTATCAGTGTCTTACTCAACTTATTTGTCCTTAGCTATCGTGACTAAGAACTAGTGTGCTATATTTGGACTATAAAATAAATACTATTATTGTTTAGGTACTAGCTAAACCTAACGGATCGAGTCGACGACCTCTGTGGCGCGGTGGGCTAATACCTGCCTGCAACGCAGAAGGTTGCGGGTTCGATTCCCGCAAGGGACAAATGTTTGTGTGATCCATAGATATTTGTTTCTGGTCTGGGTGGCTTTCTGTATCTACTATATATTATTTACCAAAGAAAAGTATTATATTATCCGTTATCCTAACCACCATAACACAAGCATTGAGTTGCTTAGCTTGGGGTTAGGTGGCGCTGCGTGAAATGTCCTGAAATATTTATTATTATTTAATTATTTAACCAATATAAAAAACATTGCAAATACATTAAAAAAAAACAATCTCGCGTTCTACGCGTTGCTTGCATGTTCTTCTCATAGAGATGCTTTGCGAACGAGCGGTAGAGTCTTAAAATTGTACTGAAAAATTGGAAAATTGACTTGCAAAAGTTCTCTGCAAAAAGCTTCGTTGTAGCCTATTTGAATAAATAAATATTGAATTTGAGTTTATCGGGGCGCGGAGGAGTGCTTCGATGTACCCTGGCCGCATGGCGTCCCGCAGGAATCTCGGGTTATTTTGGTGGATCTCCCCACCGTGCCCATCTTCAGCAGAAGAGTCCCACAAAAGGGGGTAAAAGTCTAAGCTATCCTCTTACCCCGGGAGGATGTGTTAAATACAATTTTTTGTTAGTGTTACTTAGAAAAAAAATCACTTATTTTTTCTCAGTACAAAAAATAGTGAACCAAATTATATCTAAAAAGCCTGTAACATTTTACGCTATTATAATATTTCTCATAATAATCTTACAAGTCACTACTCTCAGTCTCAATAATATCTTCAAAGCTGAGAGTACATTACAGAAACGTGAGCAAATACTCATTTTCTTCATCTTTAGCGAGGATTGGAATGGCAGTGACTTGCGAATTGCAGCTGCGAGCATAACTGAGCAGTTTGGGATGAGTTTACCGAGGTTGGACAGACGGGATACATTTTGTTGAGCGAAAATCGCTTGAACATTTCTATCATACGCGTATTCAACGTTTTTAAAATACAAGGAGGCAAAGTTGCAAAGGCATTGATATAGCCTGATACCTGATAAAATAAATAAATGATAAAAATAAGTATATAGGTAACTGGGGTTTATACTACAGTCTCCAGAAGACCAACCCATTACACTATATAATTTCGGTTTGTTAAATGTTTTCTAAAAGTTATGTGAATTGTACACTAAAGTTACTATAATGTTTTTTAAATGAAATAACAAAAACATCACGAAACAATAATATGATTTTTGTAAAGTTCCCGCTTTATTTTTTTAAACATGAAAATATATTCTACAACTTTTCCGTCGCGTTGAAATCGCTCGTCTGCATCGCCCTAGTTAAATTACAGCAAAGTTCGAAGTTTGTGAGAGCGAGAAGTCTCCGAGTTGTCATGCATGCTGGCTGCAGAATGTTTTTTTTAATTAGATTCCTTCTACGCTTGCTGAGTTCGAATTGTAATTCAGATCGGGAGGGTTATTCACTAGGCGGTTGCATGGGCACGACGCGAGACAACTTGCAACTTATTGGTTATAAAATATGTGTTGGAACTTGAATAACCCCTACTTGACAGTTATTAAAAGATGCGAGATATTGAAAACTTTAATTAAAGTTTATTATGTAGCAGAAATTTAGGAGTTTTAAGGCTCTTTATATTTTTGTTTAATCTATATTATACTAACTTATGCTCGCGGCTTTGCCCGTGGATAAATGCTTTCTTAGCGAAGGGTTTCAATGTAAAACCTGTGTTATTTTTTTATAGTCACAGTAATATTATAAATTCGAAAGTTTCCGCGTGTGTGTAAATTACTTCTTCTCGCCTAAACGGGTGGACCGATTGAGCTGAAATTTAGTATAGAGATAGCTTACCCTGGAATAACATATGGGCTTTAGCATAGCGGGTAAAACCGCTGGGCGCAGCTATTAAAAAAAAAATTGTTTGTTAAAGCGTGCTACAACTTCGACTGTATCGTCTCTTACCAACAGGTGAGATTGCGGTCAAACGCTTGTTTAGTCTGCTATAAAAAAATAATTAGCGATCCTAAAGCGACGAGTTGCTCTCACATGACTCAGTATAGAATTAGCCTGCAGCTTTTCCACAGTTGGGTGATCTGGGTCTTAATTCGAACTTTCTCATTGGTTCGTTTTAAAAGGGTTTGTTTTAAAGGTTGACAGAACTTTGATGGTTGTTGAAATAAAATTAATGTGATTTTAATTAGTTAATTAAGTGCTTTGTTTGGATTTTTGTGTTTAGATATTTTAGGCGCAATTTATATAGAAATTTAATATCAAGGATTTGGAATTTGGAAGTAATATAGTCTGCTTTAGATAGTCTTTACGAGTTTTTGGAAATCACAAACTTCTTTCCACAAAGTGCTTATTTTAAGTCTATTAACAGTTTGAGATAGTGAAATTACTGGGCTAAAGAGTCTTAACATCTTATGACTCTTGAGTAAGAAGCGTTGGTGCAGTGCTCCTAGAATTTCATATCATGGTGAAATTTTAGGTAGCCCTGTACCTACTGATTATATATAATAGGCAGCGTTATCTGTTAACATCAGTAGAGCGTCTTGCTCGTCTTCGTACTTCTACACATAAAAATGTGTGAATTTTACATTTTTCTATTTTAACATTCTACCGCTCGTTCGCAAGGGACCTCTATCATAGAGGACGAGAAGAACGAGCAAGAAACTCATGTCGATTGCATTTTTTAAATATGTGTTTACAATGTTTATATCTTGGTCACATATATAATTTATTGTGCGTTTGAGTCGCACCAGCAGTCAACCACGTTTTTTTTTATACATTTAGGTTCACGCATCTCTGTCTGTTTAAACGCGCCATAAAATGCTATGGAATGATAAGCAATTCATTATGTTCATCACGTGTCACATGTCACGTGTTATAGAAATATGTCACGTGCATCGGTGACTTAGTTGTGATATATTCAACTAAGCTACACTGTTGACGGCGATGGTCAGATGAATCAGAAATAAGTAATAGTAATGTTAGTTATTATTATTTTACCCGTTAGTAGTAGTCATAGGCTTTTAAAAATTACCTTAGTGTTCATCATCATCAGCCTACGTTTGTTTACTGTTGGACGTAGGCCTTCCCCCATGGCCCATGGCACGCCACTCAACTCGTTCCTCCTTGTACCTTAGTATTAATAGATATATACTTTTATTATGTAACCAATGTAATCACTAGTATTTGATTAACATAATATACCTACATAATAGTTTTTAATATTCAAAACGTACGTTCAAAAGAGCTGATTTTGGGGTGTTCTTGAATAAATGTATGGAGCATGCTTTTCATTCTGTTAAATAAATATGTTTTTAATTAACTTTTCCACTTAGCAACCTTCATTGGCTGAAACAATATCAACTTTACCCTTCCAAAGTCAACAGCCATTGCAAATTGCGCCCCCTATAAGTTGTCATGTAGCATTCATCCTACTTAATTATGCAAAGGGATGTCGAAACAAATCTCGCGAGTCGAGCCTTCCTGAGGAATCTCGCCTTATTCTTGTAACGCATAAAACCTTATGGGAAATAAGAGATGGGAACTGACAGGGTGTAAACAGTATGGGTGTAAGTTAATGGGAAAAGTTGGATGGTGGAAACATCCTTATGGGAAAATAAACGGTTATAGGATAATGGGGTACATAATTTACAGAAGAGGTGAATATTGGTAGAATTTTATGTGAGTTGCATCTTTTATATGTTTTAGTACGAGAATATCAAGCACCACAGTCACAGCACCTTTAATCCACACATTAGCTTTTGTATTAGTGGGTATCTGCATTGAGATGTATTCCCCGCGATTACTACCTTTTAAGCTCAAAGCACGGCTGCCGATTAGATAATATTTGTCAGTCAGAATACAGCTGCTTGCGATTCGCTTAAAAACTGATGATTCTTAACGATCAAAAACTATTCATACCTATTTGATCCCATTGCTGGGCATATGCCTCCTCATTCCTTACCTTCCCTACCCTCCCTCCAACTTCGGTCTTCAGCTTTGGATTTATATCCTTCCTCATGTTTTCCAGAATCTAAATCATCCCACTATAATTTTTTTTGTTTTATTCATTCCATTTTGATGCCGCATGAAGTTACCCATACTGCAATTGAACATTAAACGTATATAAACGTAGGCATGTATACACGCTGGATTCGCGAAACTGGAGATAAAACGAATATTGCGTGTATATGGAGCTGTAATTTAGTCTGTAATGGATTCAAACGTCTATGAAACCGCCGGCTCAGGCCAGACAAGTGAATTCAGACTTTGAATATTTTGATTAAAGAGTTGCGTTCGTGAAAAGTGTTCAAAAGTTTATTTTTATTAAAATGTGTGGTACATTACACAGTCATCTGCGATATCCCAAAATACATTTTGATAGATGTAGGTACATACCTAATATGTAAGAAAAAAAACTTTGCTTTGATTAAAAGTGGAATAGCATAAACTTAATAACTTCACGCGTTCCTAAATGAAAGTCTGCATAGACAGTCAAAAAAGTGATCAAAAAACGTGAACAAAAAAAATGATATCTATATCAAAAGGAAAGAAAACGAAACCTTAAAAGGAAAACTATAAAACAATGTGTACCGCTCCTTCTATTATAAATTAATTGAATACATATAGGTACGTAAGTAAATAATATAGGTATTATGACTGATACCAATATAATGTCAATGACATATCGATAGTAAAAACGAGACAGATAGTAAAAACAGCATTCCACTTAAAACGATATTAAGATAATATTATAAACTCAAGTAGTACGAGTATTTCTCATAAACAAGCAAAGTCATGAATGGGCGTGAAGATTACGTACCATTCATAAAACCACAAAACCTTGAGTGACTAATATTGTTTGTATGTAAATGAGACATTTCCTGCGGCTAGATGCAGTGATTCATGCGGCATAGTTTTAATTTTGGATGGATAAAAACTGACTGACTCCGAACGGTTATTACGACCACGGTAAAGAGATAATACAGTAGTAGTGTAGCGTCCGTGGCCCAGTGGTCATACGTCCGGCTTTTAATACGGAGACCCTGGGTTCAAACCTCAGTGTGTGGCAAAAAGTTCGCCTGGACGCTACCGTGTTTCGGAAGGCACGCAAAACTGTGGGTCCCGGCTGTTTCCTATAAGATATGTAGGAGGCAGTCGTTAGGTCATATTGCAGGCCCTGTAGTAATCTCGGCGACCTGAAACTGCAACATATAGGTTCGCCACACAACCTATAAATTGTGATTTGACTCTGACAGTGTAAGTAGGGTAACCTGTTCTGTTGGAGTATAAACCCCAATTATATTATTATACAGTAATATGACTCTTTAGAAGCGGTTGAACTCAAGGTCGCGAGAGTTTGCAATGCGGTCGACAGGAATCGGTAAAGCGAAGTGCCGAATAGACGTTTTTATGCAGTAAGCTTCCGAATAATGGTTGTGAATTAGTAAAAATATCACAAAGTATTCTTTTCGATATTTTGAGTAATTCACAATAATAACGCCTATTCGGCACCTCGCTGTCTACCGAACCCTACCCACCTCGTTGCTCGTTGCAACTCGCGCGACCTTGAGTTCAACCGCTTCTAGGGAGTCAAATTACTGTATATTTCTTTACCGTGACACGACTGTGTTCAGTGAAGCCAAGGAGGGGTATGTCCCGCTTTATAGGTTTAGCCCGCTACTATCTTCCATCTTGAAGAAATCCACAATAAGAAGTCGTACTAAGATTGTGTTTCTATGTAATGAGACATTTCTTGCGGCTAGATGCAAGTGATTCATTTGGCATAGTTTTAATGTTGGATGGAAGAAACTGTTTCGTCCGGTCATTACGACTGTGTTCGGTGAAGCCAGGTTTATCCCGCCTTCTAGGTTTAGCACGCTACTATCTTCCGATGAAATCCATAATAAGAAGTCGCACTAAGATTGTGTTTCTATGTAATGGGACATTTTTTGCGGCTAGATGCAAGTGATTCATGTGGCATAGTTTTAATTATGGGTGGTGCTGTTCTTACAGGTGGAGATTTTTTCCTTATGTATCACTCCACTTTTTGCGATTTGTTGTTATAAGGTATAAAAAATGTATGTTGTGTAATTGCTAACATATTTTTTTTTTATTTCAGGTAAAAAACTTGCTGGAACTTTATATAGGAAAGAAATAAGGATTCGTCAATCTAATCGTGAGTTTTTTTTTTATATTTGGATGAAAATATTTCTTCAAACTACAATTTGGAAAATCTTCTTTGTAAAGCGGGTTTACCCGCTGAAAGTTAGCCCTTAGGGTAATTCCAGGGTCTAAAACTGACCATATAATGAGATGTGCCAAATTTCAGCTCAATCGGTCCAGCCGTTTAGGCGTGTAGAGGTAACAAACATACGTAATATATTCTAATTTTTAATATTAACTGGAAATTTTCTTCAAGGATTCGTAAAATGTATATTAGGGTACCAGCATTATATATTATTTTACCAAAGTTGGTAAAATAATATATGCTGGTACCAAAATTGGTAAAATATGTAGGCACTCGCGTATATTTTACCAAAATTGATAAAATATATAGGTGCTCGGATATATTTTGCCAATTTTAAGGCCATCAAAATCGATTATCTATCAATTGTGTCACACTTCCGTGAGAGCCTACAAATTGGCTAAATTGGTAATAAGGCTTTAAGGGGAGACGTGCTCCGTAATAATTGTGTCATGTTCTACACATGTTACTTAATAACATTAGAACAGACCACCATAACACAAGCATTAAGTTGCTTAGCTTGGGGTTAGGTGGCGCTGTGTGAAATGTCCTGAAATATTTATTTATTTTATATGTCGGAGATAAGGCTGTAAAGCGCTTGTCATGAAAATTTTGCAATGTGCGATAATATAATATAGCAAATCTAAATCTAAGGGAGAGGAAGATCTTTTTGAGTCAACTCAAAAATTTACTACTTAGTTTGAGTTATACTCTCCATTGAATTCTCGAACACAGTAATTAGTTTTCACCATTTCTGAAAAATGGAGTAGTTTTTGGCAAAATATGTGGATGTGTTCAAAAAGCTGACAAATATACTCCAAAATGGTTTGACAAATCAGGGAGGATCAGGGAGTGGGTATTTTCCAACGTTTTGAACTTATACCTGTCAAAGTACAATTCTTCTTTTAAATGAAGGTTAGATGGCCGAGTGGTAACATGATTTTTACACACTGTGGCCACAATGGCATACATGTACGAATGTCATCAGCGGACGTATACGCTTGACATACGTATTAATTTGTATAATTAACTTAGCTTAAAGCTTACGACAGACTGAGGTAGTAAAGCGAACGCGATCAGGGACGGAATTTTTATAATGTTCGAATTTGTACGTAACATGTCACATATAAAACGAACGCGGGCAGGAAAAAAAAGATCGCAACCGCTTTACCGCTCCGTCTCGCCTCTGTCTGTCGTAACGTTTAGGAACTTTTTATGGCTGTTCCGCTACCGTATTAATTCGGTGGTGTTTTCTCTCCGTGTGTTGCGAAATTGATGTTAAACGTGTGATCATGGCTTACAGTAGGTTTTTTTGTGAATATCACTTTATTTGATTAGATTAAGGAGATAGATATCTAGCTAGAAGTTACATAGCAAACAAGCTAATAATTTCGCTCACGTTTAGAAAGCCTTTCTTTTTCATAAAACCTACCTTTGTGCTGAATTTGGCTGGGCTTTATGCCGAGATGAAAATTGCTAAGGGCAACTGGTAGAAAAAGCTATTGTAGCATTAAGTTAGTCCTAGCTTTGTGCTGAATAATAAATAAATAAATAGATTAGCGATGAGACCGCCAATTGTAATACTTATCTTTTTCACTGGAGGAAACGGTCAATGTACATAAAAAGTATACAAAAAAATCTTTATTGTGTAAGTAAATCAGTAAATTTACGTCTACACTTACCTACACATCGTCCATTCAATCTTCATCGTCCCGCAGACGACAGCGGGATCCAGGTAACGGATGCCAGCGCTAACTTACAATTATACCCAACATCTGTTACTGGGATTGATTGAGACATTCCACCCTGACATCTCTGATAGTGTCATTAATTTTAACCTGATTAGCATCTCTACAACTAGTTGTGGTCAACAGATCAATAAAAGCACAGTAGAATAGAATAACCCTTTATTGCATTTTTTTTTTGTTAACGCCGGGAAAAAATGCATTACGCATCCCATCGGGGGTATGGGAGGGTTATGTGGGACTCCCCGTGCAGAGCGACTGCACGGGTATACCCACTAAAACAACCCGGCGGCACTCAGGCATCGTCTATGTGATGGAGGACTGGGAATCGGCAGAGCCTTGCATCCAGTCCCACCCTTTATTGCATAACAAATTATAGAATACGATAGAAAACTCTTCATTGAACACCATTAAAACAATAAAGTAAGCTTTGAGAAAATATGATAAAAAACATTAATTAAATCCGATTTTGGGAATTACCGTGAGTTAATATTACAAATACATACGACACGGCTACGCACGTATTGATTTCGTTGAGATTGCCGATTTTTTGCTAATTCTTTATACAAATAAGTAAGAAGACGAGCAAGACGCTCTCCTGATGGTAAGAGATAACGTTGCCCATAATTAGTACAGTGCTACCTAGGATTGCACAATGATGTACAATTCTAGGTACACTGCGCCAACGCCTCTTACTTATTAAGAGTCATAAGATGTTAAGACTCTTTAGCCCAGTAATTTCACTAGCTAAAATGTCCTCATACAGAAGCACAGTAATGTTTACACATCACTGCTCAGGCGGAATATCGTCTGTAACTTTGTAGGGAGAGGAATATTGATATTCACATGGGTTGGTGGTGAAATAAAAGTAGGCCTACCTAGGTAGCATAGTTAGCTGTTTTAAGCTTAATTTCCCAAATATTAAGTGATTCACTAATTCAAACTGAAGTGCGGATTGTCAGTTTGTCAGCAGTCGAACACAGCCAGTTCCGAACTTAGTTTGCTTGACGAACTTCCTAGAACTTCTAGTTTCTAGTGAACTAATAGTTTCAATTCAGTCCGGTCACGCAGTCTGTCTAGGCTTTAGACTTCAGACACATTCTTTGTGAAGAGACAAATGAAATTTTTATAGAAAAATAATGTGAAAAGAATGGTATATCTGTGGAAAATTTTATTATTAAACTAACTTATGCTGGCGCTGTCGCTAAATTCTTCCTTAGCAGATGTATGTTACGGCTATAGTCCGAAGTGCGGCTACACCTAGATTTAGCCAGTTAAACCTAGGTGACAGGTGAAGATTATTCTACCGCCTGAGCAGTGATGTGAAAACATTACTGTGCTCCGGTAGGAGGGCACTGTAGCTAGTGAAATTACTGGGCTAAAGAGTCTTAACATCTTATGACTCTTGAGTAAGAAGCGTTGGTGCAGTGCTTCTAGAATTTCACATCATTGTGAAATCCTAAGTAACACTGTACTAATTATGGGCAGCGTTATCTCTTAACATCAGGAGAGCGTCTTGATCGTCTTCTACTACATAACATAAAAAAAAAACCTTCCTCTTGGAACATTCTATCTATTAATGAACGTTACTATCTATTAGGGACTTATAACGGGAAGCAACTTTTATTTTATACCTACCTACTATGTAGCGAAATGACTTTGCAAACCCAGATCAAAAATTTAAATGAAAATAACAATTAACCAACACGAAATTACTGAATTTGACGTTAATCTATTATATTATAGTAATTGAATATACCTAATTAATATTTTGCCGTTTATGCATTTAATACAATTATTTTGAAATTACAGTGAAATTGGTTTATCTTTACGGTAATGGAATATTTGTTTTAATATCAAATTAATGCGAGCAATTTATTATAAACAATAGTCTTTGCTATGTGGCGTGTAAATTATGTGTGTGGTGATTAATAAATTAAATAAATATATACAGAATTAGGGTGTAATCGCACTACGCGGTAACTACAATGCAGCGGCGCAGCGCGGCCAAGAAGTGACAATTAAAAAAAAAACTTTTTAAAACCAAGCTTTTATTATTGTTATACCATCCATTACCAAACTACTCGTCAAAACAAATCAAATGAGCCCAAACTCGATAGGGTTGCGTCGTTTAAAAACGAAGTTCTTATGGCCACCTTGCTCCATCATCAGATCAGCTCCATGTCATAATAATATTGCATTGTCATCCGATTTATACATGCATGAAAAATTTTAGCTCAATCGGAAACCGGGAAGTGGGTCAAATTAAACTTGCAAGATTTGATTACAGATAGACAGACAACAGACAGGTGAAAGTAAAAAAAGCTTGTTATGAAGGATATCTCCCATAAGCTAGTATTAGATGTAGGGATAAAATGACATTTTTGATGTCAGGTCATCATCATTTTATACTGACCCTCTTTATCTCGAAGATTGCACTTACGTCCACAAATAGGGATGTTAACATGGTCCAAAAATTTTAAAACATAATTTATTAGGCAGTTTAAATAACAAAAATATATTAGATACCGTATTTTTGGTTGTGAAAAATATAACGCTTAAAAGTTTTTGTCATTGCCTAGTCTATATATATTCGAGTGTGTATTATTTCTCAAAAGCAATCTATCAATGTTTACCAATTATAAAAGTAAGCGACACGAAAACAAAATATGTGGACCTGTCTGCCACACTGCTTTATTCAACAAAAGCGTCTTCTGTATGGGACCACGAATATATAATCATCTACCAAAAGTTCTTTTAGAAACGAATGATATTCGTCTGTTTAAATTTAGTTTAAGAAAATTCCTAACTGACAAAGCTTACTATTCTGTAGATGAATATTTAGATGACAAACTTTGAGTGTTATATTTTTATTTTAATCCTATTTGACATTGTTTGTATAATTATTATAATTGCAATTTAATTACTATGACATGTTACCTATTTCACTAAATTTAAATTTTATTTTTGCATGCAATATAATGTCAAAATAATGTGTTTTAAGAATTAATTATTTTTTATTTTATTTATTTTTTTTTTTTTTTTTTGCACGCCGAAAGGCAGCATAAGGCGGACTGTTTATAATATTATTCTTATATCAACTGTATTTACCCTTATACGCAAATAAACGAATTGAATTGAATTGAATTGAAAGTTTGTGGCTGTGGACGCGTGACGTCACAATCCTACAGTGACGTTACGACCAAGCAACTTTAGTTCACACTCGCGATAGTTTTAAAAATCCTACTTTAGTTCATTGTATCTCACACGTTTTTTAATAAAAAAAATACGTGTCTTATATTTTTCAATTACCTGCGCCCAGCTGCTGTTTACCTGCTGTGCTGTAAGCCTATGTGTTATTCCGGAGTCTAAGCTATCTCTATACGAAATTTCAGCTCAATCGGTGCACCTATTTAGGCGTGAAAGAGTAACAAACATACAAACTTTCATTCTTACAAATTTTCGCGTTTATAGGTAATACTAGCTGCGCCTAGCGGTTTTACCTGCTGTACGATAGGCTATTAGGGTCTAAGCTATCTCTATACGAAATATCAGTTCAATCGGTCCATCCGTTTAGACGTGAAGAAGTAACAAACATACCACACTCACAAACTTTCGCCTTTATAATATTGGTGTGATTAAATAGTAGAACGTTGGAACTAACTGAACCTGTTTTTGTAATATTAGCCTACTAATTATTAACTAATTAAACCTACTAATTATTAGTTATTATTTAATATTTAGTGTTAATTCCGCTCTAAATATCTGAGTCTAACTAATAGACTACAATGCTTAGCGTTGTTTTTTTTTTTTTTTTTTTTTTTTTTATGTGATGAAGTAGAAGACGAGCAAGACGCTTTCCTGATGTTAAGAGATAACGGCTGCCCATAATCAGTACAGTGTTACCTAGGATTTCACAATTATGTGAAATTCTAGGAGCACTGCACCAACGCTTCTTACTCAAGAGTCATGAGATGTTAAGACTCTTTAGCCCAGTAATTTCACCAGCCACAGTGCCCTCCCACCGGAGCACAGTGATATTTGCACATCACTGCTCAGGCGGTAGAATAACTGGCACTGTTGGGGCACCCACCTAGACGACCTCCTGCAAAGGAAGTCTACCCCCGGTAAAAACCCTTAATGCATGCATATGCGGGAGGGCGGGTGGTGCACTCGGTGGTGGAATTAATACTAGTTACTATTTTGGTAACGTTTGAATTCCTCGCCATCTCTTAATAACTTAGACTCAGATATTTAGAGCGGAATTAACACTAAATATTAAATAATAACTAATAATTGTTATGATGGATTTCCGCAAAGTAACGCCTAGTTCCATAAATTATACCTACTAATAATGGATGGAAACTTGATGGACAAAAAAAATTTTTAGTCAACATCCCTCGAAGGAAACTAAAGCGCCGTAGCTCAGCATTTCAACCCCCTGTCTTGAACAATAAGCTGCATTATTAATCTGTCCCTCCACGCATATCCTTTGCCAGGGGGCCTCGTCCCGGCGATTTATCTCGCCCTCGGACGGGGGGTGAATGCAAAGTGGTGCTGTAACATCTAGAGACTATTGCAGTACGTAGCCCTTTGGGATCTTTGTAGGACTTTTTATACACTATAGGCACAATAGGTTATACTATGACCAAGATCACGCCTGTTCCTAGTAGAAAACTAAATGTTTAGAGGACAAAGATGCTTCGAAGCTTCTGCATGATAAATCAACTGGTGCCTGAGAAAGAACATTAATGTTTTTTTATACAGAATAGGCCTACGTTTGACCACATCCCACCTGATGGAAAGTGCAGTTGCGTTCGACGATGGATCACGTAAGATGCCTAGAAAGGTATCTATTCACTGGTGCCTCAAAGATACTCAAGTTGTATGTACCCTTTGGGAAACACGTATGGCGGCAATGTTTGAACACAATGCCACCAGTTCTAATTAAAAAAATCGAAGCAAATTGCTTGGTGTAGACAGTTGTTACCACATATATTAAAATCAAAATGATTCCTATATGTAATTTTACTGTCCATTCTTCTTTCTCATAGAGCCATTAAGTCGGCTTAATGATTGCCACCAATAAATAAATGTTAAGCGTAATACGACTGTTGGTGACTCACAAAATATAGGTAACCTCTAAAGACTGTTGAAGGTGCAACAAGTCAGAACTGAGAATGAAATGGAATAGATCTTGAATGTGCGACCAAGATTCATCTTTGTCTTGTACCTGTCACTCGTGGCTATTGTCTGATATTATTTTTCTTATACCTTGAACAGCCCTTGATTATAAATTAGGTATCCATTGGCCGCGATAAGATACAGTGAGTGACAACCATGCTTAAATTTGCTTGTACACATGCTGTAAGGCTTTGATTCAATAATTTCACCATAATATGGTGAAATGTTACAATACTACGATTTTTCTTTGTTAAACTACAAAAGGAAAGAAAGCTGAATGAAAAGTCTTAAAAGGTTGGCAACGTACCAACAAGACCCGAAGTTTACTTTTTTTTTAAACGATTCTCCCATTACCAGTTGTAGTGTTACCTAGCTGTTCAATACTACATTTAATATCACAATCCTATCTATTCTATTATACCTAATAGTTTTTAATTTTGTGTTTGTTATTTTGTAATTTTAAATATATTGTGTGTATATTTATCAAAAGCAACAAAAGAAACCTGAGATATTTGTTGTTGAATATAGTCCCCGGTTTTTTGCTGGTAGCATTAAAATAAATTTCACATTGCCCTTTAGACCGGAATACAGAAAAGAGTGATGCATATTTGGTAAATGAATTTCTGACTGGCAAAGGTGACATCCACAAGGCGACCTCTGCAATATAAGCCTACCGCTACATACATACAATTTTAACTTGTTTGCTACCTATAGTCTTAAAATTTAAAGCACATGTACTGAATTCTGTGTCCACATCCAGCATTACAATGTCTACGCACGACTTGATGTAAAATTGATATTAGCATTAACATATTGTCTCGATGTTTCCAAATGTAAAAATAACGGCGGGTTTGCAGGTTTTAAGGTAATTCAGAAATAGGTCAGCTTACAAGTACATTGAAAATTTATCTCTTGAGGTTTCTAATGCCCTGGTACCTAGTACCTTTCGGGTATTGCATAGCGACCTGAAACTGCAACATAATTAAGTTTGGCTATGTATCGCCGATGTAATTAACTTTAAGTTGTAACCTAATGTTGTGATTTGACTCTGACAGTGTAAGTTTAGTAACCTGGGGACTGGGGGGGGGTAAGATGGGGTATTTAGGTTTTATACTAACAGAACAGCCGTCGTAGCACATTGCAACATTGACATAAGACTAGCAACTCCCGTCCCACTGTCAAGAGTAATTGACGTTGGTAAGAGCACAATGACATTGGGAGTAGCTACAAATTGTATGCAATGACAGCGCGAGTAGCAAGAGTAGCGACTTGATATAATATGTCAGTTTACTCTTAGTCTAGTAAAAGAAGAAATTTGGATCGAAAAGTCGAAAGCAGAAAAACTAACTTAGGGACTTTGTTTGGACTAGTTAGGAGATAAACATACTAAAAGTCCCCACTCCTCCGAGGTGAGCCCGAGAGGGGGGAGGCCGAAGAAGGTCCCATTTTTAGGTTTTTTGCTTATATGTCAAAAACTGTGCATTTTACGATATTTTGATGTACTACATTATGAAACCTAATAAAATTCTCTACAACTTTGGCCTTTACACTTTCTATCTATCTCCAATCGTTGTCCAGCTATGAGCTTCCAAACATGGTCTATTTTTAAGGACGCAAAAATTAGTTTTCCATACAATGTCGGTAAAAAAATCTTGCAATCAAAATTTGACCAACTTCTGGTTGTCGTACCATAATGAAACTTTGCGAATGTCTAGAAATCTGATGACAGTTCAATATTTTGGTACCACTGAGCTGATCTGATGATGGAGCCAGGAGGTGTCTACTGAAACTCTTCAATGGCTATTAGTAAACCCGTCGAGTTTGGGCACATGACATTCGAATTGATGATTATTGACATTCGGGAGTTGTAACTAGGATTACAGTTACTAGAATACAGCTACCGTTCATTTTTTCACTACGACTGTCATACCAGTAGCTACATTTTTTTTGCGATAACTAGATGCGATTGGTGCTTGTCTAAGCCTGATGGGAGTAAAAACACCAATTACTGTTATTTTGGGATCTTAATTTCACAAAACCAGCATTCTAAGTGAGATTATAAATTAAATACACTACATAAATCAACAAACCTAAGTTTGTTCAGCGAAGTTCAATCTAAGTTAGGACTAAGTTCAGTGTCAGTAACTTTAGACCGGAATGAACGGAACCCATTTCTGTTGCCTTTTGTCAGATTTAGAGAGTAATTCTTGTTATCAAATTAAATTAAACTTTGTATAATGTACACTTTTGGAATAATCAAACCGAATCCAAAGGCTTAAGGGCGCTTAGTCCGCGGGACGCTCTCTCGCTCGCACTATTTGACACATTTTGAAATATAAATTCATAGAATTCACTTTTTGAAAATTCCTCAAAAGGATGGGTCGCTGCACAATATTATTGCACACATTCCCGCGGACTAAGCGCCCTTAATAGCGTCTTCTATATGTGCGACTTTGTCGCTTGCACGATATGACGATTTTTTTTATTCGTAGATTTACTTTTTGAAAATATCTTGCGGTATAACTTCATACTCTCTATATAGGGTACCTAATATTACTCTAGATAACATCTAATATAGGTACTCTATTATATTACTCTAGACTCTAGATAATACGAGTATTTTTTTATTATTTTTAAAAGTATTTCCAGTTTGCTTCGTTAACCCCGTTAACGACGAAACGAAACGAAAAATACCTTAGGTAGGAACCCTTGCGATCCTTCTGCTATTTTTGAAAGATCCGTTTAAAATAAAATATTATATATCATTATTATTGTAATTAAATAAGCGTTAAAAATATGAAACCTTACATTATGTATACCTACCTACCTAACACACAAATTTTCATACCTAAATTTAGAAAGTCTTCCAAGATAGGTACAAATATTGGTCTAAACAGTTAGAGATATAAAAAAAAAAACATTGCGAAATGAATATCAATAAAGGTAAAAGAAACTCATTTGAAACGACACGTGTCAAACGTACCTTGGATGACTGAGTGGGCGTCGTCCGGAGGGCCGCCCACGGTATCTCTGAAAGGTTTAGGTCGAAAAGGACCTGAACAGTCTCCACGTGGAAGAATGGCGGGAAATGACACAAGGACAGTCCGAGTTAGAGAAACTTGTTATTGGAGGCCGAACCCGCTTTGGATTCTCGCGTCAACCCAGTAAGTTAAGCTTGACTAATTTTTGGTAAGAAGCGCATGTTTGGAAAGTGCAGATGCCGTCGACAATAATCGGCTCAAAACTCAAACTCAAAATTCATTCATTCTTGGCACTTTTTACTTAGGCTGACAAAATGATCTATCCGGATGTTGACTGGGTACATTTTTAAGGTGGTCGCACATCTATCCCCATCGAACGTGCCGAACGAATCGAATTTTAGATTTTGTATAGGAAATCTTTCGATTCGGACGACTTGACTCCGGCAAGTGTAAGAGGTTTCATGAGATTTCATAATAAGTATTAAGAATACAAAATTTGATTAGTTCGGCGCCTTCGGTGCGTCCCCCTTTAAACTTTTTTTTGACCCAGGAAAAATGACGTACACGTCATCACCCAAGGCCGGGGGGCGCGGGGTCCACCTTTAAACTGCCTTTACCTACCTTTACTTATAGTTGCCAAAAAAGGTACTTCTACTAAAATACAAATTGCAATTCAACTTTACACGTAATATACGATAAGCCTCGATTAGGGGAGGTTGGGGTAAACCGGTAAAAGGGGGAACGGTAAAGGGGGATTCTGCCCTCTAAACGAAATATTGCATTACCCCTCACTAGAATAAGAAATAGATCACGAAAATGTGCATTTACACACACCCTGGCTTAAAAGATGGGGGTGCATTAGTGTTTGATATGTTATTCGAATTTATACCTTGTTTGGTTAAAAATAAAACTTATATCAGCTTGCTTATTTTAATCATCGATTTTATAATGCAGGTAAATTTAGCATCGGTGTTTTGTGCCAGACAAAATGGGAAGATTGATTTTAGTTACCAAGATGAATATTAAAATACTGCGAGTAGCCTTAGATTTTAACTTTGGGAACTGCTTGACTGAGCTGGCATTTAAGCTGACCCCACATGGGCGAGCGCGACTCAAAGAAAAATGACGTCGTCGCACAAATACTTTCGATCACACATCATTTAAAACCCGGCACATTAAGAAAGAAAAGAAAGAAAAAAGCATTTATTTACAGCAACACATTTTGTTACAATTTATCATACGAGTAAAAAGGGTCTACAAAAATTGGTATAAATACAAAAAAGTGTCGTTGTAAATGGACTCAAGCTCAGCTCAGCTCAAATGTTGGGGACATGTCCTCAACGCTGATTTTCAGCTTGCGTCGTGGCGACCATGTGGACACTATATAACAATACATTATATATCAATACAATCAAAAAAGTATTCAAATTAATAACTATTAAAAATAGAACAACAATACAATAAAAGAGACCACCCAGTGTGTGTGTGTGTGTGCGCGTGCGTCTGTGAGTGTATGTGCATGTTTGTGCGTGCGTGCGTGCGAGCCTGTGTGTGTATGTGTGGGTGGGTGGGTGCATGCGTGCGCGTGTGCGTGTTGTGTGTGAATTGTGTCATACTCATGATCCTGTTACATACTAAATAAATCATAACAATACATGTAATATAATAAATACCTAATCGCATGTTATAATAATAATAATATAATAATAATTAGGGTTTATACTCCAACAGAACAGGTTACCCTACTTACACTGTCAGAGTCAAATCACAAATTATAGGTTGTGTGGCTAACCTATATGTTGCAGTTTCAGGTCGCCGAGATTCCTACAAGGCCTGCAACATGACCTAACGACTGCCTCCTACATATCTTATAGGAAACAGCCGGGACCCACAGTTTTTCGTGCCTTCCGAAACACGGTAGCGTCCAGGCGAAAATTTTTGCCACACTGAGATTTGAACCCAGGACCTCCGGCTTACAAGTCGGAGATATGACCACTGGGCCACGGACGCTACAATAATAATAATAATGGACGGAAGTGGCAGGTGCCGTAGTCCTAGCAATAGCCTCATTAACCATCCATTTAGAATACACATCCATAGCCTAGGTCAAGTAGTTTCCATTAATTAGCAATAGTCCTGTCACTTGGCGGAGACTGCCTTTGAGCCCATTTTCTATGGATGGACTCACAGACAGACTCCAATAAGTGTCACCCATTACATTTATATTAAAAGCTCAAAAGGGCCTCTGCGCGTTGGACTTTTTGTCTCCGTGTACGCCTATAAAAAGGCCCGGCATTAAACACATACACAACAACCACGACACAACAACGACATTTTAAATCCGGCGGGATCTGTCCAAAAAAAAACGACACAACAACGACATTGTAAATCTATTTGCTATATAGGTATAAATAAAAAAGAACACATAGGACCACTATTTATTTCGATTCTGCCACGGAATTGTGACTTAGACTTAAAACTACCAACCACTTCTTAAAATACTTCTATTAAAATAGCTTTTGGTGGAATTATTTTATGTAGAGGTAACTTAGTTATTAGCCCTCATTTTCTTAAACACGTTCAATGATGTTCAGTGAAGGCAGGGAGGGATTTATCCCGCCTTCTAGGTATAGTCTGCTGCCATCTACGGCCACATAGTCGCTTAAGAGCGTATATATCACACCTGCATAATATTATTGCACACATTTTAAAAGTGTTTTCAGTTTGATATTTAAAAAAATTGCAAGGGAAGCAATATTTTTTTTTTTTTTCAAAAATTCTTTTCATGCCATTTTTAATATATATCAAACTGAAAACACTTTTAAAATGTGTGCAATAATATTATGAAGGGCTGGTCTAGAGGAATGAGAGCTGGTCAATAAATTAATTTCATGAATTTATATTTCAAAATTCGTCAAATTGTGCGAGCGAGAGGGCGTCACTCGATATATAATACACGCTCTTAAAATCACGCGAGATCTTGGTCACAAAGGCTTACCTTTAATGAATAAAAAATTAAATAGTATCCCTTACTCCTCAAAACAGTGTCTCAAATTACAAAGACATCGATAATCCACTTGAAGCACTATAGTCAAATTCAATTTCCCGAGAAAAATCGAATAATGTAATTAAGGGTGACATGACCGAAATGCGGCCTTCGATTAATTATGTGCCTTAATCCAATGTGATAAGGTTTCATTCGATTTGCTAATGGAAGTCTTATAATTGCATTAAACGCCGATCGCCAGAATTTATGAGTCACTCGATTCTAAAAATATCGATTTGGCTAATCGATTTTCGGTAATGGTGGTAAGTCGACATGATTAACCGTGTCAGCACACTCTTTCTATGTTAATTTCTTATAAAAATGGGAAAATTTTATAATAGTAATATAATTAGGGTTTATACTCCACAGAACAGGTAAACCCTACTTACACTGTCAGAATCAAATCACAATTTATAGGTTGAGTGGTATATGTTGCAGTTTTAGGTCGCCGAGATTACTACAGGGCCTGCAACATGACCTGACGACTGCCTCCTACATATCTTATAGGAAACATCCGGGACCTACAGTTTTACGTGCCTTCCGAAACACGGTAGCTTCCAGGCGAACTCTTTGCCACACACTGAGATTTGAACCCAGGGCCTCCGGATTAAACACCGGGCTAATGACTACTGGGTCACGGAGGCTACAAAAATACAATAAGTATATTCATTAATATTAAGAGAATACTTCACACATTAAATCATCTCGAAGCTCAAAGTCGCCCAGCGCGCTATGGAAAGGGCTATGCTCGGGGTTTCTCTACGAGATCGAATCAGAAATGAAGAAATCCGTAGACGAACTAAAGTCACCGACATAGCCCTGCGGATTAGCAACCTGAAGTGGCAATGGGCAGGCCACATAGCGCGCAGAGCGGATGGCCGATGGGGTCGAAAAGTGCTCGAGTGGAGACCACGGACTAGCAAACGAAGCGTAGGACGTCCACCCACAAGGTGGACAGACGACCTTATAAAGGTCGCCGGAAGACGCTGGATGCAGGTCGCTTCCAACCGGTACATATGGAAGTCCAAAGGGGAGGCCTATGTTCAGCAGTGGACGTCCAATGGCTGAGATGATGAAACATTAAATAAATTCTTAAATATACGGCTGCCCAATCTCATTGATCGAAGTTTATTAAAGGTATGTTAATTTCGTTAAAGCCTTGGTAAAAAAGATAATAAATATTAAGAGTTGTCAAAGGTAAATTTAATGGACTAGAAAAAAGTTAAAACGAAAACTCGTCAAATGGAATTACTTTTACTTTATTTGTATTTACTCTAATATATTTTTGATCTTTTTATTGAGGCACTAAATTAATATAAGCTTTCATTGGGTATTATTTACACTTGATTATTTTATTGTTTGTTCAATTTGTTTTATTTAATTTTCATTGAAGTTAAAGTAATGGGGCAATAAGGGGCAAGAATTGTACTGAATTTTATTGGAGTTCTTTGTCCATACATTTTTTCTCCACTGTAGGACATGGGACTCTCCTTTTTTTCGTACTTTTTTCCCGTTCTGTGTCCTGTAATTCTATGAAGTCCCTAATCTATCTTTTTAATTAATTTTCTATATCATCTGATTACGCCAAATTGGAAACTGACAGCAACAACAATATGTATTTTGTAAATTATTAGTTTTTCTGCACTTCTATATTATGTGTAGAAGAGCTTTTAATCAAAACTTTTACTAGTAGAAGTAAACTGCAATCCACATTTGGCAGTAGAATATATATCCTTATTTATAGTAGTTGTTGCCAAACTCGCGGAATAAGGACGCATAAATCCTTTGGAAGTCGTTAGCAGTCAGGTAGACAAAAATAGTGAAAATAGGTCATTTTGTGGTAAACTGTCTCGTTCTTATGAATGATTTATTTGGTGCCGTACATCTTTAGTAGATTGTCACGAGAGCTTAAATTGAATAACATCGGAACCCTCCGATGAACCGAGTTTTGTGATACTGGAAGCACGGTAAAGAGATATACAGTAGTTTGACTGAGCGTGATTTTTGAACATAAATACCTACAGTCGCGCGGTACGTGCCCAAGTCATAGGGCTGCCGGGCAGCCGCTGCCCGCATACAGTAGGTACCTACCTGTTTCATATCATCTACTTACTTGAGCTACCTACCTACTACCTACTTACCTATCATGTCGTGGCGGCGTATATTAAAACCCAAGACAAGACAAAAGACAAGACAAGAGATAAGACAAGACAACCTCCTCCCCTTCCCCTCCCCCCCTCTCCCCCCCCACCCCTCCCCCTCCCCTCCTTCCCCCTACCCTTCCCCCTCCTCCCCTTCCCTCCTTCCCCCTCCTCTTCCCCCTCCCCTCCCCCCCTTCCCCATCCTCCCCTTCCCCCTCCTCCCCTTTTTAACTAACTGACCTTTTTAATTTTATTACCTTTCCATGTTGCTTGATAAACAAGTGAATTAAATTAAAAATTTAAACAAGTGAAATTTAAAAAATACTTTTTAAAAACAAGCTTTAATTATTGTTATCATCTTGCATCATAAAGTACTCGTCAAGACGAATCAAATGAGCCCAAACTCGATGGGGTTGTGTTGTTTTATGACAGAGTTCCTTTGGCCACCTTCCAGCTCCATCATCAGATCAGCTCGATGTCATAAAAATATTGCATTGTCATCCGATTTACACACGCATGCAAATTTTCAGCTCAATTGGAAACCGGGAAGTGGGTCAAATTAAACTTGCAAGATTTGATTACAGACAGACAGACAACAGACAGGTGAAAGTAATATAAAGCTTGTAAAAACCCCCAACGCAATACGCAATTCTTCTATTTGTGGTGGCGGCCATCTTGGATTTTTAATTTTATATAATGGGTTGTATTCTACAAGTTAAGCCCTTTCATTTGATACCCATATTGAGGGGGTCGCGGAAGAAAAAAGTAATACGCCATTTTGTAGCGGCGGCCATCTTGGACCGATTTCCACCAAACATGTCTGAGAACACTCTCGACTAACCTTACTTTCAAACAAAAAAAACTAAATCAAAATCCGTTCATCCGTTCGGGAGCTACGGTGCCACAGACAGAGACACACACACACACAGAGACAGACAGACACGTCAAACTTATAACACCCCGTCGATTTTGCGTCGGGGGTTAATAATGTTATTTCTGGATTTCCTGATAAGTTCAAGCTACCAAAAACAGCATAATATAGTATGCTATTTTTTTGCCATTTTTATATAATTTATTATATTATGTATACATACGTCAAAAGTAAATAACGTAAATAACACTAAATACTTGCAAAAAACTACCGCGACGTCCGCCCGTCGCTGCGTGGCACCCGCTTCTGGATTATATACCCACTTCTACCCACATCTACCGACATCTATTCACTTCCATTTTCCGCCCGTTTCTATGGAGTCAAACTACTGTATATCTCTTTACCGTGCTGGAAGTAAGTGGAACTGTAAGTGGAATGATTTCAAAAACATTCCTTTACATACATACACATTCTTTAGTTCCTTCAATAGATAGATATTAATACTTTATTGTACACCACACAAAAAAAACAATACAAGCAGAGAATCAGGCATCGTATGGGGTTGAATTTTACTAAATCCTTGTTATCTACGACTTTAAAATAGAACGTCTCTATGCGAATTTTGAGATTCCTGGTGCTTGTAGTAGGTGTAGACAGACGGGCAAAAATATTATTATCACTCTTAAAAGTGTGCGTTTAGTTTGCTCCGAAAGGTATAAAGGAAATAAGTGCACGAGCAGCTTGCTGCAAGCGCCGAAAAACAAGTAATCTTGAGTATGAATTATGTGCAATCGGCATATTCCGAGCGCCAACAAATCGAACTGGATCCGTCTATGGCTAGTTGCCAGAAAGTTGCCAGTGCTAGTTGCTGCAATAGTTGATCTGTATGTAAAGCGGTTTATAGCCACTTAAGGCGCGTTCCCAATCACCTTGACTACAAATAAATAGGTGGTACACAGTGATTATTACGTTGTTTGAGGCAGTTGTCACGCGACGGAACGATATGGCCTTGTCGTTGATTGCCTCTTTAAATGCCATTTACTTGTTATGTTGTTAGTTTGGGAAGTTTGGACGGTTTTGTTACGTCTGATAAAAAATGCACACAACTTGCACAGTTGGGGAACTTTTAAGACGCGCGATCGCGCGGATCACCGTTTTGTTCCTTCTTCGTTTTTTTTCTTGCCCACGTCCACTTTATGTGTGTCAGGTTGCATACAAATTCAAACATAACGAAAATTCCGTCCTACTTTCCTGCGCGATTCTGCGGCTGTGTGGTATGTATTAACTTATTTTTATTAGATTTATGAGATGTAAACGAAATATTATTATAAGTCTGTACACACCACACCTTTTTGGGTAAATTGCTGGATCTTCCTGAAGTCCCTTCATATTTTACGATTCAGCGTCTCCTATTGCCGGCCCGCGCGGCTAGTGACCAAAAATCAAATAAAAAATTGTGTGGTGTGGTTAGAATTATGAAACCTAGCGGATGTAATTTCTGGTATGCTGGTCGGCAGAGTGTAGTCAAGCTACATTAAAAATATAAAGAAATTTTTCTCGTAATTCGTAATCTAATTAATCATTATCTCCGCAACTAAAAACACGAGCCCAGTCGTTATCGGCATCAGATATTGAAGAAAATATCAGAAAATTAATGGAACTTCAAAGTTTTTACCCAAAGGTTCCAAGTTCGGTCACATTTCATGATCGACCCCTAAAAGGCCCTTATTGGTCCCTTAAGGGCTCCAGTTAAGGGTTACAGATTGGATCTCATTTTGTTCGCTCGATTGAACTTTTTGGAGACACTACAAGCATAATAAAAGTTGAGAAAAAATTGAGCGCAAGATCGTGAGTTGAAATTAAAAGTTAATGAGAGAAAAGGGTTCTGGATACAATGCTTGGCATTTTTCTTCTGTAAAAGTGGCTTTCTTTTTTTATTAGGATTTTTTTGTACATTATGGGTTCGTCTTTGACCACGATCTCACGTGATGGAAAGCGATGATACGGCCGTAGATGGTAGCAAACTTAACCTAGAAGGTGGAAAAAATTCCGCCGTTTTAAATATTTATGTCATGCTTACCAGGACAGCTGGGCTGAGGTGGCACAGGAACGAGTTACTTAGAAAGATTTGAGGGAGCTCTTTTCCCAGCAGTGGGACAGTGTGGACTAACAAAAAACAATTGAAAATTATTAGGTACCTATATATATGAATCAAAGTTTATTAGGTACCTCTTCAAGCCAAAACTCAATTGGTCTGTTTGATGAATGGTCAGGTAGGTATGTTAAGTCGGTCGCTTTAAGCGATAAGGCCGCCCATTTATGCCAATATATGTTAATTAAGCTTTAGCAAATTTTAAGTACTTGTCGTTATATTGGTCATAATAAAGCGTATTTCTATTCCATTTTTTATATTATTTATGTGCTGTGGATTATAGTAGTAATATGTATTACTAATGATTATTATATTCTAATCTAAGGTCAATGCCTATTTGTAAACTGGTATGGTTAGTATAAATTTATGTAAAATTTAAATGAAATAATGTTATTTTTGTTTTACGTGTTCGGAAAAATAGGGAACCTTACGGTAGAATGTTTTTCGTCTTCTCAAATACCTACCGAGACAAAAAACAGTTCAATTTGCTAATTGCAAAAACGTCTCCGAAAAAGAGAGGCTTTTCCGCAGTTACGAAACAAAAACTGCTTAAAAATAGTTCAAGATACAACACAATACTGTTTATTTATCGAGACCAAAACTTTACAGAAAAGATTTAAAAAAAACATTAAAGTCCACAAAGAGCGGCCTCATGGCTAAAAGCGATCTCTTCCAGGCGAGGTTTTGCATGGGGTGTGTGAAACATAGGCAGGCTTACCAGGGCAACAGAAATTAACAGGTGCCCAAGTCTTTTGATTACAACAATTCTAAGTTAAAATAAAAAAAATCTTTAACGTAGCTTTTAGTAATTAAGGACGTGACGTTTTTATTCGTGTGTTATTTTTTATCGGTTATAAAAATACCAAGGCTACGACGATATGGCACCCAAGGCAAGGACAGCGATCTCTTGGCAGACCACCAGCCCGATGGTCAGACGATATTGTCAAGTATGTCGGAAGGAACTGGATGAGACTCGTACAGGATCGGAAGGTGTGGCGTGACCATGTGGAGGCCTACCCTGCAGGACTGGATGCAAGGCTCTGCCGATTCCCAAATCTCCGTCACAAAGACGATGCGGGAGTGCCGCCGGGTTGTTTTAGTGGGTATACCGAGTCCCACATAACCCTCCCATACACCCGATGGGAGGGTATGCGTAACGAAAAAAAAGGCCTACCCTGCAGTCGGTGGATACAGGCTGAATAGATAGATATTTAGATAAAAATACCTAATACACACAGAGTTAATATACCTAGGAATAACACAGCAGGATAGTACCAGCGTATCATAAATCCTAGTTAGGAACGCAGGCAATGTTTGATTACGTGTTAAATAATGCAAACGATCCGTCTTACTGTTACTTATTCACAAAGGGACGGTGTACCACACATATTTAGCAGGCTAGAAGCCGTGAGTGAACACACTGTAGTTGATTTAGGTAGTTCCCGCGTGCTCCACTATCCGCTCCACTGGTGGGGCAAGTGAAACTGTCAAAAATGTGTACGTCTCACGCGCCCCACTGATCGCGTTTTGGTGGGGCGGGTGATATTATTAAAAAGTACGGTTGCACGCGCCCCATCGGGTCTGTTACTCATTCAAAAATGTAATTTTTTTTGGCACGTCTAAATGATCAATGGTGTTATTTTTGCAATCGAACATATTTTTAGTAAACATAGCAGGTATAAAAGCATAAACTATATTATTTCAGTGCGAAAAATTACGGTGTGAGTCTCTATCAAAACGAGATACCGTCTACGTATAAGCTTACTGTCAAATTTCAACTGAAGACTGAAAGTAAAAAAAAACATCTAAAACTTAATGTAATTGCAACTTCAATATGAAAATTCTAAATGAAAACTAAGTTTCGGTACGTTTAAGTAATAATCGTCATCTTATTCTAAATCGACGCATAGATTATACCACTGAACAAATTGTATTAAAATTTGGCACACAGATAAGATTTTTATGGTTTTAACAAATTATAATGTATCCGGGAGTAGTTCTGGTACAAATTATACTGTACTTATTTTGAAGATTAAGTAAGTTTGGCCACCGAGATTTTAAGTGCTATGCTATGGTGCATTGCTCAACTTTAGACTCACAGAAAATGCACTTACGGTATCTATGCTAATATACATCCGTGTGCATTCGCTATTTCTGGTAACGGCCGAGGGAATTTGTAGTGAGCATTTATGTCAGTGTATCCTGGACTAAGCCGCAAGCTTAGGGTTTATATTGGAGTATGGTTTCCGGACTATTCTCGTTTACCTATGTGCTATATTAGCCTAGACATAGAGAATAGAGATGTATAAATCAACGGCCGTATTCCGGCGTGATGTTCAGTGAAGCCAGGGAGGGATTTATCCCGCTTTCTAGGTTTAGTCTGCTACCATCTACAGCCGTAACATCGCTTAATATCACGCGAGATAGTGGTCAAACTTATATCATTATCATTACATCTCTTAGTATAAAACGAACGGATTTTGATGCGATTTTTTTATTCGATAGGGTGATTCAAGAGGAAGGTTTATAGTTTATATGTTATTACGTATGCATATTATAATATATCATTTTCTTTTAGGCGCGAATGAAGTGCGCGCGGATCCACAAGTAAGGAATAAAAAAAATAGTGTTAAATTTGTATTCCTAAAAGAATATTAAACCTAAACTGTACCTACATAATCCATGATAAGTATGATACCTTTTCACCAAATCCGATGTCGCTCGGTACTCGCTATTCATGTTTCGGCGACACATTAATTAAAAATTCCTCGCGCGCGGTGAATTGTAGTCAAAATGTGCCGAGCCAAATTACATTTTAGTGATATACATCCATCATACTGAACCTTTATAAAAACATATTTCTGATGTCGCTTTCATCGCGCGTTTGATATCCTACTTCCTACTAATATTGTAAAATGCGATGTGGGTGTGTGAATTATTTCCATTAGTTGCCAGGCCGTAGTACACTTCGACATTAATAAGACTAGCAACTCCCGTCCCACTGTCAAGAGTAATTGAAGTTTGTAAGAGCACAATGACATTGAGAGTAGCTGTAAATTGTATGCAATGACAGTGTGAGTAGCAAAAATAGCGTCCCGATATATTGTTAGTTTAGTCTTGACAGTGGGACGGCAGTTGCTAGTTTTATGTCAATGTCGAAATGTGCTACGGGGGCTGCCTTGCTAGCATGGACAATGCGTATTATTATTCACCAAAGTACAATGTATGGGATGACAGTTTGACTTGACAACAAGACAAGTCTACGAAACGTCTGTGCTTTTGGCCCACTGAAACGATATATTAATACCATCATAACTTTTAGAAAATCCAAGCGTTTCCAAATCGCTGTCAAATGTCAAGTTAGATGGCAGCTTGCACAGAATGCTGACAGCATCATACTATACATGCTATAGGTATACCTGTATATTATTATTTACATTATTAAACAAATACAAAATGTATTTCTTCTCAACATCTCAGCCCGAGCAAGGGGTGCATTGAAAACCAGCGCTGGATGAACATCTAAATTTTATTCATCCAGCACATGCTGAATGTACCCCTATTGCCATAGAGTTTAGGCGTGAAAGAGTAACAAACATACACCCAGACATCCTGACATCCAGGCATCCACACATTCTTACAATCTTTCACGTTTTTAATATTAGTAAGATAGTTCAAGCACGCGTATATTGAAACCCTACCTCTATTCAGCACCGCGACCGAACTGAGATGCGGGAGCCTTTCCATACGTGAATTCTCAAAATGCGACTTTAATCCCTTCCGCTATTCAGCACCGCGACCGATCTGAGCTGCGGGAGCCTTTACGTGCATTCATTCTGTAATTGCGACTTTAATCCCTTCCGCTATTCAGATCGACCGATCTGAACTCGGGGATTGATTCCAGGGTAATATTTAAATCTGTTTGATGAAAACGCTTGTCTGTCGTATGTTTGCTTAGATCTTTAAGGGGCCGTTCAAGTATTACGTAAGCACCAAGGGGGGGTGGGTTGTTTGTTATGTTTTTTTTTTTTTTTATGTGATGATGTAGAAACACGAGCAAGACGCTCTCCTGATGTTAAAAGATAACGGCTACCCATAATCAGTACAGTGTTACCTAGGATTTCACAATTATGTGAAATGCTAGGAGCACTGCACCAACGCTTCTTACTCAAGAGTCATAAGGTGTTAAGACTCTTTAGCCCAGTAATTTCACTAGCTACAGTGCCCTCCTACCGGAGCACAGTAATGTTTGCACATCACTGCTCAGGCGGTAGAATAACTGGCACTGTTGGGGTACCCACCTAGACGACCTCCTGCAAAGGAAGTCTACCCCTGGTAAAAATGGTATGTTCTTTATTTCTGAATTTATTTTTTTGTCCCTTACTCTATGTGTATCAGTTAAACCTAATATTTTCATGAATTTTCCTATTTTAAAAATAAAAAACATTTATAACTAAAAATGTTTACGTAAGCATAGGGGAGAGGGTAAGTGCTTTGCTTACTTTTGATGACAGGGGGGGCGGGGGGGGGTAAAAAATGGTAAGAAATCTGCTTACGTAATACTTGAACGGCCCCTAAAACCACGCAACGAAATTTGATTGTGATTCAAGAGGAAAGTTTATGTATTACTAGTGGACCCGCGCGCACTTCGTAGCGCGTAAAACAGTCTACAAATACTACATACCTTTAGTCATTCAAGAGACGAGACAAGACAAGAGACAGGACAAGAGACAAGACAGAAGAGACAAGACAAAAGAGACAAGACTAAAAAGACAATACAAAAGAGACAAGACAAAAGAGACAGGAAGGACATGCGACAGGACAAGAGGCAAGACAAGAGGCAAGACTGAGTTTCAAAAAGAAAAAAATTATATTGCAAGGTCTGTACTTTATATTTATACGAGTAGGTATACCATATTCCATATTACGTATATCAATAATAAAAATAAATTAAAGTTTATAGAATAATTATATTTTCGTATTTATTTATTACATTTCCTTAACAATGCGTCAACGTCTCATTCAGTATTCAGAACTAAAATTAGTAGCAAACAAACACTAAACATTGGTCGATCTGAATAGCGGAAGGGATTAAAGTCGCAATTAGAGAATAAATGCACGTAAAGGCTCCCGCAGTTCAGATCGGTCGCGGTGCTGAATAGCGGAAGGGATTAAAGTGGCATTTTGAGAATTCACCTATGGAAAGGCTCCCGCATCTCAGTTCGGTCGCGGTGCTGAATAGAGGTAGGGTTTCAATATACGCGTTCAAGCACAATGCATAACAAAACCACAAGCAAGGGGTAAACTCTTGTATTATATCTGTGTGTTAGAGGATTACAAGTTAATAATAATAATAATTAATCCACGTTATTATGATATTAGATTTACCTTTGATGTGTTATTTCGTTCGGTGCCTTGTTGAATACGAAATAGATTTTAAATGACAGACTATTGTAATAAATGAAGACATCGTGCACCAAGATAACGAAACCGGATTAATTCAATTTATTACGAATTAATTAAAACTGTTTTCTGTAGTGACACGTGTGACATAACAATTGAAATTTACATCAAAATTAAACTGAATTCTAGTTCGACAGACGTTTTACTTCATATCTCTAAAACTGTTGTACCAATTTTGTTAACTTTGGTGAACTTCTAGGACAACTCAAAATATTTATTATTTTGCACTTTGGAAAATGTAGGGTGATAAAACCTCCGTTTTCAAAGATGATTATAAACTATAAATTAACCAAGCGACTGAGACATCGCAAAAAAAAAATGTGTGCGTGTACTAGTGTACACTGTACACACGTAAGAAGTGAAACTTCTTTAATTAAATTAAATTTAAATTTATAAATTTTTTAAATTCATGTTCATTGGAGAAATTGAAAGTACTCTTTGTCTTAACCAACCGTGGTAGGGGCAAGAAACAAAAGATGGCGCGTAACTGAAAAATGTGACGCGTAACCGAAATGTGACGCGTAACCGCGTAATTTTTTTTCAACGCCGATAAAGAAGTTTCACTTCAAAAAGTCGTGGCTAGGCTCGAGGATTAGGTTAAAATACAATAGGTATGGTATATAGAGTAATCAATGTTTTGTATTATCTGCTCAACTCATTATTTGCCTCATTTGTTTTATATGGCTTTTTTTGTAGTATCTGCGTTAATTACAATAATTTGTGATTTTAACGTGAGTTTGACTTAATTTGACGTATTTTAACGCTTCTACGTAGGTGTATTCCGTGTATGAAGTGTTGAATGGTAAAATTGGAGATCACGAAGGAAAATGGAGGCTGTAGCGTACATTAATAGAAGTAACAAGCGCGTTACTAAGAAACCTTAACACATCATTAGCAATTAGTGGAATTTGTCAATGAACAGTACAAATAATGTTTCTAAATTTAAACTGTTTACCTAATTAAGTTAGATTAAAATAAAAGGAGAACGTTGTGTAAGGCGTCATTGGGCGAGATGGGGTGACGATATCCGGAAGGTCGCGGGGAGCGGGTGGAGGAGGAAGATGGAGGAGCGAGTTGCGTGGCGTGCCATGTGGAGGCCTATGTCCAGTAGTGGACGAACGTAGGCTGATGATGAAAAGGAGAAGATACCTATGGTATACACGCTATTGTTGCTAGAGCCACACTTAGGCCTGCTGGGTCTGAAAGTATCGGTTGTGGCAACATTTTTGACCTCTTGGACATAATGTATGGGTTAAAAAGTGAAGAATCACAGCATCAAATTGTGCTTTTATTTTTGAGTTTATTTTTGTATATATTTTTCTGCGATTCAATAAAGTGTTATCTACTCTATCATTTTAAAGCATACATAAGCTTTTTCTTTTTAATAATATTGCCTATCTTTACAACACTCTTTTGAATCATCTCTTTTTCTCTCATTTCTCATGAAGTTGCTTCATACATATTCTATCCATGATCTTCGATACACTCTTTCATATTTTAGCTATCCGCAAAATATTCAGTAAATCAAGCATCATGCGAAACTTTTTCGATTTTCTTCTATCACCTACAGCTATGTGACCTAGAACCTTGCCATAGTTCGCAATATGCCTACAGCGGTAATATATTTGAGTATAAGCCGCTAGTTTAATAACTAAAAGTTTGAAGTGTATCGTTGTGTACGGTACAACTTGATATCTTCAAGGCACGAGTGAATAGGTACCTTTCTAGGCATCTTACGTGATCCATCGTCGACCGCATTTTCACTTTCCATCAGGTGGGATGTGGTCAAACAAAAAGGCCTATTTATTATATAAAAAAATTAAAACATGCTCTGTATTTTTTCTTTCTTGAAACACAACACAGGCACGTCAAAACTATTACACAAAATGGCAATGACCTCAACGCATGAAGTTGTTTTAAACAAAATAAACCGAAAATTTACTTTCATTGCAAAGGTGATGAAGCCGAAGTAGAACGAGTTTTACCGGGGTACACATTGGTCGTAGGAATCCTACAAAATCCTGATCTACTCATCCTAAGACATGCCAAACGTATATCAGCAAACGCATATCTGTGTATAATAATATCTTATTAACTGTAAAGACAATCTTCTTCTTCTTCTCTTAGTGCTTCTGAACAACTGGCGGCTGGCAGTCTTTTTTTTTGTCGTGGGCAAGTCTGAACAGATCTTCCACCTTCTTGATCTCGGTACATTCCCTGATGTAAAGTGTAATTGGCTTTAAAAAACAACAACAGTGAGACGTTCTTTTTTCAAACGAATCAACTCAATAGCGGCATCTGTTTTAGTACAATTCAGTGCCCATATCCTAAGTTTCCCCATTCACTGTCATCACCTCCCGCGGTCTCCAGAATCTGATTATATTACCTCACGTCATCATATTCACGACGATTTACTACGAAAAATGTGGCGGAGCGAGAATGGAATTCAGTTGATTTACTTCACGGCTTTTAGTTTGAGTGATTTCCTATTTACTTTTGCAAAGAGTTTCAAGTTTCAACCTACTGCAAATATATTTTTTCGGTTTTTTATAGTGGATTTTTCATGAAAATAATATAGGTATTCCGACAATTGAGATTTCAAAAAAGGGTAATAAATACCTCATCAACAATGGTTGCCTAGACTCCATCTATTCAACCAAAATACCTGTGAGGTTAAAGCTAAAGTAACCCAAATGTCGAGGACTTACTAACTAAAATTCATTTCTAAAAAAACACCGGCTCAAATCCCCAATACAAAGTCCTGTAAACAAAAAAACTCCGCTTAATTCAATAAAAAAAGTTTTTACCACTTTTTTACGAAGCAAAAACTACTTCGATAGAGCGATAGAGTAAATCCATCGCTTTCTCCGAAGATATTGCGAATAAAGTGTTATTTTTATGCAAGAACGTGGTACTTTCTTAGGGAGGGCATGGCGTTGCCATGGTGACGGAATCCCCCTTTATTTTAGCGTTTCATCCCCTGCGTGATATCCCCTTGGTAGGGGCGGCTATTGCATAGTTGTGTAACAGATCATTACACACAGTTGTCAATTAAATACAAAAAAAGTAGTAAGGTAAAAAAAGAAAAAAGTGGAGTATTTCCGCTTGTTTTTAAAGTGTTGTCGGTATGGAATGAGCTAGAGAGGGATTTATCCCGCCTTCTAGATAAAGTCTAATACCATCTACGATCGCATCATTGCGATCAGCAGGGCTATTCGCATATCCGTCAGGGAACCGAACCGAAGCAAACAAAATGTCTATTTATTATCTACAATAGGTAACAAAAAAGAAAAAAAAACGACATGAGCTTTTATGAGTTTCGCAAATTTCCAGTAGACCATTGATCTTAACCCTCAAATACTAGAGCGGGTCTTATTAACCACAATAAGCAAATTCAATAATTTCCAGTAGCCCATTGATCTTAACCCTTAAAAACTAGAGCGGGTCTTATTAACCAAAATCATCAAATTCAATAAAATAATTGAATAAACATTTGTACGGTGTGATATGTGCCCAGTATCAACCCTACGAATTTGTCTATCCAAACCCGCCTTCATCACCCATCAGTCAAACAAAGATGATCTAACTTGTTGACTACACGTAACCCTTACGAAATTTATGATTTCTTTATCAAATATTATAGGTACGTTTGCAAACCAAATATGATAATTAAAGTTAATAAGATTATTAAGAAAAAATAAATAATAATTGATGTTTAATTTTAAAACTTACATACCACTTGAAAATGAGAAAATCAGGTAAGATCGTAGTCAAAGACTAAGCTAATAAAAAAATGTAAAATAACGCTGTTTTGCGTAATAATACTTCCCATTATTTAAACGTTTGTCTGGAAGAACAACGCTTAGAAATACCTAATACCGACAATTGTTAAAACACAAAATCGTCAATATTAATTTTATTTGATTTTTAACTTTTGTGTTGTTATTAAAATTGTGTTGTTTCTATAAACTAGAAGGAGATAAAGGAACTAGGACTACTAGGAGGAATTACTGGGCTAAAGAGAACATCTTATGACTCTTGAGTAAGAAGCGTTGATGCAGTGCACCTATAATTGCACATCATTGTGAAATTCTGGGTAGCACTGTACTGATTATGGGCAGCGTTATCTCTTAACATCAGGAGAGCGTCTTGCTCGTCTTCTTACTTCTCCACATAAAAAATAAAATAAAAAGGTAATTTACTATTTCTCTTCATTCTTCTATTAGATAGATGTTAGGATTTACTATTTTTTAATATAAACCTAGCCCAAAAATAACGTCTATACCTTCCTGTCAAGAGAACCGGTACACGCAATCAAATAGCTATATTATCTTCAAAGTTGCCCCATCTGCTCCAAACTGCAGTTTTCACCCCTCAATGCCAAGTTAATACACTCTACCACGCGATTCTGAATTATGTCTGTTTATATCGCATTTTATTTGACAAATTCATCTTTATAGCTTTTATGGGGTTAACTGAAAAAGTTGTTATTTATTTGACGGGTTGCATGAGTTCGGTGGCATAGTTCTAGAGACCGTGAGTTAGAGGTTGGTTATAAAATGACTGTTTCTACAAAAGAATTTTAAACATTACGTAAAATGCAAAAAATACAGAACTAAAACTATCTAAATATATAAAAGGAAAGAGTGACTGATTGACTGACTAACTGATCTATCAACGCATAGCCATTTTTACGCACTCATTAGCAACGCAAACCATTGGACGGATTGGCTTGAAATTTGGAACACAGATAGGTTTTATGACGTAGGCCTCTGCTAATAAAAGGTTTCGTCATGCGGGCAAAGCCGCGAGCATATGCTAGTAATTCATATATTGATCACTAGTGATTTAATAAATCGACATATCCGTAAAACAAAGCTACATCTGAAAATCCTTACATTACAGAATAGTGATTTTAAGTTTGACTTGGCACAAATTATTAGCGTGAAAAGGTAACAAACATCCACATTGTATTGTATTGAAATGTCTACAAAGCACAACCATTTTTATTTTGCACTTGTTACACTTAACATTTAAAGAAAGAATACTTTGTTTAATATTAATGAACATAATATATTAGTGGCAAAGGTTACTCAAGAAATACGAGAACTAAAGGTGATACGATCTATTTTAAAGCGTACACTCAAACTGTACTTAAAAACTCATTTATTTCTCACATACTTAAGTAGTGCTTAACAAACATGCACTTTCACTAAATCTCAAAACAATTAACATATAGGCCAAACGTTATCTTCTACTAACCCAGCAATTATATTTAAATTTCAATAGCGCGACCCGGAATTTGCTTATCACTACATAATTCTTTGTCAAAGTACAGAAACTATAAGAAATCATTAGCTTTTCATATGTCAGTGTGGAATATTTATTGAGACAGGGTTCTAAGTTATATTAACAATTAGTGCGTTTATCTGTGAATGAGTAACTGTTGAGTTACTTTGGCTTGACTCACGCACGTGCAAGTTTTAACCCTAAATTGTTTGACTTGGTGATAAATGGCCAGGAAGCGTATAGTGGTCAGTTTTTGATGTGCCTCCTTTTTTTCTGTCATATTTTTTACATTGGGTCATAATAGTACTGCATTGACCAATAAAAATAATGAAGAGAGAGCACAAAATTCTTGATGAAAATAATGATCTCATTTTTAATTTTGAATTTAATTTTACTCTTTAAAAAATTAAAGAAGTCATTTCAAGTTTTTCAGGCAACGATACAAACTTTCGCATTTCGATTGTAGACGGAGTATAAAAGAAGGGATCTTACTTATTATTCTAGTAGTTCTTAATAATTTAAAATAAACTAATTTTTACTACGATACATTTTAAACTATACGCCCTCAGAATAGATTATAGAAAAAAAATGTTCTGAAAATGGGGGATTTACAAACAAAATATAATTTTGTTACACTTAAGTCTCTCAAGTGACCATCATCTCACCTTCTCAAGTTGAAAACTTTCTTAATAACACCTAATAAAGTTATGATAAATCAAAGCTCATTCCAAAAGTTTCAAGTTGTTTATTTGAGTATACTTAATGTAACTTAGTGTTTCTTAATAATTTTTGCTAGTTATTAAACTTCGGCAAATTTGAAAAAGAAAATGAATAAGCAATCTGAAAAATAATATTAAATCACAAACTATGTAAAATAGGCGGCAAATTAAATAGCTATTAACTTGTGTAGAAAATAATCTTCTACACCTAACTTCAACCGACTGCGGTCGGGTACACCTAGGTTTAACCGGCTAAACCTTGGTGTAGCCGCACTTCGGAATTTAGCCATAACATATATAATATAATGACCAGGGGCCCTTGACAAGCGCCGATCGTTTGTCGCTATCGATAAAAAAATGTACTGAGATGACAGTCGTTGTCGTTTGTTTTTCGATAACGAATGTCATCTCAGTACATTTTTTTAGCGATAGCGGTAAACGATCGGCGCTTGTCTAGGCCCCCAGTTCGGTTATATTAAGGATCGAAAACTATTTTTTTCAGTTGTGATTTGCCGATCTGTATTTCTGTATTATTATAGTATGTAACATTGAATTTAATAATAGTTTAATATCAAATTGTAGAGTTCAAAGTAATTTGACGCCCACAATCATTGTAACAAAATCTAACCTGTCATCTTACAAATCTCGCCCAAGGTCATTTTGACCCGCCCACGCGTTGCAAGGTTAAACGCTGTCCGGTTATGGATACTTGCTAATAAAGGGTACTATGTACTTAGTTATTATCTACCGTGAAACTCGAAGATAACCTATTAGGATGATGCCGCTAGTGCTTCAAATTTGTATGAAACCAAATAGGCTCGTCGCTTAACATTATGCGAGATTGTTGTCAAAGGTTCACCCGTAATAAATAAAAAAACACCGCTTTTTTTGTACTTAGCTTTTTATTCTTTTTATGTCGATATATTTGAGTAAAGGTACTACGAGTAAGTAGGTATGTGTAAGACACAGACGTGCCAATGCAAAATCTAAAATCAGTCAAGATTAAAAACCTTAAAGAAGCATTGTTCGACATACTTTTGATACGCAAATAGGTTGACGACCGCACTACGCTCGTCGCAGTGCATTGTTGTTCATCGTGCTTTGTTTCGCATCTATTGAATACCTAGGTAAAATTGAATTGCAATGGACATTTTTGCTAGGCAGAGAATTTTTTGTATTCCGGCGCATCGCCTATACCTTCAACACCATATATTGCCTTATACGTTATTCGTTGCATGAAATAAAAGCTCGCACAAACGCGGTATCTATCCTGACATATCTTCGACGGAACCTTATCGTAATGAAATATAATGGCTTCACAAATTCGCTTGTCAGATACTGATGACACTCAAAAGCCTTTATTAATGCCTGTTCTTTGTCCTCAAATCCGCGAACATTGGATAAAGCGTTTACTAACTACCGACAATGATTTATTTTGAAAATGGCTAATTTTAATGTAAACCTACAAATATAAGGTTTTTGAGGTCAAAGCTATTTTTCGACAGATGCAGACAAAGTCGCGCGATCAAGCTTGTGTATAATATCTATATAGGTATAGTTATACTTACTTACTTACTACGGCGCAGCGACCCAAACTGAGTCTTAGCCTCCGATACAAGATCACGCCACTCTTCCCGATTCTGGGCTACTTCTTGCCATGACTGAGCTTGGAGCGCTTCCAGATCCCTTTCCACTTCATCCTTCCAGCGATATCGCGGATGTCCAACCGGCCGTTTCTGTCGCTCGTCCGAGATACGCACGTTTCACCGCACGATCCTCACTCCATGGAAAAAATACTCGTTACGAAACCGATTGATATTTATACATATCAATTAATTAGGTATACCTATTTATATATAATATGACAGCGAGCGTACTGCGATGTGCCAAGTGCGACCTGTCCTTATTAGATAGTTCACAATTCATCATTCAGGAATAATAAATGCACATGTTTTTATTACGGTCACCCTATATTGACATTAAACGATTTCAGTTGATTACAGTTTGCTTCATGTTTCGTAAATACCTACTGAACTAGTTATAACCTAAAATAAATTATTTTCACCTAATATTTGCCAACAGTGATCAGTTACTCCTAAGATTAGCCGGCTAAATCTTCGGGCCAAAAAACCGCACTCCGGGCTTTAGCCGCAACATAATTTACACACACTTATTATAATATCTCTGTAGATATATAAGAGACAACACAAAGTCATATTGATACAAATTAGTTGATTCATAATAATCAGATCACAAAATGTTTCTTTGTCTCGCCTCACTGCGACAAGGTACCACGTCAACACATATTTGCTGTCCAACGGTTAACCCTTGTGTGTTTACGATATCTAAAGCACATAAGCTGTTACTGTTTACTTAGATATCGGTTATTCATATCGGTCAAATGTACCACGGTCATGGACATTATGTACAAATTTAGTCATAACTACTTTAAGGTTTAAATTATTTTTTTACAATTCTACTTATAAATGCGAAAGAGTGGGGATGTGCTTGTTCGTATTTCTTACATCTTTGCGACTAAACTGCTGAACCGATTAAGGTGAAATTTTGTATATAATAGGTTCCTACGTAATAGGTAGTAGATTCTGAAATAACACTTTTTAGCGGGGTTTCAGAATAGGCTTCTTTTCAGCTGTTAAAACTGTACATACTAAATATGAAAGAAATAGCTTTTTAGTACATTTAAATTAAAATTTAAACTACTAACTATACATTTATTATAAGTGTAAATAAGCTATGATTTTGAACAGCTAAAATATTTACCTTTGTCCTTTCCATAATAGGCAGTGTAAATTCCCATTCCGTTATTCAGATTTCAGTGGCCGGGCACCACAGATTATTTAAATATTAGATCAGCCACGAAAAAAGATAATATATATAAATAGTACAAAGTACGGGCGCCTGGGATAGAGCTATACTCGTATTATGAGCATTTAGGCAGTAATTGGCCCAGATTTTTGATGCGTTTATTTTTTTATAAATATGTAATACAATCGGTCCAGCGGGTTGGTCACTACGATGATGAGTCAGTCAGTTGAAGAGTCATTGGCTGAGAATCGAACCCTCTATAATAGGTAGGTACTCTAAATCAGAAGTAATCCTAGTGTTCTTATCCTTTCTGTATCTACTAAAGTAGTAAGGCTAGGTGGAAGACTAAGGTCTTTAGGCGTACTTTAATAGACCCATCCACCACCATCTGTAGGGCACGTGCATCTGTGCCCCTCCGCCCCGTAAAAGGCTTTTTCAAAAAATATATCATAGCCGTTTCCCTTTGTTATTGACTCTGTGGGCGTCCACCCTTCCGTCACGTCCATTCCTTCCACCTGTCACCAGAATCCAGCACTAATTGGATTTCAAATAGATCTTAATCTGAGAATCCGAGGATTTCTCCCTTAGTTACCAATTAAAGCTTGTTAGCCAAAGACAAAGAAATTCAGTGCAAATTCTGAAGAGTCGTAGAAACTACTGGTCATAGAATTAATCTCCTGCCGATTTACAACTTGAATAATTTGCTTTGTTTTTATTTTAGGCATTTTGCTTCTTAGACGAATTGAATGTAAACTGTCAGTCATAAAGCGCAGAACCCTGTGTGTGGGGCTCTTTTCTTTTTGCGCTGTTTGAAACTATGTTTCTTTAATATTTTTGAACAATAGGCGTTGTTATCTATTGTTAAAAACTAAGTGAAGTCTAATTAAGGTGTGTAGTCATGCTATGTCCTTCAAAATTCAAAACTTGACCGCCGACAAGGGATGTAGGGCGTAGGGATTTTACTAAAAATGTGTATGTTTTAGTAATTCTGTATACTGCTATAAACAGCTAGTTATAATATAGTTGTAGATTCTCTTTATAATTTTTAATAGATTTTTATTATTCTTTTGCAGGTACGAGGTTAACCTTTGAAGTCTTTGAGCTCGATGATGGAGCCGACTTTGAATTCGGCCTAACAAATAGGTATTTATATGAACCTACATACTTCTAAATATATAAAAGGAAATACAGATTGACTGATCTATCAACGCACAGCCGAAACCGCTGAACGGATTCGCTTGAAATTTGGAATGTAGATGGGTTTTATGATGTAGACCTCCGCTAAGAAGGGATTTTACCACGCGGGCAAAGCTGCGAGCACAAGCTAGTGTATTATAAAGAGGTGGAGAGTAAGGTTTGTACGTATGTGGCCGATAATATCCGAAATATACTATACTTTCTATTTATCCTTTGAGTCTCCTTGGGATCTTAGTCGTACACTCTTGTCAGAGTGGTCGTGGTTGCTCTGATGCTCGGTCTTCTGCTTGGATTTTTCCGATGGATTTAGCGATGTGACGCCATTTATGTCTGTTAATAGCGTTGCGAGAGCACTGGGTCATAGATGCCTCTGTGGCCTTCTTGATGAAGTCAGTCCAGCGAGTTGGAGAACGACCTCGAACTCTCTTCCCTTCAATGGGACCCTGCACAACAAGTCTCTCCATAGAGTGTTCTTTCCTAGAGATGTGACCAAAGAACTTCAATCTCCTTGGGACAGCGTACCTCAAACCGGAGGAGTACAGGTTTCTTCCTCTTAGTTGGATCACCGCTTTAATTAACCACTTCATCGAAGAGTAGGAAACGGTAGGCAAGGGGTAACACAATATATCCCAATGGGTCGATTTGTTGCTGGCTTTGTCAGTCCCCAAGATAAGATAATCTACTTATCCGATTTTAAAAACTGTTTTACTAATAAAATAAATCTTATACACTTATTAATAAAACGTAGCACTTTTGTCAGAATTATTATGCATAATAACTAGGAATTTAGGTAAATTATGTCTCACTGTATGGTATCCCTATTTTACATAACTGTCATGGCGGCCACTGCTTGATGAACATTTGTAAATGGAATTTACGGCGCATTGTTGTTCTTTTCTCTTTAACAAAAAGCACGCACTGATATAACAATATCTCTTCTACTGCTTTGAATCCTTTTCGGCATGATATATTATTAATATAATTTAATCTTAAAAACTTTTAAAAAACTCCAGGAACTCTGACAAGGACTTGAAAGTAATGCCAACATAAAGAAAATAATTGTCACATCTGTCAGAGGTAAAATAACTGTGAATGGACTTTAGTTGATAAGTTCAAGTGGACAATATACAATTCTTATACATTAATAAAATGCTATACTGGTCGAAGCCCAATGTGTTGGTCTGGTAGACATGGATGGAGGAGGTCACGACCCTCAGATATATGAGGATCACGACTGATGGAGGGATTGTTATTGTTACAGATAGGTAGGCTCTATTTTGCTTAACGAATTTAGAGTAAAGTTTGCGATATTTCTACTGTAGTTGAGGAAGCGAAAGAGGTGTGTCAGGATCGTACCAAGTGGAGGGAAATGGTCTCTGTCTATCCCAACGCGAACGGGAACCAGGTGTGATTATATGTATGTATTTCTACTGAGTGAAGTCTCGGACAAATGCTAACTTATAAAATGGTTTAAATTAAATCAAACCTACGATATTGCATACGTGTTCTTCACATATAAAATCGTCGTAGTCATTCATTATATAAAAATGTTATAAAACATAAATCGAAAATATTCGCAAAAATAAAGCGTTCAGTTTCAACATCTGCTGCTCTGTGACAGATCAGAAAATTCAGGTTATAAATTCGAGTTTTACTCGCGGTGAACCGCACTTTTTAGTGACGCCAGAAACGAATTGAAAATTAAAAGGTTCGCCGATATTCTGCCGCCATTCGGGCCAGTTCGGCTGTGTGGCCACAAAATTAATAGCCATATGAAATAATAGTGACCAGAAAACAAGTGAAATTTTAAAAACAAAGCTTTTATCCCCCGACCCCTCCCCCCTCCAGAAGCATTGTAGAGTAACGAATTTTGCGCTCGGAATAAGCCGATCGCAAAGATTTCATTGTCAATATTATTATTTTTTTCTCACCGCTCACAGCAAGCTGCTCGTGCACGTATTATTATGAATATTTGAATTTCCTAACCATTCGGAGCGAGCTAAACACACTTTTCGTAGTAAAAATTATAATACTTAGCCCAGATCCACCCTCACCGGTGTTTTGTTTAACATCAGACAAGATCGTCTTTCACTAAGTGCTTTACATTTTTGAGGCATTACACCATGATGACAGCAATGATAGCGCTTCCTTGCTAATCTGTAACTCCAACCGAAACATGCAAACAGCCCATTTTAGAATATCCCATAAAAACCTAAACGGCTCGTTTTAGGGCGTCGTTGGAATTTTTTAATTTACTTTATAGGTCCACAGTCCACAGTAAGATGAGTGGTATTTAACTTTTTTAAACGATTTCATAGAAAGAAAGATAAACCTTTCATCATGAGCATCATCATCATGATGATGATTATCATCACTGATTACTTGAACACGCTAGATTTGATAAATTCTATTTTGAAGATACTATATTTAAAGATACATACATATATTATGTCGATATGTCGATGGAAACAAAGTAAACCTAGAACGCGGGATAAATACTTTTCTTTATTATGTGGCTTGTGGTTTGTGAAAATGCAACAGCACCACCATGTTGCCAATGACTGCGTAGGAAGGTAAACCACCAAACGATGAAAAACGGAATAATATGAAATTTTACGAAAAACAATAATTATTTATACAATTCACTTATCCATTTGCACGGCACAACCAAATTGATCCATGTTAACCCAAAAATTCACGAATCAGTATTGTGAATAATATGCGTTAATCACTTTAATTTCTGCACCAATCAATCATTATTAGTTGATTTGGTTGGACCACCTCTAACCAAGTTTTAAAATGATTTTATATTGTGACATCAAGTTTTTCATAGCAAGTGTGGAAATATTTATTTGCAGGGCTATATCATTATGTCTATATAGTATATAAAACAAAGTCGCTTTCCGTGTCGGTCTATCACTATGTATGCTTAGATCTTTCAAACCACTTAACGGATTTCCATGCGGTTTTGTTAATAGATAAAGTGATTCAAGAGCAAGATGTAATACATTGACGTGCGGACTCTAGAAGACTACAGCAGGAGACTCTAGAAGCATATAAGCTTGCTTGCTTATATATACAAATAAAAAATAGAGTCATCACATTCGAGCTGAATAGCTAGCTCTGTTGCAGAGATTTATTATTATGTCACATATCTTTCATAGGTACATTTTTCCCATTTTCTAGCCAAAATTCACATTTTCGCGACGTGTAACAGGTAGCAGTTTTCTATTGATATTTATTTCCCTCAAGCCTAGTTTACGATGATCCCGGAGATCTGTTCGGCTACGCGATGTGCAATAAAGTATAGAATTTAGTACATTTCCGCAACAGTACCAGGGTAGCAGAAATTGGTTGGAGATTCATATCGGAGACATATTTTGTTTTCGATAATGATGTCGCATTGCTCTTGCGAACTTCTGTTCTCTTGGTACCTAATTTGAGATATTGTTTAAAACGTTTTTAAAATCTACAAATAATTTTTGTTAACTAATAATAAAAATTAGGCGTATTTTCCTCCCCCCACTCGTAGAAAATGTCATATTTTTGTTTTATGTTACTCACCTATAATATACATAACAAGCTGCGCCCATCGGTTCATTTGCACTATGAATGTGTCATTCCTGGGTCTAAACTATCTCTATACCAAATTTCAGCTCAATCGATCCACCCGTTTTGGCGAGAAATAGTAACAAATATACATCCAGACATTCTTACAAACTTTCACGTTTATAATATTAATAAGATTTTCAATGGTTTTTTATTGTTACTTGATTTATAAATTTTGTAAACTTTAGCATTTGTAATATTTTTATTTTCCAATGTTTGGATTTTTAAATTATTTGTCCCATTCACTGTGCTTCCTCTTTTATGAGAATTTTCATCTAAAATTAGAAATTTGTTTTTGTTGTGGAGTGATATTATTAATTCGAGTAAAGCGTGTCCTTAATGGCATTTCCATGAATTCCCTTAAGTGCTAGTAGGTATGTTGATCGTTCTAGTCAATGTAACTGTGCCCGTTGATGGATTAAGATCAAGGTCTTATGTAATATCCTATGCTGTCAATTTCAAACCCCTATTCCCAATAGTTTGGGAGCTACTGGTTACTTTTATCACTTGACATTGAACTGACCTGGCTGCCTTCTACCCCAGAGGGTATCTCCGCTTTGCCCATCTTCGGCGAGTCCCACATACCTTCCCAGTACCAATTACTATTACTACTACTTTTCTTATAACTCTTGCGTAAGAAGCGGTGCAGTGCACCTAGAATTTCACATCATTGTGAAATCCTAGCTGGTGGTTTTACTGATTTTGGGCAGCGTTATCTCTTAACATCAGGAGAACGTCTTGTTTGTCTTCTTACTTCTTTGCATAAAAAAATAATACTGCAATAATTGCACTGCCTGTAAGCTCAAGCTTAATTAACACACTAAATTTGCTGATTTTGAACATTTACACTACGCATACATGGTAAAACTACAGGTGAAAGCCCATTCCACTTTTAAACATTGAATATTTTATTTTAAAAAAGCTTCCTTTTCATCAGTCCATTCACTCGTGATTCCACTAATCGTCAGCTCCCAACCTAAGTCCTTAATACTCTATTCACGGCTAAGCCTTTCGCAAGACGTGTACAGGCCTGGGAATAAATCCCCCAGTGGTATTAAACCTTACCAAAGGAGGCTCTACAGCCGATAGGTATTTTTGGAAATGTGTAACCACGTCTTTGAGGAATTAGCCACCTACGAAATCCGTGATATTAAAGAAGATATAAAATAAGGTCAATATTGTGCTGGATGTTTGTTAAATCGACAATACTCTATGTAGATAGTAGGTAATAAATACTCAGTCGATTAACCTTTAACGTCACGGGCGGGGCCAAAGCAGACCCCACGCGCTGTTTTTAACAATATTTTTTGAAATTGACAAGTTATATTTTGTATTGTATGTATTTGAAAGCTGTGGTGGCCAAGGGGTTATGAGGTGCAGATGTGATTCTTGATCAGATTAGATTTTACCGAGGGTAGACTTCCTTTGCAGGAGGTAGACTAGGATAACTGGTACTCTTGGGGCATCCACCAAGAGTACCAGTTATTCTACTGTCTGAGCAGTGCTTCGGTAGTAGGGCACTGCTGTAGCTAGTGAAATTACTGGACTGTAAGGACTTAACATCTTATGCCTCTTGGATAAGAAGCGTTGGTGCAGTGCACCAAGAAATATTGGGTGGCACTGTCACTGTATCTACTCCCTAAATCGGTAGGCCAATTGGCAAGTTGCTAAACTCTCACTGGACAATACCGTGTCGCCGAGCGGTCAGTGTGACTTGTGACTGTCTGTGTGTGGCTAATTTTAAAATATTTTGTACTTTGGCTACCAATTTTCACTTCAAATACATCTGACAAGCACTTTATTTCTATACACCTTTTTCCAACAGCCACAAATATTAAGAACTTTTCTCAGATATTTTTCCATTTTTACCAAGTTACCTTACAGGTGTACTCAATTTCCGGAGTAATTTTTACCCCGCTTAACCCGAAGGTGTCTCACGACCTCACGTACCAACTTGACAGCTGGGACCCACTTGGGCCGGTCTATTATTGTAAATACCGCAACGTTTACCTTTGGCACGGACGTCTTCGACTTAACCCTGTGACGCTTGAGGGATAAGTACGACCCAAGGTAATAAATGACAAGTTTTAAAGTACGTAGGTATTCTAAATCAAGTTTTGAGTATTTTAGAGGTAATATCTTGCTTTTACTCATAGTACAATTTTAACATATCTTTTAAGATACGCTACGTTTACCTTTACCACGGACGTCTTGGTCTTAACCCTTTGACGCTAGAGGGATAAATGCGACCCATGGTAATAAATGACAAATTTGAAATTCTAGATGTCATATTGTTTGTTCAGCTTTAAATAATTACTTATATAGTATGCGATTTTACATAATATCTTCGGAATAATAATTTACCGCAATTACTCACTGTTCAAAAAAACAACTTACGAGTCTCATAACATGTAAAATAAATAACCATAATCTAAAAAATAATATAATAATAGGGTACTAGTGATATAAATTTGTAGGTATATCTAAATTTTCAGTTATATCAGCTTGAAATGCTTCAAATAACCTCCAGACAGCCCACATACATATGAAGGTACTAAAGCCGTCTATACCAAGTAAATCCGATCGCATAACTGCAGATAAGCCAACCAGACCTAATTCAAATCAGTTCAATTCAGATGCCTACGGATCCTACCTCTGACCACAACATGCGTCAGATCTCTGGCGAATGCCTCAACTTTAGTAATAATGTTATTGAATCAATTACAAGTTACATTTATTTATCGACTTTAAAAAAAGAAGTTTCTTTGAGGCAAATAATGCTCTAAAAAAAGAAATTATTATGACGTTACATAATACGACACTGCTGAAGCTTGCGATATGTACATACTAGGTATTATGTTGAAATTATGCAAAATGTTAATGGGATAATCTGTTTTTTTTTATTATTCAATATACTCTAGCAATAGCCATTGACTAATATATCGCTTGGTCTTAAACGATTTGTAGCTTTTATTAAACACTTGTTTATGCTCGCGGCTTTGCCCGCGTAGCCTATCCTTTCTTAGCGCACGTTTGCGTAATAAAACCAATCTGTATTCCAAATTTCAACCCAATCGGTTCAGCGGTCTAGGCTGTGCGTTGATAGATCAGTCAAGATCAGTCAGTCAGTCACTCTTCCCTTTTATATATTTAGATTATACTTAATTTCAGAGACGTACGTACATAATATGTTTTCGTATTTCTCCAAAATTTATAATCCGATTTTAACCATTTTGAATTGTACCTACCATTTAATCGAAAAAGAATGTTTGCAAATGCGCATAATACCTATCCTAATTAGGTACCTTTGCGTCCCAAATACTGTTTTTAACACTAAACCTCTTCACTAGGTACAAATAACAATGGTGATCAGTGACCAAGTTCTAAAGTTACTAAAGTGAACCAAAAGGGAAAGTTAGCCCTAAATAGGTTTAACTTGTATTTTATGACATAACTATTGGGACCGGTTAGGCTGGTTATACACGTCTTGCAGCATAGTTATAGGAGGAGGTATAATGGTATAAGAAATGGTGGCCTAGGGGTAATATGGTGCAGCAGTGATTCTGGATCACCGAATTCGAGTCCCGGCTTAGCAATAATGACCATATTGAATTATGATACCTATATATTTTTAAATAAATGTTTCCAAAAAAAACAGTTGGTAGTTGGTACCACTTTTATCCTTCGTACTCATAATATTATAAATGCGAATGTTTGTAAGAAAGTAAGGATGTGTGTTTGTTACTCATTCACGCCTAAACGATTGAGCTGAAATTTGGTATGGAGATAGCTTAGTCCCCTGAATAACATATAGGCTACTGTAAAGCGGGCTACTGTTAAACCGCTTGGCGCAGCCAGTAAAAAATAAAAATCGGTTTCGTATCGATAAATGTTGATTTAGGTACCAATTTGATTTGATTCACCAACAGTTATTACGTTTTATCTTACTCTGAGGAACTAAATATCACTAAAAATAGTAAAAAAGAATGAAAACCTGATCCAATCTGCCATCGATATAAATGAATCCGTTATATCGTATCGGGAATCTAACCGTATTGCATCGCTATAGGAAATACTCAATAAAACCTCGGCGACTCCAGTACATTATCATATCTGATTTAAACCCATGTCCATTGTTCGTGCTGAATAATAATATTTTGTGAAATATATTGAAAATAAAGGATTTTTGTATGTTCGTTGTAGATTACCTCGGAGGAGACATGACAGTCACTTAATTTAGAGTTTTTTTAAAGTATTTTGACCTGTATATATATACATTAATATGTATATTTCAAATATTTTAAAACTAATTAAATTAAACTAGTCTAGTGTCTTTTTGTTATGGACCGTATTATCCACGACTATTTTCCAAAATCCATTTTAAAGTCCACGCGGTTGACCAAGGAAGAGATGTGGGATGACCTCGACTCACAAGAAATATGTAAAATAAATAAAATATTCATCATCATCATCAGCCTATGTTCGTCCACTGCTGGACATAGGTTTTCCCCATAGCACGCCACTCAACTCGGTCCTCCGTCTTTCTTCTCCACCCACCCCCAGCGACCCTCCGGATATCATCGAAAAAAAAATACAAAATCCATAGCACTAGACCGAGACAGTTGAAGGTAGGGTAGAGAGGCGGTAGAGATAAGATATATAAGAGGTAGAGATGTTTGCACATCACTGTTAAGGCGGTAGAATACAGTTATTCTTCAGTGCCAGTGCACTGTTGGGTTCTTGTCAATCTCCTTTAAAGGAAGTCTCACTCTTGTATAACTACTACCTAGAGGTACAATAATATATAGACTTTCAAATTTTAATTTAAAAACCAGGCCAAATGTAGGAGCCAGTATATCTAACAAGTATGATCCATTTTGCATTACCGTGCCAACGATTTGCATGAGCGTATGCCAGGTTATACAATCTACATAATATTATGTAGATAGGTCTTGCATACTTACAGCTACGTGAGCCTTGTACGGGTTTAAAGTATTCTAATGGATACTTAGGTCATATATATTTCTAAAATATATTTATAAATACCTTAAAAACTATATAAAAATAGAAGATAAAGTGTTGGTAACACCATTTCTTGCTCAAGAATGGCTGAAAAGATTTTGATGATTTATATTTCTTTGGATTTGTATCCGCTTAGGTTAACTTAAAGTAAATTATTTTTAAATTGGCATTTTTAAAAAAAATAAATTTGAGTGATAATGGGTCCATAAAGCCTTTTGCGCGGCTACGAGAAATATCAAATTCCTTACAATATATTTTTACACGTACGTGTAGCGTCCGGGGCCCAGTGGTCATACGTTTGGCTTTTAATCCGGAGACCCTGGGTTCAAATCTCAGTGTGTGGCAAAAAAGTTCGCCTGGACGCTACCGCGTTTCGGAAGGTACGCAAAACTGTGGGTCCCGGCTGTTTCCTATACGATATGTAGGAGGCAGTCGTTAGGTCATGTTGCAGGCCCTGTAGTTATTTCGGCGACGTGAAACTACAACATATAGGTTCGCCACACAACCTATAAATTGTGATTTGACTCTGACAGTGTAAGTAGGGTAACCTGTTCTGTTGGAGTATAAACCCCAATTATTATTATTATTAATACACATTTTATAATGTATCATTTTAAATCAGTGTAAATTAGCCAATATGGTCTCAGAAAGAAATTATGTACGAACTGGATGTTTAAACAACTCTGTATCATGACTCAAGTTCCATTAAACTTGGACGATAGAAGCCTCATATTAAACTTGTTATTGGTACACGAGTGCCGTATGTTTTATGGGATTGACGTGACGTGTGTCTAATGTAAGGGTAGACGTGGTTGTCAAGTAACGCTTCTACTAGAGTAGTTAACTTGGATTGATACTGCAAATAAAATGTTGTTTTTTTTCTAGGCTTTACTGTCCCACCGCTGGGCAAAGACCTCCCCCGAATCCCTCCACGCATCTCTATCCTGCGCCACCTCTGGTCAGTCTGGTGCGCGTCTAGATCGTCTCGCCACCTTTTTCTAGGTCGGCCTCGATTACGCCTTTTGTCTTGTGGTGCCCACTCTGTAGAGTTGCTGTTAGATACATAAACGCTGTTAGATACATAAAACGGTACGGTAATAAATACTTACATAATACTACATAGTAAAAAATAAATTTGCTACCCGCGTCTGTCTATCTTTATGTTATGCGTATATCTTTAAAACTACGCAACGGATTTTGATGCAGTTTAGATAGAGGAAGGTTTATATATTATGTATAATGCATAATATAGTAGAGAAACACTGATAATTTTCTAGAAGAGAGAGCGGGTAATAAAAATCATACAAAAACAAAGAAATTTTAACAATAATCGTCGCAATTCGAATTCATTTCAACCAAATCTGATTTAAATTTAATTACGTGAAATTTAATGAAAACCTCACACATTTTACAATGAGTAATCGCTACATAATACCACAATTGCTTCCTCGAAAACCACGCAATATAGTGGATTATATTAAATATACACACAGGAGGACCACAAAGTATTGAAATATCGTCACATACCGCGCGCTCCATAGAAAAAAACGTTTCTGACTCTCACAATCCGTATTTTCACAAACTTTTATTTCATAGATTTAAAAAAATAGGAAGATGCAGTACTGACGTTTCTGACATGGTCCGCTTCAATTAGGCCCAGGGCATAATTTTACTTCGGCTCGTCGCGGCAACCGACACTTTCCTATCCAACAGGCCCAAGCTTGGCATAACAATGATACACTATGCCGCATCTTCCCATTTTCTTTTAATCTTAAGTTTTATTTAGTTCACCTGTCCCGATGTTTGTCTGTAATTAAATATAAGTGAAATATAAGTGATATTTGTTTTACTCCCCGTTACTCCCAAATTTATTGAGCTGAAATTTTGCATGCATATAGGTACCTATGTGTAAATCGAATAAAAATGCAGAGTAAAACATATTGTATGAAGCTAACCATGAATTCACTATGATGTAAAATTCTAGGTGCATTGGCCCAAAGCTTCGTACTCAAGAGTCATAAGATGTTAATACTCTTCAGTCCAGTAATTTCACCGGCTACAGAAGTACAGTCTACTTTTATTACAGTACTCTGGTAGAACATAAAAACCAAATAATTCAATAGAATTAAATTGCGCCACTGAACAAAGATCTGAGCTAATGGAACTAAATAATTCAAGGGACAGTGAGAATTAGAGAACCTTCTAGCAGTACAGAGAAAATTGTCTACATTGAAAGCAATTGTTAGAATTGTTTGCAAAAACTTCTCGAAGTTCTTTTAATAATTATATTATACTGTTGATTGTTAAATAAGAGGCGGGCACAAAATTAATTTAACTGAAAAGTATAAAAAGATCTTAGAAAACTGGAAAAAAGATATTCTTCTTCTATTCGAGTCGTATGGCTTACATTTTTTTTAAAATTAAAGATTTAAAGTTGTTTGAAAAAGATATTAGTACTTATATAATAATTGTTAGAGTAAGGACATGTGAACAACTTGAGTACCTATCTTTAAGGCACGAGTGAATAGTGAATAGGTACCTTTCTAGGCATCAATATACGTGATCCATCATTGTCGACCGCATCTGCACTTTCCATCAGGTGGGATGTGGTCAAACGTAGGCCTATTGTGTAGGTATAAAAAATGTATAAGTATTAATGTGCTTGTCGACTCTTCACGCCTAAACTACTGACCTGAAATTTGGTAGGTATTTAGGTAGGTATCTCATACTCAATAATAACAGAGAGGCTATTTTTCAGGGGTTGCAGCAAAGTGGGAGTTATACTTTATACCTAGAGGTTTCTTATATCAAATTAAGCGTTATGCTTCGCCAAAGCAAAGGTGCGTGTCAAATTCTTCAAAAAGTGCTTTTAAATCTGGTTCTTTTGACAAATTGATTTTATTTGACACTGCGCGAACAATTGCAGTAAAAGTAAGAAGAAGAGGGCCTTAAATTCTGCACAAAAAGAGACGACGGCGCATCAAATCGTAATCAAAAACATAACCTATAAAACACAATTATATTTTCAAAAACGCCAATTTTGAGGCGACCAAAAGATGCTAAATTTAAAAAAAAGGATGGCCTATTAAACCTCTGCCAATGATGACCTCTCTAAACTACGTAATCTAATTCCTAAACAAAACGTATCCAGATTAATTATTAACAAACATTCAACATGATGGGTTGTCTGGCTAATGAGCTATTTCGTTAATGATACTATTAATTAATCTACCGAATACCTGGATTCTGTAAGGCTTTAACGACCACAGGAACTAAAACGAGCAGTCTGCTAAAATCTGAAGTGTTTTACGTCGTTTTAAATCTGTAAGTTCATAATATTATTTATTATTATTTTCTGCCTGGTTTGGGACAAACTGTTGGGCAAAGGCCTCCCTTCCCTCTCTCCATTCTTTTCGGTCAAGAGCTATTGTTGTCCAGCTATTGCAGTAGGAATCTAGTTCGTCCCGCCATCTCCGTTTGGGCCTGCCGCGACGTCTGACTCTTTGTGATGTCCATAGGGTGGTGGTTTGGGCCCATAGTTCGTCAGACATGCGGCAGATGTGTCCAGCCCAATTCCACTTTAGGCTGGCAGCTTTTTCACCAACGTCTGTGATGTTAGTTTGGGAACGCAGCACAGTATTTTTTACGCGATCTGATAGTCTAATTCCCAGAATGCTGCGTTCCATAGCTCTCTGGCAAACCCCGAGTCTGGACTTTTGATGATTCGTAAGCGACCATGTTTGCGTTCCGTAGGTGAGGATGGGGAGAATGCACACGTCCATAAGCTGCTTCTTTAGTGTTATAGGTAGTTTTTTTACCTTTCATAAGTTGTTTCATCGACCAAAAGCTCCTCCAGGCGTTTTCGGTGCGTTTGGCGATTTCTAAATCTTGTCTTCGCAATTAGCGGCAAAACACCGGCGCGGCTATAATAACATTTTATTTATTTAATTTAAACTTGTTTATACCGTAATTGTAGTTTGTAGTGTAAATAAAGTATTAACCATCTATTGTCGTTTCGGACCTAAGCAGATTGCTCGTCGTAGAGCATCAGATCAATACTTTATTACCCAACAGGATAGTGTACCGGCGAAACGTGACTGCGGCCGCAACATCGGGTAATTCGCCACGAAGGGCGATAAATAAAATCAAGATAAAATAACTCTTTGTGCCAGAACTACTCGAACGGTACTGTTGAGGCTAACATTCTTTATGATCGTGGAGATACTGAAGTTTCAGTGGCTTAGGGCTTGTTCATATGGCAAGGCTTTCGTTTTAGGTAGGGATAGTGCGCGACTCAAAATGTGTTTATTCAAATATACTATTAAACTTACTAACATTACAAGTGAAATTAAAAAAAAAAACCTTTTAAAAACAAGCCTTTATTATTATTACCATATAGCATCATTAAGTACTCGTCAAGACCAATCAAATGACCCCAAACTCGATGGGGTTACGTTGTTTAATTACGGAGTTCCTATGGCCACCTTCCAGCTCCATCATCAGATCAGCTTGATGTCATAATAATATTGCATTGTCATCCGATTTATACATGCTTGCAAAATTTCAGCTTAATCGGACACCGGGAAGTGGGTCAAATTAAACTTGCAAGATTTGATTACAGACAGACAGACAGACAAACAGGCAACAGACAGGTAAAGTTTGTAAGAATAAGAATGCATGGATTTATAATAGATGTGTATTTCTTACTTTTTCACACCTAAACGGTTGGACCGATTGAGCTGAAATTTGGTATAGAGATAGTTTAGACCCTGGAATAACATATAAGCTACAGTATAGCTGGTAGAATCGCTGGGCGCAGCTAAGTATTTCTCATATATGAAGCGCGAACTCAAATTCTCAAACAAAAAGAATTTATAAAATTTTTGAAAGACTTCGCGAAAATTTGCACCAAGTGTGGCTGGTGTATTACAGATATTGGTGACATCTTGAATGGTCGTATCATAATGCTGTCCATGATGTAAAGACCCAACTTTAGTACATAGTATAAATCCTTCATAATAACTTTATGTCTTCGGACATCGGGGTACCTATTCTTTACGACGCGACGGGGGTAAAAAAACCCGTAAATAATCGAGTTCTTCATCAAATCTTGACTACCGGTATAAATAATATACTTTTATAACCTGAATTTTTTTTTTTTATGTGATGAAGTAGAAGACGAGCAAGAAGCTCTCCTGATGTTAAGAGATAACGCTGCTCATAATCAGTACAGTGCTATTTAGGATTTCACTATGATGTGAAATTCTAGAAGCACTGCACCAACGCTTCATACTCAAGAGTCATAAGATGTTAAGACTCTTTAGCCCAGTAATTTCACTAGCTACAGTGCCCTCCTACCGGAGCACAGTAATTTTTGCACATCACTGCTCAGGCGGTAGAATAACTGGCACTGTTGGGGTACCCACCTAGACGACCTCCTGCAAAGGAAGTCTACCCCCGGTATAATTATAGTACCTTTGTAAATGTTTTTATATTATCACTATTTATATTTTACTCACTTTTTTATAAAGCCTTAAGGTCATAGCACACTGTACTGGCTCAGCACCGGCACCGGTCCAAAAACAGGTTTACAGTGTACAATACAATACAATATAAAAACTCTTTATTGTGACCAAGAAAAAAAGAAATTTACAATAAATGACTTAATATTAAATAAAACTAAGATAACAACTGCAGAGAAACTATAATATATAAAACAATTTTGTCTACAATGGGCGGCCTTATCGCTTAAAGCGATCTCTTCCAGGCAACCGGCTTTAAATGGAGAGGCTGATATAAAGAGTGGGGTAGGATATGGTACAGGAAATACAATTTTCAATACATATATTAAATACTATGTACATGACAGTGACAGTGTTTATTGTATTTTCAGTCCTGTTCCATTCCCAGGTTGTCTGTAAGAAATTGCTTAGTGCGATAAAACCGCCGATTGTTTACCTAGCATTAAGATATCTAGCTCATTAAGCTTCTTTGTAATTGTTTGGTTTGCAATAAAGTATTATTCTATTCTATGACCTTAAGTTGCCATTCGGAACCAATTGAACTGGAATATTGCAGGTAAAATGATAGATTTTTTTAAAAATGTTTGCACTTGAATAAATTAAATTTAATAGGGGCCAGAGGGCCTATTTGTTCGACAATACATCGACAATGACCATCACTACTAATATTTCAGATGTCTGTCAGACGGTAGCCTGTCTGTCTGTCACTTCTTTCTCTGTCTGTCTGTCACATTTAAACAAGGCCAAGGACCGGGGGTTTTACCGGGGGTAGGCTTCCTTTGCAGGAGGTCGTCTAGGTGGGTACCCCTACAATGCCAGTTATTCTACCGCCCGAGCAGTGATGTGCAAACATTACTGTGCTTCGGTAGAAGGGCACTGTAGCTAGTGAAATTACTGGGCTAAAGAGTCTTAACATCTTATGACTCTTGAGTATGAAGCGTTGGTGCAGTGCTCCTGGAATTACATATCATTGTGAAATCCTAAGTAGCACTGTACTGATTATGAGCAGCGTTATCTCTTAACATCAGGAGAGCGCCTTGCTCGTCTTCTACTTCATAACATAAAAAAGGAGTAAAACCACTGAACACAGCAAGTCATACATCAAAATCTATGTTACTTTCAGAAGCTATAAGATAAAAAACTACAAAGCTTGCCCTTGCCCTCAATTTTCACCTCGAACATCCATAAAACTAAGCCAGGTATTGGATATCCCATAGCTTGCGGTTATACCCAAACTTTGGAAAGGATATCAATTTATACTCGGAACTAAAGGTTTTTGATAGTGAAGACAAGTTTAGGGTCAGCCTGATGTTACTATAAGTTTTCTACGCACTTTATTTATTACTAGCTACGCCCAGCGGTTTTACCCACTGTACTGTAGCCTATGTGTTATTCTAGGGTCTAACCTATCTCCATACCAAATTTCAGCTCAATCGGTCCGTTTAAGCCCGTTTTTTTATATGGAGAAGTAAGAAGACGAGCAAGACGCTCTCCTGATGTTAAGAGATAACGCTGCCCATAATCAGTACAGTGCTACCCAGAATTTCACAATGATGTGCAATTCTAGATGCACTGCACCAACGCTTCTTACTCAAGAGTCATAAGATGTTAAGACTCTTTAGCCCAGTAATTTCACTAGCTACAGTGCCCTCTTTTTTTTTTTTTTTTTTATACAACGAAGTAAGATGACGAGCAAGACGCTCTCCTGATGGTAAGAGATTACGCTGCCCATAATTAGTACAGTGCTACTGGTGCACTGCGCCAACGCTTCTTACTTGAGAGTCATAAGATGTTAAGACTCTTCAGCCCAGTCATTTCACTAGCTACAGTGCCCTCCTACCGAAGCACAGTAATGTTTGCACATCACTGCTCAGGCGGTAGAATAACTGGCACTGTTGGGGTACCCACCTAGACGACCTCCTGCAAAGGAAGTCTACCCCTGGTAAAAGTTTAGGCGTGAAGGAGTAACAAACATACATCCATACATTCTTACAAACTTTCACGTTTATAATATTAGTAAAATTCAGCGCAACGCCAGAACTAACCTAATGCTACAATAGCATTTTCTACATGTTGCCCTAAAACTGGAGAATATACCTACCTAAGCAAGTACTCGTATGTATGTATGCTCATTCCATTTTGTTCCATCAACAATACATTATACTGTTTTTATTCATCTTCGGATACCCTTTGACCAAGATCTCCACTAATTTTAAAATATGGATTCGGTCCAAGATCTCGAACTAAACCTAGATGTCTAGATAAATTATATTCTGAATACTGAATAGTGCAAGCCAATAGTACTGAATGAACTCAAGAAACCATTACAATCTGTAGTCATGTCATAAAACAGCAGTAACGGCTGGGATGTCATTGAAATCGATTCCAAAGTATCGATACTAAATCCAACACGACACTGCACTGCAAATCCTTCCTACGTGGATACAGTAAAATGGCTTTAAGTCCCAACTTTTGCACGTAACGGTTAAAGTTTTTCAATATTTACAACTATTGGGAACTTTATGTGTGTAGTTTGGGAAGATTTGGAGTTAGCTAATTGAGACTTTGTTCAAAGTTTAAAGTACTATTAATATGCAGAACTGAGGGGTCATCTCTACGATCGTTTTTATCGCTACCACTGTCTAGAGTTAGGCACTGTAGCTAGTGAAATTACTGAACTGAAGAGCCTTGAGTAAGAAGCGTTGGTGCATAATTAGACCTTGAATTTTATATATATTTGTATACATGCAAGCTTTACTGTAACAAACTTTCAACCTATTTGGCATACATATTAACATTCTCCATTGTTAAATCCTGGGTAGCACAGTATTGTTTATGGGCAACGTTATCTCTTAACATCAGGAGAGCGTTTTGCTTGTTTTCTTACTTCTTCGCATTAAAAAATCAATTGCATAGACCACCTCATTTGCTCGTCTAACTCATAAACATGAAAAATATAAGGCCTTACGTAGATTTTGTCTGAGTGTTTCCAGAAGACATTTTAGGACTCTCATCGTGAAAATATTCCCTTAGCTTCCGTTCCCATCTGGACTTTTCTCAAAGAGCTCTTTAATTCGCAAAATCTGACCCAAATGGATGTCACGAAATGTTTTATGTATGCTAGTATTATTTATGCGAGAGCCTAATTGTAAGGGAATATTAAAGAAGGCACTAATGTTGCTTTAATTAATGTTTATAGAAGGAACTCCAGATCTTAAGAAAAACTACCTGTAATTTATTAAATTTGTAAAGAAAATTAAGTCGAAAAGTCTTAAGATAAGATAACTCTTTATTGAAAATTTAACACTACAAGTATCTACAATTGAATATACTTAAAATTACTCATTTGAGAATAGTTTTACAATAGGCGGTGTTATCGCTAATAGTTATCTCTACCAGAACACCGAGCAGGAAAAGGAAATAATTGAGCGACGGTGGTTGGTGGTCCGAGCACTACGAGTTTTTTCACATATCTCTTTATTATATCATAATTATTATATTACTAAACAGAAAAATAGACATATCATTCATTCCATACAAGGTCCTACATTACCTTTTTTTCTAACTAGTCTAAAAGATTGGCTTCATTGTTGGAGCCCAAAGAAAGGAAAGAAAAGATTGAACGAAAGCCTTGGCAGCAAAGCCACAAGCTGTATGGGTATATATGGTACATAATGTTAACCAAAAATAAGCTGCCACGAAAATCAAGTTAATATATCACACACAACTGCTTCGTTTTGCAAACATTTCTTGCAGTTAACTTTCAGCGAAATCTTTACAAATACATACAAGGAAAATCGTGCACATTTCTTTGCCAAAATTGATTTGTTTTATTCCTTTGAGGGTAATGTTGTTTTCTCAAGCGGACATCAAAGTTGATGCGGAATCATCGCACGGGTTCATGTGAAATTCATACAAGGGACCATCAAGGTTCGGGATAACAAGGGCTGGAGCCCTTACAAATAACAAGCTTACCGTTTCAACGTACTTTATTCCTGTACTAATGAGGACGAAGGACTGGGTGTCTAAGACGAGTGTCTTGCTTGGAGGTGAAATAACTTATTTATTTTAATTTCTTGACTTTTTTAATGTCATATAATGTAAAGGTGAAAGTTGGTAAAGATTAGAATACATATATAAATAATCGGATCGCAGAGTGAAATGGGCGTACTTGGGACGTGCTACCGGCAAGGGGCCGGTGGGGGGTCCAAAGTACCGCTGGAAGGACGAAGTGATAAAAGACCAGAGACTGAGAGCGCTCCAAGCTGAGTCTTGGGAAGCGACAGCGCAGGACAGGCAGGAGTGGCGTCTTCTTGTGTCGGAGGCCAAGACTCAATTAGGGTCGCTGCGCCATCTTAGTTAGTTGTATAAATAATAGAATAGATGAAAACTCTAAATCACCACAAATATATAGAGAAAAACTTAAAACACCATTAAACTTGTGGGTTATATTATTATGTGACTATATGAGTATGAGTGTTTTTACTCTTTCACACAAAAATGCACTGAACTTATTGCGATGAAACTTTGTATATGTAATAGCTGAAAACTTGGAAACTACTAAAATAAAAATGTCTTTATTTCATGTGATTGGAACCAGGGGTAGTGTTATTTATGAATGATATTTATTTTAAAGAAAATCAAATTGCGTATTTACGACAACATAAAAAAAATAGAAATTTATCAAATACCTCTAGAAGATAGAATATATTTTTAAAGGCCGATGTAAAAAAAACACTCTGCTCAAAGTTTTCACCAAATTCCATGAGAGTTCGGTGTATTTTTGCAACCAGCTTGTTTTAGACTCGCAATCCTTTGATTTTCTTTACACCATCACTGTTATGGGTGTATTTTAGGATGTTTTTGTTTCGGCGGATGTTATGGGGTTTCGGGGAAACGTTTTCTATGGGATATTGAACAAGTAAATTGGGTTTATTGCGCACAATATCACGCCTTCTGAAAACGTAGGTTTTGAAAACCTTTCTTCGAAGCTTTGATTTCTCAAAGATTTGAAAAGGTTTTGCTGCGGTAGTATGAGATTTTATTTTGCTTATATTGCGACGAAATCATTGCATTGATCTATTCTATAGTACTCGTACTTCGTCTTGAATATCAAGATAACACTTAACTTTAATTTAGTTTTAAGTCAATTTTGTTATTTTTTGTCCCAATAAAGAGTATTGTATTGTATAACACTGTGTTGCAGTGTTAATGAACTGCTCAGCATAATATAAAGAGTATTAAAAAAACCTAAAATTATTATTGGTGTTCAACAGCGCTCGCTTTCTCAATTGTCCTGGTAGTTAACATAAGGTGGGGAATTTTTTTGAGTGGGGACACTCTAGCACTCTGGTGACGTCATGACCCCCACCAACCTTCGACCCATTGGGATCTATTGTGTAAAGAGTAGGAAACAGTAAGGTAGGGTTACCTTACTGTTTCCTACTCTTTGAAGTAATGGTTTATTAAGAGCGTATATATCGAGTGACGCTCTCTCGCTCGCACTATTTGACAAATTTTAAAATATAAATTCATAGATTTTTTTTAAAATTCCTTAAGACCAGCTCTGCATAACATTATTGCACACATTATAAAAGTGTTTTTAGTTTGATATATTATTTAAAAAATGGCATGTGAGCAATATTTAATTTTTTTTTTTCAAATATTCTTTTCAATTTATTCTATGAATTTATTTTTCAAAATTTGTCAAATAGTGCGAGCGAGAGAGCGTCACTCGATATAATATATATACGCTCTTAAAGTGGAGATCCCACGAAAAAACCTATACTCCACCGGTTTGGGATATATATTTTAAGGAGGCTCATGCGTTTCGTAGCCAAGGCCCAAGAAGATCCCATCTATAGTGATATTGGTATATATCCGAGACGCTGGCCATCCATGAGGCAGTAAATCCCCACGCCCCATCGGTTACAATGTAACGTATTATAATTACACCAGCTTGCCTGAACATTCATTATGTAAGGCCGCAGAGGTCTTTAGGCTGATGCGGTCGTTGACCTTATGAACTTTGCAAACGCGTGTGCAAGTTGCCTTAATATTTTCAAAAATTAAATATAAACCCCAATTACTATTATTTTCATTTTCTTCACTCGATATACTGATGGTAGGCTTCGGCCGTATCTAGTTACCATTTCCACCCATTGGAAAAAAACCGTGTAGATTAGTGACCACGATCACAACGTAAACCTAGAAGGCGGGATAAATACCTACCTGGCTTCACTGAAAATCATGCCGGCAGTTTTTATCCCGTCTTTTAGGTTTAGTCTGCTCCAAACTACAGCCGCACCTTCGCTTATCATCACGCGAGATCGTGGTCAAAGGCCTATAACCTATAACGAATGCCTATAACAAATTAAAAAATATAAGAAAAGGTGTGAAAAGTTCAGCGTTTCGAAATAGTACTCGTTTTAGTTTCTTTTCGATTGATTCTCATTTCAACAAGTGCCTTCAAAGAATTCCTTCAATTACGAACTGAATTCCTTCCGTTTCCTATACAAAGAATGATCAGTTCAGTAACGTTTCATATAAAACGCCAGGTTTTATTGGCTGGTATCGCAAAGATAATGTACCAAGATGGAAGCCGCCAGTTACTCCTGTTGTGCGCCGATATAAAGATGACAAAGACGCCTGGAAACTTCATATAACCAGCTGATGCCATCTAAACGAACAATACAGTAACCAAGATAAATCTTTGTAAATAAACGGCATAAACTCACTTGTATTTACTTCGGCTTCGTGCGACCGTTTCGATCCTGTACAAGGATCTTCGTCATCGAGTAGCTTTGGTTACGCCCCGGCGTCCTCGCCCCGATTAGCACTGCCTAGCAGTGTAGCGCTTAGCAGTGCTAAGCGGGGCGCCTGGAGTTAGAACCTGGAGTCTCGTTCTTCTCATAAAGGTAGAGAGAGATTTTAAAATAAACTAAGTAAATAATTATAAAATTGAAACGAATTGAAGTTTTAAACCGTGCAAAAGTGCTGCATCGTAGCCTAATAGAATAAATGAATATTTAAGTTTGACAAATTCACGGTATCAATAATTCTAATAAGTTATGTTACCCGTGTAACGATCCCACGGGTACAATATATGGTGTACACTCACAAATTATGGTGCTAATCTAGTTTTATACCTCTAAGCATTTCGAGTAAATGAGTTTATTTTTTGAATATTATAGGTCATTTTAGCTTGTTTTTGTAGAATAGTGCAAAACTGACTAACACATGACATGCTCTCGGTATCTTTTCTAATAAGTTAAGTTACCTGTGTAACAATCCCACGGGTACAATATATGGTGTACACTCACAAATTATGGTGCTAATCTAGTTTTATACCTCTGAGCATTTCGAGTAAAAGAGTTTATTTTTTGAATATTATAGGTAAGAAAGAAAGAAAGAAAGAAAAAATGTTTATTCAAGCATCAACATTAAAAAATACAGAAGATAACACATTACTCCACTATAGTATAATAATTAAAACTACCTATAGAGAACAGATAACAAAGTAAAAGTAATGTCAGCAATCATCGCGATGCTAGAAAAGGTGGGTGCTCAGCATAATGCCACAGCGCAGAAGCATCTGTGACGCTGGTTTTCAGCACACACCTATAAGTGATGCACGGACCCAGACACGTCACTACACTTGCGGTCTAAATTGTATACTCTTATGTTTACCATCCGGGCATACACAAACACGCAGGTTGATCATAATATTAATATTGACCATTATCATAGTAATGATATAGATATACTAGATCTATTATGTACTAAGATACTATGTTATAAATTTCACACTCAATTGCATTCAGAAACATTAAAGAAGGGGATCACACCAACCGAATAACATAAACTACATATTTTTACCTTATATAAATTTACATTTTATGTATATACCTTAGTAAACGGGATTGAAGCAAATATTATTAAGATTTATAAGATAGGGAGATAGATAAAATAATATGAAAGAAAAACACTACATTCAATTAATTATATGAAATTAAATTATATATTATGTACATTATATGTTATATATAAATAGTTTACAAATAAAGGTAGGTACCAAACAATTAGTGGCTAGGGCAGAGATTTTTGCATATTAAGAAGATGGGTTTTAAACTTTTTTTTGAAGACGCAAACACTGCGAACTTCTCGGAGTGGTGGAGGGAGATTGTTCCAGCATTTTGTAGCGGAGTATCTAAAACTGCCCCGAAACGCTGTAGTACCATGACGAGGAATGGCAAGCATAGGCTTTGAAGCTCGTGTGCCGTGCGATTGACCAAGTTCTCTCAACCACACAAGTTTCGAAAAAAGGAAGGTCGGTTTACCACTTTTTATAACTCCAAACATCAGATTAGCCAAGTGTAACTCCCTTCTGGATTTCATTTTTAGAATATTATGTTTGTTAAAAAATGGCGTCACATGACCTCGAGGCGGTACGTCGAAGCAAAAACGAGCACAGGCGTTTTGAACTCTTTGGACTAAGCCACTAGTTTTAGCCAATAATCTGGGCCCATAAACTGTGTCAAGATAGTTAAATTTCGAGAGAACTAATGAGTCTACTAGTCTTATACGCAAATCAACGCTAAGATAATTTCTTATTTTATATAATATTTTGAGCCTGTAAAAACAATTACGAGCAATTTCAGAAATATGATTTTCAAATCTGAGTTTTTCGTCAAACAGCAGGCCAAGGTTTTTAGCTTCCGTGACACGTTCCAATGTTACTCCATTCATTTTAATTTGAGGGTTCATTAAAACTGTTTTTGTTATTTGCACTTTAGATCCAACAATCATAAATTTAGTCTTATTTGCATTAAGCAATAAAGAATTACGATTGGACCATGCCTGAATACGTCCTAAATCCTCGTGAATTTGTTGTAAGGCTGTATGTGTGAATTCAGGTCTAAACGACAGGTATATTTGTATATCATCTGCATAAATATGATACTGGCAGTGGCGAATATTATTAACTATATCAGCACAATAAAGGGAAAATAAAACTGGTCCAAGAATAGATCCCTGCGGTACTCCCCTATTTACTTCCGTGCATGCAGACGTTAGGGTTATGCCGTTAGTTTTTTTTAATTCAACATACTGCGATCGCCCATCAAGGTACGAGTGAAACCATTTCACAGTTTCCGGGCTGAAACCATAGTAACTTAATTTTGACAATAGTAACGAAGTATTAATAATATCGAATGCTCTTGAGAAGTCTAGTAGTATTAATATCGTAGCCATGCCTTTGTCTTGCGCAGATAAGATATTATCAGTTACATCTACAAGAGCAGTATGAGTTCCTCGACCCTTTCTAAAACCTGACTGTACATCTGGCAATAGGTTGTGTTTTTCTAAGAACTCCGTCATCTGAGAGCAGACTGCTTTTTCAATTACCTTAGAGAGACACGGTAATATGCTGATTGGCCGGAGATCCTTCATGTCAACAGGGTTAGAAATTTTGGGAATAGGGCGTACAATTGCTGTTTTCCACATTGTAGGGAAAGTGGATGTCGAAATAGACTTATTTATCAGAGCCGTCAAGGTATCAATACTTTGCGGCATTGTCAGTCGTACCATATCGATAGAGATCTGGTCCAAACCCATAGCATTAGATTTTATTTCGGTAATATACTTGCATATTGTAGCATGGTTCACAGTACATAGAGAAAATTGATGGTTAGTTATCTTATGAAACTCAAAAGTAAGTAAGATCTGATAGACTAACTTCCGGTTCACCTGGAACTGTTAAAAAATGTTTATTAATGTCGTCAGGGTTTTCAAAATGAGAGGGAAGGTCATTAATAACCGGAGGCAGAACTTTGGATTTCAAATTTTTCCACAATTTCTTAGAGTCATTTTGAAAGCAGTTAATGCTATGTTTAAAAAATGCCCTTTTTTCATTCTCTAAGGTAATGTAAACTTGACTTTTTAAGTCTTTATAATATTGTTTATTACTGTCACATTTACTTGCATGATACATTGCTAAAGCCTGGTCCCGAAGCTGCATCATAAACTTGACACTATCAGTAATCCATGGTTTAGGTGAATCCCTCACAATGTGTGATTTCAACGGTGCATGTAGGTCAAAAAGTAAAATAATGATATTGTTAAGGTAAAACACCATGTCGTCAACGGTTTCCAAAGCTATGATGGCATTCCATTGAATGTTGTCAAGGTCTATATTAAATAATTCAACGCAAATATCTTTGATAGGTCTATATGTTATAAGTCTGGGCGGAATTTTTGGTTTTTTAAATTGAAATTCACACAAAATATGAGCATGGCCAATTTGTGACCCTATTAGATTGACATAGACATTGCGCACTCGCGCATTAGTACACACTACATCAATTAGCGTTTGACTGCTAGCCGTAAAGTGAGTAGGGGCGCTAATTATTTGCTGCAACCCAGTACAATGGAGAAAATTTTTAAATACGGGGAGCTTATTATCTGTACTATTTAAAATATTAATATTAAAGTCACCTAATAATATAACGTAGTCGCAACCAGAGAAACTAGTAACAGAGTCCATCAACGCATCTATAAACACATTAACATCAAGCCACGGAGGTCTATAGGCTGTACCAATTGCTATTTTGTTACGGCTTACACTAATCCTTATCCACATCTGTTCCACCATTGGGTGAATCGGGTGAGAGAGCGAGCGCGTCGAGATGCCACGTTTAATATAAAAGCCTACACCTCCCCCGCGGCCTCCGCGCACGGCGGCCGGCCGCGGAATATGTCAAAATCTATAGTCCGGCACGACCGGCGCACGCCCTTCCTCCCCCGGTCGTAGCCAGGTTTCATTGATAGCTATGATGTCATATGATAGCCTTTGGACTGCGGCTATAAAGTCGTCATGGTTTGTACCCAGGGAACCTGCATTCCATTGACCAATTCTCATAAACTTTGTATTAGCCATTAGTGTGTGAAACAATAATTAATATACACAGAATAGGAATAAACATAATATATTGATAATGATAAATGCAGACACTGTATAAACTTAAATATGAATAATATAGGCTGACGACACAGTTTAAGATAGGACAGGCACAGTACATAAAAACGTAGATATAATATTATAGTATAGTAAGCTAATTTAATATCATAATATAAATAGTACTGCAGATGATAACCGGTTAACTTTAACAACAAAAATTTGTAATTTCTCGCACTTACTATATTTCGACCCGTTATGTTTATGAATTCAATTTGTAGCATTTTGTAAATAAGTCTAGACTCTTGAACATTTTTTTGCATAATACATGTAGCATACGAGTAGAATGTATATCTCAGTGAACGAAATAGCAACAATTTAGTAAACAAATAGCTGTGCGATGGTCTAACACATGTTATAATGATATTTATTAACATGGAATTCTTATCATATATATATAAATAGAGGTATAATACATTATTTAGGAGATTGTCAACGTTCACATAAAAATAAGTATTTGGTGTCACAGTATAAACGTACACAAATGACACAATATGTAGACAGACTACACAGAGAAAGACTGTTAGTATTGATGTATTTATGACATACGGACTATATTTAATGAACCGTGTCAGCTGTTTTGTTAGTAGATATAGTATAATAGAAAATAGTGTTTTATAAAAACTAGTATCTGACACTTCAGCTTGTGTGTCAATAAGCTTATTATTTAAATTAATAGTAGTACAAGTAGTTTGTTTCAACCTGACAATTTGGTAGCTACTATACAAAAGCTTTTCAGAGGATTTAGTAAAGGTAATAAGTGTACAGAGTGTAAGTTGTAGTAATAGTATGATGCCGCGCCAGATTTGCCATGTACTGATATTAACAATAGCTATACTAATATTATAAGCTATTAACGCTACTAGAGTAATACACACAGGATACATTATAAAGTTCAAACAGATCGCTTTCCAAAACACCGCTCAAGGTCATTCTCAGAACGGACCCTGAAGAGAGGTGATCCATGTTGTCGTCGCATGAAAATGCGGCCGCCCTTTGTCCAGGAGTATCTCCATTCATGTGAGCGGCAGGCTTCTCGGGTTTTGGCAAAGAGCCGCCTGTTAGAGGGTGACAGTCGTTCATTTATAAATATTCTCTGCGGAGTTCCTTCTACACCCAGATCCGCACTAGTGAGGCCGCGGCGTACCCTAGCAGCTTGTAGGTATTCATCACGAACCGCACGCCTGGTGAAGCGTATTACAATACTGCGGGGTCGGCCATCAACTTGCGAAGCACCCTGGGTCTTCCTGGGCGCCCCCACTCTCTCTGCGGATACGACATCACGCATATCTAAGTTCACGCCCAATGTTACAGCTAGGACCGTTACTAAATGGACGGGATTTTCTCCTTTGACTTCCGGAACACCTGTCAGCTCCACGTCATTGGCTAGTGCATCTTGGTCGCGGTCATTAAGTTGCCCTTTAAGCTCCACAATCGTATTTTCAAGGGTACTCACACGCTCTTCAATGCGATCAGATCGAGCGGTTATCCCCTGGACTTGCTCCTCTATACGGTCTGTCCGGTCCATACAACCATTGAGGGTCTGACGAACATCCGCTATCTCTTTCTTAATGTCACGCATATCAGACATCATCGACGCCACATCTTCTTTCATAGATCTGAATTCAGTGAGGAATAGTTGCTCAAACTTGCGGAAACCTGAGCTCATCTCGTCTCTAAGTGATTTCATATCTAGTTGTTGTTCCATCTCAGTAAACTCAGCCGTGATGTCATGCGCCGTGTCGTCCAAAAGCATAGGTTCGTTAGTCTTTTGTCGAATCTCCTCAACAGAATACGAATCTACTATGCCTCTAACGGGGGTAGCGGGATCTCGTCCTTTAGGAGTCCTTACTTGGCACTCTCCGCAGCGCCAGGTGCTGCTTACAGTTGCACCAACCGGAATTCTTACACATTCATAATGACTTTTCGAGTTACACATACATACAGACTTTTCGAGAACTAACTCCGTCTTTCACGGACATAAACTTTTCACAAGCAGTGCACTGCATCATCGAAGTTGATCCGAAAAATAAAGTACAATTTATCGAACACTTGCAAAACACAAAACAGTTTTTAATGTTTGTTTACTCGTAAGATATTACTTAATCCACAAAAATTTTGCGGTTCGAGAAAAAATAATACGCAACTGGGGGTAGTAGAAAAAAATCACTGACACTTTGCGGATGATAATTTTGTTAATTTTCGATGATTAGAGTTATAATTATGATCACCAAACAATAAACATGAGTTTAGATAACTTGTGGCTAAAGTTTGATCACGAATTTTAGTGTGTTATTACGGTTTATCTATTTTTAATAGCACTTAGAACTCAGAGCAAGTAGCGCGCTGTCAAAGTCCGTGACGTCACTAGCTTGTTTTTGTAGAATAGTGCAAAACTGAATAACACATGACATGCTCTCGGTATCTTTTCTAATAAGTTAAGTTACCTGTGTAACAATCCCACGGGCACAATATCGAAGCAACGAGCTATGCGTAGGTGTGGATGAATGTTTTATTAGCCATGGTTTGGCTGACCCCTTTACACTCGATGTGATGATAGGGTTAAAGTGAATGTTCACTCACAAATTATGGTAATGGCTAATCTATATAGCTTTATAGGCATTTCAAGTGATTTTTTTAATATTGTTAGTCATTTTAGCTTGTTTTTGTAGAGTAGTGCAAAATTGAATATCACATGATATGCTCACGGTGGGGTCATTCCTTCGATGAGGTCATTCCTTCGAGGGAAACCAGTAGCCGTCAAGCTGGTCTTATTTGACGGAATCTCAGTCTATGAGAATTAAACTGTAAAGCTAATAGACATGCTCACTGTATCTTTTCTAATAAGTTAAGTTACCTATGCAATGATCCCACGGGCACAATATCGGAGCAACGAGCTATGCGTAGGTGTGGATGAATGTTTTATTAGCCATGGTCTGGCTGACCTCTTTACACTTGATGTGATGATAGGGTTAAAGTGAATGTTCACTTACAAATTATGGTAATGGCTAATCTAGCTCTTTAGGCAATTCCGCAGAATGGGTTTTATTTTTTAAAATATTGTTAGTCATTTTAGATCGTTTTTGTCGAATAGTGCAAAGCTAAATTTGGTTACAATCATTGGAAAATTTTGGTTACTCAGGCTACGTTCTTACAATAGGTGCTATATCCAAGACTGAAGGGCAATGTTACCATCTAAATTACTGTATTCTTGAATCAGGCCGCCTTTGTTTATTTTCATATTTTTTGTTTCAGATGTGAACTGCCCTAATGAGGAAGAAATAGTGAAACTTTGAAAAGGTCAGTACTTAAAATATAAATAAATTGAATGTAGTTATTTACTTATCTAACATAGGTAAGGAATAGGGAAAAACTCCACAACAAACCAATCTTTAGTACATAAAGCTGAACCACACAGACGTGTGGCGCTTCAGAAGCTCGTCATAATAATACATTTAGTAAAGCTAGAATTAGTCAGAACACATTATTACGGTGTGCCATGTCGACACACTAGTTCTGTGGCTCTAGTCTTAATGTCGTTATTATAAGATTCAAACAACTTGATTCAAAATGGCCGCGAGTGCCTATGTTGACTAACGGCGAAAGAATCTTGCCAGGGTGAACTCATCTTCCCCCTTTCGCACTTCACTGAAAACCTGTATTTGATTTTTTTTTATTACTCCACAGAGTTCAAATTCCTTGAACATCACTTGATATAACTTCACTGCATAGTATAAAACAAAGTCACACCCCGCGTCTGTCTTCTCCCTATGTATTTTAAATCTCTAAACTCACTTATCTTTACTACGCAATGGATTTTGATGCGTTTTTTTAAAAATAGAAGAATTCAAGAGGAATGTTTATATGGTGTAATACATGCATAATATAGGAGAAGAACACTGATAATTTTCTATTAAGCGCGACGGAATAATAATAAGTGTACCACTTACACTTAATCAACTACAAAGAGATGTATCCATGTTAGGCTTACAAAATGAAGTAAATTTTCATTTGCCACAATGAACTACCCTTGGTTCGTGACATTTCTAGTAGCAATCAAACTTTATATTATCATCGACGAAAATGAATCGAATATAGTAGGTATAAGATTTGCTGGATACTGAAAATGTCACGAAGTAAGCGTAAATAATTTTTGCATACTAAAAGTTCCTTTATTTTGTAAGACTAACATGGATACTGGATTCATCTCTTTGTAGTTGACTGTACATAAGTATTAAGTACCGCCCACCCATTACAAGAAAGATTTCCTCGAAACAAAACGTAGGTAATAATATTTATTGTCCGCTAAAAGTTCAGTAATAGTTAGACAAGTTTGTTTTATTCGGAACACGGCGCCGCCCACGGAACTTGGGAAGGTCGTGGAAACCACAATTTATTTAAGAAAGGTTTTCTACCTTTCATTTGAAAGGCACAAATAAACGGAGGTTTATCTAGAGTTCTCTTTGAGATATAGAATACGATGATATAAAGGTTTGGGGTTTGTTTTTATTTATTCTTCTGTACAAAAGAAGAATTTGTTTAACATTTCTGCGGCTTGGCTCGTTGATGAAGATCGTAGTAAAGAAAATAGCCCAAGTTATCTTACTTACGTATAAATAACTATATACAAATACAATACAAATAGTTTATTTTGGAAAAGTGTTACAATAAAACTTATGCTATGGAACGATGATGCCTGCGATAGTCGTGAGACTGTGTTGCAGACACCAACGCCCTCCTCCGGGTTTACACTTGTGATACAAACAATCCAAAACAATCCTAGAGTTAATTGTATAAGGTGAGTTGAAATTAAAACAAGGTTAGAATAAAATTTAAATAAATAAGCAGGTTAGTAAGATTAGCAAAACAATTCAAATGAAGGGTTTAACCTAATGTTTACATACTACCGGGGGTAGACTTCCTTTGCAGGAGGTCGTCTAGGTGGGTACCCCAACAGTGCCAGTTATTCTACCGCCTGAGCAGTGATGTGCAAACATTACTGTGCTCCGGTAGGAGGGCACTGTAGCTAGTGAAATTACTGGGCTAAAGAGTCTTAACATCTCATGACTCTTGAGTAAGAAGCGTTGGTGCAGTGCTCCTAGAATTTCACATAATTGTGAAATCCTAGGTTACACTGTACTGATTATGGGCAGCCGTTATCTCTTAACATCAGGAGAGCGTCTTGCTCGTCTTCTACTTCATAACTTAAAAAAACTAACTACTCCAAAATACTGTGTCTTGGTCAGTCATGATCAGTGATACAAGAAATACACCACTTCCCGATTCTTGACCACTTCGTGCCATGTTATCTAAAGACATTATAGTTCAAGTGGTTTTTTTTTGAGTTTTCCAATAGTTTTGGAATTTACTCCAAAATAACGAATGTAGGTGAACATATCACATATTTCAAATTTTAAACCAAAAAGTTCAGTAGAATTTGGGGCGGGCAAATTTTTCAAAATTTCATCAATAGCCTATTAACACCTTCAAAGATACCTATTTTAAGAAGCGTCCGTATTAAAAATCATCTTTAGTATTCGGGACAGTTTAATGAAAACAATTACTCGTCGAAAAAGATTACTAGATATAGAGACCTCTACGTCCTACCTAGAGCAACGACTCTAAGGTCGTTTTAAAACTAAAACTAAGTTATGGCTTCGCCCAGTACATCACGATTCTAAACGTTATTGGTTAAATCGACAGATGCTAAAGTGCCCAATAAAAATAAAATGCTGAAAAATGTCTAGAACACATGTTCAATTTGAAATAATGAATGATATAGGTACCGAAATAGAAGTCCTGGAAAATGCGGCTGGTAAATTCGCATACATGAACATATTTATTCGTGAATTATTTTACGAACTGCATGTGTAAATTTGTTATCATTACTAACTACCTGGAGATTTAACTCGCTGAAAACCTATGTTAAACCAGTCTACCTACATAATATAATGTATGTTTGCTGTAGCGTCCGTGGCCCAGTGGTCATACCTCCGACTTGTAAGCCGGAGGTCCTGGGTTCAAATCTCAGTGTGGCAAAGATTTTCGCCTGGAAGCTTTTTCGCCGTGTTTCGGAAGGCACGTAAAACTGTGGGTCCCGGCTGTTTCCTATAAGATATGTAAGAGGCAGTCGTTAGGTCATGTTGCAGGCCTTGTAGGAATCTTGGCGACCTGAAACTGCAACATATAGGTTGGCCACACAACCTATAAATTGTGATTTGACTCTAACAGTGTAAGTAGGGTAACCTGTTCTGTTGGAGTATAAACCTCAATTATTATTATTATTATGTTATATAAAATATAAATAATATACAACTTTTCAGCTTAATCGGTTGAACTGTTTTGGAGTTAAGAACAAACACACACGTATGTATTTAGAATATACCCAATTGAAATTTACTGTAGATAAAATGTGCCTAAAAAATTACAGCGCGAAAGAGAATTTGCGTGGTAGAGTAGAATAAAAGAGGAAAATGTGTTATGAAAATGATACAAAAATAAATAGATTTTTTTAGTCATTATAAGTTAGCCTTTCTTGATGCGGCCGTATGGCAGCAGAGTAAACCTAGAAGGTGGGATAAATCCCTCCCTAGAAATAGATCCAAGAAAAAGATACTTTAAAATCCAGACAGCTCAGATCGTCTCCATAATTTTATCCTTTTTTATTCTACCCACTCCTTAATAAACAACCTTTGTTGTGTAACAAATATTAGTTATATTTATTATTGACCCAAAATAGTTATTTATGACAATCTATATTAATTTAATGTCAATCATTCGACTACTCAATATAACCAGGTATTACACACGTTTCAGGGTTCCATATACTCTTGACTTATCTACTAGTGATCAAGTCGATATTGACGTAAGCTAGGGTAGACGTAAGTAGGTTGTCGGGCAGGACGAGGGTATTTTCGATTGATTAACCGTGACTTATGGACTTTTTTGATATATTACATGAAAGTGAAAAATGTAATTTATGCTTAGCGTATCGTCGCTTTATCAGGCGAGATCGTGGTCAAAGGATAACTTATGTACAAATTGTTTGAATTTGTTAGCTCTTTAGTAAAATAAACATACATAACTGTGCAAAACATGTTACCTATATTAGGTACGTGATAATTTCTTACAGGCTTTTGCTTGTCACAAGTTTATTTAAAAGTAGGGTACTCACATTACAGACTAGTTCAAAAATCTATCTTTGATCGATTGGATCAAATACATCGATATCGACTTCATACGTCGAGCGAATATGGCTCCCTTAAATTCCCCAACACAATATGAATGTCACTCATCCCTTTCAAGACACTCAACACTCTTTTATCAGGACATCTTTGAGACACTCGAGAACACTACAGACACTTCTGAGTAAAGACACTTCTTATAAAAGACACTCCTCTTAAGAGACACTTCTCGAAGCGATGTCACTTTTTGTTCCATTACCCCACATCGGAACCTTTCCGTGCCTTTTATTGTATTGTCTTAGAAAAATGTTCTTTACCTTTCGTAATTAGATATTGTTCGAGTTTCTTTGTTATCACTTTATAAGAAAAACTATGTTAAGATAATTAGAGTTCGATTTTCTTAGCACTTTTATCTTTGTTAAGATTTTCAGGAATATTCGAGAAAAATCGAGTTCATTTTATAATTGCACTTTTCAGGCAAATGTGATGTTTCAGACGGATGAGAAAACCGTGTACAATTAAAAACTGGACGCACTTTACCTTAGAAATGTAGACTGTACGTTGTAGTAGATTAATTAATTTCCAAATTTTAGATTTTATTTTGTGAAGAAAAATATCATGAATTAACCTTGTTATTTTCAATCTATTAAACATCTTTTGTTTAGGTTAATCTTCCTAATTCTTTTGCTAATAAATTTGTTAGTATTATTATGTATATTTTTCTATCCATCATCTATTCAGCCCGTATCCACCCACTGCTGGCCTGAAAATATTACGTAGTTCTTTCATCATCATCAGCCTATATTCGTCCACTGCTGCACATAGGCCTCCCCCATGGCACGCCACTCAACTCGATCCTCCGTCTTTCTACTCCAACCACTCCTAGCGATCCTCCGGATATCATCGTCCCATCTCGCCCAAGGACGCCTTACACTACGTTTGCCGAGACGCGGTGTCCACTCTCGAACACGTCTACCCTATCGGTTCTGCGGCAAATGTGACCAGCCCATTGCCACTTCAGCTTGCTAATCCTTTCGGATATGTCGGTTTCGTAGTTTTTTACCGAGAAACATTTTCAAAAAGTGAATTATACGATACTAGCTGCGCACAACTGTTTTGCCCACTGTACTGTTGTAGCCTATGTGTTATTCCATCTTCGGCGGGGGAGTCCCACATACCACCCCGCGCCCCCCGGCATGGGGTGATGATGCGTAATGATTTTTTTCCTGTGTCAAAAAAAATGGTCTAAGCTATCCCTATAGCAAATTTCAGCTCAATCGGTCCACCCGTTTAGGCGTGAAGAATTAACAAACATACACACTCACGAACTTTCGTGTGCTTAATATTATATTCAAAATATTTGTAATACATATCGTGCAAGCGAGAGAGCCGCAAGCTAAGATGAGGCCCTTGAGTTAACTATTAAATGGAAGGTAATAGGGAATAATTAAGTGTCTGGGTACTTACACTTAATTAGTACCTTCCACTTAGGCCATAACCTTATTTACTGTGAGTTTAATTCCGCTGACTTTTCAACCCAAAGCAACCTAGCAGATACATATATGACTACTTTGACTCGAAAAGATTATAAGAATAAAATAACTCTTTATTGCATACCAAATGCCTAATAGTTTAAAGTAAACAAAACTAAAGGTAAAGAAAAAAAGAAAGAACAATATTTAATTAAGCAAAGAGACACAGGCATAAAAAAAAAACAAAAAAATAAACGAGGTACCTAAACATTCGGCGGTCTTTTCGCATTTTTCCATGGAATCATTTTTAAACGATGGTGGCTAAGGGGTTATGTGGTGCGGATGCAAATCTGGACCACCGTTTTCGGATCCCGGCCGACCAATGACTTTAATTAGTATGCGGTTTTTCCACTCGCTATACTGGTGGTAGGCTTCGGCCGTGGCTAGTTACCACCCACTAGACAAACCGTATCCGCCAAGCGGTCATTGTGAACGGCATGATGTTTAGTAAAGCCAGGGAAGGGATTTATCCCGCCTTCTAGGTATAGTCTGCTGCCATCTACGGCCGCATCGTCGCTTAACATCACGCGAGATCGTGGTCAAAGGCTTACCTATAATGAATAAAAAAAATTGAGGCCGCGAGTGAATCCGCGGGGTCCACCTAGTTAGATATAAGAGGCTTTTGCCATTAAGTAAGTCTTTAAGTATATTAGTGTTCACTACGTACGCTGAAATACATCGACACACAATCTCACATTTACGTTCTTTTAAAAGCAACGCGACGCGACGAATCTTGAAAGTGTAGCGAACTAGGCACGCCCGCTGGTTTTACCTGCTTCGAAGTAGCTTACTATTTGCTATTCTAGGCTCTAAGAGACTAGTGCTTCGGCGTACCCGCTGCCCCGGCATTATGGCGTCCCGCAGGAACATCCCCAGGTTTTTTTAGTGGCTATCCCTGCCGCGCCTGCTGCTACCGACCACGGTGACGATGAGTTACACATATTTCCTGGATTAAAAAAAAGTCTAAGTCTGCGTACTTAAATTGATGTAGAGCATAGCCTGCTAAACTGTAAATATTTCTTACATAAAACTGGCAAATAAAATAACATGTGAGTCCATTATTATACTGTGGAAGCAGGCTACTAATAGCTTTAAAAAAATACGTCAAATCAGTATTAACCTTTTTTTCTGTAATTTAGGCGTCGCACGTAAATTTATTCCCCAACTCAAAGAAGCCTAAGAAATTCGTAGTAGTGGAAAAGGCCCTTAAGAAACTATCTCGAGTCGATAAAATCAAACGAACCGAATCAGACGGGATCACACTTGCGTAAAATGGCTAATGTAAAAGAAATTCGGCCATCCATTAAACTAGAACTAAATAATAATGTTAAGGTGCTGCGACTGGAAGTAGTAGACATTTTTTTTAAGAAAAAGAATTTTTTTATTTGATCTAAATCTTAAAGGAATGAACGATGCTAAACGAACGCCTACCCACTGCAGACGCCTTCTTTCTTATGAGTCATAAGATGTTAAGCCACATTGCCCTTCTACCGAAGCACAGTAATGTTTGCACATCACTGTTCAGGCGGTAAAATAACTGGCACTGTTAGGTTAGGTTACCCACCTGGTCGACTTCCAGCAAAGTCTACCCCTGTAAACCTGGTTATTTCGTAGTCTTTATTTACGCAATTTGTAGTCTTAAGAGTCTAAAACGATGCCTAATGCAATGCAAAACTTGCCCCCTCTGTTCAAAATTTTCAAATTAATGTTGTATAGTTTTCATAGCACCTTAAATAAAATCTGAGTGTCTATTCACATCGTTGATCATAACATTGATGGTGAAAATAGATTTATTGGCCACAAAGGATCTTTTGCTCTTTGAAATTGTATCAATAAAAAGATATCTAGAAGTTTCTTTGTGTTCATCCCAAATTATTGAACCAAATGAATGTTTATTAGATCTGAGTTGAAAAAATAGTATACGAAAATCAAAGAAACCGTTTTAAGATTTTTTTGTACATACATTTTGTTCTTTTTTTTCATGGAAGGAAAACTACTACTAGAGTGAATTGTGACACATTATGATTGTGATTTGACTCTGACAGTGTAAAGTAACTCTACCGTGCCGGTTTCCGTGTCGCCAAGCGGTCATCACGCGGCACGAAATTTCGAACACAGATAGGTTTTATGATATAGACCTCCGCTAACAAAGGATTATACCACGCGGGCAAATCCGCGAGCACAAGCTAATGTATTATATAAAAAAACAAATCCAATGAAATAAATACGATGAATATTTTTTTTATACAACGAAGCTAGAAGACGAGCAAGACGCCCTTCTGGTGATGAGAGATAACGCTGCCCATAATTAGTACAGTGCAACCCAGTATGTTACAAGGTTTTTGGGTGCACTGCGCCAACGCTACTTGAGAGTCACAAGATGCTAAGACTTTCAGCCCAGTAATTTCGCTAGCTACAGTGCCCTCCTACCGGAGCACAGCAATGTTTGCACCTCCCTACTCAGGCGGTAGAATAACTGGCACTGTTGGGGTTACCCACCTAGTCGACCTCCTGCAAAGGAAGTCTACCCTCGGTATAATTTTTTTTTGTATCTATCATAGTACAATACCTATGTATTATGCATACTAGATAGTCGAACATAGTTAATTAGAATCAAGTCCTCTGATATCCTGAATAATGGCTATATGTAGCGATTAATTTACGCTGAGGTTTTGCGTCTACATTTGGCGCATTTCCAGCGATTTGGGAGAGGGTGTTAGGCTGTTCACACACGACAGCTAATTTGTTTTAACATCCTAACTTTAAAAGGATAATCAGAAACTTTTGCTGTATTTACTATTCAAGATATGAGTATAACTTATTTTAAAAGATTTTTAGAAAGCAAATTTTATATTAGTTTCAACAAAAGAAATTCGGTCTTTAGCAATTTTTTTGTGACAATTACTAGCAAATTATTTGCCCGATCATCATCTTGATTGCCTGTATCAGATCACAGTGTCAGTGGCCTTGATCTTTGCGTTCTCATATTTTAACACATTAAACTTTCGCGATTTGAACTCATGTTAATTTTATTAATCGGGACATATCGCGTATTTTTTATGTTAGTTTTACAAAAATATTATTAAACCAACCAAACTAATAATAAACAAAAATCTAATAGGTATTATTAATCATATATTTTAATAGAAAAAGAAAACATTGCCCAGGAAAGTTAGTAGAACCTCTACATTTCGAATTTTCACGGTAAGCGCCGGCCTTAAAACTGCAGCTACATACAAAGTGCTAATAAGCGTTCCACAAAATGACTAGCACGGTCCACCTACGGGCTCTCTACATAAAATTATACAGGGGACTACTGTCACCTGCTTAGCTACTGAGTTTTCGAATCTGAAATCTGAACTACAGGCTTAAGAGCGCTTATACAGCTCTCGCTCTCTCGCTCGCACTATTTGACACATTTTGTCAAGCCAAGTTTAAGCAAAGGAACTGGCGACCGCGCCGTGTGTTATATTACACGAACCGACCAAAGCGCGTTTTGACGACTTTTTACACCCTCGTTATACAAAAACTATTACACATAGACAAGTCAAATTTGGCACATATACTTAAATATACGAACTATATCTCTGTTCCAAATTCCAATAACACAGCTCAAACGGTTATTTAGATATAAACATCCAGTAATCGGTGAAGTTAATACATACTGAGGGATAGATCAAAAGTAACTCATAGAATTAACTTTTTGAAAATTCTTATTTCTAATAAGCCATCTTAAGGCGGGGATATATTTTCTAGTAGCTGGCGGACCAGTTATTCTCGCCTGAGCAGTGATGTGCAAACATTACTGTGCTTCCTTAGGAGCACACAGTGGACAATTAGGGGCAGTGTTAACTTTTACCATCAGGAGAGCGTCTTGCTTGTATTCGCACTTCTTTGTTATAAATAAATAAATAAAAAAATAATTAAAAAAATAGAATAACAAAAATCCTTGTCTGTGTCCCTATTCGACAGTTTTCTGACAGTTATTTCGTGGTAACCCTCATAAAAGTTCAACATCTCAAAATGCCGAGGCAGCGTTTTATCGCCACCCATATTTCTCTATACATTTATATTTCTCTAGAGTTCGGAGTGCATAAGCAAAATTGCGAAATTCCTACTTCAATAACAGAAATATGGAATTTCATACCGAGAAGTCGAATGAACCTCGTTGGTGGTCGATGGCCACTTTACTTGGAAATTGTCTTGGCATTTTTAATAACTTATATGAAACCATTTTGAATAGAATACCTCTTCATTGCTTTCTAAGATTTAATGATAAAGAAGGAATACTTATCAATACTATATATTTATTTTATGCTAGCTGCGCTCAGCGGTTTTACCCGCTGTACAGCCTATATGTTATTCCAGGGTCTAAGCTATCTCTATACCAAAATTCAGCTCAATCGGTCCACCCGTTAAGGTGTGAAAGAGTAACAAACATACATCCAGATATCCATACATTCTTACAATCTTTCACGTTTATAATATTACTAGGATTAAATAGGTCTACGTTTGACCATATCCCACCTAATGGTGCGTGCTGATGCGGTTGAAGATTAATCACATTAGAAGTTAAGAACCTTTTCACTCGTGCCTTGAAGATTCCCAAGTTGTATTGCTCGGGGATCACGAATGACGGCAATTATGTTCCAAATGCGACCAGTTTTTCTAGGCGTGGCGTGCTTAACGTATAAAGCAATTTCTTACAGACAACCTAGTCACTTTATTTAGGCTTTATATCCACGTCAATAATTTTAGTATTTTTAATAAAAAATAGCCCCACGTTAGACCACTCACACCTGATGGAAAGTGCAAATACGGTCGACGATGGATCACGTTAGATGCTTAGAAAGGATTTTGGAGGAATTAGTTTGTAATGTAACTCCTGCGCGCACTCTCCGAAATGAATGTTTTTTTTTAAATATAGTACATATTGTGTTTTATGTAAAATTACATTCTTAAAAAGAGAATTTTAAATAAATTTACGTACAGTTCGCTGCCGCGGTAATTTGTTAAACAATTTTGTGCAGAACCCTCCCTATATTCCACCTTATCTTTTTTTCGATTACCCTGGTTTTGGCAGTTTCTTTTTATGGTAAAAATATGAGTGTTGCAATAAAAGGATTCCATAACGTCACGGGCTATGGGGCATGGGAGATTTGTGGATGCGACGAATCGATAGGCATGAATACCCATAAAGATATGAGGGGTTCGATATTTGTTTCTTTCTGGGTTTAGAATGTAGGGCGTGACTTTTTTATGAAAGAATCAACAGTATTCTAACTCTTTAACATTGGCAAATACACTAAGGATCACTATTCTTTTTATATGATAGTATTTTGAACACCAGTTAATAATCTGGTTGATTGTACTATTAATTAATATTAATTGACTTTCACCAAATAATTGAATTGAATTGTATTATAGCAAACAAATTGTTTTGTATGAAATGAAGAAAAGTACCAGAAACGCGCCGCAAAAACTTGCGGTCAGGCAGAATTCTCTTAGCGAGTACAACAGCAGGGTAAAGTTAGTAACAACCCCCAAAAAATATAAAAATTACAGGGTTATAAAAGTCCTCAGTACACAAAAAGTTACGCCGCATAAATAATAATAAAGGCAAAAAACAGGTCGTAACATAAAACCTGAAAGCACTACAAGTATAGTTACTGCTAAGCTCGCACCCAACTCCAACATAAAATGTGCACATTGTACACATACTGCCACGAAATATGACCAGTGTTAAATGATGTGGGGACACAAGCAAATTTAATCCTAGACTGAAGGTTTTGATATGGTTATGGTACGAGTACCTATCTGCTATGTAAAGAACATCAATATCATATTTAAGACTAGCTTATGCTCGCGGCTTCGCCCGCATGACAAAATCCTTTCTTAGCGGAGGTCTACGCCATAAAACATATCTGTGTACCAAGTTTCAGCTCAATCCCTTCAGCGGTTTAGGCTGTGCGTTGATAGATCAGTCAGTCACTCTTTCCTTGTATAATCACTCTTTCCTTGTAATATAAAACAGTTAGTCTATAGTATCGTTATTGATGGCGCTCTGATGACAAACTTTAAACTTTAAGATAACATACCGCATTTCTTCGAAGCTAACAGACGTTTCGAGAAGAAGTCAAATCTTCGGATTTTTTCACAAAGAGAAAAGTTAAGAAATTACACTTTTTTTAATAATTATTTAGCCTTAAGCGACGCGACGATGAGGCCGTAGTTGGTAGCAGACTAGAATGTAGACCTAGAAGGCGGAACAAATGTCTGTCTGGCCGCACTGAACATCGTGCGGGAACACGGTCATCCCCGTGTTATCATGGTTATCGACTACCGGCTGAGTCTGCGCCCATTACCAACATTTTGTAGGTTGATTGAGATTCATATTATTAGAGTATTATGTGAAGGTAGGGTAGTTGTGAATAAAGCAGTCTTTGCATGCCACTCGGTGTTGTCACTTCGTCTCCCGTCTTCCCACTCCTTTACATGGCGCAGTCGGTAGGATATCAATACAAACCTACGCACCCTTTGGGAGTATCTTTCGTATTCTTTTCGTATTTAAAAAAAATCCTGAATTTTGGGCTTTTCAGCTCTACTACAAAATTTTGGTTAAAGATAAAATGCTATATAAAATAAGGATGTATAATGTATGTGCTCGACACATGCCGGAAACTGTACAAACTGTCACAATTTTAAATGTCAGTGACGCGACATATTCACAAAAATGGAGGGTACACGAATATTCGGGAATTAGACAAGCATAAAATTACTTTGGACGTACGTGTTTGTATTACGACGACATTGATGAAAATAATACTGGACTTACTGTGAAAGAAATGAGGTTCCTATAAGTAAGACCTACGTCATTTTGGTCAACCATAATATACAGGGTCTTGGTTATTCAGTACATTGGTGTAAAGGGCATTATTGGGGAGGTCATTGGCCATGTTTTGAGCGCAGTATATGTTCCGTGAAAAATTACGGTTTTCAAGTTATTTTTTCTGCAATTTTCTGCTACAGACAATTGCTGCAGGTAAAGACACCTTAATGATTTACGCAGTAACATAAGTAGAAGAACCATTTTAAAATTGCAGATCGTTCTCGTAGCGTTACGAAGATTTTGTTTGATTGACAGGTGCAATTCCAAAACGGTCAAACTCCACCTACCTACTTAATGCCTAGTTATTTAGGGAAAGTATCTAATTAGTACCTCCAACGGGTAAATCTCTTACACAAGTTGAAACTCAGATAATAAATTCATAATTTCGTAATTTCCCATTGAAAACATCCGCCGGCCTCGATTAATCATCAATTTTAATGGGGGTTTTCAAACAATAGCTTATTTTCGGCATCGTTTAGGCTCGAGTTTACCATGGATCTTATAATCAAGGCAGACACCGCACTCAGTTACATTGTTATACTTGACGTTACATACATATAATCACGCCTGGTTCCCGTTGGGGTAGGCAGAGCCCTCCATTGGGTACGATCCTGACACACCTCTTTCGCTTTCTCGATGAAAGTCGAGGTGTGTTTCTTTTTCACTTTCATTTGACGTTACCGTAATATGCTTATAGTGAATGCCAAATTTGGCATGTCTATTGCCTTTGTGAAATAGTTTTTGTGTTACGAGAGGGTCAACATTCTCAAAAGTAACTTTCCAAATGGTTCGTGTAATATATCACACAGTGCTACTCGCCAGTTCTGTTGCTTGACTTATCTTGACATGACACGCTACCGCGCATCTTGCATCGAGAATAATCAAGTCTCATCCACTCTTTAGTTGACCACGATGTTACGCCATCTTGTCCTATCTCCGGCCACCCGGGGAGCATCGTAGACAGTAGAGACGAAAGTAGTACAGATCTGGTCAAACCAGCGCATCTGGCTTCGGCCACGGGGTCTTCCCTTCCACTTTGCTACAAACCAAAAGATTTTTAGACATTATATCTCATATTTTCTGGCAATATTACCCCAAGTACTTTAAAGTACTCTTTTCATTGTGGAGAGCCTTACTCCTCTTCATTTCAGAAAATATCATCATACAATTATCTAATTGAATTTGACTTCATTTTAGTCTTCACTGCTCGGTGTCTGTCTTTATTTTAACAGTCTGTGCGTAGAGTTTACATTATGGCGTCGATAACTGGGGTAGCAGGTTAAGAGCCGTTTCATAATATATTGTGATGTGGTTAATTTTGACCAAGCTCTTTTGTGTTGTTTTTGGTGTCCGATTTCGGTCGAATATTTGCGGGAACAAACATGTTTACTTTAATGTTTAAATAGAATATCTCTTCATTCAAATTGTTTTTCTTCATTTAAATATAGAAGATCTCTTTATTGAAAAAACAATATGAAAAGTGAAAGTTAAAGAAAATGATATAAAGAAAACTATGAGAACGCATTTTATAAGAAAATAGAGTGGTTATGATAATTCTTGTATAAAACGAGACACTATAACTATTGTTTATTTCAAGTCTTTGTTGTTTCAAGGAGAACGTTTACTTGAAAATATACCAATTATATTTGTTGCAACATTTATTTTTCTCTATTATACTTTAAGCCCAAAAGGTCGAAAACCCAAGCTTAGATATTCGGTAACAAAATGCTTTAAATTAAAATTGGGCATATTACCTATATGGGTAAGGGTGTACAATTTCTTAGTTTTAGATCCCATTCCTATCGGCTCTACTGATGGGGGTTGTTGGTATCGATGGGAAAATACCTCAAACAAAACCAAAAATATATCTTTCGGCCAAATTAGGTATAATGGTGGTAGGCTTGGACTGTGCCTTGTTACTGGACAAAACTTTGTCGCTAATCAGTCATTATGGTTCGTCAAAAACTCCGAGATACACGAATATCTGGAAATGCCAACTGTGAAGGAAGAAGTCGCTAAATACAGCAAAAAATACAAAACCAGACTGGACCATCATAGCAACATCTTGGCCAGAGAACTTTTAGACGAGCGACAGAACATCAAGCGCCTAAAGAGATGGCACATTCTGGGACTAGACCAAAGATGCTAAAATAATGAGATTATAATCTTTGGTGCTGTTACTGAATGGCTCCAATTTACTCCACCAACTTCTGAGTGAAATCAGTCATTATGATTAAACGGCATGATGTTCATTGAAGCCAGGGAGAGACACACCCTTTCGCTTCCTCCACTTTCATCACATTCTTCATGCACTCTCGCCGGTTCTTGGTACTCTTGACCTGACCTTTCCTTAGAACGACATTTATTTGGTCAAGAAAAGTACGTCTAAGTCCACCGATTGCGGCTTGACCATTCACATTTGCCTCATAATTCATAATATATCTTCCACGTCACTAGTAATGAATAATAATAAAAACAGCCATAAGACAAGAGTAATGAACAAAATAAACACCTCATGGGGTAATAAAAGGAGAAAACGGTCGTGTATTGTTGCACACCATTATTTTACTTAACGAATATGAGAGCCTTTCAAGTCTGGAGGTCAATTATTATGGTTAGGGGCTATTACAGACAAAAGGTTGTGTTGTAGACGTTCATTTGGGTTGTTAAAGGATTGTATTACTTTTTATGAGCATTTACATTAAATATTTAAACACGACTTCAAATTAATTGGATTTTATATTATTAAAAAAAAAAACGAGTGATTCCCAGCTCGTCCTACAAGCCTACAACGAGCAAGACACTCTCCTGATGGTAACAGATAACGCTGCCCATAATCAGTGCAGTGCTACCTAGGATTTAACAATGATGTAAATTTGAACATGCACAGCACCGACGTTTCTCACTGAAGAGTCATAAGATGTTAAGACTCTTCAGCCCAGTAATTTCACTAGCTACATTGCCCTTCAACAGAAAAACGGTAATGTTTGTACATCATTGCTCAGTCAGTAGAATAACTGGTACTGTTGGGGTAACCGCTTAGTCGATCTCCTGCAAAGGAAGTCTACCCTGTAAGGTATGTACGTAAAGTTGCATCTGTGAGCAGTTTACTGATTTGGCATATTGATAGGTTTTAAAGCGTAGATATTCGATAAAAATGAATTTTGGGAAAGGATTTTGACTTTACTCTCTTAATAGGTTTTTTAAATAAATATGACTACCTAAAAACACTAATTATTACAAAAGTATTACTATTCAAAGTCATTGTTGCACGCCGCCGTAAATTTTTTCCTCTAATTCCTTTCCAACCAGGTTGTTTCTAAGAGATTGCTTTATGCGATGAGACCGCCGATTGTTTACCTCTAGTTTTATGTTTGTCATATTATGTTCAAAACTATTTGTTGTATTTTGTATGCAATAAAGTATCATTCTATTCTATGATTCTCAGCATATAGGTAAATTGTAAGGGGGATAACTGCCTCAAAAGTTTTTGAGAGACGTTGTAATTGTAACCGCTTAAATGTAAATTTCACATTTTACGTGATGCCTACCTTTAATCATACAAGACCCTGTTAAAACAAACGTATAAATGGGCAGAGTACCCCTCTCACATAAATTGCGTAATAAATTAATTACAATAACTAAAAATTCAGTGAAAAACCAGTGTAAACGGAGGCCGACCGCCGGCGGCTGCGTACCGTTAATGTAAACACTGCCTTAATTAGGTCTTTATAATCGTTCCTTTTGATTAGACTGAATCCTGCGGGTCTGCCCACACAATCGCTTCATAATGTAGACAAGTGAAATAAAAAAAAAAACTAAAAAGCTTTCATTATTATTATTACCATCTAGCACCATAAAGTACTCGTCATGACGAATCAAATGAATGGAGTTACGTCGTTTAATTACAGAGTTCCTATAGCCACCTTCCAGTTCCATCATCAGATCAGCTCCATGTCATGGCATGCCAAATTTCAGCTCAATCAGAATCCGGGAAGTGGGTCAAATTTAACTTGCAAGATTTTTTTATAGACAGACAGACAACAGACAGGTGAAAGTAAATAAAAGCTTGTAAAAATGTATATTATAAAGGTATAGTTCAGCCCCACGTTGGGCGCCAGTGTCTGTCAAGCGGGTGATGTAAGTCTTCGGTGAGCTGCGACGATAACGTCTCGATGTGACATGTCGTCCACTGGAGACTAGCCACGACAATTCTGAGTTGTCGCGGAGACGCCTTTAGCTCTTTTTTACAAGCTTTATATTACTTTCACCTGTCTGTTGTCTGTCTGTCTGTCTGTCTGTCTGTAATCAAATCTTGCAAGTTTAATTTGACCCACTTCCCGGTTTCCAATTGAGCTGAAAATTTGCATGCGTGTGTAAATCGGATGACAATGCAATATTTTTATGACATCGAGCTGATCTGATGATGGAGCTGGAAGTTGGCCAAAGGAACTTTGTCATTAAACAACGCAACCCCATCGAGTTTGGGCTCATTTGATTCGTCTTGACGAGTACTTTATGATGCAAGATGATAACAATAAAATTAAAGCTTGTTTTAAAAAGTATTTTTTAAATTTCACTTGTTCTTGTGTGACTTGCCATGTGAAACGATTCTTGCAATTTACTCGATAAAGTCTCCACTTTACCGTCGCTCCCGACGACGTCAGCCATAAGTGTCCCTGGGAGTTTTTACAGGAAAGACGGTAGGTCTACCGTCTTTCCTGGTAACCCGGTCCTGGAACCCGGTCGGGTTCACAACATTAGAGGTCAAAGAGAACCTTCGGCTACTTGCCACCGACATCCCAAAAAGAGTCTGCAATTTTGAACGCTGTCGCCAGTCCATTATACATGATAATACTATTTACTTACTTATTAACACAAAATTCGCGCTTGGTTAGAAGAGATGGTACCGTTTTTCATTTGCGGTCCACTTATTCCATAGCTCTATCAGTTCCATGATTATAATTCAGTCATTCAGTACAGAACCTTTTTGAATATAGATGTACCCAGCTTTAATTATCTCCAGGTTTTTACAATTGTTTGTTTTATCATTAAGGTTTTGTTCTTCGTTTTTGTTGTTAAAAAGACTGTTGTTGAGGTCTTTTTTAAATTTTCTTTTTTGATATTTTAATATTGTTTTAACAAAGTTAGCCGACGTTATTATTTATGAGGTACAAAAGGTTACCTATTTGAGAAGTTTCAAAGTTTCTCAAAGTATATTACTTAGTCTAGATTCTAGATTCATCTATGTTAGGTAAACTAGATGGAGAATCTTTAATGTACAAAATATACCTACCTAAATAGAAAAATAAATTTTCCTATTGTAATAAAACTCTCTTGAGGCCTTGAAGAATTAAAAAATATATATTTCAGAATTTCAGGACATTTCACACAGCGCCACCTAACCCCAAGCTAAGCAACTTAATGCTTGTGTTATGGTGGTTAGGATTTAGGATAACAGATATAATACTTATATATACTTTTATTTATAATATAGATATTGAATCACCCTGACCGGGAACAAATACCTGTGGATCACACTAACATTTGTCCTGTGCGGGAATACTTATAATTTTAGTGTGTAACCTGCAGATAAGCGCCAAAATCTCGTAGCGTTAGCCCGCTTGTGGTTTTGGAGCTTGGCTGAGGACGTTCAGTCAACGAGAGGCCAGAGGACTAGCACAGGACACAGGACTAGGCAGAAAGTCTTGACGATGACTGAACACATGCTGGGTACATGCACCAAGTTATTTTAATTTTTTTATGTGAAGAAGTAAGATCAGCACAACGCTCTCCTGATGCTAAGAGATAACGCTGCCCATAATCAGTACAATGCCACCTACGATTTCACAATGACGTGAAATTCTAGGTGCACTGCACCAACGCTTCTTACTCAAGAGTCATAAGATGTTAAGACTCTTTAGAAGAACAGTAATTTCACTAGCGACAGTGCCCTCCTACCGAAACACAGTAATGCGCCAAGTTCTCAAGAATAACACACAAACCTTTCACCGAGTGACAGCGCGACTCAGCTCAGCTATGTAGTTTATTATAATACCGAAGATCAAAGTTCCCTTGTCGCAACCCTTGCTTTGATCAGCATTATTCAGTTAAAGCCAACTGTTCATTTCACACGCGACTCGACGCGAGCACCCGACGCTTTTTTGTGTTTACTTTCGTACAATAAACTGTGCTTGTGACAGCGGGTAGATGTGTGGCTCAAGTTATGGCAATGTAGCGGGATTCAATTGTTGTGTTTTTTGCTACAAACCGTAGGTATACCCTATTAATGGAACTTTATAAAACACTTTATTGTAACACTACATTAAATGACACCTTAAAGTATAGAAATATGTTTGGGTGGTCTTATTTCAAAATCTCTTACAAATAGTAAGACCGTGCAGATAAAGTACGTTATTTGAATGTTTTTGATTCCTGCATGACCATTAGAAGAAGATACATGTATGATATAGGGGGCAGTCGTAAGACCTTACGACTGCCTAAATATCTTCTAGGAAACAGCAGTTGCTACAGTTTTGTAAGCCTTCCAAAACACTATTTTTTATAAGCCTAGACATATCTGTATTTTAACAAAAAAAATCTACATAATATAGAAAACACAACCTTGTGTTCTATAAAATCCGCTTTCTCCTTAAAGTCGAACCACGCGTCGAACACAGATGTTGTGTTAACTTTGTGTTGTTCAAACACAAACACGAGCGTGGATTCAGACGCGATGTCAAACATCTTGAATGCAGATACGGTGGCATCACTTGCCGAATTCGGAAGCATCTCCAAACATTATTGGATTTGAGCGCAAAATAGGATATTTGACTAAATCCAGGGGATATTTCTTGTTTGGAGTAACTTAGTTTATTTGTACAACAATAATTTGGCTTTAGAGCCGCGTTTTTTTGTCCCGTTTCAAGCAGTGACACGTTTTTAATAAAAACTTTTTATACGTTTACGATTGAATTCACATTAAAGCGACTCGTCGGGTCGTTTTCGCTGGACCAAATTACTGACCTATTTAAAAAAAAGTCAGCAATTTGATTATAGACCCACATTGTGTATTGATTGTTGATGGATCCACAACGCGGTGTATACCTATAGGCTCCTAGCTATTTAATATCGTGAGAGTACTCGTATATCTTATTGCGATAAAGCTGTAAACATCTAAATATGCGACATCGCAGAATACAATCGACAGATTTCTTGATCATTTCGTTTGGCTGAGAGGTGCAATTTAAAAATGGTTTTAACTTCACTTTTTTAAGTCTTTTTCATCAAATTTCACTATATACTCGATACATATAGCTGAGATGATATATAAATAAGCTGTTTCAAAGATAAAGTTCATTGAACTCTCACCATAATGTATGTGGATGTGCAAATGGGATGTATGCCAAGATCCTGGAAGAGTCTCGTATTATCTTAAATGACAATTATTCGCTTCTTGGCCACCGTTTCGAGGGAGAAAATACGAGGGTAGATACATCACATTTTTTACGATTGTTTGCATTCGGCCGCATCAGAAAAATATACAGCTAAATTTTTTTTCTTTCCTTTTTTATCTTGCAATCAGTCTGTTGACTATGAGCAGATGGGTTTTATGCTACTGGTCATTTATAGGAGTCGTCTCCCCATCAGGAGTAGTCCCTTCTTTCACTAGATACCGCGTAAGTTAAAAAACAATTATATTTTACTACCCAAATCATCGGTTCTACCCCCTAAATAGTAGTAGCCTATCTATTCTAGGGTCTACTTTTATTAATATACCAAACACTTTAACTATTTACCAAATTTTATTAAATCAGCCACGCAGAATTTTGTATTTCAAAACACTGGGTGACGCCGAAATGAATAAACGTGTTAATTAATTACCATCGGGCATTAAAAAAGCTGTAGCTAGTGAAATTACTGGGGTAAAGAGTCTTAACATCTTATGACTCTTAAGTAAAAAGCGTTAGTGCAGTGCGCCCAGAATTTTACGTTATTGTGAAATCCTGTCCACTGTGCTCATTATGGGCAGCGTTGTCTCTTACCAACAGGAGAGCGTCTTGCTCGTCTTCTTTCTTCTTTGAAAAAGTCTACTTATCGGTAGAACAGACAATTTTGCGGACATACCGATTTTAGCAAGTCATGGAAGAACTACCGCGACTCGACCTCTTTTTAAGACAGGATTGTTCCCTAATTAGAGTTCGTGAAGTCTAAAAATGCTTAGTAGGACAGTTTTTGTTCAGAACATTCTCGACGGCATTAAAAACGAAACGGCTGCGAAATTCGAGAGGGTTGACAAGAAACCCTTTATAAAAGGGTTGGAAATATAAAACTATTGATGATGAATATCAAAAAGTGTCGATTTACTTGAAGAATAAAACGTTAAAGTCTTTTAGAAACAGAAAATTCGTGGGCAGTCATGGAAGTAAAATTTCGCAGAACAAGGAATTTCAAATTCATTTATTCAAATAGACCTCATTCCCAGTGAACTCTGAAAATTATTAATATTTTTACCATTCTTTCAGAAATACCTAGTACCTACCTACGTAGGTTACTCTACATAACCGAAGTAGATTAAGAATTTTGTTTAGAATGATAAAAAAAAATTACGTTTAGAATGCATGGAATATGGAAGGTGCAATTCACGTAACAAAAAACTATAAGATCCCTCACTGATATAATTATGACTAATAGGATTTTTCTTAAAATATCACGGATTTAGATAAAATATGGAATATATTATAATATTAGTGGTTGCAGAATTTTCTTCTAAGTGCTGGCTAATTTTTATTAAGAAAATATTTTAAATAATTAGATGACCTTCCATGTGCCACTTTTTTTTAATTATTTCACAAAATTCACGGACCAAGTCACGGGTGCGTACAAGTCATTACATAAATAACCGAAATACCAACAAAGAATACTTTATGTTATATTTTATTGTTATTATACTGAACGCCCTAACTTCGGGTCACTACCATCCTTCGATTAAACATCCAACTGGATACGTCACTGTCACGCGGCCTCTGCAATATCCCTGTGTGTACTTGTGTTGGTGTATTTTATGCCAGTGTTTGACAATTTTGTCGGGTGCGTGCGTAGTGATGTTACCGATTTTATTAGTGTGGTAATTGGTATCATTAATGGCGTGCGTTGCCTCTCCCCCCGCAGGAACCGGCAGACTGTTTCGCATAGAGATTAGATTAGATTAGTCATGGCTTCTCTTAGAATAGAATATGATAGAACAGAAAACTTTTTATTGTACACCATAAATACAATAAGCTTTAAAAGATTATAAATTAGAAAAAAGTGTTTCAATATGTGGTCTTATCGCTAATAGAGATATCTTCCAGACAACCAAGCAATGAAGGGGAAGACATAAATTTACATATATTATATGTATATTATTCCTTGTTTTGAATGTACCTAATCATTGTTGATGTTTTTTTCTTTCTTTTTTATAATATAGAGTGTCGGTGGCTTTCCTTTCCTTTCTATTGACATATCCCTATTTTATTATTCCTTGTTCTACCTTGAATGTAATCATTTTTCAAATCAAATGTGTTTATTTGTAAGAGTATTGTATACAAACAGTTGGAATATAAATAAATGTTACGAATCAAATAGTCTACAAGAGCTCTAGTGCACAAATATGATTTTTCCAAATAAAAAAGAGCGTCAGTGGCTATTCTCGTGGTCAATAAATGTTCTAAGCTACCATCCGCCATGCGGCACTTTATGCAACAACTGCGATAAAATATTATAGGCACAATAAACTGTTTATGTGTTACGTGTAACAAATATAACGACTTGTTTTTATATTGAGAATCTTGAAGGAGCTTGAAAGGCTTGGACATTGGGCAAGGCTGAAAATAATGATATTAATCTAACTGCCGTATTATAAGTTGAACATTTGCCCCCAACTGCGTTCCACTCAAAAACTTTTCAGAGGAAGGGTAAACGTAAGGTAAGCTAAGTCGGACAGAATGGAATTCGCGAAAATACGAGTAAACCAACAGTAAAACAAGTGAAATAAAAAAAAAACCTTTTTAAAAATAAGCTTTTCTTATTAGCATCTAGCACCAAAGTACTCGTCAAGACGAATCAAATGAGCCCAAACTCGATGAGGTTGCGTCGTTTAATTACGGAGTTCCAATGTCGCCTTCCAGCTCTATCATCAAACCAGCACGATGTCATAATAATATTGCATTGTCATCCGATTTATACATGCATGCAAAATTTCTGCTCTTTTTCATTACTTCATTACTTACAAGATTTGATTACAGACATACAGCAGACTGGTGAAAGTAAAAGATAAAAAGCTTTTAATAAAATAAAAAAATCTCAGAAAAATACTCCATGTGAGTTTCTAGCTGGAAGGGTCTTAAAATGACTTTGTAAAAATTTATTTGTTATAACAAATGTCCTTCACTCCGCACACATGATTTTAGAAATATTACTTGATCTAATCTACCAATCATTTCAATCTCTTTCATTCCATCCTGAATCCTAGTGATTCTTACTTGTTCTGTCATAGTTTAAAATATCTTCAACACCATTCAAGCTACAACAAAGAAAAGTGAACGAGTGACGTCACTACTCCCGCCACAAATAAAGAAATCACTCCTTCCCTTGTTAATCCAATAAGTCCAAGAATGTCTGACGTAGATGTACCACAAATAGTTGTAACACGAGAAATGTTAATGAAAGTGTGAAATGACGTATCCAGTGTGTTTAATCCTGCCGACAAGCGTGGTTTTAGTTTAAGACTGAAGAAGTCATAAAATTGAAAATAATAATTACAGTATTATGTTTATATCTTTCGTTATTCATCGTCGACAGCAGATGCACTTTTCTTCAAGTGGGATGTGGTCAAACGTAGGCCTACTTAGTATATAAATTAAATTTTTAAAATGCAGTTTTTTTAATTTTATTTTAAGGAGGCTAACAGTACACACCCGTATCTTAGTCGCGTCCTTGCCCTCGACTCTGCTCTACCTAACCTTCGAGGAAAAGGGTATTCTAAGTTAAAGCTAAAATTTACCTCCTCGACCATAGTCAGTGAAATTACTGGTACCTGAAGAGTCTTTTAACACCCTTTGACTCTTGACTCTTGAGTGAAGCGTTGGTGCAGTGCTCCTAAAATTTTACATCATTGTGAAATCCTGACTGTACCACGGTAAAGAATGAGAGATTTACCTTTACCATGAGAGCGTCTTGCTCATCTTCTTCGTGTGAAAAAATAAGTAGGTGAAAGATCAAATTGCCATATCCAGTATTAGCACATCTCCACCGACGGTATATTTTTGCTCTATATAGCAGGTCAATGGCTGTATTATTGCATCGCGTTCAGACTCGTTTTATTACCGGCGGCCAAGTGCTACGAAATTAGATTCATCGCTCATGGACATGGTAGTAAAGCTAATCGGTTTATTATCATTTTAACATGCCTTGTTGGTTAAATTTAGCTAGTTGGAAATAACAACAACAACAAAAACAACAAAATTCATTGGTCGATATACTGGTTATTGACACATTTATATACCACCATTCACCATGATCTCGCGTGATGTTAAACGACGATACAGCTGTAGATGGTATCAGACTAAACCTAGAAGGGGGATAATATAATTAAATATACGTAGATAAACAGCCATTTAAAAAAAGCGTAACCCTTTTTGATTTTTCAAAAACAACAGTCTGAGGCGCTAATGACGAGTTTTCAGGATTTTATAAACCTGTCAACCTAAAAGAGCAGCAACAACAGCAAGTAAAAAAAACAGCAAGTAAAATAAAAAAAAAACGTTTTAAAAACAAGCTTTTATTATCATAGCACCAAAGTACTCGTTAAGACGAATCAAAAGAGCCCAAACTCGATGGAGTTGCGTCGTTTAATTACGGAGTTCCTATAGCCACCTTCCCGCTCCATCATCAGATCAACTCCATGTCTTAATAATATTGCATTGTCATCTGATTTATACATGCATGCAAAATTTCAGCTCAATCTGAAACCGGGAAGTGGATCAAATTTAACTTGCAAGATTCAATTAGGTACAGACAGACAGACCAACCGACAGGCAATGGACAGGTGAAAGTAAATAAAAGCTTGTAAAAATAAACCTTTTCTATCTTGCTATAGGTATATCCGTAAAAGATTATTTTTATCTTGTTACTCTATACGAAACTCTATGATCTCGAATCTCGACTCTCCCATAGTAATTCTGTTCCCAGACTTCACTTTAATTTATTTTTTATTATGTTTCATTATTTTCAGTCACTTCCCTCCCAATTATTCACCCTTCGTAAATCTGAAATTGGAAACAGCTTTCGTCTTTATGTCTCCTAAAAAATTGTAATAACTTTTTCTGTAACAAAGGCCCAGTTTAGAATGTCTCAAGTTTCGACAGTAAAAATAAATGGACTTATTCATAGTCGTGTTTTGAACAAGGATTTTTATATTGTAAGTCAATATAGAGTAATAAGTATAGGTCAACATTAGTTTTTTTTGTATGATGAAGTAGAAGACGAGCAAGGCGCTCTCCTGATGTTAAGAGATAATTCTGCCCATAATACACACAGTGCTACTTAGGATTTCACAATGATGTGAAATTTCAGGTGCACTGCACCAACGCTTCTTACTCAAGAGTCATAGGATGTTAAAACTCTTTAAGCCCAGTAATTTCACTAGCTACAGTGCCCTCCTACCGGAGCACAGTAACCTTTGACCACGATCTAAACGTGATGCTAAGCGATGATATAGACGACAGCAGACTAAACTAGATGTCGGGATAAATCCTCTGACTTCGCTGAACCTCATGCCGGAACCCTGAACATGGTTATAATGACCGCTTGGCGACATGGTTTTGTCCAGTACATTATTATCTTAATTTGATTTTAATAGTAGCCCGTCCTATAAATTCAGGTCAATAGATGCGTTATTCCATAATGTCAAGGGAAATTAACCCAATGATCGTTCCCCACGTTTATGATCTTCAGATTTTGATGTAGCTCATAAATTGTTCAGCATTCTCTATTAGATGTTTGTTATTGCATGAATTTATGTTCATATTATATGGGTTTGTAGTGTGTTAAGTTTTTTTATTATTTTTTGATGGTTGGTTATTCTTTGAAGATTTTTGCTTTGCAATGAAGGAGGACTTACTTTTGTTTTAACTGATTCTTTCTAAATTGTCCTTTTATGTGATGAAGTAGAGGACGAGGAAGACGCTCTCCTGATGTTAAGAGATAACGCTGCCCATAATCAGTACAGTGCTACTTAGGATTTCACAATGATGTGAAATTCTAGGAGCACTGGACCAACGCTTCTTACTCAAGAGTCATAAGATGTTAAGACTTTAGCCCAGTAATTTCACTAGCTACAGTGCCCTATCCGTAGAACGAAGTGACACCTGAAATATGCCAAATTCAGGTTATGATAATTCTTATAAATACTTTACACAGTTCGTATAAATACTTTACACCACTACTGAATTAAAACGTCGGTTTTCAGAACTTCACAAATTTACAAATCGTGCTTATCTCAACAAGTAGCTCAAGACTAAAGATTGTTCTCAAAAGATAATCGGCACCGGAATGGATTCTGACAACAAAGTCTGGTTTATAATTAAATATCTACTCATTTCTAACAAAGGATAAGAGAGGAGCAAATCTCTGTTAGTAAAGCGATTAAACTAATTCTGAGGCGTCTTACTATGAGTTATATAAGTAGGTACAACCGTTTGTGTTTAGAGATCAATTTTAGTGATAATTTAGCCATTTAGAGCTAATAATCCAGTAAAATTACTGGGCTGAAGAGTCTTAACATCTTTTGACTCTCGAGTAAGAAATGTTGGCGCAGTGGACCTAGAATTTTACATCATTGTGAAATCTTGGTTAGCAGTAGGTACCTACTATTATTATGGGCAGCGTTATTTGTATTTCTTACCATCAGGTGAGCGTCTTGCTCGTCCTCAATTGTTTTTGCATTAAAAGTAAAAGAAAACTTCTGTTCTATTCGAAATTTCAGTTGGAGATGTTTAAAGCCCGCTATACACTGTTGGTACATGACATACGGAATGCATTAGTGTAAAAGCGTGCGCAGTCGATTCTAATTACCCGCTCGTCGGATGTTTGCTCGATGATCTAAACTTGGATAATGGACGACTCATAAACTGACTGACTCAAATAAATGATGAGTCGGTACCTATTAGGAGTAGGAATGTTTTGTTGGATTTTTTTTAACATTATGTGATTGGAGCATGTAGTATGTAGTATTGCTAGAATCCAAAAATATACTTCCTTAGAACTTTACTACCTTAGAGGGATTAATTACTATTTCTTCTGTAACGTTGTGGATTATGTGCAAAAAAGTAAACCCTTCCTATACTTACATAACATGATGATTAACATGATGTCGGAACACGGCCGTACCTAATGACCGCTTGGCGACACGGTTTTGTCCAGTGGGTAGTAACTTGCCCCTGCCGAAGACCAGTGAAGCCAGTGGAAAAACAGTACGTAACTAGTTCATGGGATAAAAACTGTGTTTTTTGAAAAAAGAAAGGGCAGATATATACAAAATATACATCATAATCGTCGTCATCATCACCCTACGTTCACTGCTGGACATAGGACTCCCTCATGGTATGCTACTCAACTCTGTCCTCCGTCTTTCTTACTCCACCCACCCCCAGCGACCCTAGGAATATCATCGCCATCTTGCCCATGGGCGCCCTACACTACATTAAACGCTAATATATAGGTTCCTTTGATTATTCTAGAACTGGCAAGATCAAACGAGCAAAAGCCTCAACTCCAAACTAACAGACGTAACAATAGTAATGTTACGCAAATCAGGAAACTCAATCGTCGTCACAACTACATCATAACCCTCGTCTGACTGTCGACAACAAATTGCCACAAGATGGCGGATGCAACAATTTGAACCAATAATCCTATGTTTAAACCTACTAGCGGTTAATTATAGTTGACAAACAATAATTATCTTAACAGTGTATTTGTTACAACAGTTTTTTTTTGTATATCGAAGGGTTAAGGGCGAATTGATTCTAGCGCCATTTTGATAACTTTGCAGAATTATTATTATTATTTTTTTTTTTTTATTGATGAAGTAGAAGACGAGCAAGACGCTCTCCTGATGTTAAGAGATAACTGGGACCTTAAGTTTAACATACCCTCTAAAACAAACAAAATAAATTCCAAAGGTTATGAGATTCGAACTCAATTCCGGTTCCGAAGCGATATTACACCGATCTGATTACGTTGGCATGTGGGTAGACCAACTTATATCGAGTGTGGCCATGTAATTGGGAAAAACCATTTTGCTCGAGTATAAAATCTAAATTTTCAGTTTTTCGAATATTTTCTCAGCGCCAAAATATCGTATGAAAATTATAGCAACAGGTGCATAAAATGCCTGAAATAACTGCATCTATCGGTATTATTAAAAATATTTTAAAGCTAATTTTACTTTTTTTATTATTCTAAGATCTACGCTGTCAATTTGCAAAATATTAGTTCAATCAGCCTAGAAGACTTAGAAGTAATTTAATACGTTTTTGAAAAGTATTTAGTGTTTTAAGAAATATTTAAAAAGGAAATTTTCAAATATAAATGGGAAAAGAAAACGATAAGGATATAATACAAAAAAATTCAAAACGGTTTCATCATAGGTAATTAACATAAAAATCTCTACCTTTTTCTTAAAACTGTAAACATTTCCTTTAATATGTAGAAGAAATTCTTGTCTAAAACAAACCTTTACAAGTATACCATTTCACAGCTAGCAACATAAGCACAAGTACTAAATTATAATATGTAATCTCGTCGACTAGTGTCCTAGGTAGAATAAACCGAGCTCGGCCAGAAATTGCGCTTTTAGACCGCATAATTTACGAACAACAAACCCAGTGGTTAATTAGTAACCATAAATTATGTTGCGTTGCAGATGGGACGTGTAAAAAGCCTAGGAATAATAAATGTTAGGTGAAAAATATTAGATGAAAAATTATTCCTAACATGGCAATTTTTTATTTGTATTATATATTTTTAGATGATAAAATTTCAAACTAAATTTGGAGTTCTTAAATTTTAATATATGTATAATAGGTAAGTAATATGTGACACAATATTATGTGAAAAATTTAATAGAGGTTTTTTAACCTGATCATTTCCTATAATAATAAAAGGCATTTCTTAAATTTGTTACATAATAATACAAAAAAAGTGAAATTGACCAATTCGTATTGGCATTGTATTATGTCTAAGAACATTTTATTTTTGTCGCCTAACAATGAAAACAAGAAATTTTCGACTTAATCATTAGGATAGATACGACTTCCCGATTCCCGACAGTAATTGTTTTAATTTTTCATTTACTGCAAGTTCTTACTCTTTATTTTAAGATCTAAGCTAATTTCAAAATTGCATTGTCAGAAATAACAGTAGGTAATTCATCTTACCTAGTATGCATAGTTGAGTGCTAGGAACAAGATTTATGACCTAAAAGTGCCGGCTAGCAACTGTATTTCCGTTGACAACTTTAAATTGGTTGTCACCTCCAATTTGAGATTTACAAACATCTCTTTACTGCTCATTTAGTTGTCAGCATCATTCATGTGATGTAGGCGTAGATTTACGTATTGGACAAGTTGGTTTTGATCGGAGATTTTTAGCTGAGTGTGCCCCACATCTGGGCAAAGGTTTTAGGCAGGTTAAAGGGCATTACCTACTGCCTGACCATTCTTTAGAGTTCAGTTCTGGCTTTTTCTGGTTCTTACAATGGAGATCCAGTTTGTTTCTCCATCTCCTTTTGGAAAGTGTCCTGTTACGTGCAGACATAGCCACTATCCAGCCCTGCCTAGAAAAAAATGTCTGCTAAAATGTTGTAGCTACGCCAGTGAATACAAAATTTTGTTGAGATATGGATGTATGTCGTTATGTAAAATATCACATCCGAGCTACCTAGTTCATTTAGAACCTGGGCATAACTCCTCCCCGTTTGTGCCATTCTTGTGTTCTATGAGGATCGCATCCAAGCCTTTCCTACATTCTTGATGATCTCAACTACTGAAATTTATGACCGTTGTCACTTCTAGTTGTAGGTAAATTACCGTTACCTTTAGAACTGTCACATCTGTTCACAATTTATACTCTTTGGCACGTAATCAATCGGTCATGTTGACGTTGGTAATGTTTACCAAACCGCTGATTTGTTCCGATGATTGGTAGCTTTTACTACTTTCAATTATAACTCTTACGTTCATAACAATAGAGCTTATTTTTGATAAACTTCAATATAAGACCTAAGCACGAAATATGATATGAAACTATAGAACCAGTATGTTCGTAGATAAACTGACTACTGACATTCCAAAAAAGCTTGACCAATTGGGGTTTTAAATAAAATATAAAAATAAATAAATATTTTTTTAGTCCACAATGTAGATTATTAAAGAATATTGGACACGTATTTTTTTATTTGAAAATCTGATAAAACGTAAGAGATACAACGCACTCAAGTTGTGATGACGTCTTATACTGGAGCCAGTACCAAGGGGCTGTCTCCACGAGCGAGAGAATCGCGATGAGTCCGCCCTTATATCGTCGGATAATCTCCACGAACGAGCAATAATTCCGCCGCGTATCGTCGCGAGTCGTAACGGAATCGCAACGTTTTCCGTTAAAACCCCCATTTTGATTTAACAAAATTCTGAGGCGCTAGTTAGGACTGTTACAGAGTTACAGGCAACTCATACAAACCTGTCAACCGAAAACAGCCCCAGTAACAATCGATTCGTTTTCCTTTTCTATCTTGTTATCCGTATTTTTTGTCTTACTCTGCTTTGTTTCTCTATACGTTACTCTATGGTGTCAACGATTGCTAGCTTTTACTACTTTCAACAATAATAAACCTTATTTGTCTGAGAATAGAGGCGATATTTAATAGACCTAAATATAGGACTGATGCACGAAATACGATAATATTACACTCGATAGTTAATTCGTTAACTGTCAAAATTAGTTCCATTAGTGCTAGATAGCTTTCAATACCTTTCAACTTTAACCGACTTAAGGAAAAATTAGGTACTATATTGTAAGATCTTAAGAACAGAATTTTGAATTTTTTGTAAACCAAAAATTTGCTGATGCTGTTATAAATGCATGTGTGTTTGTTACTTCTTCACGTCTAAACGTGTAAACCGGTTGAGCTGAAATTCGGCATATAGGTATCTTAGTCCCTGGAATGGAATCCTAGGTGGCATTGTACTGATTATGGGCAGCGTTATCTATTAACATCACGAGAGTGTCTGGCTCGTCTTCTTACTTCTTCACATAAAAAAAAACTAGAATATAACACAAAGGTTCTTTTCCAGTGGGTAAAACCAGGCTGGTATATCTATATAGATATATTGCAACTCTGCAGTTATCCTTTCATTCTCAAGAGGTTGAAAGTAGAGATTGAAATCGAGGCAATCGTGTGCATATTTTATTAACATACCTACTTGTTGCATTCCCCGGTTTGACTGTCTATATTGTATCATAAATTAAGTAAGTGACGACTAAATCTAACTAGGTTCGTTGAATATACGAGTTAACGGCGATCTTATCGTTTTGAGTCATTTCTTATAGACATATTTTTTACATCAAACCTTTTCTAGACTTTCTTCGAAGAGGTAGGCATTAGGTAATTAAAATATGAAACTCTCTAGTCGCCCACTTTTTAGTTAATATTATTAACTTATATTATTATCTGGGCACTTCCTTGTTATTGTCTAGAAAAATTGAGTTTTCTAGCTATTTTCCTCTCTAATATTTTTCCTAAGTTAATTTTCTTAAATAATTGTTTCCCTTTATAAAATTAAAATAGGTTGTTAAAGTTATTGTTTGATTTTAATAACATCACGCTAAGGGATTCAGTGAATTGTGAGTCTTTGTACACTTTCCACGAATTGTTCCGTCGCTTTGACTGTTTCTGGGAATAGAAACTGTACGGAATTAATTAAAGGTTTCAGACTTATTCTTTAATTTTACCTTTTAAGGTAAGAACAAAAAGGTAAACGGATTTAGGGGGGCTTGCTCCCCCCAGAAGCATTGTGGAGTTACGAATTTTGCACATATTTCATGGTCAAGATTATAAATTTTTCTCGGCGCTCGCAGCGAGCTGCTCGCGCACTAATTATTAAGAACATTTATTGCATTTTGTAACTGTTCAGAGCGAGCTAAACACTCACTTTTCGTTGTAAAAATTATATTATAATATTTTTGCCCATCTGCACCTTGGCCGCAGAAGCCGCAGAAAAAAATCCTGGATCCGCCCTTGAAATCAGATGCCTCGTGATTGTCCCATATCAGTTGCCGTGCCACCCAATGTTTAAAATAGAAAATTGCAGGTGCCACCTGAGGAAGTACCACAACTTCGCCAGTTATTCATTCACCAACCAGTTATGTGCAGGGATTACTGTGTTCAGGACTGAAAAGCAATGTGACCAAAAAAAATACATTACGAGTTTCAACAATGAATAATAGGTCAGGTTGACAGGCGCATTGGCGCATTGTAGTGCCGTACAGAATTTTGTACTTACTGGATACACTGTCTGATATGCACAATCATGCTGCTTAGTATCACCTGATTCGTGCGAGGTTTCATAAGATTTCATATACTGGATTCTGAAATTCGTTTCGTTCGATTCGTTTGGCGCGTTCGTCTCGGATAGATGTGTTCATTCATCTTAAGTAGGTAGGTACCACTGTAAGCAAGTCTGCATACTAAATCACATTCGCTTTCAAATCCAATAAAGCGAAGTACCTAATTACGCATAAACGCTTATAATCCGTCGCTTACGATCATAAAACATGTTCTAATATCCTCAGGTGGTTACCGATATATGACTTTTAATACACCTTTTATGACGAAGCAATAAAATATCCATTACAGCACAGATCGATACCAGCTTATCCAAATATATAAGAATGAATGCTCTCTTCAATGGATCACTTTATACTGGTTGTTTATACAACTTTATGTATCAACTAGTATAACTTGAACTCTGACCTAATTCTCCCAGTGATAAAAGGATTCATATTTTAATGTATTCTTATGTTGTTTCATGGTAGATGTAGGACCGTTTCTTTTGAAATATCCAAGCTCTTAACTTAATCCGAGTGGTTAGGTTAGGGATGCGTGATTTATCCGGAATATATGTGATCCGGCGAAAATTGACCGGATAAAGTCGGAATGTGAGCTAAGCCAACGGCTAAATTGGATTGCGTTGTCGAAGGTTTATTACTCAATGCTATTAGTTGAGTTTTATTTATGATCGTGTTTGTTCTGAAATGTACAATTCGTATGTTCATTGCAAGACGAAATAGAATAAGGAATTGAGTCGTATTCTTTTCATATTTCTTAGTAATAGAAGTAATAACAAAGTCATATATTCACAATTTCATAAGCTGAGAACACTATGTGTAATTCTGACTAAATATACCACATGGTAGTCCAATTAGTTCAAAAGTTTTGACTTGATAAAGTAGTAAACATGCCTAAAGGTAATTATGCAGTTTATGAATACAAACATTTATTTAAGAAATGTTATTGTGGTACATGGTAACATTAAAACTAAAACATTTCTTATGAATTGAACTAATGTAATACACGATGTTATAGTATCATGATGTTATGTTATGATTTGGTTTTGAATTACCTTTGGTATCCACTAACCCCTATAACTAGGAATACCATTGTCGTGGAAAATTCAAACTGAACGTCCTAATTTGCTGTAAGTACTTTACTAATACGTGTCACCTACGAACGCTATAAACACAGACGGATGTCCCCCGTGAACTAATTAAACCGGAAGCCGGATATCCGGGTTTCTGAATCCGGCAAAATAATGATCACAACACTAGCGTATAAATAAAATGTTGCCCGCATTCTAATTTAATCAAATTATATCCCGCTTGCCAAGTCCCAAATACAGACAGAATTTCCTCTTTATTTATACAAAAATATACTTTTTCTCATTATTTATTTTGGTATATTTCTTTTATAGTAGGGATATTTAGAGGACATTATGATGGTAAATAACTCTTTTGCACACCACGAATAAACTATGCTAAAAGAATGGGTCTTGGCGCTGAAGGCTTACGCGATATTAAGAAAAATATATCTACCTCTATACTACATAGAGTCTAACGTGTTTCCATAATATGATGAATGATGATTTACGAATTCACCATGATCTCGCGTGATGTTAAGCGACGATGCGGCCGTATATGGAATATGGTAGCATACTAAACCTAGAAGGCGAGATAAATTCCTGGCTTCACTGAACATCATGCCGGTACACGGTTACAATATCAGCTTTATTTTTTATCGCCGGGAAAAAATGCATTATGCATACCCTGCCATCGAGGGAATGGGAGGGTTATGTGGGACTCCCGTGCAGGACAGCTGCACGGTTTACTCACTAAAACGACCCGGCGGCACTCCCGCATCGTCTTAGTGACGGAGGACTGGGAATCGGCAGAGCCTTGGCATCCAATCCACAATATCAGCTTGGTGACACGGTTTTGTCCAGTGGGTAACTAGCAACGGCCGAAATCTACCACCAATAATAAGGGGTATGATATGTAAAAAAATCATTACCTCAAAAATTTATAAAACTAACCAGCTTACAAACTAATATATTTAGTACCGTCAAAAACAGTAAATACTACATCAAAATCCAGGCCAACGTAGCATGAAATGGTAACAATAATCGCTGGCCTTTCTACTGATTGATGTACAATAAAAGTGAATCGCTTTCACTCGGCATTGTTTGAACGCTCTCGTTTGGCCACCGGTATCAGATGGGCTTGACTATTTATTACTAGTAGACTGGCTTTTTTCATAAAATGCAGTAACAGAGAATTTTTTATTCAAAGTAAAAAAATAACCTATTGTTAAGCTAAGTCTTTTGACGAGCCTCATGTTATAACGCTGCCCACAATCAGTATAACTCAGGATTTTACAATGATGTGAAATTCTAGGTGCACTGCACCAACGCTTCTTACTTAAGAGTCATAAGATGTCAAGACTCTCTAGCACAGTAATTTCACTAGCTACAGTGCCCTCCTACCGAAGGACAGTAATGTTTGTACATCAAGGGCGGTAGAATAAAATTTTTCGCGAAGCAGGGAATTTGATAGTTTTTTTTGAAAAATTGTGTCTTTTGAGCCATCCCTTTTGTTGTCGCTCCTCGCTTTCAGGACACTCCTCTCAGGGTCTCGGATAGCATAAAAATTTTGGGTGTCGACATTTCTGCTAATGTTCAGTTCCGTGGTCACATTGCAGGTAAGGCCAAGCTCGCTTCCAAAAAACTTGGAGTGCTCAATAGGGCGAAGCGGTACTTTACGTCGAGACAGAGACTGCTTCTTTATCTAGCACAAGTCAGACCTCACGTAGAGTACTGCTCTCATCTCTGGAATGGAGCACCCAAGTATCAGCTTGACCCTCTTGATGCATTACAGCGTAGAGCTGTCAGAATTGTTGACGACCTCAAGCTAACCGAACACCTAGAACCGCTCAGTTTTCGTAGGGACGTTGGATCCCTTTGTATCTTCTACCGTTTATACAATGGGGAGTGTTCTGAAGAGTTATTCGACCTGATTCCGGCGTCGCGCTTTTATCACCGCACGAGCCGTCACCGCTCGAAAGCCCATCCACACATTATTGATGCTTGGCATTCTCGCACTGTGCGATTCACTCGCTCCTTCTTGCCGTACACCTGCAAATTGTGGAATGAGCTTCCGCCCGCGGTATTTCCGATGAGCTATAACATGGGACTCTTCAAAAGGCAAGTGAATAGAGTCTTGAAAGGTAGGCAACGTACCAGCGGTACCCCTGGTATTGCAGGTATCCATAGGCGACGGTAGCCACTCACCATCAGGTGGGCCGTCTGCTTGTTTGTCACCTATTACATAAAAAAAAAAAAAAAAAAAAAAAAAAAACAACCCATTTATGAACGGTTTGGGTTGAAATGTGAAAAACAGATTAATATAGAGAGGCCATGCATTGTGGTCGGAAGATTACGGCTAACAACTATTACTAGCATAATAAATATTTAAATGTAGTCTGTGCTTCAATAAAACTATATTCAATTCCTAATTACTGACTTTAGCTTAAGTAACATGCAATTTAATAATGGACAATTATAATATTCACTAACTATTATCCATGCTATAATAGTTTTCTACAAGTACCAGGAGAGTATGACATCATAAGAGACTGCGTTTGTTGTTTTGGCATATTAAGGCACACTTCGTCCAATTATTACTTTCACGTCGTTCTTTTAAACGTCTGGAACATTTAGTTTTGCTGTGAAGTGCAATTATAAACTGGACAGTCTTATTCGCTATGTAAAATGGTTTATCTATGCTAGCGCTCTGGCAGATGGCCCGCCGATAACGCAAGAATGTCTACTCATTACAAATGCACAATCTTTCCGTTGTTGGCAGAGTTTTCACTGTCTACGTGAAATATAGACGTAATATGTTAGCGCATGTGTTTTTCTAGGCTAACGACTAAATTTATGAATTTCAGTTTCATCCCTATAAAGTATGGACAAAATACACTTTTATGACTCGGCAATCCGAGGGCCTTCACTTTTAGCCGACAAAAATCAAATTATTCTGAGAATCATAGAGCACCAAAGTAAAAAGACGTTTCTTAAAATTATCATTTTATCGTCATCATAATATGAGATTTCTAAAGTTTGTGGCTATATCACTTGCTAATCCATCAATAGATTGGGTGTTGTCTAATATAAAAATAACAATACATCGATAATATATAAAATTTTGTATAATTTCTAGAAAAATGATGGCCTAGAATTCTTTTTATTAAGAAAATTATAATTTGTAAAATTGTCACTTAATCAGTTTCCGCGGTTAACCCTCGATATAGTTAATTTAAAATACCTTAAATCATTCTAACTAGCAGTTGCAAATAACTGTGTGACTAAAACGTACGAATTGTGAATGGCCGTCATCAGTCATCAGAACTCGTCGGAAGTTCCAATTAATGAATGCTCACAACAATGACTTTATACCGCTGGACTTCGACTATAGGCACTTGGCCTAAATTCTGCACAAAAAAGAGACGACGGCGCAGAAAAACCTAAGCAAAAAAAAAATAGCACTCCGGGAGTGCCGGCAGAAGTGAAAACTTCAATATTAACGTTGTGTTTAATTATAAGTATAAAAATACTATCATTTATGAGGTAGAATACAATGTTTATTTATTGCGCTATCGTACACAAATATGACAATTTATATGTTGTTATTTATAATATTATATCGTTATTTATATATAACATTAAATTTTATCTCTCAGAAAAATCACCTTCCATCCATAATTTCGACGACTTTTACACCATCGTTATTATCAGAATCATCATCGCAAATTTTTACAACTGATACAATTGGTTTATGATAACTTAAGTAAGAAACAAACAGTTTTGATTCGAACCTATTTAAGTGTAATAAAAAAATATAAAATATAAAAAAAAAATATCGGGCGCGCGCTTGTCTAAGCCCCCTGTGCCGCCTAAACAGAGCAGCACACTCAGGCACGGTAGAAAGAGTGGGAGATACTAGTTCCTCTCCCTTCCCCTCGATCTTACGCTTTTTCGATCAGCATCACGTGACCCTGACGCGAGTTTGAAAGTTTTTACCCATACAAAAAAGTGCTCAGCGCCGCTAAAGAAGTTTTCACTTCAAAAATAACCTATAAAACACATTATTATTTTCAAAATCGCCATTTTGAGGCGACCAAAAGAAGAAACGAGAAGCGATTTTGATTCCGAATAACCCCGCTCAAGGTTAAAATTTCAGGTCAGGTTATGCATTAAAGGTGCATTTCTACTGAAATAGAACGGAAAAGAGCGGACTAGAATTGATCTCAGTTTCCAGAATTTTAGGATGCAGATTTAAAACTCTGATTGGTCAATTCGAGCCCGCTTCGCATGAATTCTAACGCACGACATACGATGTTGTGATTGAGATGTGATCGTAAAAGTTGGATTTTTCAAATTGATTGTTTTTTTAAGCGTACTAACTCTATAATTTTACAACTTATATCTTTATTTAAAACACAAAATGCTTAAACCGCTTAACCGATTTACACGGGTCATAAGTTAACCGATTTTAAAATCTTTGGTTTGGAAAGTGAATGAATTTGTTCGATTTAATGTAAATCAGAGTTTTGTTAGGTACTTATTTTTATGTAATAGGTGACAAACAAGCAGGCCCACCTGATGGTAAGTGGTTACCGTCGCCTATGGATACCTGCAATACCGGGAGTACTGCTGGTACCGGGGGTACTTAGTAAATTTCTTAGTTAAAATGAACTTTCTTCTGAACACAATTTACTCCTCATTTTTTACAAACTTTTTCGAGCGTTGTCATACGATTCCATCAGTTTTCTAAATCAATGGCTGGCAATTAAAACGACACTATGTGTTGCGCAGACACTAAATAGGCTAATTGCACGTCATGTCTCTTTTGGAACCAAGCCTAGGTTTGAAAGCTCTTTGGAGAAAGAGACGAGCACGAAGTTCACCCTTAGGTCATAAATTCAACTGGATATGTCACTGTCAGGCGTAGTCAGGCTACTGGGCATAGAATTAGTAGTTGTCACAATACTGGTTATCCTTGTGTGTCGAACGGTAGAGTATTAAAATAGAAATGTAAAATTGACTTGCAAAA